>CAWUFW010007792.1:0-600000 GCA_963921515.1 Calotriton arnoldi | reverse complement strand
TGCACATGCACTAGCCTTTTTTCTCATCATGTGATGCTTGTTTGCATGTTATTTTCAGGACATTACAGGTTGACTCTCGTGCAAGAAACAACCTGACACTGTGCGCAGATAGGAAGAATAAAATACAGATGAATAAAAAGTAGATGTTATAACCACCTCAACGCTCAGAGAGTTGGTAGCTCTGCACTGCAGCTATTACACGAGTTCCTGGGAGCCTCGTCTGAGTGCCCAAGGACATGCCGGAAGTGCCTCTTGTTCCCCCTTGCACTGCAGGCTCAGACTGCCCTTCCGCAGTTTGGATGGGTGTTCTGTTGCACATGGCGGGGTGTAGCCAGCCTCACTGTGTTGGCAACAGTGGTACATACTGATGTTCATTTTCACAAATGATGCACCCGGCGAGCACAGCTGATGGTCTCTATGGCACACTTTCCTCATCACACAGGGATACCTTCTCAGTTTCGGCCCAGCGGTGCATACACGCACACCAGTGTTTGCTGCCCAGCATGTGAACAGATTTCTGTCCCATCCAGTGCTTTAAAACGGGCTACAACATTTCAGCAAACAGACAAGCGCTTCCTGTGATTACAGGAGATCCAACCCGACTCCTGCCTGCCTTTATGGCCTTCATACCCCGCTCTGGCAGGAATTTCAGCCTGCCATAAAACTGCAAGTGCTTCTCAACGCAGTGGTATGTTAAACAACAGTAGATGTGGCAGCACCCATGATAATGTGATGCATGGCTAAATACTTTATAAGGTCCCAAAGGCGAGACCGATTGCATTGCAAATGCTTGTTAAATATTGGTCTGACAATGGCCCCTTCCAACTTTCCTGGGAAAATCCCAGAGGTTAAAATATTTTGGAAGGTCACATTTAGAAAGCTTGCCCACCAGTCAATATAATTTTTTAATATAATTGCTGGTAGGTTATCTGGCCCTGCAGCTTTAGTTAGTTTTAAAGATCGGATGGTTTCTTTTATATTTTGTAAAGAGAAGTACGGCATTAATTGTTCTACCTCCTTGGACCTTATTACCGGGGTCTTCTTCATCCTTTTCCCATTATACAAGTTACTCAGGTAATTAACCCATTCGTCTTCTCCCACTAAGCACCGCATTTCCCCTTGTACATTTACCTCTTTTATCAATCGCCAGACTAATCTTATATTATTTGTGTTTATCACTTCTAACATTGTTTGCCAATTTTTGGACATATATTCTATTTTCCTTTCTCTCAACTTATTTTTATACACAAGTTTTGCCACTCGAAGGCTCTCCATTGTAACCTTATCCTGTCTTTTTCTTAACTGTCTTTCCCATTTTCGTACCATCAATTTTAAATTCCTACACTAATTATTAAACCAACCATTTATTCTCTTTTTTCTTGGGTCGGTGCCCTGATTTTACCTGTTTCCTTAAACAGTTTACCACCTGCTCAATAACCTGGTCATACCATGTTAGTATTTTATCTCTTTGCTCCAAATTACCAATAGACGTATTGTCAATTATCAGGTTATTGACCAGTTTCAGACTGTCCTCGGTTATACGGGTAGTTATGCGTCTGGGGTGTTCTATCTGTGAAGGGACTACTCTTTCTCTTTCCGACTCTTGTTCTATATTAATTAATATTTGTAGGGGCCAGTGGTCACTACCTTCGCTCTGCAATACTTCAAATCCTTCTACTTGCTTAAAGTACCAAGCATTTATAAAAGCATAATCAATTGGGCAATTCTGATTCCCTATGCGAAATGTCTTTCTTGCGGGGCGGTCGGTGTTCGACAGTCCATTGGCACAGAATAACCCTATGGAACCGAGAAACTTTGCTAGATATTTGTCTCGTGCAGAACTACCTACTCCAGCAAAATTTGCTGGAGGTACCTGTGCCAAGGTTAGTAGATCTTTAAACAATTTATCGCTAAGGGAAGGGTCCAATTTATGATTAAAATCTCCTAGGATCATTATCAGTTGTGATGCTTTTGTTATACAGATGCCCTCCAGATCTTCCTCTAGCAAACCCAGTTGCCCTTCATAGTCTGTTATGCCACCTGGCTGAATATATATATATTGATCACTATTATTTCTCTTCTTTCCCATGTGCCACTATAGAGCTCTACCTGACTAGCTAATAACCACCTACATTTCACTTTTAGCTTGGTTGCTTTATTGGCTATTTTTGATGATACCAACGTAATCATCCCCCCTGATGGTTGCCCTAGATTTAATCGTACTGCCTCTTTAGTAAGCATAAAAAACCCATCTAATGGTTCGGGTACCTCGCACAAACCACGACTCCTGAAAACACAAAATGTCATAACTACCCAGCATTTCTCTAAGGGTGTCTTGGGATAACTGTCTCTTGTATCCCCCTATATTCCACGACAATATCCGCAGCTGTGCGAGGACCCCGATTCCTAATCCAGCTCACTCAACCCTTCAATTATATTATCATCCTAACTTATTGAGGATTCAAATAATGGTTCAAATCGATTGCTCAACACTGGACCCTTTACAGCATTTACTATTGTTACTTTTATCCCTCCCTGATTTTTATCAGTACAGATTCTTCTATGCTGGGTACCTAGTATATCATACTGTATTTGCTCCGGGCATAGTCCTGCATGGTAGGTGAGGGTCCCAGAGTTCCCAGGGTTACTCCCTTCCATATCGAATTCGCTATCGTGCACGAGTCTTATCCCCTCCTTTTCCAATTCTCCCTCTGCCCTTACCACCATCTGCTTTACAAATTCAGAATAGAAGAGGACCTTTGTTACCTCATTTCCTTCCAAATTGGTTACAAAACCTATTTGCCTTATATCATCTGAAGTAACCTCACCCAAAGTAGGACATTTAACCAGTATTTGTAGTAGGTTTGAGCGATTTAGGGGTTTTTCTTTCCTTTGCCGCTTCCCCCCTAACCTTCGCCCCCGTGGTTCCATAAATACCCATAGACCAACTCTGTTATTATACTTCCTATTACTCCTCTTGCCTGTAGGTACTATTTCCGGTTTTAGACAGACTCTTTTCCCTGGTTGCTCTGAAGGGGGCTCTCCCCTTATTCTTATGCTGGACGGCTCGCCACCCGCCCCGCTCCCCACACTCCTCTGTGCTACAAGGCTTTGGGATTGCGTACTTCCACTCAAGGTGTTCATCCTCTTCACGGGTCTTATGTCTTTTCTATTTAAGTTCTCCCTTGGTCCCTTTTTACTTCTGGTTCCATCTAACAATCGCCTTTCTTGGTCTAGTATCAACCCTCCCTGCCCTTTACTCCGATTTGGATGTAAGCCCCTTATCTTTCTCAACATTTTCTGTGGGTTCCTTCTAATCTTTTTCTCGGATCTATACCTCTTAAATCTCCAATCAGGCCTCCGCTTTATTACCAACATGGGGCACTTTGAGATGTATACCGTCGGAGGGTCTTCGGTCTGTATAGATTCGCCCTCAACGGTACATGATGAAACATACACCTCCTGATCTCTCTTCTCTATTACTGGTCGTACTATAGTAGGCATACAGTTATTAATTTGTTTTAGCTCCTCTGCGATCTGCTGTAGTTGAGTTTTATAGGTTTTCCCTTGCCCATTATTCTCAACTAGAGCTTCAAGTATTGCCTCAAGGGTCTTTTGCATTAAAAACATCACCTCTAGCAATGACGAGGCCGAGGTAGCTGTCATATCAAGTGCCAAGGACGACTGTGAGGTATCAGGGGAAATAGGGCCTTGTTGGGGAGTATTGGATCCCTCCCTCCCCTGCCTAATAGCTGCTTGTTGCAATGCTTCTATATCTACCGTGGGGCTATCGAATCCACTAGGTGAAAGGCGAGGCGATGACGATAACCTAGGTTCCAGTAATGACAACCCCCCTTCAACTACCCCCCCTGTTCTCCCAGAGCTTGGTCCAAATCTGGTAGAAGAGAGTCATTTGTTACACTCGTTGCGTTCCTTAGGCTCCCTTTACGGTCTTTTTCTTGGGTTTCTCGCGACGCAGAGGAATGATCACAAACATCAAGTTTCTTTTTAAAATATTTTCCCACAATTTCCTTTATAGATTGCCCCAAAGAAGTCCCACTCACTTCTTCTGTGGGGAGTAGCAATGTATCTTGCCTACTAGATGTCAACCTTTCTTCTGGGTAATCAATAATAGTATTCTCTAGAGACGTGTGCTGCTGGATCTTTTTTGCACTTTCGTAGTGCGACAACTTTCGGACCCTTTTTAGCCCCACGTGATTTCCCTTTTGGTGGCATTTCCCTTGTACCCTCTGGATCAACATAACCTGAACCCATGACACACCCGGATCCTTCGTCTTTTGCCCAGGCGCGGTCAACAGCCGATGTCTTTCTATCCTTCACGGCAGTTGCACCTTTTGCGGCTCCTCCTCTTCTATGCCGTGGCGTTATCTCCGAGGGCCTAGATGTTTGATGGTCCAGGAAATTAATGTTTAATGGTCCGGGAGTTTCTGTTCCGTATTTAGCCCCCAACACGTGCAAGGTACCTTTTCTGCGCGTGTCTTTTCTTCCTCTTCTCCTTAGGAAGGCTAGTCAAGTATATAAATATGCTAACCGAGTCTGGGCTGAGCACCCCAGGTCACCCACAGACCGCACCCAGACCTAGCTGGGCCGTCTCCGCAGTGGGCCTTGGCAACGCAACGGAGCACTATGCCCACCTTACTCAGGCTCTCGCCTCCCTTACAAGCAGAGCAGGAAGGCCAAGAGCTAGCACCCACACTGGTGTCCCTAGTAAAGCATTACTTCAGAACCAGACGGGGGAGCCCCCAAGCTCAGACAAATGGGCTCCTCGTTCTTTGCCTGTATGTGCAGAAACAAGCACAGGCCCAATACAAATGGAGGCCTCCTCATCTCCTCCACACTCCACTCCCAAGCGAGTCTCCTCTCCTCGTCGTGCAGGTGCAAATACGGACACCTAAACCAAGGATAAATAAAGTTCAAAAGAGAATCAAGAGGGGACAGGGGCTGGGGCTATGGGCTAGAGCAAGGGCAAAGTTCGGATCAAAGTTATTTTCCAATAGAGGGCACAATCTGATAGCCCGCCCTTCGCTCCCCCCCTCTGTGTGCTAAGAAAAAAGGAAGTCTCCTCCTCTGTCCTCCTCTGTCGCTCACTCTTCTAATCTCACCTGCGGCAGTCCTGATGCAATGCAGCGAGGTATGGTGCGGGCGTCGTACGATGCGGGCGACCGGGGCTCTACTCAATGCCGGCCGGCTGCGCTGCACTGTGACTCCTGTGGTCTCCTTTAATCTCTCAAAATTGACCGTACTTTCCGCATTTTCTGCCAGGAAAGCAAATGGGCGGATTACGGCTCTGCTCGCAGAACGCCACTCACGGCTTGCAGCTCGCGGCTCCCACGGTCGATATCCTGACTCCGCCTCCTTCCGTGCAGCGTTCAGCGTTCTCCGTCCTTCCGTCCTCTGTGTGCTTCTGAATGTGTTTAGACAATTGAGCTTAATGTGTTCCAGCATTAGCAAGTTTTACCAGAACAAATTCAGAAAATTTCAGTGGGGCCAGCCCAGATCCCAGGTTCAGCTCAAAAACAGCTGCCGGATCCAGCTGAATCCCCCCTCTTTTCCTGCAATGTACACAACTCCGTGGTACTCATTTTATCAACCTCAGTACTATGAAATGCTGAGGGGCATATTCTCAAGGACTTATCGCCGAGTTAGCGGCACTTTATCGCAGCCAAAGTGGCGATAAATTTATCGCACCATTCACAAGCTGGTGTTAACAGCCCACAACACCAGTTTACCCACGCTAGCATCCGCAATAAACATCGCCACAGATGACCCCGGCAACTATCACTAATGAGATGCAGAGTAGGCGTTCCCGTGCAAAAAGGCACGACAACACCACTGCTCAACATTCTCAACGACCAGCCAGATCTGCGATAAGATCACAAACACGCAAAAAGGCGCGTTAGCAGCAGGAAATTAACACCGGCTCTGACCTGGTGTAAAGTCGGACAGCCACCTGCACTACAAAAGGGAGCCCAGCCCACAGCCACACCTGAAGAACAACAGATGCCATGGAGCCACTGAACATGCGGGCCGGACACCCAAGAGGGCCCCAACACCCACAACCACTACCCCCAGGACCACCCCCACCCCCCGGACACCCACCGCCCCCCCCCGGACCAACACTGAGGCAGCACAGACAAAGACAGCGACCCTCCAAAAATGCACCAACCTCACAGACCCAACACCAGAGAATGTCATTGCCCACTATATGCCCAAAGGGACAACCCTCCTCTGCATCCTGACCACCATTGCCCACAGGCTGACGGTACCAGCACAGCGGACAACCAACATCCCACCGCAGACAAAGCTGCTGGCTGTGCTGCACGTGTTGGCCTCTGGTACCCTCCAACCAACATCCGCCTGAGACGGAGGAGTCACACAGCCAGGTCAATCCAAGTCCCCCACAACGGCCTTGGATGACACCATCAGCTTGGTACCCCACTATCTATACTTCACACACACTGCGCAGGAACAGCCGGAGACCAAGCAAGGCATGTACGCCACAGCTGGCTTCCCTCATGTGTCAGGGGGCAATTGACTGCACACATGTCCTACTATTGGCCCCTGGCGACACTGCACACAATAAGCGCAACAGAAAGCGCACGTATCCCACCAATGTGCAGGCAATAGTGGACCACCATGGAATCCCCGCCAACGCCGCCGCCAACGACCCAGGCAGTGTGCATGATACCTGCATCTCCCGACAGTCCATCATCAACCTGCGCCACCAGGATGGCACCCACGGAAATGCACTGCTCGTTGGCCAATACCAAATGCACACACCACACACCTCAACTCCACAATCATGCAACACACAACACAGGAAATGCAGACGTCACAAGCTCACCTACAACATGCACACCCACCAGACACAACAGCACAACTCACTGTGGGACCCTGGGCCAGCCATGTACATGAGCCATCAACGGCATGGCACCTCGGACACACAATAGCAGAATGTCTGAAGAGGTGGGGACCAGGCATGTGCGAAGGAGGCAAGGGACCGATGAATGAGAATGTACACAATGCCAAGTGTGGCGTGGATGTGCCAGCCAGACTGCAGTATGCAGACCACACACATATCCATGTCGACACACACCGCTGGTGTTTGGAGTGTAGTGGAGAGTGGACACAACCATGTCACCCCAGCCAGTGGGGAAGATCGCGGAAATGTAGCTTGTGACGTCCCCCCCCGTAAGCGTGAGCGGAGTGGGCTGGCCCGGCGTATGCCAGGCCAGTGTAGGGGTGTGAATAAAAGGCACGTAACTCTGGGCGTGGTCCTCTTCCGGAATACCCAACGTCTCTGCCAGGGCGGCGCATCTCACCCCGCCGCGAGGCCGACGCCGTGAGCGATGTTGCCAGCGATCCTGTGCGCCTGCTGCCCCCCGGGACGCTGGTCCCCGAACCAGTCCTGCCCACCCCTGCGCACCCAGGCCACAATGCCCACCTACCGACACCGGTGTGTGTCGAAGAGGGCCCACCACGTGCCGGTGCAATCTCCAAGCCAGAGGCCTGCGACCTTGGCAGCCTCCTCAGACCATCACGGCCTCCTCAACACAGGCCCGCAGTACTCCATTCACGTTGATGTACTCCACCGGTATGCACAGGGGACAAGTAGGTCACACATTTGGAACTGAGTCTTGATTACACCATGGCAGAGCACATAAATCATGGCTGAGTGTATGTCACTAAACACCCTTCGATGTGGTGCCAACAGGTCTTAGTGTTACATCACAGCCGCAAGATTCTGTGGGCCCACGCGGACTACTGCTCTCGGCCTACGCTGCACTCAAGTACGTCACAGTATTGGAACTGAACATCGATTATTCAAAGGCAGAGTACGAATCATTGCACGCAAGGAGAGGCATAAGAGGATGACGCGTTGCATTTGGGAGGAAAAAAGGATCATCATTACGGAGGTGATCGAACACTACCGACAACTGCCCTGATGTCACTAACTCTGTGCATCGCGAGCCTATGACACGTGGCTGTGGCCCACTGCTGACCGCTGCCTCCGGCCTACACTGTGGTCCCGTAGGTCACAGAGTCTTGATTCGGCAATGCCGGAGTACATATCAGTGTACCGGCATCATCGCAGACTGCATCCCCTCTCAGCCCCGGTGCCACTAAGTCTGTTCCCGGACATTCATGGACACTCTCTGGTCGTACATTGGTGGCATCTGAGTTTATGGACTAGGGGGTAGTTTTCATCCTCATGCAGCTGATACCGAATTGGTGGTGGCAACGAGGCAGTCGCTTTCCACTCCTCCATTTGCTGCTTCCGGATAGCTTCTGCCCTCTGCATCATGCCCTGGAGGACACCTTCCACTGTCCCCCGCAACCCTCTGCCACATTCACCTTCGACATGGACGAGGACCCGCTCAGTCTGCGTGGCCCTACCTCAGTGGACCGCAAGTCACCGTCCCATCGCGGTGTGCCTGTGCCTGCCGCTGTGCATCCGGGGCCACCAACTCTGTGCAGCTCAGGTCAGGGACCCTGTCTGAATGAATATTGGATAACCTCTGTGACGGTGGTCTTGGGGTCATCGACGCCATGTGCATGTGGCCCTGCACTGTCCGCTGCCTCCGGCCTCAACTGCGGACCACCAGGGCTCACACATCAAATCCAGTCCTGACCTGTCCGGACGTCGCATCACCGCAGGAGGCACACGCCACCACGCCAGGGCCAACTCCAACCACCATCTGCCAGAGTCGAAACAGTGGTACTGGCAGACTAGCAGAGTTGCTCAGACCTGTCGTGGATGCCATCATCTGCCTGATCCCCTGCTCAGCACTCCAGGTGCCACTGACTCAGTGCACCGCAACCCATGGACCGTTACTGATTGAGTTTTGTGCTGTGGAGAGGTTGTGCAGCAATGTCACCTCAGGCAGTGTGGGGGACCTGAGACGTTGATGGGGAAGTTGATGCAGGTCTAACACACCCCACTGCATCTGCATCAGGAATATCCCGAATGGACACAATCCTAGTCATTTTCATCACATGAGCGCGCTCAGCTCTAGTGCCCCGACCTCAGTGCACTGCAACTCACTGACACTTCTGTTTGTATGTTGGGTGACCTCTGTACTTGCTCTGGCTCCCTCCATGTTGCTCAGCAGTTGACTCTGTTATGCAGGTGTTTTCTGTTTCCATTGCACTGGTGTCCACTGTTCAAGTTGTTGCCAGTACCAAGCACTTCGTGCGGGCTGGCTTATGCTCACCCCACACACATCCAGCACAGGTGTCACTGTACATGTGGCCCTGCCAATAAAGGGGCCGGGCGCACGTGCCCGTAGCCAGTTCAACATAATATCTGCGTGTGTCCCACACAACAAGACCCTGTGGTCTTGCTGTATGTATGAGGACCCTGGGCCCTACGACACTACATTGTGCTGTGTACAGCGGACGCAGACCTGTCACCGCAGGCAGCGGGTTAGAGCTTGGACATGTGGCATTGTCATCGCCCACTCAATTCGTAAGGGGAGTGGACTGTGCCATCGTACACAGAGCCAACGTGGGTGTGTGACTGATATGTGCATGCTCCTGAGCGAGGTCCTGTACTGGGAATGTGCATCTGCATGTGTCTCTATGGCAGTGTGGGTCTCCTTTGTGGGGTGTAGGTGGTCCCTGAAGGGTAATTGACACCCACGTATGTGATCTAGTTCGCCTTCCATGGGTTCGGAGCACACACTCACCTGTTCGGCCACCTCCTTTTGGCGTTCTGACACCTGGCATTGGGGTGCCATGTGTGGGTAGGTGAAGTGTTGTGAGCCAGCCGTGCTTGCGGGTGCTTCATGCTGTGTGGTCTGTTGCAGGGGCTGGGTTATCCTCTGAGTAGCTTGTCTGCCCTGGTCCTGGTGGTGGGTTGCGTGGGATGTCCATGGGCTGTTGTAGGGCGTCGGTGTCGAAGGTGTGTTGGTCGTCTCCTGCATCACTGATGGGTTGTCTGGTCTGACCTGCTGGAGGTGTTGTTTGTCCCTCTGCAATGTGAAGGGGAGATGCATGTTGACATTGTGTTGACATTGATGTTGGCGCATTGTTCTTGTAGACATGCAGACTGTGTGACCATGTACATTGTGACTGTTTTGGCGGTGCTGGAAATTTGAGGGCGGACAGTGGACATTTGGACTACATGACTGATGTGAGGTTGTACCCGTACATATGCATCTCACAGTTCCCTGCTCTGTCAGATGTGATTGGCCTGTTTCTGTGCATGGGCGGACCCAGTTGTGTCCCCTGTTCTGCAGTGTCGGTGTTGCACTTTGTGCCACATTGTCATGGGATGTGCTGTGATTGCCATGTGTGTGTGCTGCAGTGTGCCACGGGTATGGGGGACATGACCCTGGTTAATTGTGGATGTGCAGTGTGCTACACATCGTTGTGCATGTGTGCCATTGTGCCCATCTCCCCCTGTCCCCCCAGTCCCTGTTGGTTACTCACCCTTTTGTTGTTGTGACAGGTCCTCTCGAGCTGTGTCCGTACTCCCACCTCCTTGCACCGTCTCCACACTGATGACTGGCCTCCATTTCCTCCGGCTCCTCCTGTGGCGCAGGACTCCCACCTCCTGTCGCCGTTGCTGCCTTCCTGTTGGCAGCGGCTTGGGGCCTGGTTTAGGTTTTCACGTCATGCCAGCGCCTCTTGGCCTCCTCCATTGGCCTCCTCGACACTCCGGCTGCATTCAAGGTAGTCTGATTGTGGGTCAGTTGCTGGTGGTGTTCTGTCACATCCATGACGCTGGTCTTGTTTTCCTACAGACTGCACCCCGTCTTCCTCTCCCTCTTCTTCTTGGCCTTCCCCGACCCGGTTGGTCCTTGCTGGTGGTCTGTGGGGCTTGTGGGGTTCGCGTTGCCCTCTGCGTCGGTCAGGGTGCATCCATGTTGCTACGCACTTTGAATTGTTTCTGGTGTGTTGTTTTTGTTGCTTTCATAGTGCATTTTCCCGCTAGACGCGTGGGATTTGCAGGCCTGCCGCTGGTTTTCGCTGCTTTTTGTATTGCGATTGGCCTCATCGCAACTTTTTTTGCGTTTGTGTTTCGCATTTCTGCGGCGTGGCGTTGATTTTTACTCGGCCATTTGACGCGTTATCTGGTGACTATTGCATGGTACCGCAGTGTTGTGAATACTTGGTTAACAAGGCGTAAATTTCCCACGATAGACTGCGATGTTGGAGGTTGCGTTAAGTAACTTTTGCGATGGTTATCACACGTTCTTGAGAATATGCCCCTGAGTGTACTGGTCGTAGTTTAAATCGGTAACCGTGAGATCAAACACAGATCCCTGCAGTGGATGCATTCACCCACTGCATCACCAGACCATGCTACTCACCATGAGACTCTGCTCATGCTGCAATGATGTTATTAGAGGACAGATTTCTCTGAGCACTAAAGTGTAGTTGGTAGCCGACGCAGGTCAGAGGAAAGAGCAGAAGCGTGTCTGCACTCACTGCCTGTCACCTGGAGATGAACGTACCTGGCCCACTCATTCCCTCAGTGACCTGCTGAAGGCTGGAGTCCACACCTGCCAACTACACATTGCGTTGACACCTCACCTGCAGGCTGCTTTTGACACACAGCCAGCTCATACTTTGTTACTGAGCTGACACCTCCCCAAGCTTTTCTTCCTTGGAACCCTTACATAGCACTACCTGCCCAGCCCCTGAGTTGCCATCTTCACCAGCTAAGCATGACTGGAAACAGGGAAGAAAGCTATCAACCTTTTCTCAAATATGGCCAATGCTGAACTACCATGTACTGTCTGCCAGCCGCACCCATCTCTAAACCACCCATGTCAGCATCTGCTGTTGTTTTTCCTGGATGGTGGCATGATGGTTTTCACTAGCAAGGCCCCTCTTCTTCCTGCTCTCAAAGACTAGAAAAAGGTAAGGCTGTTTGAAAGAGTTGGGAAGTTATATATTTTAATGGCTGATTTTTTCACTCTTACTTACAAACATTGAGCATGTATTATGGCGATAACTCCAGATAATCTCTCCTATTTCCAATTTTAAATCACCTTTGCCTCTAAGCGCCTATGCCAGCCATTAGGCAGATTTGCTGACTCAGACAACAGCGAGGGTAGACATATTTTTTATTGTACCACTACTAAATTATAGATTGTAATTCATTGCTGGTTTTGTAAAAAATGGGCAGAAACAAGGGCTAGCCACTACTGAAAATTAAAGATTTCTGGTTTATGTGATAATCAGGGTCGAGGACACAGCTGATTGGGATCGGGATGCTCACAACTTTGTGCAAGGAGTTGACACTGAAAATACGTTTTCAGTGTTTGCAACTACAGTGTTTCCAGTCTTCACCAATGCTACTACTCACCCTTCAAGATTTAAAATGCTTAATGTACCACACATTTCTCAGAAAATTAGCCTACTGATACTAACCAAGAAATGTTTTGTGAAAGATTGCACTCCATAAATGAGGGCCACTTTTTTTGGGCTCCCCGTGTTATGTGCTCAAACCGGATCCTGTGGGGTGAGCACACCGCTAATGGAAATAAAGGACACACACTCCATTAGCACATTGGGGTGGTAGCCGAATGCCTAAATCAGGTTCCGGTTCCCCTCTTTATTCAATAATACTGCATCCTGCCCCTCCTTTACATGGGCCCTACTACGATGCACATTAACATGGGCGTGACTCCAGAAACACAACCATCGGCAGACCACCAATGGTGTGGTCCACCAGAACATAACATTCATCCTTTGTTCAGAATAAAAACCAATTACAAACAGTGCAAACGGTAATCCCAAAATACTGGTAAGACATGAAGAGAAAACTGGAAGGAGAGAGAGATATATATAGAGAGAGAAGAAAAATAGATAGAAAAAGGAGAGAGAGAAAAAATAAAACACATGTTCTCTGAAAACTTGTCATTATATCAGTACATAATTCCTCAGACGGGAAGAGGCTGCCGGCTTAGGTCTGAGACGGTACCTCCCACTCCCACAACGGCTCTCCCTGTCCGGACCCTCTGTTCCACGGCTCATTCGGGGCTGCTGACATTCTGCAGGACCACTCTGGCGCTCCGACTCCAGCAAAGGATCTGGCACAGTTCTTGAGTTCCGGGCAGCCATCAGGTCTCCCCTGGCAGGGGAGAAGGGTGCCCCTTCACAGGGCACTGAGGGTAGCGAAACATCAACAGACTCTGTGTCCATGTCGTCTCTCTCAGATGGTGCTCCAGTGTCCGAGCTCTCTGGAAGTTGGTATCTCTTAAACTAGGAAATGTTCCTCATGATGGTCTCCCCGGCTCTCCCAGCAGTTACCATAGTTCCTTTAATTACCTGAACAGTCCAGGTATCTAACTCAAAAGGAAGAGTGAATTTCCCTCGTGGATTACGATTCTTGACCATGACCAGATCTCCTACTGCTAGTTGTCTTTCTTTGGCTTTGCGGCCTCTAGATATGCGTTCATTCTGAATTAGTCGCTGGCCTAGCCTTTCCGATACTTGCTGCTGGAGATCTGATGGTTGATTTACCTGGGGAAAAATATGTCCCACCACTCTACGGATGCAGAGTGATCCACGGCTGACTTGAGTTGTAGAGTGGGGAGTGAGTCGGTACTCTCGTAGAAAGGTGTACAGGGCACGCTCCAGGTTCTGGCCACGAGCCAAAGCGATCCGAAGAACTTTATTGAGCGTGCACATGAAACGCTCAGCTTCTCCATTGGCTTGAGACCACCTTGGCGTGATTTTCCGATGCCGCACTCCCCTTGACTGTAGGTATTCTATCACTTCATGGCTAGAGAAAGGAGGAACCATTGTCTGTCCGCAGCTCCTTTAGGAGTCCATGAGTGGCCATTATCTATTCCAATAGCGGTATGGTGTTACTCGCCGTGGTTGACTCTAAGATCTCCACCTCTGGATATTTTGAGAAGTCATCCATCACCACCAGCATGTGTCTCCCGTCTGGGAGAGTCCCGAAATCCGCGCTCACCCGGTGCCACGGATGTGGTGGTATATCTTCAGTGATAATCGGCACTGGGGGCTCAGCTGGGCCAGTCGCCTGACAGAAAATACAGTCACGAACAGTTTGCTCTACGAGGTCGTCGAGGCGGGGTAACCATACTTTACAGCGCAGACGGGACTTCGTTTTCACGATTCCTTGGTGCGCTATGTGTGCTAAATCGACCACTCGTTGTTGCAACAACCGGGGATCCAGTGGCGTAACGAAACTTGAGGGGACCCCCCTGCAAGGTACAGTGAGGGGGCCCCCTCCGGATTAAAGCTAGAAAGTGCATTTTTCAAAGAAATCGCAAATTACCACCAACTTGAAGTTGGTGGTAATTTGCGATTTCTAAAGGCAAAATCGCACAACTTGGGTGCTTCAGAATTGCATTTAAGGAATCGCAATATGCGATTCCTTAAATGCATTCGCAGAATAGGGAATCGCAAATTTTGTGAATCCCTATTGTGCGAGGGCCTTTTGGGATGATACATCCCAAAAGGCTTTTTTCCGTTCGCAAACGGGCCGATTCTCAGAATCTGCCTTTTGCGAATGGGAAAAAGGCTTCATACATATGCCCCATAGAGTGTAAGAATGATGGTATAACTCCGAATATCGTCTGAAAGGTGCTAACCAAACCAGCTGATACATTTAAAAAAGTGCACTATTACTTTCGTATCAGACATGTTAAAGATAGGATGGACCAGCTCCCCAAAATGAAGCGAGAAGTTAGTATGTAGTAGTGTCTGTCTCTCAGTCAAGGACCTTGCAACCTGGAGAGCAAATCTCTCTTTGTCTGAAGTTAAGGCCACATCTTTTGGCAAAAGCATGGCTTTCATTTTGCTTAGGGAATTAAATTTTATGTTGGAAACATTTATTGAAGGCCATACCGCTGCCTCCCTAACTGGGCAGGCAGGTGGAAGCAGTACTTGTGAACAACAAGTGACTATGGAATAACCGTCACCAGATAAATGATGCCCAGTTCCATTCTGCAGCAACCTTGACCATTCAGCATCAAATAGCTCTCATTCGAGAGCAGCCTGAATACAGGATGAATCACGGCAGATGGGGAACCCTTCTGATAACACGACAAGTTCGCCGTTGAAGCATTGCATGCCCCGTGGAGAGAAATGCCCTTGCAAATCAAGGATCCGCATAAGGTGTCTTCACAGTCGGAGCCACAAAGAAAAATCTCTCTGTCCCCATTCCTGCATCTAAACCTGGACAGTAATTCCCAATACTCATGCACATATCCTTCCCCTAGCGCTTCATATCTTCCTACCAATTGGTATTGGAGACAATATTGGAATTGAAAGGTCTTGACTGGTAAGGTGATGTATCCATGGATTATCAAGTCAGTAGATGGTGTCTCAGCCATGGTGAAAGGTAATTGGTCTAATTTTTCAATGTGCAATATGGAATATTCCACATCTCTACGTGCCATTGTTAGCTGTCATTCTGTTAGATCGTATGTTGAAAACAGATTTGTACTATTGATGGAACGCCATGGCAGGGGGCCAGAACATAACGTCTGTAACGTCCAGCTCAACATTACTATTGACCGTAATTGTGACTGTCCATGTTGTAATATAGACACGTCTTGCTGTATTATGTCAATTGCAGAAGACACTATGTTGCCCAGTGAATAAATTCTCATGATAAAGTGGTCATACCGTTGTCAACCACAGCCAAAGCCTTTTCTAGATTAACCCTATCAATCTTGCGCAATCTCTCAGCAGCTTCCTATTGATAAATCTTCCACAACTCGTTGTATATTGCGTACAAAAAGCGCTTTTGCCGTGGATTCCTGGGGCCTAGTAAAAAATCCCTGAGATCTATGTAATCAGAAAGAAGGAACGGAAAAGTGTTGTTTCACCTGGGAGAGGTCTTTAGCCAGTTTAGGCATAACTTCCCAACACTATATGACGTGACCATTTTTGTTGCACTGTCTTGTTCAGGAAACTCATTTGATGTGGTATGAGGCATGCTCTAAATAAGGCCTCCGTTCCCTGAACCTGCCAATCTTTTGTCCCCCACATAGAAATTGTGTCTATAGATTCTTTTCAAAAGTTGAAACCCTCTATAGACAGTTGGGAAATAAAGGTAGCAGAGTATATCAGCACAGTGCTTGCTAGCATATTTTTCTTTGCAGGTGTAGGTGCAAGCCTATAGTAATACGATGCTGGGTCTGATGTTTCAAAACTTGAAAAAATAAACAAACTTCTGTGCAAAAGTCTATGAACTACCTTTCTGCAGTGTTGGGCAGTGTTCCCATTGTGTGTAATTATAAACAGTGCGTGGGATGCTAGCTTTATGTAGAAAATGGTGGCCATAATGCGGGTAACAGAACATCTCTCCAAAATTACTTGTACCATCATACAGTTCATGTTAGAAATGGGGGTCTCTAGTTGGCAGAGGCAGGTACCTTTGTCCAAGTAGGGACCCTTCTTCCTAGTCAGGGTAAGGGAGTTACACTCCTAAAATAACCCCTGGTCACCCCCTTGGTAGCTTGGCACGAGCAGTCAGGCTTATCTTAGAGGCAGTGTGTAAAGCATTTGCCCATAACCAACAGTAATACAGTGAAAACACTACAAAAGGACACCACACCAATTTAGAAAAATATCCAATGTTTTTATATATCCAAAACAAGACCAAGATGGTAAAAATCCAACTAACAGTACTTAAAAATATATACTTTGTAAGAATACTATAAAAACACAGTTCCTTGAAGTCGATATCTCCATCCGGTGCTACCGCGGTGCTGTACACAACAGGACCCAACAGTTCCATCTGACCGCGTTGGTCAGGGGTGTCAACAGACTCATGAACAGTACCTTTTGTGTTGCGGCTGACTCATTGGTGTGGGCCGGTCATTGCAACCGTTGTGGTCGCAATGCGAAATGTAGCGGTGGGGCATGCGGTACCCTCAAGTCGCGGTGCAGGCAGCGACTCGGTGACGGTCGTCCAGCGGCGTCGGTGAGACCAGGGCTGCGTTAGTCGGTCCGGACTGCGGTGTGGGACGGGATGGTGCGTTGTGTGACTTACGTGCAGTGCCCCCAAGAAACGATGCGGTCACGGAAGTCACAGTCAGCGTGCAGCGATGGCGTTGGTGAGACCAGGATGGCAAATAGAAGCGAGGCGGTGAGGCGTGCGGTGCCCACAGGTCACGGTGCAAGCAGTGGCTCGGTGGTGTCGGTCGTCGTCGTCCGTGAGACCAGGGTTGTGGTGCGAGATGCGGACGGTGCCCTCTACGGTGCCTTCAATCAATCAATCAATCAATCAATCAGGGAATTGTAAATGCGCTACTCACCCGTGAGGGTCTCAAGGCGCTGGGGGGGGGTCAGCAGAGCTGTTTAGCCAAAGAGCCAGGTCTTGAGAGTCTTCCTGAAGCTGTTGAGGGAGGGGGCGTGTCTTATGTCTGCCGGGAGTTCGTTCTAGGTCTTGGCCGCGATGTAAGAGAAGGATCTTCCGCCTTCTTTGGCTCTGTGGATGCGCGGGGTTTCGGCGAGTGCGAGGTTGACTGATCAGAGGTTTCTTTTGGGTATGTGTAGGGTGATTCTGTCGTTGAGGTATTTGGGTCCGGTGTTGTGTAGGCATTTGCAGGCGTGGGTGAGGATTTTGAAAGTGACTCTTTTCTCCACGGGGAGCCAGTGGAGCTTTCGTAGGTTTTGGCTGATGTGCTTGTGTCGAGAGATGCCGAGGACGAGTCTGGCGGAGGTGTTCTGTATCGTCTGGAGTTTTGCGGAGTAGGGACTTGTTTATGCCGGCATAGAGTGCGTTTCCATAGTCCAGTCTGCTTGTGATGAGTGCGTGGGTGACTGTCTTCCTTGACTCGGGGGGATCCATTTGACGTTTTACGGAGGAGGCAGAGGGTGTTGAAGCAGCTCGAGGCGATGGCGTTGACCTGTAGGCTCATAATGAGTCGAGTACGATGCCGAGGTTTCTGGCATGGTCTGTGGGGGTCGGTGGGCTGCCGAGAGCGGTGGGCCACCAGGTGTTGTCCCATGCTGAAGGGGTGGTTCCAAGGACGAGGACTTCTGTCTTCTCGGCATTGAGCTTTAGGCAGCTGTTGGTCATCCAGACTGCAATGTCCTGTATTCCTTTCTGGAAGTTGAGTCTGGTGGTAGTGGGGTCTTTGGTGAGGGAGAGGATGAGCTGGGTGTCGTCAGTATAGGATACGATGTTGAGGCCGTGTTGTCAGACGATGGCAGCGAGGGGGGCCATGTAGATGTTGAAGAGGGTCGGGCTGAGTGATGACCCCTGTGGGACTCCGCAGGTGATTTCCATGGGATCGGAGAGGAAGGGTGGCAGTCTAATCCTTTGGCTTCTTCCGGTGAGGAATGATCGGATCCAGTCTAGGGCGGTTCCTTGTAAGCCGGTGTCGTGTAGTCTGGCGACGAGTGTGCGATGGGAGACGGTGTCGAAAGCAGCTGATAGGTCGAGTAGGATCAGGGCTGCGGAGTGGCCTTGGTCAAGGAGGATGCGGATGTCGTCTGTGGCAGCGAGTAGGGCGGTCTCGGTGCTGTGGTTGCTTCGGAATCCGGATTGGGACGGGTCGAGGATGGCGTTGTCTTCGATGAATCTTGTCAGTTCCCCATTGACTGTTTTCTCTGCAACTTTGGCCGCGAAGGGGAGGAGCGAGACGGGACGGTAGTTCTTGCCTTCGGGACACAGAGCCAGCGATGGAGTCGGTGATGGAATTGGTTGCTTTTCCCTTCTCTGTGGCAATTGAAACAGTGGTTCCAGAAGCAGTACCCAGAGGTTGGTGAAGTCTTTGCAGTCCCTGAGACTTCAGCACAGGAGGCAAGCTCTACTTCAAGCCCTTGGAGACACTCAGCACAAGTAAAGTCCAGTCCTTTCACTGCCCAAAGCAGAAACAGCAACTGTAGGCCAACCCAACAGAGCAACAACATAGCAAAGGGGCAGGACTCCTCCTGGCAGCTCTTCCAGCTCTTCTTCTTGGCAGGTTCCTTGATTCCAGTGAGTTCTAAAGATCTGGGGTCTGGGCACCAATATTTGGCTGATGTGCTCGTGTCGAGGGATGTCGAGGACGAGTCTGGCGCCGGTGTTCCTTTTTTCTCTCAGGCAGAGAGTGTATGTGCTTAGTCCAAACCAGTTCTGTCCTCTCTGGCCCACCTTCCCGGCGGGAGGTGCAGACAGCATTGTCCAAGGCAGACCAGGCCCATTCAGGTGCAAGGAAATCTGCTCGCACTAATCTAAATGCAGCTCAGGTCCATTCAGCCCAGCCCTGACTTATCCAGGAAAGGCAGGACAGACCTCGACCCCCCCCAGTGGATGTCTGAAGAGAATGCACATCCCCAGCCCCTGTCACTCCAAAGCCAGACAGTCAATCCACACACCTTAGGGGTGACTTATATGTAAGAAAAGGAAAGATTAGGGCCTGGGAAGTGGGTGCGCTTGCCAGGTTGACATCGCAATTTACAAACTGCTGCGCAGACTCTGCAGTGGCAGGTCTGAGTTACATTTACCGGGCTACTTCTGTGGGTGGCACAATCAGTGCTGCAGGCCCACTAGTAGCATTTGATTTACAGGCCTTGGAACACTCAGTGCCCTGTACTAGGGACTTACCAGTAAATCAAATATGCCAATCATGGAAACACCAATCCATAACACAATTTACAACAGGAGCACTTGCACTTTAACACTGAACAGCAGTGAGAAAGTGTGCAGAGACACTAAACCAGCAAAAACAGAGTAAAAACCGGGAGATCAAAAAGCAAAAAGACAGGGGAAACAAGCCAAAAGATACAAGGTCTCACAGTTCATCATTAGAAAATGCTGCTGATTGCTCTAAATCTGAAAGCAAATTATGCACAGTTTCAATGCCCCAATCATCACAGAAAGTACTAGAGGTGATAATGTAATTTGAAGAAATTTTAAACAAATATGGATTTTCCAAAGTTCAGTAGCACCATATACATCAGACAATACCCTGTCCCATACAATTCCTTCAGGAACTGGAACCGCTGTAATGTTCACCAGGGACAAGTCTCTTAGTTCACGGCGTGATGATGCATGTGGTTTAAGAACCAAGTTCACGAGTTGTACTGCAGAACGTCTGGGAGAAAGTGTCCGTTCAGAAGTGGGAAAAAGACAGTTACGATACCAATCCAAAGTACCAGGAAAGTAATCCAATTGTAATCCATAGATGTATCCAGGGAACAACAAAGTAAGTCTTTTTCAGCCAAGGATAGAAAGCATAAACTCTAAGCTTGAAAGGGAGAGGCGGTGTCTGCAGCTCAGGTTCACTTGGATATGATGAGATATCATCATAATGCATGAAGTAGCCAGACGCCATCCGGTCTATTCTTGGCAGCTCAGCAGGTTTTATAGAACTGGTAGATGACTCCATCTGTGACATGTTGACATAGACGTTGTCAATTTTTCGAACTGAAATTTCTCTTGATTGTACAGTTGTAGTTGTTTCAACGGGGAAAAGCATCATTTCATTGTCATTCACAGCTTCTCTTTGGAAAGTGAAGACTTCAGTTGTTATCAAAGCCTCCATCTGAACTTCCTGTACGGTAGCGGTTCACTGATAGAATATCGATGTATCAAACATTGATGTTCTAAATATCGACTGCAAAAATATCGACTGCAAAAATATCGACTCCAATACCTTAATAGGTAAGTACAAAAATATTGAATCAAAAATATCGAGGTAAAAAAATAAAGATGTAAAAAATATTGATTTAAAAATATAGAAAATAAAATAATATATAGTAAATATATTAAATATTAAAATTATTTTTAACACAAATTACATTTAATATACATTTTAACTAAATATAACAAATACACTTAATTAAAAAAATATAAACACACAAACATAAAAAGTTATACATATACATATATTTACTTAAAAATAATTTATTAACTATTATCTTTATTTAATTTTTAAAGTTAATAATTTAAAATAAAAAAACATTCTATAATAAATTAAAACATTAAACTATTAAAGAAATGTAAACTTACATTTCCCAATACAATAAGTGCAATAGTAAGGAAAGTGTTGGGTAGCGGAGGGTAAAAATTACTATTCCCACTCCAGTGATAGCAACAGTAGGGAAAGTGTTGGATAGCGGAGGGGCAAAAATTACTATTCCCACTCCAAAGAATGCAACAGTAGGGAAAGTGTTGGCTAGCGGAGGGGCAAACATTACTATTCCCACTCCAGTGAGTGCAACAGTAGGGAAAGTTTTGGTTAGCGGAGGGGTAAAAATGACTATTCTCACTGCAGTGGATGCAGCAGTAGGGAAAGTGCTGGATAGCGGAGAGGTAAAAATTACTATTCCCACTCCAGTGATTGCAACACTAGAGAAAGTGTTGGATAGCAGAGAAACAAAAATTACTAATAACACTTTTAACAATTGAAAAAAAAAAAAAAAAGATTACAACATTTTAAAAATCATAAAAATAAATAAACAATATTTTTAAAATATAAAATTAAATATATTAAGCATATAAAAAGAACACATATTATAATATTAATTACATATAGCAAAAACCTACAAAAAATATATAAAATAAATTAATAAATACATTTATAAGCAATAAATATTTAAAAGTAGCAAATATTAACAAACACAAACATTATTTCAAACATAAATGTATTTCTTTTATTTCCTACCCTATAACACCACACCAATAACAAAACACTTCAACATTTTTAATTACACCTATTTCCATAATTAACATAATTAATAATCAACTAAAAAAATCTCATTAATAAAAACAATTAATAAACATTCATTGAGTACACGTGCTTTAACACTGTAATATCCACAACACACACCTAAATAAAACTATAAAATAATAAAGCACAATTAAATATTATTTTTAAAAGATTAGCTATGGCTATTAACAACTAATAATTAAATATTTAAAATGTTATTTAATACTCACCTTTTACCCCTTTAAAATTAAAAACAACACACAAAAAATAAACAATTACACAAAATAAATATCAAATAATTAACATTAATTAACAACTATACAATAATTAATTAAACACAAAATACTTACCACCCTTTATGCCTATAAACACCACAACACACACCTAAAATTAATTACACAATTGCCATAATTAATTACCAATTAACTAATTAAAATTAATTAACAACCAATTATTAATTAATTAATAATAAATTACTTTACCCATTTAACACTATAACATCTCAATTAAACAGATAATAATAAATAAAAAATATTCAATAAATTTAATATAATCAAATTACTTCCCACCCTAGTCCCCCATAAACCCACAACCCGCTATGGAACTAAAAACGCAAAATTCTAATAAAAAGTATTAATAACCACTAAAAATAATCAATTAATTTCATATAATTAAATTACTTCCCACCCTATCCCCTATAAACCCACAACCCGCTACAGAACTAAAAACGCAAAAATCAAATAAAAAAAAATTAATAACTACAAAAAATGTAACACATATATTAAAAATACAAACAAATCTTATACAAAAAAAGACATCACATACATATAAAATATATACTAAAATACATAACATTAATAAAAAAATCGATATTTTTAACAACTATTGGGTCGATTCCGATCTCGGCCGGAAGCGCACCGAATACGATTCGTCCGGAAAAAATATGAGCTGAACTCGGTTTTCCCGACCGAATCGAACAGTCGTCCGAGCGAGCAAGTACGATGCGCATTACTGCTAAAATTACGAGCGAGCCGCACGTTCCCATTCCAGCTCCAGTTCCCCGACCGAGCTGAATCCGTAAATGCCGATTTGAGTCGCACGGAAGTAAATACACAGCACCTTCTGGCCGGACTAGTACGATGCGCACTCCGTATGCGCCGAACTGGTCGCTACGTCCGGCACGTCAGAGCATCCGGGAGAGCTGCACATAAGCTCTGATTCGCGCCACAAGACGATCCGCGGCTACGAGACGTACAAGCCAGCTACGAGTATGAGTCGAAGCCACGAGAAACCCGAACGAGACGAACCAACCATGAATCCCATCGCGCAGGTCCTACCAATACTGTACATCTATTACCGGAACCCGTACGGACGCGTACGGCGCAGACGGTAAGTCAGACACCCACTACACAAACAAACGACACGTACCCGACATATGTCACACACACATAGGGATGCAGAAATGACGTACACTAGCAACAGCAGAACCATAGGGGCGGGATGGCTCTCACCAATGCCATACACACCCATAGGGGCCTGATGGCTACCACTACCACCACCCCTACTCATGGGGGGCTGGATGCCTGTCACTACTACCATCCCCACTCATAGGGGGATGGATGCCTACCACTACCACCAACCCTATTCAAGGGGGCCTGGATGCCTGTCACTACCACCACCCCTACTCATGGGGGCCTGGATGCCTACCACTACCACCACCCCTACTCATGGGGGCTGGATGCCTACCACTACCACCACCCCTACTCATGGGGCCTGGATGCCTACCACTACCACCACCCCTACTCATGGGGGGCTGGATGCCTGTCACTACCACCACCTCTACTCATGGGGGCCTGGATGCCTACCACTACCACCACCCCTACTCATGGAGGGATGGATGCCTACCACTACCACCACCCCTACTCATGGGGGGCTGGATGCCTGTCAATACTACCATCCCCACTCATAGGGGGATGGATGCCTACCACTACCACCACCCCTACTCATGGGGGGCTGGATGCCTGTCACTATCCCCACCCCTACTCATGGGGGCCTGGATGCCTACCACTACCACCACCCCTACTCATGGGGGGCTGGATGCCTGTCACTACTACCATCCCCACTCATAGGGGGATGGATGCCTACCACTACCACCACCCCTACTCATGGGGGGATGGATGCCTAGCACTACTACCATCCCCACTCATAGGGGGATGGATGCCTACCACTACCACCACCCCTACTCATGGGGGGCTGGATGCCTACCACTACTACCATCCCCACTCATAGGACGGGTAATGCATGACACAACCAGCATACTCCAACATAAGGAATGTCAGCAAAAGACATCCCCCAACATCATGACAAGAGTGTGTAGTCTGTGTCAAATGCCTACAACACTGAACATGACATTGAACATACAATGTGACCCCCTATCACATGTGTCACACAAAAATGTGTGTGGCCTTCACAATGCAAGCAGACCATGACCACTGTGGGAATGGGGTCTAAACCCCCATCATCACAGTGACCAAAAGGTAAGTGTGGGGTCTATAGCTGAAGCACATTTTGAACATTGTGGCAATGGGGTCTAAACCCCCATCATCACAGTGACCAAAAGGTAAGTGTTGTCATGGAAGAAGCTGCAACTGTCAAACAGCATGGATGATTCCTGGTCACAGAACAACAAACACATCAGTGGCAAAGTAGTGGTTGTGTCCCATAGCAACATACATTGGGTGAGGCAAACAGTGCAGTGTAAATAAAACATACCTTTGGCCATGTGCAGACAAACATCACCCATGGGGACTGACATTGTCTCCATTTATCAATTACACAATGCCAGAAGTGACCATCAAAATGCAGACCCACATATCTGCACTAATGGACACACAAATGTAGATATCCTGTGGAGACTGTAGATGTGAGGTGAACAAATACCATACCATGGCAGCAATGGGACATACAAACCATGATTATTGTGCTGACTGATGACCTAGGAGTCCCAGGGACAGCATGGGAAATCCTCCAAACAACATACAGGCAATGGCACACTAAAGATATGCCAATGCAGTGGTGCAGATGCACAAACACAAACAGGCAGCCTCACACTGCATATCAAACACAACAGGTGATGGGGGGTGCCAGTGTCCCCAGGCAACCACACAACACATGAGGAGGCCTGAATTCCAATTACACAGATGTGTATACAGTGCCATACAAAAGTAACTCATGGATCGGATTCCCCTATGTGGGCAATCAGGCATTGTTAGATGAGAGGGAGCCCAAATTACACATGTCACACAAGCTTGTAGGAACAGCAACTAACACAGCAAGAGACAGACCCACCACAGCACTACCCCCAGGGACCGCACATTGTGGTGACACTAGCCTGCATGATAATCCCACTGTGATGACTAAGGTAGATGTCGTTCACACTGTGAACCACAGCCATGTGTCCTGAGCAGCAAACTACCATCACACCTACACAAGCACAAATCAATCAGCACGGCCTGTCAGCCAAGGCCAATATGGAGGTAGGGGTCTAGCCGTGCAACAACTCACATTTGCACACACTCAACACCACACACCTTGATCTCCACCAATGTGCAGCAGTGAAGCTCACATGGACTGGTGACATTGCACATGCACCCATGACAATCCCAGGGGTGGTTGTGGGAACTAAGGTGCAGAAACCCATCACACCTGGCAAGTCAACAAGACTCGTTAATGTCTGACACACTGCACAGTACGCGGTACATGGGCATGACGTGAAATCCACCCCAATCAATGGGATCCTGGCCACAGTCACACACCAATGAAGAAGCCAAGGTGGCCCACAAAGAACACACGTAGACAACTTCCAACATTGCAGCTCTGACCCTGAGGAGTGGCAGCAGTCACACACACAACATGTCACAATCACTGAAAGCTACCACAAACTGTAAATTACATGACTTGTGTAACCAACAAGTGCCAAGGGGAATCCTGACTGTGTCCCATCTGCGTTTGCCCACATCCCCAGCCCTGACAACAAAGACAACTAGAGATGACAACCTGATGAACATTAGTTTGCCATGCACCCACATCACGGAGAAACCAGGTCCAAGATGCTGGATGAACACAGGACAACTCAGCAAGCATCACAAACAGGAACATCCGTAGGGACACAGCCTGTGTAGGAAAAGGGAAGGGAACACACACAGACATGCTTACACAACACATAACACGGGCCCAGGCAATGTCACGGGATTACACACTGCCATGAGGGCACTCCACTCCTGTGGAAGGTCCGCTGTGCCAAACCTTGTCTGTGCACGACTCAAACATGTCATCAGAACACTCGGTCAGTGAGTCAACAATTACAACACACTGAAGTCTCTGCTCACATCAGCCTGGGTACGGGAGTGTCACTTCAGTCATCTGCATATACCCAAAACACGTGTCAAGCAAGTTGCACTGTATACACAGATGAGTCCTTCAACATTGATGTGCTAAACTGCATGTCCAGTGGAGATGGGCACACAGTCAGGGAAATAGAAACATTGAACAGTGGTAAGCCCACCAGATGTGCATGAGTGTAAGCCACAGATGTTAAATTACAAATGCAAAACGTACATCCCTGTGTCAAATGCTGAACATTACACCCTCAGACTGCAGCAAAGGATGCTATGGATCCAGACTAGATTAGGACACATATCCCATGGACGACATGGAGTCCATCACAGCAACACTTCATTTTCCCTATCTGAACACTATTACAACAGCAAATGCATGATGATACTCATCTACATCATGTACAACAAAAGCAAAACCACTAGTAAACAAAAAGACACTTTATTCAGCCAATGTGAATGAAAAATTGGAAGTCCAAAAGAAACTAAGGCCAATGGCCAGTGCACATTCACAGTCCGAACAGGGTGACATGTGACAACTTGTCACCCATTGCTTGCCTGCACTGGTACGGACAGGGGACATCCCCCTCGGAGGGGCATACAAGGGGCAGGCCAGGCACTGCAGGGACAGGATCAGGGGATGCCAGAAGGAGGCAGTGAAGGGGTGGTGGGTGCAGGAGTGTCACCGGCAACTGCAGTGGAGGTGTCTGACTCAGTGGGGGCCGGCACCACTGTAGGGCCCAAGTCAGATGGTGTGGGTGCTGGCACCACTGCAGTGGGCCGGTCAGATGGAGTGGACTGGGTCCCCACTGCAGTGCCCAAGTCAGACGGGGTGGTTGTGGATCCACTGCAGTGCATAACTCCAAGGGAGTGGAAGGGGGGCAGATGAGGTGGGCAGGACAGAGGGGGGACCCGGTCTCCACACAAGTGGCACAAACAGGCCGAGCGTCTGGGTTGGGGGTGGAAGAGCAAGTGGTAGGGGGGAGGGCCTAAGCAGTTTGGGGATGCGGTATTGGTGTGTGGGGGAACCTGGGGCAGGGTGTGGCGGGGAACCTGTGGAGTGGTGGCCTGGGGGATGAAGGAGAGAGACTGTGTGGTGGAGCTGCGTGGTGGTGGTGGTGGGGTCTTGCCCTTCCTGGTCCAGGGGGACTTCCTAATGGGGTCCTCAGTCTGCCTGTGCCCTGGGGAGGGTGTCCGGGTGTGAGGGGCACTCCCCTCTGTGTGTGGTGGTGGCCTCTTCCGCCTGTACGTTGGGTCAGATGGATCTGTGGGGAAGAGGCCAAGCTCACAGAGGAAGAGCTTCTGGGAGGGGGGGTTGAAGGTGAGGCAAGGGAAGGGGTTTTGGAGGGAGAGGTATCTGAGGACTGCAGAGTGCTCGTGGATGCGTGTGTGTGTGTCTGGGCCCCATCCCCTGTGAGTGAGGTACCAGTCCCCTGACTGTGCGTGCGTGTGCATCTGGATTTTGGCATGTGTGTCTGTGTGCTGCTTGTGTCTGTGCTGGTTCGTGCCTGTGCCGGTGTGTGTGTGCTTGGGACAGGTAGGGTGCTGGGGATTGTGGATGGGGCAGAGGTAGGAGGGGTGAGGGACTGTTGCAGGAGGGACACTGCTGCCGTCAGTGAGGAGGCCATGGACTGATTGGTCCGCTGTAGGGCAGACATACCAGATGACATGCCCTCCATGAATGACGCCAGTTGTGTCAACAGACCCGTGTGTGCATGGAGGACACTCAGCATTAATGTCTGCCCTACATGGATCTGTTTCAGCAAGTCCACAGACTCCACACTCAGGGCAGCAGGGGAGACAGAGGCAGGGGGTGCGGTGCCTGGCATGAAGGAGACACGCTCCCCTACACGGGAGCCTCCACGGACATGTGGGATGGGAGCAGATGGGAGGGTGGAGATGGTGGTGGTGGCGGGGACAGACTTGCTCAATTTTGTCTGTGGTCTGCTGACACCCACCTCCACAAGGGAGTCCTCACTGGAAGTGCTGTGTTCCTCAGCCGAGGTGGTCGGAGCTGAGGTCTCCTCAGTGTGGCTCCCCTCACCCTCCATGCCACTGGGTCCCTCGGTCTCCTCTGCAGTGGACCCAGTCTGGCTCTGCTGCTCCTCTTGGTCCGTGGAGCTGTCTCCTCCTGTGGCCGTGGATGTATCTGCAAACAATCAGGATAAACAGAGCAACATTAGTCACCTGTACTGACCACACACACCACAGTAAGTACAGCACATCACAGAGCAAGCTCTGCCATCATTTGCTAGACATTGCAATAAGTGCTGACACTGATTTGAAGAAGCCCATTGTCTGCCTGACAGTCATTCATGCCACTCATATCCTACCTAGCCATGCACCCATCTGTCTGGTGCCTGTTGTATGCGACTAATCATATGTGCACACATGCACCACATACACAGTTGTTGGACATCCAAGAGAACATATGGAAATGTGTCACTCCAAACACATGCCATCTCCTGCCACTGACATGTGTCAGGAAAAGTGATGGGCAGAGTCTCTGTCGATATGCGGGTTTTTCTTCCATCACCAGACACAATGATGTCCTCATGTCCTGATAGACAATGCGACAATGGTGTGCATGCAGGACATATCACACTACTGCTGGATCACCCTTTGCAAGTTGAATGTCATGGCACAGGCCTGTCTGGCAAGTCAGTCATAACTGTCTCCTGTCACAGGGGCAGTGCATACACACAACACCAGTCTGCACTGTGTCACAATCATGGACGTTTTGGGAATGCACGCCCTGTAGCTGACAGGTGCACATGTGCACCCCTGGCCACCCACATCATGAGGACTAAGATGATCCCACGTCATTCATATGAGACATTTGAGTGACTGCAAACACAAATCCATACACATGAGCACTTCACCGTCTGATGAGAAAAAACCAAAGCTGCCTGCACCTCAATGTTTCATACACCATTGTGCACAGTCAAGGGATCAGAGACCTATGCATTAACCAATGTGCAGATCCTATAGTCACAACTCAGATGGCTGGCCACCCCAAATTGTTAAACACTCCAGGGGTCCAAAAAGCAAGGCCACACCACGGTGACACAGAGGCAAACACCTGAGTGTACTCTTCACAATGCCCAATATGTATGCTGACACACGGGAGTGGGAGAACAGAGTGCCTTCGATGTCCGGAGTAGGCATTACAGTCCTGGTCCATGTGCAACATGGTATTACCCTGAACACTAGGCAGGTGGCTATGCATGTGTCACACACATGATGTACATACTTCTGAGGCTCCTAACTTGGTCTCTGCTGCAGCATGGGTGTGTGGCACATACCCCAGACATGTGGTGAGTCAGAGCAGCAATTGGAACACATATTAAAGCCATACCCAGAGTACATGTCAGATCACAGGCATTGTGTGAGCAATTGTACCACCCATGCAGCCCACAACAAAGTTCCTGTAACTGATATTGTCCCCAACTTGAACCACAGGTAACTGCAAGTACACAGTACCCAAGTGACCTAAGTCACAGACTGTAAGGGCCACACCTGTGTATCAGATGAGGAGGGGGCATGACACAAGTGAGGGACATGAGTCCAGGACGACAAGACAGTCGTACTGTGGAAGTGTAACCAGGCTAAAGGAGTGCATAGAGCATGTTAGTCATAGTACACAGAAAAGGCTAGCACTTACCCCCTCCTTGCTGCTGTCTGGCCTTCAGCTGCCCATCCAGGTCAGGGAAGACCACCGCCAGAATCTGGAGCATGTGGGGGTCAGGGTCCGGTGTCTGCCCCTCCTGCGAGGAGGCGACAGCTTCAGCTGGACCCTTGCGATCCTCCGGGTCCAGCCACGAAGGTCCTGCCACCTCTTCTGGCAGTTGCGGATCCTGCGCCTGTAGACCCCCACAGATCGTACTGCCCGGGCGATGGTCAGCCAGATCTCCTGCTTCTGGTGGGCATCAACCTGTGAGGATGACAAAGTGGAAAGGCCATTACTACACATGCAACATATCCGTGCATCACACAGTTGGATATACATGTCTCAATCACAGGGGCATATGATGTACACAGGTAGTGCAACTATGGCTATGAACAGTTGTCCAGCAGTTACTAAATGGTATCATTGCCTGGGAAGTAAAACCTTGTTGGAATGCACTGTTACTGCACTATACCTGTTCAGTGCATGTAACTACACACTTTGGGGGGTGACAACTACTCAGTGAGCATGCTAGCACTGGTGTACACACTGTAAGTCTTGCTAGTCAGACAACATGCCCAATTAGTAAGGCAGTGGACAGCACACTCACCTGCTCCCCTGGTGAGTGTGCTGTACTGTGGAAGGAGGCTATCCAGCAGGGCCTGGTTCTCCTCAGTGCTGAAGGCTGGGGCTCTATCCACAGTACGTGCCATTGCAGTAGCCAGAGGATGCAGAGACAGCAGCAGTGGTGGTGGCAGATGTCGTCCTGGAGCATGTAGTGCAGGCAAGTGAGCTCTCAGGGGAACAGCCAGCATTATATGTGTGCTGCAGAGGCAGATACTGTCCCATGTGTCCAAAGTGATAGGTCCAAGTCGTTTGCATCCTCTGAATCTGGCCAATCCATGGAATTGCACCACTTATACACGCCTACATCATCCTTCAAAATTTCAACTTGATGACACCCATGAATTTGCAACATTGTTGTGGGTGGCCAACTGAATTCACTGCATCCGACTCGTAAAAGCTTTGAATACGCGTCCGTTACCATGTCAGTCCATAGCCAATGCGTGAGCACGGATCGTTCCATTGCTGTACGACGCGTATTTCGTCACACAACACGTATCCGTCAACATCATATGCAATGGCCAATGCGTGCGCACGGATCGGTCCATTGCTGTACAACGCGTATTTCGTCACACAACACGCATCCGTCAACATCATATGCAATGGCCAATGCGTGCGCACGGATCATTCCATTGCTGTACGACGCGTATTTCGTCACACAACAGGCATCCGTCAACATCATATGCAATGGCCAATGCGTGCGCACGGATCGGTCCATTGCTGTACGACGCGTATTTCGAAACACAACATGCATCCGTCAACATCATATGCAATGGCCAATGCGTGCGCACGAATCGGTCCATTGCTGTACGACGCGTATTTCGAAACACAACACGCATCCGTCAACATCATATGCAATGGCCAATGTGTGCGCACGGATCGGTCCATTGCTGTACGACGCGTATTTCGAAACACAACACGCATCCGTCAACATCATATGCAATGGCCAATGCGTGCGCACGGATCGGTCCATTGCTGTACGACGCGTCCCTGTACAAGTCACTCGCATATGTCACCATGGTTGTCACAGGTGAACTTATGCCAGCCACAATTACTTGCTAGGGACTCAGGGGCACACCTACAACACCACAGCCTGGCCACACTGTATCCTAAGGCATGTAAGGCTGCATTACCTGTGTGTGTATGTGGGTCAACATGTTGTTTGTTGGGTGGCACTTGGAGGCTGTGCACGTGTTCATGGGGACAGAATCCTTTGTGTGTTGTGCACATGACCACTGTGATGTGCAACTGTTCAGTTCAGAGCATGTGGCATGGTCACATTTCCAGGTTGTATATGTGTATGTTATGTCACATACACCCTGAGTCCCATGTGGGATGGTATGTACGTCACAGGGTGACCCATTGCCACAATTGTGATGGCCCTCCACAGTCTGTGTGCATGTTGTGTTTCAGATGTCTCTGATTCCATGTGCACAATGGGAGACAGTCTCCACATCCACGTTATTTGTGCATCGACTTTGATGTTGTGCGTGTGTGTGTCACAGACGTCCATGTCTGTCCTGCAGAGGCAACAGGGGCCACTTCCTGTGGGAGTCATGGTTGTTTTGCTGGCGTGTACATGATACGCCATGTCATGCCAGTGTCCATGTGGCAATACAGGGTCCCTGGGAATCTACCTGTCAAAGAGCTGTGATGCCTGGGGCACATCTGTCCTCACTTGTCACTGTGTTGTGTGTTTGGAACGTGACAGCAGTACATGGGTACTGTGACACAGCCTAATGATTTCCCATTGCACAACCTGGAACTTGTTGTCAACATATGTTGAACTGAGATCTTAGATGATGGCCACGTAGGTGCCATATATGTCCATAGAGAACGGCACACACATCAAGTACTTGTGTCTCGTAATGATGTATCATGTGATATTGAGTATGGTTTTACTGTCTAAGAGGTACTCCTGTAATGTATTTACTTGTAACACCCTTGATATTTTTATGAGCGACCATTACCCAATCTGTTTAAATCTCTCATTGAGAGGCCTGGCGAGAAGAATTAATAGGAACACACTATATAATTTTGATATTCACCTTGCTAGCACCAACAGGTACACCTTAAATTGGGCAAAAGTGGATCCCGGGGTATTCCTCCAACGATTAATTTAAAAAACACCAGAGGAAATAGACATATGTCTTTCACAGGGCAGGGACGATGAAGACATTTTTTATGCCTTCCTTAAGATTACAGACAAGGCTCGGAAACTATTAACCAGGGAAAAGCGAGACGTAGTGCGCAGCCCATCGGGCTGGTTCGATAAAGAATGCACGAAGATGCACACCCTCCTGAAAAACACCCAGCATAGTGAGCCTAGATGCAAGGAAAAAGTAAGGCAGGCCAGAATATCATATCGATTAGCCCTAAAGAAACGGAAAGCACAATTAAAAAGTGAAGCATGGGAGGCCTTACACCAGGCCTGCTTAAGGAAAGACAATACCGGATTCTGGAAAGTGGTTAACGCTCCCTTTTTTATTAATAGAGAGACCGATATTATAGATACGGCCATCACAGGAGACAAGTGGGTAGAATGTTTTATGGGGCTATATAACGATGAGACTGCTACTGACACCATCATAGCAAGAGTAGCACTGGGCACCGAAGATAACATCAAACATGGACACTTTCCCCTAGACATCGAAATCTCTCTCGAGGAGGTCATTAGAGCGATATAGGAAAGTGCTTCAGGGAAAGCACCGGGCCTGGATGGTGTCCCAGTGGATGTCTATAAATCTAACATGGGGCTGTGGGCCCCACTTTTAACGAATGTTCTAAACAGCTGTAATCACTATAGGTTCATTCCTACTTGGACTGATGCTATTGTGATCCCCATATTTAAAAAGGGGGACAGAAATGAGCCAAGCTGTTACCGCCCCATTTCCTTATTGGATGCTTTCATGAAAGTTGCAGGGAGGGTCATTTTAAATAAATTACAGACATGGGTTGAAGACACGGGAGTCCTATCAAATTTTCAATATGGATTTCGCTCAGGTCTAGGTACAACTGAGCAGGGACTTAATATGTCACTAATTATAGATAAATATACAAAAGCAAAGAAGGGTAAACTTTTCCTTACGTTTGTGGACCTAAGTTCCGCATTCGACTGCGTCAAACACGACAAATTGTGGAACATTCTTGAAGAACTAAAGGTTGATCCACCACTGTTAATGTTCATTAAGGAATTGTATTGGGGGCCGGGCGAGGGTCCGATATGGGAGACAGGGGAGTGCTCAGCTAAGTTTCCTATAAAAAAAAAGGAGTGAGGCAGGGGTGCATACTTGCCCCTCTGCTTTTCTCACTTTATATTAATAGCTTAGGACAATACCTGAGTGTACATCAATGTGACTACCCAACCATAAAGGACACCCCCGTCCCCATCCTATTGTACGCGGACGACGCAGTGATAATGGCGCGGATGCAACTAGGATTACAAAGGTCTGTCAGCAACTTTGTTGCCTACATGAATGATAGCGGCCTAAGGGTAAATACTACCAAAACATACACTATGAGTTGTGGAACAAACAGGAAAAAGACATGTGACATTTTTATTGACAGTAAAAAAATCGAAAGTACAGACACTTTTTCATACCTAGGTATAACCTTTGATAGGAAGGGATCCTGGAAAGCGGCCATGAAGGCTAGAAAACTGAACTTCTCAAGAGCCATAGGAGCAGTTACTAACTTCTCTAAGAAATTAGGTGGCAGACCTGTCCCAGAGTTGCTGGCCATCTATAAATCCAAATGCATTTCAACAGGGACATATGGAGCTGGCATCTGGGGCATTGAAGAAGTAGAACAAATTCAATGCTGCGAAAATACTTTTATCCGCTACTTGTTGGCTGTTCCCAGTTCTACCGCCACTTTTAGTTGCCACAGGGAACTTGGCCTTCCTTACATCTCTGATATCATCAAAATCAACCCTCTATTATTATGGCATAAGGTCTGGGTATCGGTGGAGACTGGTTTTAATAGAGATGTAATCTCTGATTGCCGCAAATCAGATAGGGTGGCTAATATGAAATGGATTAATTACATAAAAAGATTTACACATGAAATTGGCCATCCAGAATATTTTGGCTCCCCGAGCACCATGGAAATGGTATCTAGAAAAACGTTAAAAGACAACTGCCTGAACCATCTAGAGAATAAGCGTTGGCTAGAGGAGAAGGGGAAAAAATCAGTCATGGATAACCATCAGATGACCACATGCATAGGCTTACAACCTTATCTGGCATTGGTACAGAGTAGCTTTTGTCGTATGCTTTTGGCTCGTTTTCGCTGTGGGTCTTTTTTTAGACTGGTCACATTTCCCGAAAAAAATGACTGGTCAAAAAAGTCGCCCATATGCCCATGCGACGATATATCAATACAAACAACTCTGCACTGCACTTTGTTCTGTAAATATTATGTCGTACCAAGGAAAAAGTTTTTAATGCCTACCATTAAAAGTTGGGGCCTAAGACAATGTAGAACAGCTTTATTAAGGTTACAACTGTTGGAAAATGAACAAATTCTTATGATTATTTCCTCATTTCTAAAGGCTGTTATTAGGTACCGGAACACAATGTGAACCTTCTGTTAAAACCAGCTTCTTATCTTTTTTATCTACTCGTGTATATATATGGATTGTCTCTCTGGTCTTTGTAGTATGTAACATAATCATGAAAACAAGAATTGTCCTTTTTACGTCCCTGAATTATGTAACATAATCGTAATAAGTTTTTATATCTGTTTTAATCACTCGTGTTCTTATGGCTTTTTTACTGCATCAAAATAGAATAAGGCTTATTTGATCTGATTTGATTGTAATGTTTCACATATAACATGAAATAAGTGATTGTTTATGGAGCCCAATTTTAGATATTTTTACTAAAGTTTTAGGATACCGTATCTTTTTTACACAACGTTTAACCAATCGCATTATGGAGATCTTTGCAGTTTTGCATATCATGCATTAACCTTGCACATGTGATATTTTTTGCACAACAGTTTTAAGCTACTTTGTCTGTATTGATAATAATGAAAATATGAAAAACCTGGTCATTTTTATTATGTGTGTATAATATCCAAGTCACCCTTAGGATTTTATAACGTTCTAAATACAATCATGAAAATCTGGAATTCTATGTAAAACCTAACCACTTCTTTTAAATGAATGTTGAATTTATTGTGTTATAGTATGCTTTTATGGATGTAAATACTACACCGAATAAAGCTGTTTTGATTTGATTTGAGTATGGTCAATGCCACATATGTGGGGTGACTGACAATCTTTCTTTGTTCACCTATGTACTGCAGGGCACCAGCTGTCCATAGACCATTCCGTGACCTTGCAACCATGGTGGAACGTGACTGCATCCGACGGTACCGCTTCAACAGGCCGCTGATTGAGGAATTGGCGGGGCGGTTGGCCCCACATTTGCTACCTGGCCGGCCATACCCTACAGCGCTGACCCCCAAGGTGAAGGTGATGGCAGCCCTACACTTCTTTGCCACCGGTACCTTTCAACACATTGTGGCGTCTGCTGGTGGGATGTCACAGACCATGTTCAGCCGTGTGCTACGCGATGTTTTGGAGGCAATGTTAACATACTTGAACCAGTATATCTATTTCCCTAAACGTCAACAACTCACTGACGTCAAGAGTGAGTTCTATGCCCTGGGGAGGATGCCACATGTCATTGGCTCCATTGATGGGACACATGTGGCTTTGGTACCACCACAGGCACATGAGCAGGCATACAGGAACAGGAATAATTTCCATTCTATCAATGCTCTGGTGGTATGTCTTGCAGATATGAGCATCTCACATGTGTGTGCACGTTTCCCCGGTTCTGCACACGATGCCTACGTGATGCGGAGTAGTCGCATCCCGAGGATGATGTCACAGATGCAGAACCAGCGTGCCTGGCTTGTCGGTGTGTACTGACTTTGTATCATTGTGTGTGTTCTGCAATGTTGTATTCCACCCTCTTTTCCAACTCAGCTAATGTGCAATTGTCTGTATGTAGGTGACTCCGGATACCCCAACATACCGTGGTTGCTGACACCCCTCAGGAACCCTGTGACACCAGCCCAGATGCGCTACAATGAGGCACATGTTCGGACCAGGAGAGTGATCGAGCGGACATTTGGTGTCCTGAAGAGCCGCTTTCGCTGCCTGGACAAGACAGGAGGGGCCCTCCCATATGCCCCTGCAAAGGTGTGCAAGATTTTCATCGTCTGCTGCATGCTACACAACCTGGCAGTGCGGAAGGAGTTGCCTCTCATCCTGGATGACGATGACCAACATCCACCACCTGTGGAGGATCCTGGACTGGGCCACGATGCCAGTGATGATGATGATGATAAGGGTGATGTCCGCACACAGCTCATCACCAACTTCTTCAGCTGAATGTGAGTATACAGAGATGTTATGTCAATGATTTGAGTTTGCATGATATGTGTTGGTGGTGCTCTGTTGCTGTTTGAGTGTGGCCATGTGCTACTTGACTGGATGCGTGTAGCGATGTGTCCTTACAGGTAGTCTGTACTCCCCAACAGTGTTGACATGCTAACTTGGTTTTGTGTAGGTATCTTGTGACATGTATTGGGCATGAGTATTGCAGTTCTGTCCTGTTCTTCAGTGCTTTTAACTGTGTGTCATGTCTGTCCTTCACAGGGTACTTTCAGAGTTGTTTGGTCAACTGTGATCCCCCGACACCATGATTCAACTTCCAGGGTGGAAGCAGTCATTTCCCTACAGGTGATGTGCCACACAGCCCTGGACTTTATTTCTTCAACACTTGTTGACTGTGTGGCCACTGCCACGTGGGATTACCTTGCATCTGTAGTGGAAACAACATGTTGCAAATGTGTAATAAACCTGTGCTTCACTTTGGGATGTGTGTTGTCTGTGGTCACACATCTGACTGACATTTGCTTACTGCACCTGTGGGCTAGTTAACACAGACTCTGAATAGGTGTGGTGTCTGCATTCCACTGTATTTCCTGGCAACATCAGTGTAGGCGATGAGTCAGATGGCCCTGGTGTTGTATGTGTTGTGTTGCCCTAGTGGTGTGTCTCCCTCATATGTGTCACGTCGCCATGACTCACATGACGGTGTTGGCATTGCTGTAGCACTTAGCATGCACAGTGTCATTTAGCAGATCATCATCTCCATGACAAAATACCACGTTGGAATCACAACAGAGGCAAGTATGGTGTATTGGTGAGTTTATTTACATACATGTGTGAGGATGGTGCACAGGATGGTGGGTGCTGTACATTGGGATTGGAATCCAAAGTTCCCAGATGAGTTGGAAGTCTTGGTAGTCCACAGTCATCTGATACATTAGTCCAACTTAAACTCCCCATGTCATGTGGGAGAGTTGGGTTGCATTCGACAGGGTGAACAGTTTGCACACAAAGGAGAATTTCCAGAACAGGTGTTGGGTTCCTGGGGGATGTACATGGCCATCTGCCTCTCAGTTGTCCTTCCTCGGACGACCCCTCTTCTTTCTGGGGGGACCCTCACGTGCAGGCCGCTGCGGTGCAGAGGACTCTCCACCAGAGTCATCCTCCCTCCCTGTGGCAGTTGCAGTTGTTGCGGCACCAGATGTTGTGGGCACACAGGGAGGTGTGGACATGTTGGTGCTAATCTGGAGGAGGCATGTCAATATGTCCCTCTGCACCGCTGTCAGTTCTTCCAATGTGTCCCACTTGGACTCCATGCCAGACATGTGTGTCTCCACACGGGACATGTGGGAGTCCAAGCGGGCATGATGGGCAGCCTGCTGCTGTTGAATGTCCTTGAGGATCCCCACTACCTGGCTGACCTCCCCGGTGCTATTCTGGTACGCATCTGCAATGCGTACCAGTTGTGGGTCATCATGCAGTCCAGACCCCTCTGCAAACAGCCACCTCTGCCTACCACCCCTCCCACCACCCCAGGCCACACGTGCGGGACCTGTGGTGGCACGCACAGGTGACCCTAGGCCCCCTTGGGGGTTGGTACTGGGGTTGTTGCCCGTTGCTTCCCGGGGGGCCGGGGTCACTGTGCTATCATTCAGTGTCCTTGGTCTGTCCGTGTCGGCGGGCGTGGTCTGTGTGTTGGCAGATGTTGGAGGAGTGGGTGCAGGGGGTGCAGATGGTGGTCCTGCTGGTGCTGCATGATGACTCACACCGGAGGGGCCAGGTAGGTCTTCGCCATCCGAGGAGGGCAGAGGCTGTTCCACACCAGAGAGCTCAGGGGCCATCAGAGCCTGGGATAGGGACTCCTCATCATCTGCTGCTGTGTCCCCATCATCACCTGTGTTTGGAAGAGACACACAATGTATGTAATGTTTCTACAGGCATCAATGGTTCAAACACATGACAGTTGTGACTGTACATCTGGATGCGTGCCTGTACATTGCATTGTCCTAAGTTGTCACAGCCAGAGTTTGATATTGTTGTAGCACATTGTCCTGCCAACCTGAAGCATTTCAATGTGAATGTTGAGGTGTGTGCATGACCAGCTCATGTATTGATTGGCTGTACATGGCCATTGCTACTCAAGGGCCATCATGTGCCTGACACAGGTGTGTCATCCTTGTCCACATTTGTCCTTTAACAGGGACATACGTGCAATTCTACTTAGGATAACTTTTAAGATTGGGACATGTGTGGTTGCAGTTTTTGCCAGTCTTTGTGCATCACATTGGTGTGTCTGGACAACATGGTCACAGTCCGGTATGCCTGGGATCTCTTGGGAGTATCTGTGTTGTTAACTGGGTTCCTAGTTCACGTCTCATTTTATACAAGTGATGTTGTTAACGTAGCTAATGATGTTGTTGCTGAGTTTTGTACGTGCCAACGTGATTAATCTTGTCAATGTCCTCCATGGTGATAAGGATTGGGCAGGGCAGCTCTCTGGCTTTTCCATTGTCATGACAGTGATGGCCAGTGGTGTGTGTTGCAGTTCTGCTGCTGTGAGTAGCATGTCTCCTCAAATGCAGTCCAGCTTGGTGCTTGTGTCTACAGTGTCTATGACAGTGAGTGGTGTGTTGTGTGAAGGATGCATATGTTGCAGAACGATGTGGGAGTGGAATGCAGATCACAACCGCAACTTGTGTGACTGACACCATGGTACAGTGTCCGGTATATTGGTGTGTCCATTGCATTCACTGTCAGGTGTCCCCTGTCAATGATGTCTCTGTGACTTCCTGTGTGTTTTGTGCTATGTAGTTTGTCTGATTCTCCACAGTTGTCATCTGCAAGTCACACCTTCACAGCCAGGCCAGGGGGCACCCATGGACACTGCATCCCCTGACAGTGTGTGTAAACATAGAGTTGCAATGGCTGTGAGTGTGTACGTGTTTGGGTTGGCCAGTGCATGGGTGTGAATTGCAGGCACATCATTTCTCATGCCCATGTGTCAGCCATCTTGCCAGGGCTTTTACTTTGGGAGTGACTGGTCCCACGTGTGCAATGTGTTTTTGCAGAGTAGGTGTGTGTATGGCCAGCTTTGGGGGTATTTGGTTGACATCCAGACCTCCTTCTCCCCCCAGCCCAGTTATCTCACCATGAAGCATGCCACCCTTGCAGTGGGTGCAGGTTAACTCTCAGGATGTCAGTCAGTGATGTCCTGTTGTTGGTTGGTGCACAGTTCCCAGCAGGGCCTTGTGCTCCCCACAACAGAGCACCATTGTCAGACATCTTTCAAGTGGCTTTTCACTCCCTGTGAGGTGTGCATGCTTCAGTGTGAGATTGCCGGGCCATGCGGGTGGGGGATGTTGAGCTGTGACTACCACTCCCATCATGCTATTGCCTACACCCCCCTTCTCAGCATGCCCATACTTCCTTCCTTTTGAGTCGACTTCACTGTGTGTGAGTGTGACAGCAATGGCAAGATGGCTGACAGTGTGGTCCTGTTGTTTGTTGGTGCACAGTTCACAGCAGGGCCTTGTGCTCCCCACAGCTGAGGCCAGTGTCAGACATCTTGGAAGTGGCTTTTCACTCACTCTCATGTGGAGCATGGTTCCAGCTGTGTTGTTTGGAGTTAGTGCAAGTGGTGTGTGTGTAAGGACCTACTGGTAGCTGTAGTCGGAGCTGGCACTCCTCCTCCCCCCAGGCCAGACATCCTACCATGAAACGTGCTTCCATTGCAGGGAGTGCAAGTTGGTTGTCAGGATGCCAGTCAGTGGTGTCCTGCTGTTGGTTGGTGCACAGTTCCCAGCAGGGCCTTGTGCTCCCCACAACAGAGCACCATTGTCAGACATCTTTGAAGTGGCTTTTCACTCCCTGTGAGGTGTGCATGCTTCAGTGTGAGCTTGCCGGGCCATGCGGGTGGGGGATGTTGAGCTGTGACTACCACTCCCATCATGCTATTGCCTACACCCCCCTTCCCAGCATGCCCATACTGCCTTCCTTTTGAGTCGACTTCACTGTGTGTGAGTGTGACAGCAATGGCGAGATGGCTGACAGTGTGGTCCTGTTGTTTGTTGGTGCACAGTTCACAGCAGGGCCTTGTGCTCCCCACAGCAGAGCACCATTGTCAGACATCTTGGAAGTGGCTTTTCACTCCCTGTGAGGTGTGCATGCTTCAGTGTGAGCTTGCCGGGCCATGCGGGTGGGGGATGTTGAGCTGTGACTACCACTCCCATCATGCTATTGCCTACACCCCTCTTCCCAGCATGCCCATACTTCCTTCCTTTTGAGTCGAGTTCACTGTGTGTGAGTGTGACAGCAATGGCAAGATGGCTGACAGTGTGGTCCTGTTGTTTGTTGGTGCACAGTTCACAGCAGGGCCTTGTGCTCCCCACAGCAGAGCACCATTGTCAGACATCTTGGAAGTGGCTTTTCACTCCCTGTGAGGTGTGCATGCTACAGTGTGAGCTTGCCGGGCCATCCGGGTGGGGGATGTTGAGCTGTGACTACCACTCCCATCATGCTATTGCCTACACCCCCCTTCCCAGCATGCCCATACTTCCTTCCTTTTGACTCTGCTTCCCTGTGGGGTAGTGTGCCTGTGCTGACAGGATGGCTGACAGTGTTGTCCTGGCGTTTGTTTGGCTACAAGTCCCAAAAGTGTCCCTGTGCTTCACACAGCATAACCCAGTGTGGTAGTTCTTTGTGGGATATTTAATTAGAGTGTGAGGCAAAGCATTCTCTCAGGTGAGTTGTGTAGAGTTTGTGTTAAGGGGGTGTGTGAGAAAAGCTGCTGGTAACTATGGTCAGAGCTGTCAGTCCTCCTTCCCACCCAGCCAGATATCCTACCATGGAACGTGCTTCCATTGCAGGGAGTGCAAGTTGGCTTTCAGGATGTCAGGCAGTGGTGTCCTGCTGTTGTTTTGAGCACAACACCCAGCAGGGGCTTGTTCTCCCCACAGCAGTACCCATTGTCAGCCATCTTGTCAGTCCTTTTACACTCCCTGTGATGTGAGCATGGTTCAGAGTGGTGTTGATGGGCCAATTGTGAGGGTGACCAATATCTGTGACTACAACTCCCATCATGCTATTGGCTACACTCACTTCACCAGCATACACACAATTCCTTCCTTTCAGTCAGCTTCCCTGTGAAGTGGTGTTCTAGTGGTGGCAACATGTCTGACAGTGTTTGTTGGTTAGATTTGTGCCACTGCCTTGCTCTATTTGTTGTTAGGTTTGTACATGTAATGACACAGTTACATATCACTATGAGATGGCAGGTATTGTGTTTGTCTGACTAGCATACACATCTTGGGATGATTATCTTTTGGTTACTGTGGCTTTGCTAACGGTGCATGGTTTCACTATCCCCTTGACAGTGATGTGTGTGTATTGTCACACAATATTGGGTATATTGGTTGTGTACTCACCAGGCTCTGGGATGTCTAATAGTCCATGTACGCTCTCTGGTGGTAGGATGGCCTGCACCTCCTCCTCCCAGGACCTGAGGTATACTGGTTTGGCAGGAGGGCCACTGCCGGTGCGATGACTCAAGGCGTATTCCTTCTTGAGTAGGTCCTTGACCCTCCGGCGCACGTCATACCACCTGTTCTGGATGTCTTCCTTTGGTGATTGTGCATTCACCCTGTCGACGATCCTCTCCCACATCTTGGTTTTCTGCGACATGGGGGTCTATTGGACCAATGTACCAAACAACTGTGGCTCTACTCTTAGGATTTCATCTACCACGACTTCCAATTCACTGTCTAGGAACTTTGGATTCTTCTTTGGGGGCATGGTGATGGGTGGTGGTGGGGATTGATGTGTGTGTGAGTGTGCAAGTGAGGGTGGGTGAGTGTCAGTTTTGCTGGGTGTATGTGAGGGTGCTATTAGGGAAGTGCTAATGGTGTGTGGCTTGTGTGATGGATGAGTTGTGAGTGTGTCTGTGGTTGCTGTCTGATGGTGTTCTGTGCTGGCAGGTCAGTTGAATTTGCAAAGGATCATGGTAGGGATTTGTGGCCTTTATATGGGTGGAGTTGTGCGTGTGTCTTTGTTCCATGTTTTTTCCCCAGTATTTATTGACTTTGTCATTGCTTGTTTGGCCCTTTTTTTGTATTTTTTCCTTAGTATTTTTTGGGCATGTAGGAGACGTTCTTCTGACCGAGTCGGACGCTGCAGTTGTCTCGTGCGAGCTTCTCCGAGTCTTTCACGTTGTCTTTCTGCTGGGTTTCATGTGCGGCGTACGCGTTGGTCGCGGAGTATTGAGTTGCTTCGGCTCCCTGTTTTCTATGCGTGTCAGTCGTACGGCTCGAGCTCCGTGCGACTTGGTCTGGTTTTACACGCATTGCATCGTACTGCGCGGGTCGGAGTTTGCGGGTACGTATCTGTCGGGTTCATTCCTGGTGCGTGTCGGTCGGTTCGATTCACGTAGATTTTCTGGCTGGATGGCTGCTTTCCGTGCGGTTCGGTCGTTCGGCTTGTGTTCCGTACGAGTCGGTCGTAATTCACATGCATAGTATCGTACTACGCGGATCGGACAGCGCCGGTACGTGTCGGTCGGACTACATTCCCGTACCGAGTCGGTCGGTACATTTTCCGGCCTGAATCGGAATCGGTCCCATTTGCAAACGATATTTTACACTTCGATATTTTTAATATCGATATTACTTACCTAAATTTGATATTCTTGACCACGAGAATTTCTGTAGATATTTCTGACCCATGATATTTTTAACTCGATATTTGTGTAAATCGATATTTTTGATTCGATATTCTGTCTCTGCACCACAGTAGCGAGAGGAGTGGGGTGGCTACCTAGGAGCCCATGTGGCCTACTGTTGAGAATCGGCACATAATGTGATTTGATCAGCTCAATTGAGACAAACCTTTTGTCTCTGCCGCCAGTAAGGGGCGGAAGAAGAACATTTCTGGTTCCTTTGACAGCTAGGACAGGTACAGGCCCAAATTCTTTCTTGTCCAAAATGTTCTCTCTGGGCAGGTCCCCAATGTCCGGGACCCAGGCAGGTCTTGCCGTTACCGTTTTCACTTCCCCAGTGGCAGTGCGTTTTACTTGGACTTTGCTTTGTAAAGCTCTGTATTCTTTTAGGTCCTGTAAAACATCCAAAAGATTATTGAGGTCAAATGGGGTTTCAGGCTCCACCGTGCTAACACTATCGAGGTTGGGTACCCACATCCTTACCCCAAACAGGAGCTCATAAGGTGTACGACCCCCCAGGGATTTTTCTGGCATGTTGTTAAGTGCTCTCTGGACCCCACATATGTGATTGACCCAACTGCCACCCGAACCTAATACCCTTGCTGTTAAGGTCTGTTTTAAGTCAACGGTTTTTCCTCTCGACTACCGAATTTCCCTCAGGATGATAGGGGAGGAGTACCGCAAGAGGCCACTCCCAAACTTCCCATGGCTTCTTTGTAAGCCTGAGAGCTAAATGCCGGATCCTGGTCGTAATGTAGTGTGCCAATTGCGTATGTGTCGATAAAGAAACGCAAATCCTTTATTATAGTTCAAGTGTCGGCCGAGCACTGGGGCCAAACCCGCAGGAATCTAGAGCATGAATCTACTGCCACTAAGATGCACTTGTAAGTCTCTTCAGAGTGTAAGGGGCTGCAGTGACCCAAATAGACACACGCAAGAGGTTTGTCTGGGATCAATAAAGGTGTTTGCAGTGGGCGTGCTACGGTGGAGCTCTTCATCAGCTGGCAGATGTCGCATTTGAGGGCAAAGTCCTTGGTCTGCTTAGTAGGACCTGGCCACCAATAGCGCGTTAGTAGTGAAACTGTAGCAGTAATCCCTGCATGCGCTGAACCCAGACCCTCGTGTGCAGCCAGTATCAATTCCAATCTGCAATCAGTGTTTGGTATCACTCTATCCCCGACTCCTGGAATTTGACCATACGGAATGTTTTGTGCATTAACTTGTAGGAGTACTTGAGTAGAAAGCCTTTTGGCAGGGCTGAGCTGTTGCGCGTGGCATTGACAGCTATCATAGTTGTTCCATTTATCCTAGTACTGGAGAGAGTTATTGTAGCAATGGCAGCAGTGCGTAGTGTTGCCTTGGCGGCTTAATCTGCCATTGAATTACCTTCAACGTGAACACAAACACGTTGATCACTCAATGTAGGAATAACATGAGCCCTTGGCAGGCCTTCTTTCAGCTTTGCCACCTGTTCCCAAAGCATCTTGTGCTTTACTGTTAAACCTTTAGAATCCCTAAATCCATTCTGGCCCCAATAATGTAAATATTAATTATAAGACTGAACACAGTAAAATGAATCACACACTATGAGTGTGGAGAATTCATGATCCATATTTTGTCGTGCCAGTATCAGTGCTTTTAGTTCCGCCGGCACCGTACAGTCTCCTAGAGACTGTGTGTGTGTTTTTACAGGAACAAACTTTCCATCCTGCATGCACCCTTTTACAATTGCGCATGCTGCAGAATATTGTTGTTTTGTTTCTACGGTCAGCTGGGCAGATCCATTGGTATAAATGATACATTCATATTGATTTAGAGGCATCATTTCATTCGTCAGAGGATATTCTTGTTTGTACTGCAGGAATGCTTGTGTTTGTAATGTAGAATCAAATCTGGAATCTACATCTGTTGCAGTGAGAGAGTTAGCCCATTAAATCCATCGTGGATGCAATGCTTTAGCATTCGGGATGCTTGCCTTTGTAACGGCCTCTAGGGTCGGTACCGGGGTCATGATAATTATGGGTTTCCCCTGTGCCAGTGCTCTCGCTCTCACTACAGCAGTCTGCACTGCTTTGAGTGTCTTTTCAGTTGGTTCAAAACGCATTTCGGCGTTCAAGTACAAATATGATTTGCATGCTATATATATGTGACATATGTGTACCCAGTTGGACCAGGGACTACGCGGATCACCAGGTTATTTCTGTGAACATGCATGTGTGTAAATGTTTGGAAGCTATCATGTCAGCTTGTACAGAACATAAGATATCAGTATTTTCTTGTGTCCAATGATGTACTGAAAAATCAGGTCTAATTAAGTCGTAGAAAGGTTTCACTCTTTCTGCGTAATCCAAAATGTATGTCCTGCCAAAATTCAAGAATCCTAAAATGGATTGTAGTCTTTTCAAAGTTGTTGAAAGTTGGAGCAGTGCACAGTTTTCTAAAAATTGTGCCGCCAGGCTTTTGCCTTGACTTGACAATTCATACTCTAAAAGTAGGACTCTGAGGTGGGCAGTTTTTGATCTTTTAAAAACTTAGGGGGACATTACGATGGCAGGTGGGCAAAGTCCGCCCGCCACCATAACGGTGAATGGGACTGTCCGCCATAGGAGCGGCGGTCCCGCCGTGGGTATTAGGATGCCACCACCACGGTGGCAGTGGCATCCCCTATTCCCAGCATTGTGGCGGGCGGTGCTCACAGCACCGCCCGCCACAATGCTGGGAATGCACATTGGGCATTCACATGCACAAGGTGACAGGCACCGCGCAGTGCCTGCCACTTTGTCCATGCCAATGCAGGGGGGTACCATAGGTACCCCCCATGTGCACCCCCCACACCCCTAACATCTTGGGGGCCCACAACGGGCCCCCGAAAGTGTAATCCGCCTGGCTTTCCATGGCGGAGTCTCCGCCATGGAAAGCCCTGCACCGCCGCCCATCATAATATGGATGGCGGTGTCTTGCAGACACCGCCACCATATTATGTATGTTTTCCGCCCGGTCGACGAGTCGACCTGCGGAAAAGCGGCGGACGGTCTTTCGGTCCGCCGCAGACCCCCCAGCCATCATAATATGGCGGGGGGAAATGTTAGGCGGGCGGTGTGAGATAGCGGGCGGATCGCCACCACCATACGGGCGGTGGCGATCCGCCCGCTATCATAATGACCCCCTAAATTTGTATCCCAGGTGGGCGAACTCAAGAATGATGTTGTTCACCCTAGACAAGTGTTCAATTAATTAATCGTACGTCAGATAGATACCATATACATAGGACAATGCCTCCTCATCAAAATTTTGAAGTAACTCTGTTACCCTGGCTGAAAGCAACCCAGGGCTATTCTTATACCCCTGGAGTAAGCGGCAAAATTGGCGTTGAGAGCCTAGTGCCGAGAATACTGTCAAGTATCTGCTTCCAGGTTCTATATTTTGGCAGAAAAATCCCATTGAGATGTCTAGTATTGTTTTTTCCGCACTATGTTATTCATTAGTGCGACACTGTGTGCATTCTGTACTGCAAATGTGCATGTGGATGCATTTAAATGTCTGTATTCTAAGACCAGACAATATGAATTATCTGGTTTCGTTATGGGAAACAAGGGATTATCCATAGGTGAGGTGCAATTCCCAATCACACCCTGATACTCAAGTTGATCTAAGATCTCCCTGGCTTGATTCTTTACTTCTTTCTTTATTGGGTATGTCTCTGTGGTTGAGGAATTGATTTTAATGGGTTCTCGTGATGAGGCGACTCATCATCCCACCCAACATGATTGCGGTAAAGTGCAGGAGCTAACGCTAACGCCCACTCCTGTGCATATGAATTTTTAACTGATTCTGGTACGAGCTCGGAGAAAGCAGGTAAAATCACTTCTTCTCTCATTGGGCAATCCATTATGAACTCAGGTGGCCAATCCTTTAAAGCTAAAAAAATATCGTAACCATAGGTCAGGTTCTCCCAAAAGAGACCCCTGCCTTCCTGGGCATGTCCCCCTTCATTTGGAGCGTTAACTTGCATAAACGATGTGGGACACTTACCGTTGTATCAGGTGTTTCCACCGTGATATGCTCACTTAGCGCTACTGTCCCAGATAATCCATCAGGTTCTGGTGAGCTATTGTGACTTCTGCTGCGCTATCCAGAATAGTCACTGCCCATTCCACGTTCAGAAGCAGTGTCCTCATTAGCCTGGACATTTCTAATTTTAATACTGTCTACCATTTTCTTTTTAAATTGAGGTTTGGAAGTCGTTTGTTTGTCTTCTTGTTTAATGATGTAGTCTGAAGTGCGATGTGTCTCCCTTTTTGTCTTGACTCGCTCTTCTGATCTGTATTCTGACCATCCGTCTCTCTCTGAATGCTTTTCGGATGTATCCTGAATGGAACAAGATGAACGTGTATCAGTATCCTGATACCAGTCATGTTTTCTAATATTGTCACGGTTTCTCAGGTTGTATTTTCGTTTCGCGTGTTGCTGTTGAGGAGACCCACCCGTGACTGTGTTTTGTTTTGTTTCTTTTTATGCTTATTATCCCATTTCTTCTTTGAAAAATCTGGTGCTTGCTTAGAGTTATCCTTCTAAGAATTGCTCTTAACTATTGGTTTCCCAGGTCTGGCTCCCAAATTATCTCTGCCAAGTGAGGCATATGTATCTTCGATAATCTTAGGCAATTCTTTCTCCTGTTGTGCAGGACTGAATTCCCTCAGGTGTTGGCGCATAGTCATCGCTGCTGCCTCCTCTTTTATGTTACTCAACATAATGGCTGATACTTAAGCAAAATTGCCCATCAGTTTCATCCTCAGATCTAAGGTAGGCTCTGCCCTGTACTCATTCTGTATTTGCTTCAGTAAATCTGGTATGACCGCTATCTAAGAGGTACCATGTTTTCTGGTTTATACAGCAGCGTAGATTGCACTCCATGTGAGATTAATGATGGAGTTTAAGAATAATATCTGTAGATTGTCTGATAATAATGTAGTACCTGGCACCCACTTCTGGGCATTTATATGTACCAGTTCTTGCTGGTGGTAGGGGTTGATCGACCTCATAACATTGCCTTCCTGCAAGTGCAGGAACCTCTGCTCTAGAGGGTTGCTCTACTCTGGCTGTATGTGGAAATTCAATGAAGAAGTCAACAGACAAATACAAATGATGATTATGTACAACATTTTACATAGTTACTTAATTGTAAAAATACAAAACTGATGTCTACTAATTAATGCACAATTTCATGTACCAGTTACAAAACGTCATTGAAATCACAAGCAGAGATGGTCAACTGTTTGTGGCGAAGGAATTGGAAGTTAAAATTTGCACTACTTCGGATTCTGGAATTTGTAGTGTGATAGACAAAATCAAACATATGAGAGTCAAATTCACCATGAATATATGCACAAGCCTGCAGTGAATTCCATAGTCACATTTTCACGTTGCCGGTGGGGACATTGTCGACATCACTAAGTTAGTATGAGCCTTTCAGCCATGCAGCTTTGCACACGTTACTAGCTGCTTTTATTTTGCAATGATTCTGTCAGTGCCTTTCACATGGGAACTGTTCGCTGTGTCTGTTCTCTGCCGGTTCCTGGAGTTTAGTCTGAACATTGTCGGCAAGGTCGATAAACAATGCCCCTTGTTGTTCTGTTCTGGTCAGGCCCTAGCACTTAGACACAACATACCAATGCAGCTGGTGGGAGACTAACATTTTGATATTACGGGGATGGACACATGAGGAACAGACACTTGGAGAGGGACTTTTCCAGGGAGAAGAGCAATGCGGTTCTTATGAAGTAGATCTACCATCTAGGCACTAAGGTATTGGGTCTGCTGACAAAGCCCAGAGATCTTCTATTATATAATAATACCTATTCCTAGCAAGGGAAGGGAGGTTAGGCTGAATGGTCTTTTCTCTATTGTCTTTTCATTATGACTCCCTTCATGATATATGGCCTAGTTGCTATGCTGACAATATTTGTATTATGCATTTTTCTGCTTGTTGTGGCACGTATACTGCATTATAGAGCACAATAGTTAAAATAAATATCCTAAACTATTTCGTGTCTCTGTCAGACTTTATTGTGAACAAAAACAAAAGGGTGTGTATCCTTACCACGATTCCTGAGAGATTCGAGAATGTTGTGTTCTGGGGTGTCCAATCATTTGCTTCTCTGTGAGTTTGTAGGAGAGCGAGTGAAACACTATAGCTAGTCGGTCCTGGGCTCGTGGGCACTAAGGTGGAGGGAACGCTTAGCCCCTATACACCGAGGTCCCATAATCCTGCGCATAGTTCTGTGTATGTGCATAATCCCTACAACAACATTTGCACTTCATATTAAAACATTTTTCTAATAAAGTCATTGTTTAACCATCACAGATTACCTGCCACCACAATATGGTCGTCAGTCACAGGTAACTCATGCAGCAGGTGGGGGTGCATGGTGGAGAGGACGTCCCTCTCAAGTGTTGTGAGATGGAGACGGGTTCCAGTTTGTGCACCAGGGAGAGCTTTGGCCTCCTCTATCCTGGTGAACTTCTTCTTCATCTGTTTCCTCTCAGCCTGCCACTTCTTTTTCATGTCAGTGATGGTCCGAACATCCTCCCCCAATGCACTGACTACATTAGCCAACTTCTGCCATAGGGCTGCCTTTTGTGTTGCACTACTGAGGTATGGAGAAAGACCATGCAATTTTTTGTAGTTCTCCACTAAAGATTTGACTATCATCTGAATTCCAGCATCTCCATGATCATCCGGTTTGTTCCCAAGAAATGTACTGATCTCGTCTGTAGGCATTGTTTTATAGCTGCCATTCCATCTGTGTGTTTTATGGAGGTATAGAGGATGACCACGTCTATGGTGATGCTGGAACTCTGCTTGACCAACAACTACTTCCTCTTTAATGGTGATTACTACTTACAACTCCAGGGGACTGCCATGGGGGCCAACTTCGCTCCTCCATACGCCTGTCTACTGATGGGAGACGTGGAACACCAATGGTTATGGAATGAGAATTCGGAATACCTCTCCAGTAACATAGTTTACTGGGGAAGGTTCATTGACGATATACTTCTCATTTGGCAAGGACCAGAACAACTTCTAAAACAATTCATCAATAACCTCTCCCCCAACAGATGGGGCATAGAAATCACATACACTATCTCACAAACAGAAATAGAATTCCTGGACCTGATCCTGAATGTAGAACAGAACACCCTCCACACAAAAATTCACAGAAAATCTACAGCTGCCAATTCAATTCTCCATGCGTCGAGCTGCCATCCGAGCCACACAATCTCAAACATCCCATCAGGAGAACACCGGAGAGCACGAGTCAACTGCAGCTCACCAAATGAATACGAAACTAAATCCATGGAGATCACCAAACGACTCAGACAGCGAGGATACAACCAAACCAAACTAACCAAGGAACAACACCGCTTTGCACAACAAGATCGCAACTTCCTACTTTATAAAAATAAACATATGGACTCAAATCCAATCATTCGCTTCATAACTAAGTACAACAATGGTCAACATCATGTTCGTAAAATTCTGAAACGACACTGGAACCTACTCACCCAGAACCCAACCGTTGCAGATGTCATCAGAGAAACACCACAGTTCAGCTTCCAACGATGCAAAAACCTCAGAGAGGAACTATGCACATCTTTCTACCTGGAGAAAAAAGAGTCAAAATCCTTTCTACACCAACCAAAAAGGGTTCTACACCTGCTCAAACTGCTCTATTTGCAAACTGGGCAAAACAAAAACCAAAGAACTAGTGGTGAATGGACACCACCATCTAATCAGAGAATTCATCAACTGTGAGAGCACCAACACAATATACCTGATTACCTGTCCATGCAACAAGCACTACATAGGCAGCACAACAAGACCTTTGAAAATCAGAATACAAGAACACTACCGCAACATCCATAAAGAAGATGACAAATTACCTCTAGTTGACCACTTCTTGAATCACCACCCACACCAGCGCAACTTTACCTTCTGTGGTCTGACCAAGATGAAAATGCATGCAAGAGAGGGCAATCTGGAACTTACACTGCGTCAACAAGAAAGTGCCCTCATCATTCGCTATGACACAGTAGCTAATGGCTTGAACAAAGACCCAAAGTGGCATTACTGGCTGTGAACTGGTTACACTGTAAAAACACCACGATATTCTTCCTTTGCTTCATTCCTTTCATAACAATGAAATAACTAAACTCAAAAGTACTAGAAACTTAGCATCTAGGTCCCGACCCGATAACACTAGTCTATCAAGCCTGGACCTTCAAAACATAGACCCAGAAGATTCCCCTGATTACAAGGACCAGCCCTTGACCAGGGTAGATCACCGCCTCCTATATATATACATATATAAACACAGCGTTATGACCCACTGGTCAGAAGGTACCCCATGGACATTAATCCGTTAGAACATAGGACCTTGAAGTATTAGACCAAGTAGTTACTCCATCTACTGCATGTGGCTACACTTTGCCCCCTTATATAAACAATAAAAAAACAAGATAATAAACGGGTTGCGATCCAGACCAAAATCCTTATATCTGGCAGGTCTCCCCCAATTGGCTATCACATATATATTGCCCCAAGGTAGTCAACTTGGACCAAAAACACGCCATTCCTAAGACGTTACGACTCTAGTTAATTATATAACTATACCAAGTGAAAAAATCGTAAAAGATTCGTACGTTTTTAGACCAGCACATATTAGGACCTGACCTCATGGCAACTGGTAATATACATTGATCCATGCCAGTACCATTAGAGACCATATTTGTCAATAAACCCCGACTTCCAAGGTCCCCGTACCAATGTGTGCATACAAGAGAAGTCTCAACTCCTAACACGTCAACACAGTGTCATGACCTGACAATTTCCAGACCATAACAACAAATCGTATCACCCATACTACACACATCTTCTATATGCTAACATTACATGTTCTCGTAAACTCACCATTCTAAGATGGCGGCCCCTCTTTATACAAAGAGAGACACACCTCATACTCTCCCCAACATAAAAAAAAAAAGACGCGTTTGCGGCATGCAGACGCCACCAGGACGACAGAAACAGACAGTCACCACGACAGACCGCATACCGGTAAGACCGACCGGCTAATGTTTGCTCTCCTTAACACGCAAAGAATTTGTGGGATGTTCCCAGGAGATACACAATCGAACCCCAGATTGGTCTGATCATGAATCCCGTGTTTCCGCCCAAGACCTGTCCAGTTACCCCCACGTGACTTAGTACTCATTTCTTTTCATGCCCCTTCTTGCTACCGTGGCCGTATGTAACAACGGACTATTTTTTGGCCGACCGCACCGCACTAAGCCCTCCCAATTCTAAAACTTAAGCCCCCCAGGGCTTAGCCAACACTCTGTCTGGATATGCCCTGTGCAATAACTGGCTCCTCTATTTTTGCAACCTTTAACTACCGATAACCTCGTACATTGATACGTCCAACCGTGCCCCCCCTAATTCTAAACAATTTCAAACAATCCTTCCTAGTGACTGAAGAATTGTGAAACCTACTCACGAATCCAATATCAAATATTGGAATATCACAACACTACATACAAATGATGTATACTAACAAAAGTCCCAAACACTTTACCAGAGTGACAGAAGTACTGTTAAACCCTGATTGCAAACTAGAAAGGGGATAGCATTAAAAATACCATTAATAAAACGGGGCTCTCACAATCCGGTTCTAAAACGCCATTAATCAAGTGGGGTCACTGTAACATAACTTGCGTTTGATAACATATTATGGACAATAAATATAGGAATGTGCTCATTTATGTTCTAGATATACCCTGTTGAGAGACGCTCTGAATCCATGTCATCCAATTTGGAATTTAAGACTTGAGATGAATGTATATCATGGTACAAAATTTGTATATAAAATGTAACTATAGTATGCCGACGCAACCGGACTCAAGAGCACATCTCCCGCCTCTAACCTGGTTTTTACACATCATAAGGTCAATTGCGACTTGCGCGAGTGTATGCCATCATTTATATACACAGGACTAGCATGACTAATCTCTACCCTACCGAATAAGGCTTATTCAAAACACAATTTGATAACTAAATCCTGCACCTTAGTCCCTCGGTAACTCTCTGAATCTCGAGTGCCAGCACCTACACAAAGCATGCAACAACCAGGAAATGATTCCCCGTATTACCCACACCCCTTTCACATATTATTGCACTCTGTCCCATAGTAGTACTACCTCACACACACTTAACGCATGGCTAATAATTCACCATCACAATTTACTCCCTGCGGCAAAACACTTGGTGGAGGTCACAACTCACCCCACGCTGCCAATCACCTGGTGAAGGTTTTGCATTATTACCTAAACAGAAACATAGACTGTCTTGTCTATTTTTATTTCCAGCCCTGAGGAAGCCCTGGTCCAAATGACCACGTAAGGGCGAAACACGTGTTGGCTATGGCTGTGTGAAAGTCCTTGTATTTCACCATACAATAAATATTGGATAAATAAACAGATATAAAACCACAACCAGGACTCAGCGAATTTTCCTCATTTCGAATGAACGGAAAAATGGTGGAGGAGGCACTCACTTACTCCTACTGATTATTGACTGAGGTACCCAAAGGTTCAATACCTCGAGACTCACCTCCTCTAAAAATAAGAGATACGGCTAATACATCCAGGAGGGGAACCCTTGAACCTTTACTACTACCAAACAATCATGACAAGTGGCTGTTCAAATATAGGAGGCCATAGCACAATAGTTCACACAAAACAAGCAAATAAACAAGAATCCACATTGCTGCATGTGAATGTGACATGCATACAATTAAAGCACAGTACAAAGTCAACACACATCAGAATGCATTAAAATACACAAACTCCTCACACACACTGTCATGCTACAAAACACATTACACACACATGGGCCTGTCAGTAGAAAGAGCCAACACAAGACAAAGACTGCATCCCTCAACAACAAATTCATAACATATGCACATCCAAACACATCACATAGCAATCTCAGCTGGACATCAGGGGGACTCACACCTGGCAAGGACAATGCAACATCCACTGACAACAGTGCATACACAGTAAGCAGTGTGTGAACACCACTAAAACCAGTATCACACATATCTGATTATACAACCATGAAATGTAACATCACAAATCATCACATCACACAGATCACTTCAAACTCAGGATGAGTAGCAGTACCTCAGGAAAGAGATACACACTTCTGCTATCAACTAATGCTGCACAACTCAGGCTAACACATATGCATGGAACCTGACTAGAGGACTGTGCTGGAAACTCATCTGTACTGTACATGAGCAACCATGACTGAAATCAAGTCGAATAAAATAGCACATAACAAATTGTGAAACAGTGCTGAAGGGCACAATGGTTCTGGACACAGATCATCCTCCCACAGTATAGTGTCACACCATGAAGTGGTGGGGAAGGCCAAACACTGCCAAGGCATGGAGTGGAACATATTACACTGAAGTGGTGTATACATCAGTATTGTACAGGTGAGGAGTGTACAGGGCAAAAATACATAGAGGAGTTACTCACAATGTGTAGGCATCAAAGGTTCTTCATGGACCTGGTATGACTCTGAACACCACATAGCGGAGTAAATAAAGTGTAAATTGACATTAATGTATGTGAAAAGTCACATATGATGTTTGTTTGCCTGAGCCAGTCAGCACTGTGAGAACAAAGGTAAGCAGGAGCCATGGCTGATCCCAAAACTCACAACACAGACATTGCAGTGACACACTCTACATACTCACAAATGATGTGGACAACAAGTAGGTGTACCCTGGACTGCAAGGTCACACTGACACATTGCACCTTGCATGGGAAAAAACTCATACATGTGCCCACAATCGACAGCAGGTGTCTTATCATGTAAACAAACAGGCACTCATCAACTCGATCATACATGTGTGTAAGGGTCATGCTCAAGGGCACATACACATCAATACTTCAGCTAATGAGAGGACAATCACACTGTATCAGCACTCAAGTGCACACATTCAAATGTACCATGTGACTATGAAGCCAGATCTACACAAGATGACTACACATCTACACTGGTGTGTACACATCAAGATAGATTCCACAGACATGACGGACCCTGTCCACCCCTCAAGTCACCATGTGAATAGAATTTTCTTCTGTTGTGGTACAGCATCCAAATATGACATGTGTACAAAATTGGAGACCTGACAATAGAAAGATTAGGATAAGAGTAGATCATCACAGACAACCATCATTGCACCCTCAAGCCTCTGATTCAAGAAGCACAAAAGTTGCTGTAATCTCTGGCAACCTCTGCAAAAGAAAATCAAGCAGATGCCAATGTGAATGTGGCACAAAGAGCATGTAACAGATGAACATATACACATACATTGCACTGCATCATTAGCAAGGGCAGCGATAAAGCTCATAACATATATAACATTTTTATTACATAAACTCTGTATCAACATCAAAAGTACAAAAGATTAAGGCCAACGGCCAGTCCAAATTTAAAGTCCACACATGTGTGCATGGAAACTTGCGCAAAAAATATGTAATGCAGTCCACTGCCATGGGAATCATCCCAGGATAGGAGCCTCAACTGGGCAGTCCAGGCACCACTCAGGGAGGAATGGGGTGGGATGGGGCCCTTGGCCTCAGAATTGTGTGGAAGTTGAACTGGGAGGGGCCTGATTGTCTGGGCAATTCGGAGGACTGGACCTGGGAGGGTGAGAACTGGCTGAGGTAGAGGGATCCATGGATGTGGGACCGTGAGGGCTTGTTGGACCAGGTGCAGTTGTGGCACGGGGAGGCGGAGACATGCTGTGTGGATGCTCAGTGGCTGATGTTGAATGAGGAGGGCTGGGTCTCAATTGTTTGGGGATCCGATATCCCCCAAGTGTCTTGCCACAAGTGAGAAGGGAGGTGGCCCCAACAGCCTCCCTCTTCCCCAAAACTGTAGCAGGTGGTGGTGGTGGATCTTCCCGTGGAAATTTGCCAGACCTGGTGGTACACTGGGGTGGGTTTGCCTTTTCCCCTGCCTCCCCTGTTGTGGAGGTACACTCCCCACATTGCTCTCTTGTCCACGCTTCACAGGGGTGTGGGTGGGAGTCAAAGTTTTGGGCAAAACAGCCTTCTGAAGGTGTTTTGGGGCAGTTGTGGGAGGCACCAGATTCACGGCAGACAGGGCAAGTGTTTGTGTGGGTTTCGGATCAGGTGTGGGGACTGGAGTGCTCTTGGAGGGTGAGGAATCTGAGGAATGCAAAGTGGATGCATGTTTTTTTGTCCTTATGTCTCTGAGTGTCCTGTGATGGGCTTTTTGTGGTGCGGTCATGTGTGCTCTTTGTGTGCTGTGGTGATGGTGTATGGTGTCGTGTTAGCTTGGAGTGCTGTTGTTGTGTGCTGCGTGTGGATGACTGGGTGCCTGAGTGCTGTGGGGTGTGTGTGCTCTGGTCAGGTGGGGGCACTGGGAGTGTGGTTGTAGAAGGGACAGGAGCTGGACTGGGAGCTTGGGACTGCTGAATGGCTGCCGTCACTGTGGAGGACAAAGACTGGACAGTTAGGTGTAAGCCACCCATGTCCGAATGAATGCCCTCCATGAATGCAACAATCTGTGACAACTTGTTGCCATGATCCTGGAGGGCATTCAGGAGCGCAGTCTGACCCACACAAAGCTGCCACAAAATGTCTATGGCCTCCACACTGAGGGCAGCAGGGGAGACAGGAGCAGGGGCAGCGGTGCCTGGGGGAAGGAGACTCTACCCTCTTAGGGCTACGGGCACAGATAGCACTTTGGGGAGCATCCAGGAGGGTGGACACAGGATGAGGTGTGGCGGAAGAAGATGCAGATCTTGAACTTCCTGTGCCCACCAACACTGAGGAGTCACCGCTGGAGTGGGAAGATGTGGAGGCTGGTGTTTCTGGGCGGGAATCCTCCAGGGCACTCCTGTCCCCCTCCGAGGCGCTGGTCCCCTCAGTGTCACTGAACTCCTGTGTACCAGTCGTGCCAGTAGCTTTCCCAATGGTGTTGGGTCCCTCTCCTTCCCTGCTCTCCATAGATGCTGCAAGAGACAGAGACATAGGTTCAGTAAAGTGGCATACTCACAAACATTATTTGCAATACAAACACAAATACTTTGACTGAAACTCCCACATTTAACTGCTCCATGTACTTTCAGCATATTCCAAATTTGTGCACTCATCAGCTGATGCATGGAAACATGCTTCGTCGATAGTCATGCTCCATGTTGCGTTGATATAGCCAAATTGCTGTGCATGTACCTACATTTCAACATCACATACAGTTGTCTGTAGGCACACCTACGTGCCTGTAGGTAAGATAGCTACACATCCAAATATGTTGTCTCAGTCACATTTGAAGTATATTTCACTGAACACCACAGATACAAAGTAAAACCTATCCATTTGCAAGTGATATTACCTCCTTAGATCCACTATGTTTGGCACTGAAGCACAACTACAGTTGTACATTTGTGTCAACTTTGTAGATGCATCAATTTCTTTGAAGTGCACTCACTGATTAAAAGCAGTAGCCACAACTTCACCATGCACTGATGCACATGGACACCACTCCACAATGCACACATACTGAGGACTGACACTCTGAGTAACATTTGCTTCTTTTTATCTATTAAATTACAGTACAACACCTCAGGCACATCACAATTAGCCATACCCACTGATCACATCCAACCATGTTAAGCCCTAGTGACAAAACAATCTCACAATAGCCAGGTTCAGCTACATTGCATTTAAATTCCAGAGTCTGACGATCCCAGTCATGTTGCCATTTGCACAAATGGCAAATGCTAATCAGCCAATGCAACCCCTGCAATCATCACCATCTACCCCATCAGCACCTGTTTGCACTTGCTGTCACTGTGGCAGGAAATTACATCATGTGATGCCATGCTGCTGATATTAGGCTAATATGTTTTGCAGTGATGCTGTCATCTCTATCGTTGTGAAAAACAGAACCCATGGGACAGGTGTGACCTCTCCCAACTCACTGCTCCCTGAGTCCACATTTGTGCATGTCTCTAGCCACTTACACATCACATGAGCACACTATTGTGGTAGCCACACAGCACACACAAGCCTGACAAGTGTACTGGGCTACACACTTCACACAACAAATGTTCCTGTGTAGGAAGGTCTCAGTTCAGACAACATTCACAGAATGTGAGATGAAAACATGCCAAGATGACTTGCTATGACAACGTTCATGGATTTCCCACGTGAGAAACAAAATGTTGTACACATGCAGAACCTCTGCACTCAACACTGAGGCTACTTAGAAGCCATTGCATCACACTAGAGACATCACAGAGGTCCGCACTTGCTCTGGGCTGGGATTCATGCAGTCACTCATGCGCAAAGTCACACTTAGCACAATACTCACCCCCAACTTGCTGCTGTTGGGCCCTCAAGCGTCCATCCAGCTCTGGCTGTGTCACTGCCAGGATGCGGGCCATTAGTGGTGTCATGCTCCTGCGCGCCAACCTGCCACTTCGAGGGACCAGCCCCAGCGTCATTTCTGCAACGTTTTTGCTGAGGCGGCAGATGTCATCCCACCTCTTGTGGCAGTGTGAATGGCGTCGGTTTGAGACCCCCAGGGACCGCACCTTGCAGGCAATGGCCCTCCATATGGCCTTACGCTGATGGACCTTGAGCTGTAGGCATGGGAGACAAGAAGAGGAATTTTTGTAAGACTATATTGTGCACTACTGTGTGACAGTATAGGAGCATGTAAACACATAGCACACAGATACATCAATGGAGAGCAGAGCCCACACACCATGTCACATAGTACACTTGGATCAAGCCGTATCATCGCAATGTATACATCTATGATGATGGACACACTACATGCCCATCTCATACACATGCAGAGTGCCAGCACAGAAACCAATGTGAAAATGGGCCTCAGTTGTGATGCACTATGTGAGTGAGCATGACATATGATACAGTGTAAATGATGTGTAGTGGTCAGACTCACTGTGTCTTACACTACACACCCCTTAATGTCCTTGACCATTGCATAGCTACATGTGTCATGGAGGTCACAGTTAGGTACCTGATCTTACAGTCTCACACTCTTGTCACAAGGTGTAGGCCTGTCTTGTGTACTCCTCAGGCCTATAATATCTCCTTCAAAAATCGGATGGTGGACAACACATATGTTTTTCTAAGTCCTTTTAGTGGTGGGTCCTTGTAACATTGTGCAATTACTGGGCAGGCCAGAGGGCTTTTCACTGAGGAAAAACGTGGTCCATCACAGAAATCACATGCATGTACAATGAGAATGGTGAAACTGTGCATACACATGAAAGACTCTACACTTTAGGGTATCAATAGAAGGATGACATGTCCACTGTACATTTAGCAGATGTGTCAGAAGTGATTTACTGCAAATAGTGATAGATCCAGGCCTTTTACTCCTGTGCAGAATGGCCACATCTCCATAGGGTCAATTTCAAAGCAGAAAACACATTATTCAGTACCCTCTGGCCAATCTACATTTGAAATGTCACAAATGAGCATATGAACACTTAATGAACTATGACAATACATGGCACAGGGAATGTGTGTTCACAGTTCGAGTTTCTCAAATCAGCTGTGTAACTGTATAACTGCTAAACCACAGTATGTCCTTTACATCATTGCATGCAGTCAGGGATCTGGGGGAATAAGGCTATACACCCCATTGACGTGAAGCCATCATGCTAGGCAGTGTCTCCCACATTTACATTACCCAGTCTCAGAACAACATGTGTGATCTTTGGCTTCAATAGAGCTGCAACAGTGTCTATGTTGCCATCCTCCCCACATATTCAAGTGCAAAAAGTTCTAGGTCATGTATGGACCATGCTGTTGGCAAAATCTGAAAGCATGAACATTGGCTTGCACTCACAGGCACATACTAGTGTACAGTAACATCATGTGAGCATTCTGAGCACTCTCAAACTTTTACTCATACACTTGCCAGTACCTCTGGAGCACCATATAGCCGCCCGTACTGGCCAAGGACTTCGTCCACCAGGACCTCCAGCTCCTCTGTGGTGAAGGGACGGGCCCTGATGTTCTCTGTACGAGCCATGACTGGGTCCAGAGTAGAGGTACAGCAGCAGTTGGTGGTGATGAATTGCAGGCAGCAGTGTCTGAATGCAAGTGACAAGTTTGGCTATCTCACAGACATTTATAGGCCCCTAGGGTTGTTTTACTGGTACTCTGCTGATGCAATTGGTCTCCCTGGTTTGCATCTTTCAATTGTGGCCAATGCCTGCGACCGCAGTGGCGGAGCACGCCTACCGCGAGTTAAAAAAATGTATTGCACTACCGTGATGGCGGTTCCCATTGGCTGCAATGACATTCGCATAAGCGGTGTCACACCGCGGGGGCCAGGTGGTCTCTTCCTCAATCCTGCATCTTTCAATTGTGGACAATGCCTCTGACCGCAGTGGCGGAGCACGCCTACCGCAAGTTTAAAAAATGTATTGCACTACCGCGATGGCTGTTCCCATTGGCTGCAATGACATTCGCATAGGCGGTGTCACACCGCGGGGGCCAGGTGGTCTCTACCGCAATTCTGCATCTTTCAATTGTGGACAATGCCTGTGACCGCAGTGGCGGAGCACGGCTACCGCACCTGTAGACACATTGTGCAATAGCATTATCGCTTTGCAAATTGCATCACTGATGACTATACATCTACACAAAATTTATTTCACCTGGTTGTAAAGTGAATTGAGAGTGTGACATTTAACTCAAGTATGCCCACACATGTCATATTAGTACACATGATTAAATACATTGGTATGTACTTACTCACATGTCAAATTTCATCCATGTGGGCATGTATACAGATTTCATGTTGAATTGCTTATCATTTTTGTGAACATGCCAATGTGTGAAATGCAAACTCATCCCACAGTCATGAGGGACTGACCACATAATGTGTATGTATCACTGTATACAGTGCTGTATTCATATTGATAGTTGTCCAGCTTACACTCACTGTGCTCATTTTGTAATGATGTTGTGCTTAGTGTGACTAAAGCAAGAAGGTTCTGCAGTGACAGCAGCTACGTACAACTCAGCATTGATGCTGTTTGCCACATGTGCTGTGTCAGCTACAAACAGGGCTGGTGACACAAGATGTAGGAGTGTACCATATACCATTCACATAGTCTGCTTCAGATTTGACAGTAGTTAGTATGTACCTCCTGGCTACATGAATGACTACAGGAGATCAAGGTGTCTGTGCATGTGACTTGTGCATTAAGCTGTTTTTACAGTCCTGTTGATGTTGGGGTTGTGTTATTCATTATGTAAAATGTTTGCCACATCTCCTCTCTGACTCATATTTACATGTGTCCCCTGCCACGTAGGAGACAACCACCTGTGTATCGGCCCTTCCCAGAGCTGGAGAAAATGGAGGATGACGACATCATAAAGAAATTCCGTCTGAATCGCCTTACCCTTCAAGAGCTATGTGCTCAGTTGGAGCCCCATTTGAGGCCTCACAGAACATACCCAACAGCTTTGACAACAACAGTAAAGGTGATGGCTGCCCTGCATTTCTTTGCCACTGGTTCGTTTCAGTACACAGTGGCCATCGCAGGTGGGATGTCTCAACCTATGTTCAGCATGGTGTTGCGTGATGTCCTGTCCACATTGTTGACCTACAAGGACAGCTACATCCACTTTCCAAGGAGACATGAATTGGCAGATGTGAAGGGAGAATTTTATAACCTTGGTCACATACCTAATGTTGTTGGAGCCATTGACCTCACACACGTTGGCCTAGTTCCACCACAGGCACATGAGCACATCTACTGTAACAGGAAGCATTACCATTCAATTAATGTGCAAGTGGTATGCCAAGCGGATATGATTATCTCTCATGTATGTGCCAAAACTCCGGGTTCGGCACATGACTCCTACATACTGCCGGAACAGCATCATCCCACAATTGATAGAAAATCTGCATCCGGAGCGTGCGTGGCTTGTTGGTGAGTAAGCTGCGTCAAGTAGTGTGCTGTATGTGTGACATGCTGTTCTCCTCAACTATTACTATTACAAACTTGGTCTGTGTTTCTCACAACTAGGTGACTCTGCGTATCCCAACCGGCCTTGGTTGCTGAGCCCACTGAGAAATCCAAGTACCCCGGGGGAAGCCTGCTTCAGTGATGCCCATGGGAGGACACGTCGTGTAGTGGAGCATGCTTTTGGACTTCTGAAGGCTAGATTTTGGTGTCTGGACAAGAGTGGTGGTGCACTACTCTACTCTCCCCAAGAGGTGTGTCAGATCATAGTTGTATGCTGCATGCTCCACAACCTGGCCTTGCGCAAAGAGATCCACCTGATTCTGGACGATGATGAACAGCAGATGCCCCCCGCTGCAAATCCACACATGCCCAGTGACGATGATAGTGGAGCAGAGGAAGGTGTTGACCTGCGTCAACAGCTCATAGCCAACTACTTCCCTTGAGTGTAAATTACCATTGAGCCACTATGACAATCTCTGTTGGCTTTGCTGTTAGTGGCGAAACATAGATGATGTGTTTGGATGCTGGCTGTTGTTGGCTCATTGCTAAGGGCTGATGTGTTTGGCACAGTGTATTTGTTTCCACTTACCTCATGTCTATGTTGATGGTGTTGGCCATTGTTATGTGTGATGAATCTTGTACGGTGTTGACTAGTGGTGTGTTGTTGCTGTAATGCCATCATATGACAAGTCAATGTCATCCTCTTGTGTCTTTCTAGGTTCCTCCGCCCCATCAATGTCTCCTCACAATCAGAGCTTGTGGTACATTGGAATCAGAGTTGACATTGTACATACTGTGATAAACATGGAACTGACACAAAGTCATTGGTGTGTAAATAGTGTTTAATTACTATTAGATTGTGTTACATTTAAAGTGAATGAAAGGTAATTTGTGCATAGTGAGTGTATGAGTTGTCAGTGATGGTAAAAGAGACAAATAGAGTAGTCCCCACAATAATGGAATTACACAGTCCAACAAACTCCTGCCATCAACATGGCAATGTGGGATTGGATAATCAACAAAGTCAATGTTTAGTGCAACACATGTGCCATCATGGCTGGCTTAGCGACTTGGCTTTGGTTGGTGCTTTGCCACGTGATCCTCCCGTGGTGTTTCTCGGACGTCCCCTCTTGCGTTTGGCAGGGGAGGCCTCTGCTGCAGGCTCAGAGGTGTCTGAGGAGTCATTGTCTTGCAGCTCACCCATCTCTGTGGCCGCAGCTGAGGTGGTGGGAGTTTCAGCAGGCTGGTCACTGGAGGGGGGTTGAGCCATCTTTTGAGCAGCATGTATGTCCCTCATAACACCCCAAGCTGGCCCATGAGATCCTCAAGTTGTCCCATTCGTGTGTCCATGGACCTCTGCAGCAGGCGGAGCTCATGCAGTTCTTCTACAACCTGGTCAAACTGTCCCTGGTTCTGTTGGTATGCACCAAGGACTCTTGCAACGGTGGCCAGGGCTTCTGTCTCAGTGTCCTCATGTGATTGTCCCCCAGTTGCCCTCCCACCTGCCCTGCTGACACGGACCTGTGGCATTAGCTGTCAATGCACGCGCACACTGTCCCCGGCATCCTCGGCTTGTGTGGTGGTGATGGTAACCACTGGGCCAGGGACAGTGTTGCAGGCAGCAGTGGTGATGGTGGAGGTGGCTGCCGCACAGGTCGTTGTAGCAGGGGTCAGGTAAGTGGTTGTCGCTGGTGTGTTGATAGTTGTGGTGGTGGGGACAATTAGGCCCTGAGACGGAGTGCGCCCTGGCAGTCCTGAGGGGCCAGGTTGTTGCTCCTCATCCGAGAAACGTAGAGAATCAGCATCAGAGAGTTCACGTTTCGGGAGGGGAGACTGGCTCTGCTGGTTGGTGGTGTTTTCACAAGCTATTGCTTGTGAATCTCCTGTTGGACAGAGGTTAGATTGCCAGTAAGTACACTCCACAACCTTGCTGACACAGTTTTGGATGTTTCAGTTGATACGCCAAACATTTTACATTGCCATCACTTGGTATTGGTGGAAGATTATCAGCATCATGACATGATATAGAGGTACATACATTACTTGTTATTGTTGTGACATGTAAATAACAACCATTTGACATGTACAGATAGTGTGTTTACAAGGACATGTCATCATCTACCAACTTTGTGCACATCCACTTTGTTTTATACTTGGATATTGTAGACTTTTCTGAGAATCTGTTTTAGCTATGTCAAATCTTCATGATTTCATTAGTTAATATTGTTTTTAAATCATGTGGTTTTATTTTTTTGACAGATTGACCATGCATGTGATGTGTTCATATGAGCCTTCATGGTCTCAAATAATGGGAATTACACATTGCATTGTGTGCTTTGCATGATTGGGCCCTGATTTTATTTCTCATGTGACTTTGTGATGCAAAGTGTAATTGCTGTGATATTTACATGTGCTGAGCTGTGTGTGCACTGGATGTGACATTTTGATCTGCACAGAGTTGGCTAACAGGTGAGGGATGTGGTGGTCATATATCTCCATGCATTTTGAGAGGGATGACAGGGTGCAGGCGCTGACTACCTACCTGTTAGGTGGCACAGATGCTGCCACATGGCTCTTGGGTGGGGTGAGTGTTCCATCCTGCTCAGGGGTGATGCAAGTGAGCATGAGAAAGCTACCTACCTGTAAGGTGAAGGAGAGCAATGAAATGGCTGCCACATGGTTCTGGGTGGGGTGAGTGTTCCATCCTGCTCAGCTGGGAGTCAAGGGTGCCTGGTGGGAGTTGTAGTGCTGGCTGCCTGTACACACACCCCCCTCTCTGTTGAGAAGGCTACCTCCCTGTGAAGTGGAGCAGAGGAAGGGAATAGGTTACACATGGCTCTTGGGTGGGGTGAGTGTTCCATCCTGCTCAGGGGTGATGCAAGTGAGCATGAGAAGGCTACCTACCTGTAAGATGAAGAAGAGCAATTAAATGGCTGCCACACGGTTCTGGGTGGGGTGAGTGTTCCATCCTGCTCAGGGGTGATGCAAGGGAGCATGAGAAGGCTACCTACCTGTAAGATGAAGGAGAGCAATGAAATGGTTGCCACATGGTTCTGGGTCGGGTGAGTGTTCCATCCTGCTCAGCTGTGAGTCAAGGATGCCTGGAGGGAGTTGAAGTGCTGGCTGCCTGTACACACACCCCCTCCCTGTTGAGAAGGATACCTCCCTGTGAAGTGGAGCAGAGGAAGGGAATAGGTTACACATGGCGCTTGGGTGGGGTGAGTGTTCCATCCTGCTCAGGGGTGATGCAAGTGAGCATGAGAAGGCTACCTACCTGTAAGTTGAAGGAGAGCAATGAAATGGCTGCCACATGGTTCTGGGTGGGGTGAGTGTTCCATCCTGCTCAGCTGCGAGTCAAGGGTGCCTGGTGGGAGTTGTAGTGCTGGCCGCCTGTACACACATCCCCCTCCCCGCTGAGAAGGCTACCTCCCTGTGAAGTGGAGCAGAGGAAGGGAATAGGTTACACATAGCTCTTGGTGAGGTGAGTGTTCCATCCTGCTCAGGGGTGATGCAAGTGAGCATGAGAAGGCTACCTACCTGTAAGGTGAAGGAGAGCAATGAAATGGCTGCCACATGGTTCTGGGTGGGGTGAGTGTTCCATCCTGCTCAGGGGTGATGCAAGTGAGCATGAGAAGGCTACCTACCTGTAAGGTGAAGGAGAGCAATGAAATGGCTACCACATGATTCTGGGTGGGGGAGTGTTCCATCCTGCTCAGCTGTGAGTCAAGAGTGCCTGGTGGGAGTTGTAGTGCTGGCTGCCTGTACACATACCCCCATGGAAATATTGCTACCTACATTTGAAGGGATTCTGAGGAAGGAAATGATAGATATGTGAGGCATGTGTTGGAAAGAGTGTGTTGTACATTAATGCATTTAGGGCTAGAAAGTGTAGCTTTATAGTTGTGCAAGACAGTACATGGCAGTGTGATGGGATACATTTGTTGGTACTTACCAGCCTCCAGTCCCCCAGCTATTCCTGTGAGACTCTCTGGATGCAGTATGGCAAGCACCTTCTCCTCCTATTCAGTGAATGTTAGTGGTGGAATGGGAGGGCCACCGTCAGTCCTCTGAGCTGCCTCATGGTTCCTGTTGGCACGGTATTTCACCCTGGTCTTTAGGTCATGCCACCTCTTCTTGATGTCACGCAGTGTGCGCAGGGTGCTCCCTACTGCATTGACTTTGTTGACTATCCTTTCCCACATTTGATTTTTTCTGACTAGTTGTGTCTGTTGGACCATGCTTCCAAACAAATGTGGTTCTACTCTAATTATCTCGTCTACCATCACTAACAACTCATTGTCTGTGAATTTGGGCATTTTTGTCCGTGCCATGGTGTGTGATGTGCAAATAAGTGACAAGTGCAGGTGGGAAGGTGGTGGTGGAGATGTGTGAGGTGTGTGTTGGTAGTGTTGGTGTGTGTGGTTGTGATGGGGTGATGTGTGAATTTTGCCTCTCCTTTCAGCTGTGGTGTTTGGCCCTTCACTGCTGGAGTTGTGCAAAGGATGTTGGTCAGGGAAGGGGTTGGTTTTATACTCAGCTATGTGGGTTTGTCAAAATGAGGTATTCCTGTCAGGTGTGTTCTCCATGTTGACCTGGCATTTGTTTGGTTTTCAATACCATGGGGATGTATCATTGGGGTGTGTCAAATGTGTTTGAGGCAGCGGAAGGAACAGGCACACTTGGAGGCCTTGTTGTGTGGTTGCATTCGACCACCATTCTTCTTTCTGCGCGACCGCAGTGGTCGGAACGCAATGATCGTTCCGCCTGCTCTGCCATTCATCTTTGCAGGCGACCGCAGCAGTTGGAAAACAATGATCGTTCCGCCTGCTCCACCATCTTATCATAATTTCAGTTGCAGTCATTCCGCGTGAGGATCGGCCTTTTTAATGCTTTCCGCAGCATTTCCATCCGCCGCGGTTGGATTTTCTGGTTTTCCGGACGTGGCGGATGAATTTTTGTGAATTCTGACCGCTGCGGTCGGATTTTACATTCATTGCATCGTAATGTGACCGCCGGTTTTGCCGCTGAACATGTGCCCGTTTTTCTTCCACAAGCACGGCGGTCGGAGGGCTTTTCCGTCCGCCATCATAATGACCCCCTTAATGAGAGATGATGTGACTATTACTGTTCAGGTAGGTGAAGAGGCATCGCCTGAGGGTACGCCTGCTTGTGACATGATGATTGTGGAAGAGTTACTCACATGTATGGCTTCGCCACTGGTGCAAGATCACTGAGAAAGAGGGTGCATTAAGTGTTTCAAGATGGCAAACCTTCGAACTTTGAATTATTGACAGATTCAGAGAGGCACTTTGTGATATGTACCCACCTCTTAGACCTACACAATTTGAAGCTTTAAGTGCTTGGGAGAAAATGGCTTGCGATAGAGAGAGAGAAATAACAGAGACAAACAAAGTGACCTGTGAAAAATTATGGAGCTGCCATATGGGATGAAAGACAGCAAAGATGTAACAAGGCAATAGTGGAGGGAACTAGATTACACCCTACAACTACCAATGAGAAATCAGAAATGTCGCAAAACCCAAAAAGGCTAAAGCGAAAGGGGAAAAAGAGACAAAGGAAGAAATGAAATCAGATACTGATAATGATTCAGGAGATTACATTTTGCACAAAGTATTGGCTGCACATACATAACCTTATGTGGGTCCTGTGTCTAATACATTTGGAATGCCAACTAGTAATGTGACAGTGGCTACAGCCCCTGTTGATTCAAATGCATATCAAATTGATGGACTATTGCCAATGACCCAGCCTGTTGTAGCTCAGCCTGTAGTGACCCAGCCGATGGTAGCACAGCCTGGGATGGCACAACATGTTAGGAGACAGTCTGTTACACACCAGTAATAACAAATAATTTACCAACTCAAGTAAGGACCTTTCAGTTGATAATGCCTACAGGAGTAACTGCTTCCATTGTGACTCTACCAGCACCCATTACTTCAGTGATCACAGCACAGGCAGTAGAGGTGCAGACTAAATGCCCTGATAAATTTGATCTCAAATCCCGGTAGCTCAAGGAGCTGTTGGAGGAGCACCAGTAACAGGGTTTATATTGACTTCACAGAATTCACTGATTGTTGTTGAGACATCACCACAGACTATTCAATCATTTGGAGAAGGACAGAGTTGCTTGTTCTGCATGTTCGCGAGATGTTTCTGCCGTTCGGCAACATGGATTGCGTGTTCGGGGGGAAACATTGCACAAACTTCACCACGCGGTTGCTGTTGAGACATCACCACAGACTATTCAATCATTCGGAGAAGGACAGAGACTTGTCTTTACAACACAGATGACACAGGATGAGGCAGATTTATTTGAGGATGGGGTTTTTCCCAATGGTTTGAGGATGCTACCAGAGCCAGTACCAAGACAGAATGCACAGGAGGTTCAGAAGTTAGTCAGAGTGCGGGGAGAGAGAGAGACCATTAAATGTCTCATACTTAAACATAGAATTAGAGGAAATATTTAGAGGATGTTTGGATCTGGATCACATAAATGAATACCAAGAAAAATAACTGATTTATTTGTGCAAGGAAATCAGTAGGAGACCAGCAACGGTATATGACAAGCTGACTGAATTGGCAAATAAATACGAAGTCCATCTTTCAAAAAGTGTCCCATTGCAGAAACTTTTTATGGTACATTTGAATAATGAATCAATTGAGACAATCGGGATCGCCACATTCTGGACCTGATCTGCTCCAATACACCGCTAACATTAGAGGATCCCCTGCCAGTGATGTTGTCTGACCATTTTCTGATCCATTTTTCCTGGCAAGTTCAAAATAAGCCGTAGAAGGTGACTTAGTTTATTGGGCCACAGGGGAAAGCTGTCCACAGAATCGACCCTGAAGAATTTAGTCTAGCATTAGCCGAGACATGTCCAGTGATATCTAGTGACATGAATGAAGCCCTCGGGAACTTCATTAACTGGATATATAAGATTGTGGAGCGTCTCACCCCTGCGACTCAGCCTAGGCGCATTAGGAATCCTCCTTCAAAGCCATGGTTCTCTGGTTCCCTTAAAATTGAGAAACAGCAATGTAAAAAGCTGGAACGCAAATGTTGACAGGAGTATTGCCCAGTGGATAGAACAATTTTTTTAAGGGCACAAAAGAAATACTATGCCACCATTGCTAAAGCTAAAAGCCTCTACTATGCGGAGCTGAATTTCCCAGTCTGGCAATAATGCCAAAGAAATCTTCGCCATTCTCCAAAGTCTCCTCTCCCTAAAGCGGAGACTAGTGCCCACACTCCCTCGCTCGCATGGTGTGAGGAACTCTCCAGTTTTTTCATTAATAAGTTCGATCTTTGCAAGCTAACTTTGGCGCCGGGGATAGTCAGCTAGTGACTATGGTCCCCTCCTTGCTGCCGCCCGTTTCCACCTCTGCCAAACTTATAGCACAAAATCAGCACTAGTGGAAATTTCCGAGGCTATCTGTGAAACTCTAGATGCAGGGGCAGGGCTGCCCTTGTCCTTTTGGACCTGTCGACTGCATTTGATACCGTGTTGCATGCCCTGCTCCTGTCCCGTATCCAGGAAATCAGCGTTGTAGGGTCAGCATGGAAGTGGCTGAAATCTTACCTTGAGGGCAGAACTCAGCAAATATGGATTCCGCCTTTTACAGCTGCCCCCCAGAATTTGACGACTGGGGTTCCCCAAGGTTCTGTATTGAGCCCTTTGTTGTTCAACATTTATGTGACTCCTTTTAATCGGCTGGCAGGGGATCTGGGAGCCAAAGTCATTGCGTATGCTGATGACACTCAGTTTTTATTAACGTGGAATATAAATGAGTCTTCCATCTCCCATGTCAAAACATGCCTGAGTGCAGTTTTCCATTGGTTTACATCAGCTCAGTTGAAGTGCAATGAGGATAAAACTGAGATTGTTTTCTTTGGTAACTTTCCACCTCTGTTCTGGCACTCTTTTTGGCCAGATGAGTCCCCCTTGCCAACACCTCTGGGTCAACCAACTAGGAACTTAGGGATCTGGTTTGATGAAAAGCTGTGCTTTGGTCCCCAGATTAATAAACTGACAGGAATGTGCTTCGGCATCTTGAAAGCACTAAACAAATTCCTTCCTCTACTCCCGCTTTCAGCAAGGGAAACGGTTACCCTTGCCCTGATCAAATCTCGCATTGACTATGCCAATGCATTGTATGTTGGTTTGCCCGGCTCTTTATTTAATAAACTTCAGGTTGTTCAGAATGCCGTGGCCAGAACTCTTCTGAACCTCCCTACGAGGGTGAGCGTTAGGCAACACCTGCATAGCCTGCACTGGTTGCCCGTAAAAAAGAGGGTGAAATTTAAGTCCTTGGTCATTGCTCATGCAACTCTCCATGGGCTTTACCCGGCGCACTTGAGAAAGCGATTAAGCTTCTATGCACGTTCTAGGCAGTTGCGCTCTTCTACAAAGCATATGGCATGTACTCCTAGGTTCCGTAAACAAAGAATAGGTGGCAGCCCCCTTTCTTGGTGTGCAGACAGAATATTGAGTAAAAAATATCGAGTTGCACAAATATCGAGTCATAAATATCGTGGTTCAGAAATATCGACAGCAAGAATATCGTGGTCAAGAATATCGACTTAAGGTAAGTAATATCGTTTTTAAAAATATCGAAGTGTTTAATATTGTTTGCAAAAAATATAGTTGTCGAAAATATCGATTTTTTAATTAATGCTATATATTTTAGTATATATTTTAAATGTATGTGACGTATGTTTTTTCTATAGGAATTTTTGTATTTTTAATATATATGTTACATTTTTAGTAGTTATTAATTTTTTTTACTTTGAATTTTGTGTTTTTAGTTCTGTAGCAGGTTGTGGGTTTATAGGGGAATAGGGTGGGAAATAATTTAATTATACTAAATAATTGATAATTTTTTATTTGTTAATATTTGTTTTATTGAGGTGTTATAGTGTTGAATGTGTAAAGTAATGTATTATTAATTAATTAATAATTGTTTGTTAATTAATAATAATTAAATATTTGGTAATTAATTATGGTAATTGTGTATTAAATTTTAGGTGTGCATTGTGGACATTATAGTGTTAAAGTGTGTGTAGTTAATTATTGTTTATTTGTTTTTTTATTAATATTTTTTAATTGATTATTAATTATGTTAATTATGGAAGTACATTTATTTTAAAATGTTGAAGTGTGTTATTGGTGTGGTGTTATAGGGTAGGAAATAAAATTAATTCATTTATGTATTAATTAATGTTTTTGTTTGTAAGTATTTTTTAATTTAAAATAATTATTGTTTTAAATGTATTTAATATTTTATTATTTTATATATTTGATATATTTTATTTTTTAAATATTATTTATTTATTTTTAGAATTTATTTTTATTTTTAATATTTTTATTATTTTTTTAACTGTTAGAGTGTGAATAGTAATGTTTGCCTCTGCGCTATCCAGCACTTTCTCTACTGTTACACTCACTGGAATGGGAATAGTAATTTTTGCCTCTCTGCTATCCAACACTTTCCCTACTGTTGCACTCACTGGAGTGGGAATAGTAATTTTTGCCTCTCCGCTATCCAACACTTTCCCTACTGTTGCACTCAATGGAGTGGGACTAGTAAATTTTACCCCTCTGCTATCCAACACTTTCCCTACTGTTGCACTCACTGGAGTTGGAATAGTAAATTTAATTACTCCACTATCCAACACTTACTCTACTGTTGCACTGAAAACATGCCAAAGTTATCCCCTTGCTAAAAAAAACGACGTTAGATGCATCTCAGCCGGATAACTTCCGTCCAATAGCTCTGCTTCATTACCTGGCTAAAATCATGGAGTCTTATGTTAATACCATCTTGACTCAATATCTGGAAACAAATTTGATTCTAGATACGACACAAAATGGTTTCCGCCCCAGACATAGCACAGAATCTGCATTACTTGCAGTCACGGAGCAGTTACGTTCTGCCCTGGATGAGGGCAGGACCTTAGCACTGATCCTGCTGGATCTGAGAGCGGCCTTTGACACGGTCTCCCATAAGTTCCTGCTACATCGGCTTGAGGAGATTGGGGTAAATGGCAAGGCCCTCACCTGGTTCTCATCCTTCTTGACCGACCGGTCCTTCCAGGTCTCTGCCCCCCTTTCTCCTCCGGTGTCCACCCTCTATGCTGTGGTGTTCCTCAGGGATCTGCCCTGAGCCCCACCTTATTTAACATTTACATCTGCCCTCTGGCCGTCATGGCTAAAGCCCGGAACATCGCGTTGGTATGATACGAAGATGACACCCAACTGGTGTTCACCTTTTCCAGCAACTCTATTCAGGATCAGGTGAAATTCCAAGACGACCTTGTGGCCATCGCTAAATGGATGGCGGACAACTACCTTTAACTGAACTCCACTAAGTCAGAAGTGCTCCTGGTGGTCCGAGAGGCCCATCTATGGGATAACCACTGGTGGCCTATGAACCTTGGAACCCCCCCCAACCGAAATCCGTGGTCAAGAACTTGGGAGTTTTGTTGGATGTTGCCCTCGCCTTTGAAGAGCATGCTAAGACAGTGGCAGGCACCTGCTTTGGTCTCCTACGTGGCCTGAAGCCAAACTTGGGACTTTTTGATGCACCTATTCAGCATCTGATAGTCCAATCTACTGTGTTGGCACGACTAGACTACTGTAATGGGTTGCTACTTGACGTCAACAAATCAGTGACCAAAATACTTCATCAGGCACAAAACGCTGCTGCTCGCATGCTTTTTGCGCTACCAAAGTACTGCCATGCCTCAGACCTTCTACGCCGGCTCCACTGGCTACCTATAGAGCAGTGAGTCTACTTTAAGACCCTCTGTACGACACACAAGATCATGTACGGTCTGGGTCCGCACATTTTGAGCGAGCTATGCTCCTGGTATGTTGGAGGGCGAGCCCTGCGCTCCGCAGACCTGTATTTGGCCCGTATCCCATGGGTGCGCAGGACAAGAGCTGGGGGGCGCTCGTTTAGAGCACTTGCTCAGACCTTCTGGAACTCAATCCCTCTTGCAGTTCGCTGCATGCAAGACCACTGGGCCTTCAGGAAAATTATCAAGACCTGGCTCTGCTCTAATTACTAGCCTCCTCGCTTTTCCGCTCTGCTAGACCTAGCGCTGGGGAGCCCTGTTGCCGGGGCAGCCATGCGCTCTATAAGTGCATTTAACATAACTTAACATAACTCACTGGAGTGGGAATAGTAATTTTTACCACTCTGCTATCCAACATTTTCTCTTCTGTTGCACTCACTGGAGTGGGAATAGTAAATGTTACCCCTCCGCTATCCAACACTTTCCCTAATGTTGCATTCACTGGAGTGGGAATAGTAAATTTTACCCTTCGCTATCCAACAATTAGCCTACCGTTGCACTCAGTGGAGTGGGAATAGTAATTTTTACCCCTCTGCTACCCAACACTTTCCCTACTGTTGCACTCTTTGGAGTGGGAATAGTAATTTTTACCCCTCCGCTATCCAACACTTTCCCTACTGTTGCACTGACTGTATCGTGAAATTTAAGTTTAGGTATTTTTTAATAGTTTAATGTTTTAATTTATTATAGAATTTTGTTTTTTATATTTTAAATCATTGATATAAATTTTAATTTTTATATAATTTAATCTTTTAACATAAATTAAAAATAATAGTTTATTAATTACTTTAAAGAAAATATATATGTAGAAATAATTATGTTTGTGTGTTTATCTTTTTTTATTAAGTTAACTTGTTATATTTTATTGAAATGTATATTACATGTATTTTATTTTGCTAAAATTAAATGTAATATTTAATATATTCAATATATATTATTTTATTTTATATTTACATAAAAGGCGATATTTTATACATCTATACTTTTTACATCGATATTTTTAGTCGATATTTTTACTTACCTGTTTAAGTATAGGAGTTGATATTTTTGTTGTCTATATTTTTTCATCTATATTTTTACATCGATATTTTGGAAATCGATGTTGTCAGTGAACCAGAAATTATAGTGCTTAAATTTGAAGAAGTGCAGTGCATGTTGGGGGCGGTGAAGTGACAGAGATGCGAGGAATTGCATTCATGGAAGTGAAAAGAGGATGCTGAAGAGGAAAGAGAGGGGGTTGAAGATGTGCAGATTGACAAGATATACAGAGAAAATGAGGATACATATCTAACATAAAGCACACATAACTGAAGGCCAAAATTCCTTCCACAGGCCTCAATGCTATTTAATTCACAGACTCACTATTTCAGTATTTAAACGTGTCCAATGTTAATTATTTATAAGAAATCATTGTTGTTACTCATTTATCTTAAACAGCTAACACCCAGTGACAAAGCCAATCATACTGACAGGCTTTGGGTGTATGTCAGTTGTTGTGTCATTTATCTGGATAAAATTACATCTCAGAGAGAAACCAAAATACCAGTCAGGTGGCACACTATGGGAATCACAGAAACTTATTTGACATGTTTCTTTAAAGAGAACACCCACTTTTTTCATCTCACTTAAAGACCTGTCTGAACATATTTCTATATGACTGGTTACATCCAGCATCTGTGGGTGCATCTCGAAGTCTGGTTAGAGCATATTTTTCCAAGGTTAATGCTGCATGCATCCAATGCATGACACCGGGCAAGCATACATTTTAAAGGGCTAAAGTTGTCATGCTGTACAATTTACACATTACAGTAACTGTTGAAAAATTAATGCAGGAAGATATGGGGCAGTTTTAATGTGCTTAATATTTCAAGGCAATATGTTCCCACTGCTTAATAAGCCTTGCTTTATCGCTACATTTATTTGCTTTAAAATGCACCATTTGCCAATCTTTTTTTCATTTCTTTATCGGGAGAGGGACTCACCCTGGACCCCAGGTTTGTCCATTGAACTTGTTCACATTGCTCGCTATATAAAAGTCATGCCCAACGTTTACGCCCACCACTTTTAAATGTCACCAGTCACCACTGGAAGGGAATACCATTGTGCGTGCGAGCTTCTGCGTGTGGGGGCATCTGGTGTGATTGGACCCGTCGGACATTTAGGGAGGAAGTGAGCACTGACACCTGCAATGGGGAGAAGCCCAGTGCGGAAAGAATTGCTCACTAAGATGGTGTCACTGCAAGTGAAGTTCACAAAATGCAGAACTGGAAATTACTACACCCAGCAGATTAAAACCCCACATTCCACTGAAGCTCATGAGAGATATTATGCACAGGTTACTCAAATCAAATCAAGATAACTTTATTCGGTTCCAGCGACCATAAATGTTTGACAGACATACATTACACTTTAAAATTTTCATGTCATGTTTGCGCGATAGCATAGATAAAATCAATAAAAACAAACAATTCATAGCATTCAGACAATTAGAAAAGTGATATAATCCCTAGCACCAAATTCCCAATGCGACAGACTATTAAAATTTCAGTAATATGGTTAATTATTATTACGGTAAAAGAGTCCTATTCATCTATTGTTACTTATAGCATTTTCTTATGGACATTGCAACTTTAATATAATTGGAGACAGCAGTGCAAATAGGAAAAGTAGACAAAGGGGCACATTACGATACCCGGCGTAAAAAATCCGCCAGGCATGGAAGCGGCAAAATCCGCCCGCACACACCGCCTGAACACCGACCACGCCATTATGAGTACACAAACTGAAAACCGCCATCGGCGGAAAAATCATACAAAATACCGCCCGCCATCGTCCGAGTCGGAGTCAAACCGCCCGCCACGGACGGAAACACGCACGACAACACAAAACCGCCCGCCCTCACGGCCGACACACCGCACGTGAAATTACGATCGCACCGCCATGAGCGCGGAAAAACAACAAAAATACCGCCCGCCAGCGCAAACAACGCCGATGAGAATCGACACGGCAGAAGCCATGGCGCCCACGTACCTGCACAGAAACCATCCGCACACAAAACCAATAGCACACAACATGGCCAACAAGTCCACACAGCAAGGCACGCACAAATACACAAGCACAGTACACATCCCGAAAACACCCCCCGGACAAACAAAAAATACAAAGGCCAGAACCCCAGACACAACACACCTGAAAACAACAGACCATGAGGACACACCCACATAGGTGAGTACAAAAGCAGCACTCCCACAGACCACAACCCCTTGCTACATTGCAAACCAGAGAGGAGAGGAGAGGACACAGTGACACAGCAAGGACAGCAGCACACCACAGAAACGCACACATCACAACCACCACCACCACCACCAAACACCGGCACCACAAACCCCCTGCACATTACACAACACACACCGCACCAGCACCACAAACACCATGGCACCACAAAGGATGCCCAAGTTCACGCCCATGGAGCTGACGGTCATGGTCGACGAGATCATCAAGGTGTACCCACAAATCTATGGGAACATGGTCCAGCACACACCACTAGCCACCAGAAACAGAATGTGGACCCGGATCGTAGACCAGGTCAATGCAGTCGGGACCCTGCCCAGGAACAGAACCGAGATAAACAAACGTTGGAATGACGTAAAGAGCCTGGTCAAGAAGAAGGAGGGCAAAAACAGAGAGCTGGCTGCCGTCACTGGCGGAGGGAATCCCGCGCTCTTTAAGACCTTCAAAGCGTGGGAGGAGAAGGTGCGAGTCGTAATCCATCCGGAGATCCTCGCCGGATTAGCAGGGGGAGTGGAGGCTGGTAAGTACAAACTAATGTATACCAGCACACCGCTATGTACACACATGCGCAACCACCATGCCACAGCTCCCAGGGACAAACACCCCCATGTCCAGCACACAATACACAACACATCACACGCACATGCAACAGACACTACCACACACAGGCCAAACCGAACAACTGTAAGATGCGTGGGGACATGTGTACACTAAGCCAGCCACGTAACCACCAACAGGTCCCCAAATATGCCAGAAGCGCCACAACGAGCACCCACCACACCCATGTGTCCGCCACAGCTGCACTAACTGACAAGTAACAGGTAAGTGGCAGGAACACAAAGTGCAGTGGGTCGGAGGGGGACAGCTGAAGTACAACACCCACCAGGCCCCCACTCCCACAGACCAGCAAGGTGGAGCACTCCCCACACCCATGTGTCAGGCACAGCTGCACCAACCGACAAGTAACAGGTAAGTGGCAGGAACACAAAGTGCAGTGGGTCGGAGGGGGACAGCTGAAGTACAACACCCACCAGGCCCCCACTCCCACAGACCAGCAAGGTGGAGCACTCCCCACACCCATGTGTCAGGCACAGCTGCACCAACCGACAAGTAACAGGTAAGTGGCAGGAACACAAAGTGCAGTGGGTGGGACGGTGGACAGCCCAAGTACAACACACACCAGTCCCCAGTCCCACAGCACAGCAAGGAGGAGCATCCCCCACACCCCACACCCACGTGTCAGCCACCGCAGTGCACAACGACAGCCGAAAGGCAGACATCACGGTCCACAGCAATCGGTGTCAGTGGGTGTACAGCCACCCCCACGACCCACTACACCCCCCACCCCCACAGACCTGCAACATGGAGCACCCCCGCTAAGAGCCATGTGGCATCCAGTACAGTGCACGCACGAACAACTTGCAGGTGGGAAACTGGACAGGGCTGGATTACTGGAGGCATGAGGACCATAACACCACCAACACATGGGACATGTCACGTAGCACACGAACACGCAGCACCGCCCACCGTCACGAACAAGTGAACAATGTGCACACGGACATGAACAGCAGACTCACACCCCACATGACCCATCACAGACATAGCAACACCCAAGGAGCCACGTCTGCATGCACAAGCCACACTGAATATAGTACCACACGGCAGCCACTGTGCAACTCATCACACACAACCGAAACACCATTGAAGTCCTGTCCATGTAGCCCCTACTGCCTGTCAACCACACACCCCACAACTACGCCTATGTAAGACAAACAACACTAGACGCAACAGAGCGGAACAACAGAAATGCACACGAACACCACTGAACCCATCAAACACACAGACACACCATGCACATACAACATACCATCCATCCCATCCGTCAGCCCCAGTCTCATGAAAGGCATGTCATCCGCACAGCTGCCACACATACAGCAGTCACGCTAAGACACATGCCCATGACCAACCATGTGCCAGAAGTCAATTAAGCGCACGACACACTGTGAGCAACAACACACAACATGGGCCACACCCCCCGAGCACTGCAGTGATGCACATGGCACAGGGCAGCACGCACACCAAGGAGATGGGACAACTGCAATACGTTGGCTGGCACACAACTATCACTCACTCATAACGATGCGTCCAATGCCATGTCCAGTAATCACAACAGACAGCAAATATGCAGGCCATGTCAGGCATGCACACACCTCAAACCATGCACTGTCATGCTGCCACAACACATGTCACGTTCGGCACCCATGGCTCACAGCATGTACCCCAAAAGCATATACCCTCCCAAATGCGAATCTGGGGCATAGCCCCCATGTTGCCATATGCGTTCCTAAGCGTTCCATTTGAACCCCAAAAGCATATTCCATCCCAAATGCGAATCTGGGGCATGGCCCCCATGTTGCCATATGCGTTCCTAAGCGTTCCATTTGAACCCCAAAAGCATATTCCATCCCAAATGCGAATCTGGGGCATGGCCCCCATGTTGCCATATGCGTTCCTAAGCGTTCCATTTGAACTCCAAAAGCAAAGTACAAACCAGACCCAGGATGGGCCAGGAGCCCGCATACACCAGAGTCACAATGAGTAGGGGCAAAGCAACACACCCATCGGCATGGCCAATCCGTCCCATGCCACATGTGCACAGCACACAGTCCCATTGCCTAGCACACACACCTACAGATGCCACAGCCACACACTCGCCTCCGGGAAACCCATGTACGAGATTGCACGAACTGCCAATGTCAGACGACTAATACATACTTCGCCAGGTGCAACACAATAACAAATCTCATTCTCTCCACAGGTGACGAACTGCTGGACGCTGGGGATGGAGACAGCAGCCAGCACAGCCAGCCTACAAGCCCCCAACGAGGACACACGGATCTGGAGGATCTGTCCACCTCTTCGGACACGGACCACCAAGCTGGCCCATCTGGCGTGGCAGGGCCCAGCCGCTCCCCAGGACCCCTCCTACCCACCAACCCATCATCCAGGGATGCTGAACAGTCCCAGTCCCCTGCTGCCACTGTCGTTGCGGCCACACCCACGGTCATTGCGGCCACTACCACTGCCGCAACCGCCACCATCGCCGCACCGACCACCACCGCCTCCACCACCACCACGTCTTCGCTGGCACCAGCCCCAGCGCAGGTGGTGGCCCGGCCGACTGGATCCACCCTGGGAGCCACAGCGAGGACCGTGGTGAGCAATGTGGCTAGTGGGCAGGCCGGTGGCAGCAGGACTGGTAGGAGGAGCAGGGTCAGGGAAACGCCAGCCTCCCCTGGGAGCCATGCCCTGCCTCAAATGGACAGAGTCCTTGGGGCCTATGAAGAGGCCCAAGGACAATGGGCCAGGTCTGCTACTGACACGCGGGAGGTGCTGGGGGTGCTGAGGTCCATGGACGCCCATATGGGCCAATTCGTGTCCCGTATGGACCAACTCGTGGACCTCATGGGCCAGCTGGTGGTGGCGGTGGGGTCACAGGCAAGGCCAGCAACACCACCTCCGCCACCACCTGCTAGGGCGCAGGCTCGGGCAGCAGTGTCCACTTCCCCTGCGTCCACAGCCAGTGAGCACACCTCACCCACCACCAGCAGGTCGCCACCACACCCCCCTCCCAAACGTGGAAGGGGCCGTCCGAAGAGGAAACAGATCTCCCGGGAGGACTTCGCACGCTCCAGTCGCAAGTGAGGCAGCCAGCCAGCCTTCCGCCAGCCTTCCTTGACCAGCCACTGCATTGACTTGCTCTACGATCCCACTCCACACAGCCATCTGGATGGCATGTGTGTGTTGGACTATGGACATAGAACCAGTGGGTACACCCTGATCATCACGCAGCCATGACCGACAGCTCATTGTCACTGCACGCACCACTTTTGTCATCACCTTACACACAATCACATGTCACAGTTTGTAATAAATGCACCTTTTTCACTAACTGCTGTTTGTGCCCTGTGTCTTTATTGTACGGAATACAACGGCCACCTTGGGCGGAAAGGCACCTGATGCGTGGCATGGAAATGGAATCCGGAGGGCCTGTAGGGACCTAGGGGTGGGAGACAGAACAGGAGCACATTCAATGAGTGTGTCACACACCCATCACACAGTACATGTCAACAACTACAAGCAATGTACACACATCGCACAGAGCAATAGGGCACAATGCCACAGCCACCAACAGTGGCATACTACCCTGGCCATGGAGCGTTGACACACTGCACGCAGTGAACATACGGCCACCCTGACACAGCACACACACACCTGCATAGATACAGACACATCATCCGTCGTACATGGACACTCACCGTCAAGTGAAGTAGCGGGCGATGAGCTGCTGGCGCACATTCCCAGCTTCCTCCTCTCCGCTGTCCACCTCACTCGAGCTGTCCTGGTCTGCGGGCTGGGGCCCTGGTTGATCTCCGTCATCCACAATGAGGGGGATCTGCTTCCGAATGGCCAGATTGTGCAGCATGCAGCACGCCACCACTATCTGGCACACCTTCTGTGGGGAGTACGCCAGTGCACCCTCGGTGCGGTCCAGGCACCTGAACCTGGACTTGAGGAGGCCAAAGGTACGCTCGACCACACGTCTGGTCCTCCCATGTGCCTCATTGTATCGATCGTCTGCTGGGGTGCGAGGATTCCTCAATGGACTGAGCAGCCATGCCCCATTCGGATACGCAGAGTCACCTGGGTGTGAGGGACACAGAGAACCGTTGCTATTCCAACTGGACAGGGGACAGCATCGCACAACCAGCACGCTACACCACTCCACATACTCACCGACAATACAGCCACGATCCTGTTGCAGATTGGCCATCAGTCGTGGCAAGATGCTGTTGCGCATTATGTGTGCGTCATGGGCCGAGCCTGGAAACTTTGCACACACGTGGGTGATCACCATGTCCGCAAGGCACACCACTTGCACATTCAGGGAGTGCGTGTGCTTCCTGTTGCGGTACAGGTGCTCAGTGGCCTGTGGTGGAACAAGGCCAACATGAGTGCAGTCAATGGCTCCCACGACGTGTGGGATTCTGCCAAGGGCATAGAATGCACCCTTCACTGCCGCCAATTCACGAGCCCTGGGGAATCTGATGTACCTGTTCCGGTACAGCATCATGGCTGCCAGTACATCCCTCAGCACCTTGCTGAACATGGGCTGGGACATCCCTCCTCCACTGCCCACTGTGTGCTGGAATGACCCAGTGGCGAAGAAATGCATGGCGGCCATCACCTTAGCCGTGGGGGTGACAGCAGTCGGATACACCCTGCGGGGACGGAGATGGGGCTCTAACATGGCACACAGTCGATGCAGAGTTGGCCTGTCCAGCCGAAACTTCCTGATTACCTCTGTATCGTCCATGTCCGCCAGCAATTGGTATGGGCGGTCAATGTTCGGTCTCCGCCTGGGTTAAATGGCAGAGGACACATGTCAAAGCAACACGGCACATAGCAATTTCGCATACACATCACTGACATGACTGAGCAAGCACATGAGCCACAGCCCAGCTGTCAAGCTGGGACGGCACGGCCACAATACACTTACACAGGTCTCCCAACAATGGCAATGGCAAGTGAGACATACCACTGCCATGTGCATGCACATGGGGATCTAGGCCCCAATGACTTGCGGGGCGTGCTGATGGGGACTGACTGCATATTCGTCAAGCGGCAACGCCACGGCAACATGAGTGTCTGCTGAGCATGGTACTGCTTCCGAGGCTGGATGAGTATGGCACACGACGACGACGATGTGGGCACGGGCTGAGCGGCCAATACAAGTGGGACCTGTGGCACGAGGGGATATGAGACAGTAGTAGGTGTCAGCACTGCACCCTATGTACAGCACTGTACGGATCACAGCTCCCGAAACATTGACTGGTGTCCACATTGACAGCCCCATGCCAAGACGGCTGTGTGCTTGCAGTCACACGTCACAGGTGAGAGGTTACATTGCACGTGCCAGGTGGCAGTCGTACATAGTGGGAGCTGGCATGTGTGTGCATGTGTCTCCTGTTCAGGATCCACCAGATGGGCGCTGACTCTGTACTGACCATTGGACACAGCATGTTCCGTGGAAGGCTTGTGTGTGTGGGATGGTGGCACTGGATGTGCCTCCGTTGGGGGGGGCCATGCACAGGGCGGGTACGTCGATGATTGCGCATTGTTGGTCACGGTGGGTGCACCAGCTAAGATGTGTTGCCCTGTGTTCAATTCCTATGTCCGCATGATGATGGACTGTGGATGTGGGCAGACTACACATTGGTCGATGTGCTGTCTATATGCATGTGCCTTCACACCAGGCACAGCTGCCCCTGCACATGTGACCCCTGCTGGACTCGCTGCTGGGTCTGTGGAGCTGATGCACCTTCTGCGCGTGGGGCGGACAGCTCTCCTCACTTCCCTCATTGCGCATGTCATGTCTTTGCCGCAGGTGACATGGATCATGGAGGGCCCACATGTACGCGTGGGTAGGCTACACATGATTGTTCACTGGTCGCCACCCCCAGTCAGTGTTTCGAATGGGAAGGTTGTCGTGCTGGTGGTATGTTCGATGTGGCGGATGGGCGGGCCTAGGTGCGGGCTTACATTCCGGACATGGGGGGTAGTTGGATTGGCGACTAGTTGCAGTACACACGGGACACGTCTCTTCCTTTCCACATCTGGGTCATCCCTTGTACTAACTGACAGTGATACAGTCATCTTCGCCCCAGCCCTCATGTCCTCCCCTCGCCCCCCAATATGCATGCTCACCTGCGAGGCTAGCGCTTGCACAGGCAGCCCCAAGCTTGCACCAGAGAGGGCAAGGAGTGTATGTGTGGGTCCAGTTGCACGAGTGGGCTGTCTCAGGGTATGATGTGTGGCGGGACGCCGTCCACCTGCGTGGTGCCCCAAATGGAGACCCGGCCTGCATGGACTATGCATCACAGTCTTCGCCTTCCGGATCCGCCACCTGCGACACCCAGTGGCTGTGGCTGCCCTTGCGGCCATGCCGCGTCCGTCTGTGGCTGATGGCCCACACATTCACTCTTTGGCCTCTCTGGGGAGGGCTCAGGGGTGGTGGCGCACGCGCTTGCACTTAGTCGCAATGGCATGTGTCGTGGTTGGTATGATGGGCAATGGATGGGATGGTGCGAGCCACCTCCCGTGACGTCAGTGCTGCTCGTGCTGTGGTGCGTCCCCCTACACTTCCATTTGACTTTTTGCCATGCTGGACGTTGAGGTTCTATTGCCTGCGTGATATGAGCAGGAGGAGCGCGAGGAGACCTCTCACACACCATGCTCCACTGCCATCCCGTGCCCTGTATCGCCTGTGCGGATTGACTATGTTGGGGTTACACCTGGTCGACTGGGGCTGTGTGTGCCTTGTCAAGGGGCATGGCGGGCGCACAACAGGATCCAGCTCGTCCACAGAGGGTGGGCTGAGGTGCGCCTGGTACCGCTTTGTACGTGTGCCCGGCTGCTGTGCACACACGTGTTCACTCCCCCCGACAGGTGTCCTCTCACAATGCCCAGGGAAGCGGTGGTGTACTGTTCATGAGCCCTCCCAACACGGCGTGCTCCAACTTGGCATGTGCGCATCTACCCGTCGCACCCACCCACCTGAGCACTGCGTCCATACGACTTCACACGACACATGTGTGTCTTCCACAGTAGTGCTACTCATTTGCGTTGACATCCAATACCAGTGGACTACATGGTCATGTCACGACTGCCGTGTACTTCACATACTCTCATCCTCTCTCATTCGTACTTGTGAAATGAGTCAGCGGAGACAGTTCTGGTTTCAAACATTATATTGAGTCTTCTGTCCTCTGTGATGCAGTATAGTGGACACTACTGGCAGCGGAATACATATTGAGGATATACTGAGCATGATTACAAATGGGATAGGGTGTGGGGTTACATCTGCTTGGCCATGGCTGTGCTAATGTACATTTACGTATGGCTGCGGAGCTGCGGACTTTGACACAGACGGTATACATGTAGCCTACCAGACCGCTCGGCATCATGGGCACAGTCCATCTCAGTTCCATGTGACAGGTTTGCTGCGGTTGTTCCTCATGCACGCGTGCATGTGAGATGACATCAGGGCATGTGCTTGCGTGCATGCAGCGGCGTGCCACTTGTTGTTGCACTGTGGTGGTTACTGGACATGTCACAGTCACTGGGGTCGTGTTGTTGTTGTATGCACTTGTCGTCCATGCAAAGGTCCTGGTATGGGATTCCCGGGGCGGGGGTGGGAGGGGTGCAGCACCCACAGACTCCAGGCGACCTATTCATGTCCACTGAGCGGTGTGTGTGTCCATGTGCGCTGGATCCATGTCGTGTCCTGGTTGTTCGTGCAGTTCCGTCCATGTGGGTGCGATGCACAGAGCCCATGCCACTGCCTCCCACGATGCATGCGGTGTTCCTGGATGTGATGGGGAACAGTGTGCATGTCCCGGTCATATCCGATGTCATGGCGATGTCGTTGATGGTGTGGTTACAGTTGCCGGTCGTTTGGTATGGCTGTTGTGGTGGTGACTGTCCAGTCCGTGCGGAAGCTGAGCATGGGTGCGGGGTTGGACTTCATAGGTCACTCGGGGAACCTGCGTTGTGGTCCGACGTATTTACAGGTTGTCAGGTATGCGATGCCGTCCAGCAGGGCTTCCATGTCATTGGTGGTGTACATGTTTGCCAGCCAATGAAGCGGATGGTGGCTGTCAAGGTGTTGTTCGTAGGTTGTCCCTTGGAGGACCATGATGGGGCATGCTGGGTGACATTCGATGTAGCTGTTCTCGATGATCCGTCGTGTGGAGGCACAGTGGTTCCATTTCAGTGCGCGTGCGATGTTGGCCACATACGCCATGCCCCCATAGGCAGAGCAGGCCCTGTCGTGTGCGTCCAGAGGGAGGAGTAGTGGTAGCAGGTCCGCCTTCAGACATGCCGGGTTGGAGAGGCATATCTCGACGGGATGCTGGTAGGGACACCTCCGACAGTAGAAGACGGGCATGACGCAGCTGAACAATGTGATGCGGTAAGTCAGTCGGTAACTTACGTTCAGCAGGGACAGGAGATCGCATCCCAATGTATGTATCGTGCTGGTTTGGTACAGCTTGAGCTCTTCGGCGTAGTTGGGTAGGTGTGTTGCGGTTGCCATTTCGCAGCGGTGCGTTGTGGTGGCGTGCTCCGGCTGTGTGTGCAGTCTGCAATGTGCACACTCCGGGGTTGCTGTGAGCTCTGTGTAGTCGTGGGGAGACAGGACTTGTGTTCTGTTGGCTTGTTTGGAGGACACGGGCCCTCTTCCCACATGCTTCTCAGACAGTTCAAGGTCAGTGCTGTGTGACTCCTTCCAATTAACTTGCATGTGGCCGACATGGGGGAGTGTTTTCTTCTTTCTTCCCCGTCCGTTGTGTGCTTCTGTGATATGCGCTATCTGCCCTGTGGTCGGTCTCCTCGGCAAGCCTGTGTTGGTCTATTCTTGGACAATGGCTGTATTCACCGGCTTCTGTCGTAGGGCTGTGGTTTCGGTGTTGGAATGGAAGGTCATTCAGTGCTGTCTGCTCTCCCTTGTGTGGGCGGCAGCCTGCCTTTCCGCTCTGCGTTGGGCCTTGTGTGTGGATGTAATTCTTGGGCCACCTGTTGTCGGTCACCGGGCTCTTTGGTGTTCCGTTTCATGTGTCTTGTTCATATGTGCAGGGTGGTATGGGTTTTTCAGTGTGGTACTGGCGTTCCTCTTCCCGAAGGGGCCCTGCTTCTCCTAGTTGGTGTTGCCGCCGCTGTGTGCTTCGCCATGTTTGTTACACTGGGGTGTGTCCTGCTGTTGCGTGACTTCACTGACATGTGTGCGTCGGTTGTGTGGCGTTGGGTGTTGTCCGTGAATTGGGCGTTGGGGACATGTCTGTGGCCGGCCTGTCACGTGTCATGTGCGTTCGGGGTGGGGCTGATGTGTGTGCTGCTTGGTTGTGTCCCTGTCCCTGTGTGCGACGCATGCATGGCGCTGCGGTTGGCCTCTGCGTTGTGCGCATGTGTGGCGGCGTCATCGGCGCTTTGGGGCCGTGACGGGGTGGTTGGTTCCTAGTCCCAGGTGGTGTGTACACATGTGTTCTGCGATGTTAGGATTTGGCCTGTGTGTCATATGTGGATGCAATGGTGGATGTGTAGTGTGCACGCGCTGGTGGGGGGTTGTCCGCTTTTTCCGCCCTTGCACTGTGTGCGCTGTTTGCGTGCACTTGTTGTGTGTGTGCCTACCTGCGTCTCCGCGGTACGTTGCGTCCTTGGTGGTGCATCAGCAGAAGCATGGGAAGGGCCTGCAGTGCTGGATTCATGCCCGGGTGCCGCTTCTTCGTTGTCCGTGCTCTGCGTCCGTGTTTCCGCCTCTCTTTCACGTGCGGTGTCTCTTTGCCGTGGGAGCCGTTTGTTTGCGGCATCGTAATTTATGCGCCGGGCGGGACGTGTTTCGTCGGACGGTGTGTGTCAGTTGTGCTGCGCCGCTACGTGTGCGGGCGCACTTTGATGGCGGACGGTGTTGCTGGCTTGCCGGCGGTGTTTGGCCTGCTTTTCGCATCGTAATTTGGCGGGCGTGTGGGCTGCGGCATGCGGGCGGTAACTGGTGGTTTTTGCATCCGCCAGCACGGCGGTAGTGCTTCCGCCCGCCATCGTAATGGGCCCCAAAGAGTGCAAAAAATTAAAACCGTCAATGTAAGTACAGGGCCGGATTTCCCTCAATAATGGGGCTAAAAATTGTCCCCTCGGCTCTTTTAAGAGGTCAGAACAACATAAAGTGCAAAGTGCTCTGGGCTGCCAAATTGTCACATGGGCAAGGCGTAAGTTTATCGAACCATCCTGATTGTTTGGGGAATGCCACTAAAAAGTGCAAAGTGCGTAGACGGAGTCTGGTCAGAAAAAATTGGGTCTGTACGTTGGTGGTAAAAGTTAGATAAAATCGCTGTTGTATGGGGAACAAACATGAGGGACCTGTCACTACCAGTTGTAAGCGGCGCAGGTTACTCATCTAAGCACCCGACTATAGAGGAGTTGATAATCATTGAGCACATGCCACTGGTGCACAAAGTAGGACACTTTTACATAAATTAAGATATCACTGCAAATTTAGAGAGGGCAGCGGAGCTGCTACAATTCATCAAAACTCTCTGTTGCAAGAAATCCATACAGCTGGTTTGGAGGACAGTCACTGGACATCTGTAAAAAAAAGTCAGTTTGAGGCCTTTTCCTTTATGTTCTGCGCACTCCATGCTTCACCTTTTCTCGTGGTGGCTAATCAGTGTAGGTCAACTATGTATACCAGGCTCGTATCGTAAAGAACAGAATACTAATGTCCACTACGTACTGCAGAAAACTTTCTGAACCTAAAGGACACTTCTGTGAGGAATTGCAATATGGTCTCATCTTCGAGGCACACTGCCAGTAACACCTGCTGCAGGAATGTCACAGTGCTGCAGGGCCATTGTAGAACTGCAGCTACAGAGTTCTTGACAGTTCTCATGATGGTGGTGGAATCCGCCTATAGGGGAAAGCATTGAAAAACTGTTATTTAAATTCATAATTCGCCCTTAGCCCCTTTGCACAAAGCTCCGTTATATGTTGACGACAGAAATTATCTTTTAAAATACCTTTCACAATGGAAGCTTTTTACTTTGGCATCTTGTGTCATAAATATTCAAGTGCTATTTACTTAGCACACACCTAACCCAGTGGAGCATGTTACAGAACCAGAGGCAATGATTTACTATAGTGTATTTCACAAACAAAAGTCCTATCCTCACCGCTGATCACCGATTTTTTAACTGGAGTTTCTGGTTGTCAGAGTATGCATTCTGTACAAGCAGAAACCACCAACCTAGTCAGGGTAAGCAAGATATACACTAAAAGATAACCAGTGCTCACCCTCTGGTAGCTTGGCACAGAGCAGTCAGTCTTATCTAAAGAGACAATGTGTAACAAATATACACAGTCAAATGAGTTAAACAAGACCAAAATGACAAAATTCCAAAAAGTAGAACCAGAGTTATGAATTTTTAAAGAATAAATAAATAAGTAATGCTTTGAAGCAAATAGCGCTTAGGGGTTACTTGAGGTCGTGCTGGACCGGGGTAAATCCAAAGTTCAGGCTGACCACAATGGACAGCAGGCTGGCTACAGGACTCACACAGGTCCCACTGAATGATTACCTTGGATGGAGCAAGCGCTGACGTCGAAGAGTCGGTTCCAATCCATGCAGGCGATTAAAGCTTCATCGACAAACCCCTGTATGATACAGGCACTGGGTGGTCGTCGAGCTGCAATGTCCGTCGTGGTTAATCCACACAGTCTTTTAAAGCGATGTCGTTGATCAGCTCCTGCACCGGCGTCAAAGGGCAATGAGTCGGTTCCCATCGGTGCAAAGTCGGCAGTGCGTCAATTTTGATGGTTTCTACAGCCAAAGTAACCTTTCAAGGGTGCAGGACTGGATTGGCACCACTTGGGAGGGCATGACTCACAGATGTCATGGTGCAGGTGCTATTGCAGGGTTGAAGGAAGTCTTTGATGGCCCTGAGCCTTCAGAACAGGGGGCAAGCCAGTAAGCCCTTGGAATCAGTCTAGGTTTAAGTGATATGGGTCCAGTCCTTGGCCTCAGCAGCGTAGAAATCAGCTGGCAGCCGGGCAGCAGAGCAAAGCAGAAAATCAGTTCTTCCAGAGCAGCAGTCAAGCAGAGTGGCAATACTTGGAGCACAGCAGTCTTTACTCCCGCAAAGATCTTCACAGGCCCAGTAGTGTGCTGTCTTGGAAGGGTCAAAGGCCACGTACTTATATCTAGTTGTGCCTTTGAAGTGGGGTTGACTTCAAAACAGTCCCTTGAAGTGCAGAGTTCCCCCTTTCTTCCCATTCTTGGTTCCAGACTATCAGTAGGGGGGTAATCAGCCCTTTGTGTGGGAAACAGGACACTGCCTATTCAGGTGTGCCAGTACCTCACCGCTCTTCTTGCCCAGGAAGAGCTATCAGAATGCAGATGAGTTATCTGTCACACCCACCCATCCTGTGTTTGTGGCTATCCAGAGGGTACACACAAAGTGTAGCTGTCACCCACCCCAGACGTATATTGGAGACAGGCTGCAAGATACACAGAGCAGTAAGAGCAGAGAAATGCCCACTTTCTATAAGTGGGATTTCTGAAATAGTAACGTTTTATACACCTTTATCATTAAAGAGGATTCATCATTACTATTCCAAAGATATAAAAAAAATGATGTAAATACTCCTTTCTGATCAGGAAATACAGCTTAGAAGTGTATTAAGGAATTTCCATTGCATGACTACGAGAGGGGTAGGCATCACAGTAGTGAAAACAAATTTAGCTGTTTGTCTCTACCACAGCACCCTGTCATTAGGGCTAATTGGAGCCTATCTTCCACATCATAAGTACACATGTGGGTAGTCTTCGGGATGAGGGAAAACAGAAAGGAGTACTGCTCCAACACATGGTGGCAGTCCCTCTACTATTCAGGAGTCAGATTAGGGGACAGGATTACTCCCTCCACAGATCCATCTTTCTCCTTGGAGTCTAAGAGTTCAGGGAGAGGTTCACTCTCCTCCTCCTTTTGGTCTGAGCTTGGTGAGCTCAGACCTCTCAAAGTGGGGTTTGAGGAGATTAATATGGAACACTCTGTGGGTTTGCCTAGGGTTCTTGAGGTCCACCAAGTAGGTGGCCTCACCCTTTCTCTCAATCACCTCATAGGGCCCAGTCGAATGGTCCTGGAGGGCCGCGGGCTCCACCGGTTCCATCACCTACACTTTCTGTCCAGAAGTCAATTCTACAGTGGTAGAATTTTGGTCATGCCACTGCTTCATGACTAAGCCTGGGCAGTGTTCGCATAGCAGTGCTACGCAGAACTCCACGAAGCCGCAAAAAATACTCTGCAGCGCTACGCAGAGTTCCACAAGCATGCAGAGTTGCTTGTTCCGTATGTTTGTGAGATGTTTCTGCCGTTCGGCAACGTGGATTGCGTGTTCGGGGGGAAACATCGCACAAACTTCACCACCCGGTTGCCGATGGGCGCGGCCATCTTGTTTTTCTTGTCTGTTATGATTCTGGGCCTGTTTTTTGAATCCTCCCTATATCTTTTCAATCCTTTGTTCCTAAAACTTTTTCTCTGATCTTTTTTATTTATTATCTATTTCTCTCTTTCTAAGTGTATATTTAGAGCTTTTTTGTACTTTTTGTACTTTTTTTATATTACTTGCTTTTTGTTTTTTTACTTCCCTTCTTCGTCTCCTGACTTAAATATTTACATTCTACATTTTCTTTTCCGCCCGCACCCCCAGAACCATAACTAAGACTAAGACGCCCCAGAGGGCGACCTGAAGGAGCCACCTTCCGCAAGGAAGGGGTGCATCCCCGGGCCTTATTTTCTCAGGTGGAGGTGGCTGCACTAGTTTTTTTGTGTGCAGCCACAACCCTTAACCCTAGCAGCAGGCGGCAGGCCTGGGTCCGGGTACGGGCTCTGGGAGCGTCATCAGCAGTGGGCAAGGGTACGCCGGGCAGTCTTTGGCTGCCCTGAGGACTGGCGCACCCATAACCAACTGACGCACCGGTGGTCCGACATCCTGGACCGAGAGCAGGACCTGATGGACCTGCTAGGTGTTGAGGTCACGGGGCTTGGTGAGTAGCTAATTATTATTACTATTGTGTGTTCTATGTTATTGATTTTGCAAATAATATATTTTTCCCAAATAGCAAGAATGCTGCTGCTTACATGCAGGTAAGTTAAAAATCTTATATTATGCAGTTGTTATTCTATTAGACAGGTGCTCGACACTACTAATCTTACTTGTTTGCAACTTTGCGCTCGCTTGGGTTGATTATGTAAGAGAGGTTAGAGAACTTAAGTTAGGTAATGCAGACTAGAGAGACTCCATTTATTTGTCCTGTCACTTGGATAGTGGTAGTTAGTTAGTTAGCTACTTAGTATTAGTTGGTAATTTAGCGGCCCACGTGACGCATTCTCTGACGTGATTTCAGTCCTTGACTCATTAGTCGAACCTTTTGTAGTTTGTATAGTGAGTGAATATAGCAACCAACCAATTTGGTGTATGCAATATGCATGCGTTCATCTATGCATTTAAGAAGAGAAGACTAAATGCAGACTTAGTGAAATTGGCCCATGAAAGGGGGTTGAGAGATGATTGCGAATGAGATCGGAACTTAGAAGCAAATATAATTTTTTACAATTCATTCCAAAGTCTTTGAGTAGGTGGGCTAGGTACTTAGGTTTAGGATTCTGGAATCAGAATGGAACTGTGGAATAATAAAGATAAGACAGTCTGCAACCACGATACTAGTCTACTACTAGTCGATCTGATTTAGGATACGTCAATGTTATTACAATTGCCGTTTCTTGTCCAAAAATCTTTTTGGGAGCGATTTTTTAATATTCATTTCACACAAAGCAATTTTTGTCTCTTTAATTCAGGGGCAAAAAGAAGACAGGGTCTGCCGAGGCAGGAGCTGGAGGAGGTGCCTCCCAGCAGGATCGCTCCTCTGCAGATGGCTCTGCTGGCCCCAGTAAGTCCTCCTGTTGTTAATATTAATATATATTTCCCTAACGTTTACCGCACCTTATTTTCTTAGAACTTTTATTTCCGTTTCCTAATTCTATTTTTTATTAAATCTTCTTTGATCTATCTGTTTCTAATTAAATCCTTGTTATCCCTGCATTACCTACCAACTTAGGGGGTCATTACGATGTCGTAACGTTCGCCACCGCCGAGCCGGCGGTGGCGACCGTTACGCCATCGTAACGAGTAATACCCCCGCCATATTATAATGGCGGGGGTATCACGGCGGACGCAAAGTGCGTCGGGCGCTTTTCCGCCAGTTGGCAATCGTTCCGATTGCTGGCCGGGCGGACTTGGCCCCTAATATGGTGGCGGTGCCTAGCAGGCACCGCCATCCATAGTAGTATGCGTGCGGTCAAAGGCCTTTCCATGGCGGCGATGCCGCCATGGAAAGGCTGGCGGGGAATTGCTTTGGGGGCCCGTTGCGGGCCCCCAGGGGGATGGGGGTGCACTTGGGAGGTACCCATGGTACCCCACTGCATTTCCATGCACAAGGTGGCAGGCACCGCGCGGTGCCTGCTACGTTGTGCATGGAAATGCACAACATGTCAATTTGACATTGCGGCGGGTGCTGCTGTTAGCAGCACCCGCCGCAATGTTAGACTGCGGAATGCGACCACCAGGGTGGCGGTCGCATCCTAATCAGGGGTGCGGGACCGCCGCATGGCAGGCAGCCGGTCCCGTTTCCACTGGGATGGCGGGCGGACTAAAGTCCGCCCGCCATCCTAATGACCCCCTCAGTTATTTATATTTCTAGTGCCTGTTTTTTTTTACATCAAATAAAACTGCCTCTGACTCTGTTCTAGTGGTCTGTCTGTAGCTTGCTTTATTCTTTTTTTCTGTCAGCTTTCCCTTTCCCCTTATATATTTTGTAGACTGCCTAGTGGTGGTACTGTAAGACTCAGAGAACCCATTGGTCCTTACTACTACTAGTACTACTACTCTGCAGATTGCATGCCCAAGTAAGGTATTCTACGCATGTTTGTTGAGATGAGAAGGCTCTCTTATAATTTCTCATGCTCAATCAGTAAATAAAATGATGGTCATGTTGGACACCCTTAAAGTGGTGTATTTTACTTTTTCTCGTCTAGGCCTAGTACTATTTTTATTAGCAGTAGTTGATAGTGAACAACTGATTACCGTGCACCATGGCTGGAAGGATGTATGAGGAGGAGGGCACCATTATATTTTCCAACCAAGAGAGACCTCATGTCCGATTGTCCTCCCAGTTGGCCACTCTTTCTCTTTTTAAAAACGCAGATTCACCAATAGCTCTAGCCTCTGAGTCCAGTTCTTTGGGCTGACTTCTTTTTGAGAGGCTTTTCGAAAATTGCCACCAACAAAATGTCCAACCGGATATTTTATTATTTTTGATAGGACAAACTGTCTACTCTACTCTAGTACCTGAATTGTACTAGTGAGGTGTGTGGTGTATGTATGTATTGTATTTTCAATCTTGCTAGTGAAAACAAATAAATAGGGGGAGGCTTATATGGCTTCTAAAAAATGTGAAATGTTTTTTCTAGGTGTACCGACTACCAGTGCCGGGGCCAGCGGCAAAGGTGATGCCAGTAAGGAGGGAACACCAGATGCAGCAGCTGCAGGGGGTGAGCCAGCAGCACTGGCGGGCGGTGGTAAGTTATATTCCTTACTTATTGACAATACACTCACTGCAAGCGTGTACACTGTACTGTTGAGAGAGACTAAGTTGCTGTGAACAACAGTTGAAGAAGACACCCTTTACTTAGTATTTGCGGCGGGAGTTGAGTAACTAATGGCCTCTTATATCTGACTGAAAGTTTTATGAAGAAGACTAAGAGTCAGCCGACATTGATGGATGGGTTGATGGAAAAGAGAAAGAAGGATGGAAGGAGGAAGGACGGGTGACATGTAATATATGACTGGCAGAGAAGGATGCGTGGGTGAAGGAAGGGGGCCCGGGATGCATAGGTGGATGATAGGATGCATGGGTGGTTGAAGGATGGGTGAAAGGTGAAAGAAAGGATACCTGCCTGAGTGGTTGAAACTGTATGGGTGAAAGGAATCCTCCGGGGGGTTTGATGGGTCCAACACAAAGGCATTCATTCATTCCTATGCATGGGTGGTGGTTAAAAAAATAAAATGAGAAATATATATGTTGTTGGTGAAAGGTTTGTTGAGATTAAGAATGATATGATAGCCATGTTTACTTTGAATGGATGTTTGCCTGAATGGTATTCAATCATAGCATAGGTAGAGACTGGATGAAGAGAATGTAAAAGAAAAATAAACCGTGCCAGAGTAGCAAAGCCAAGGGTGAAGATTAGAATAAAAAAATAATGCTAGAAGAGCAATGCAATGATAAATGGAAAAATTGCTGGGAAGAAGAATAAACAAGGACTGGTTTTTTTCAAGGTTTTTATTCAAGGTTGTATTTCAGAATACTCCCTTGACTCACAGTAGTTTGCAAGCACAACATATATATTGTGTATTTACCCACCCATTATCAATTGCCTCCCTCCGACTCCGAGGCCCACTCCCCCTCCCTACCCATGCTATTTGTTTCGACTGTGTCAGCCATGGGTGGCCTATCAGCTGCATGGTTAAAATCAAACAATAGTAGTACCTCACGTCATGCCGTTTATCACCATTCATATTAGTTATCAGATATCATCTGCCTTGTAGTAGTCAGGGTGAAAGTGAAATTGAGCAGTTGCCATTGATTTAACAGAGTATGGTCATAAAAGAAAAATAGATAATTGTATAGTACAGCTGCCCCACCTACAGACAGTAGTAAAGTAAATAACGTGAGTCTGAGACTGCGACACGAGTATGTCTGTCTAGGGCGCAAGCTGACTGAGCTGGCATGCCTTCAAGGTTAATTTACCTAAACAAGAGAGAGAAGAAGACTTGTCTACTCCATAGTGCCTAGTAATGCCTGAAACTCTAATCACACAAATGTTTGGGGCCAAGGAAGCGGGAGGATACCACAAATGTACCCTGCTAGTGCTACTGTACCACTATAATTTTATGTGTATAATTTTTTGTTACTGTTTTGCTAAGAGTATTGGTTACAATTGTCTTTTTTCTTTCTTGATATAGCTACTCCTTCCCAATCACAACAACTCAACAGGCAGGAGTTAGCAGCCAGGGCTTGGCAACGGAACCTTGAGGCCATCAGGGATGAATATCGGAGGCTGGTGGTTCTGGGGGAGGAGGCAGCAGCTGCAGCCTCCAATGCCCCGGGCCCCAGCCAGGTTCCCCAAGTGCCTCTGGTGGTGCATCACTGTGCTGTGGCAGCCGCCTACTGCAATTCGAACACTGCTGCCCACCCCTGTTGTTCCTGCAAGAAATTTCAGTGCCGCATGCTCCTCCGAATGGTGTGCCTAGAGGCCAGGATTGAGGAGCGGTCAAACACCCTAGAGTGGAAGATCTGGCGAGCCCACCGCTAGACCTCCGTCTTGCCCCTTGCCCCTTTTTTATTCTTTTTTTTTTGGTTGGTGGGAATTTGGGCGCTGGGGAAACTTGTTTTTTTTATGGACATTTGGATTTTTAATGGACAATTGGACTTACTGAACATTGGTTAGCGTTAGGGAGAGGGGTGGGTAAGGTGTTAGGGGAACACATTATTTATAGTTTACATATGATGTAAATCTTTTGTGGGGAGTTACTCTTTTACTTTGCCCTGTTTCCTTTGCTGCAGGGCAGCAGACAGTTTTTGATTGAAATCTGCCGATAGTGTAACACACCAACAGGTAGATGCGGTACCCTCACTTGTCCTACTACTGTCAGTCTCTCCTCCTAGTCTATGCAGTCTACAACTAAAACCCCTATGAACTCAAAAGGGTGTGGGTGTGTAAATTAATTAATTTCCATAGTATATACATTATGCCTCCCCACACTTCTTCTCTTACCTGTTAATGATGTTTATACTTTATAGGCGAAGAAATGGCTGAATGGTGATGGTTTTGTTTCCCAAGATGCCATGGTGGTGGTAGTAGTAGTAGACATTGGCAGTAGCATTTGAAAAAAAAGAAAATGAGACAGTCAGTCACCTGGGGGAGACTGGGGAATGAGTAGTAGAAGTACTGTACACAAGAAGAAGACTGCCAAACAAGAAACCATGATTGATAAGCAATGCTAAAGTAAAATAAAACAGAATGGAGGGCTAGCCTAGTACAAGTTACACAAACTGAAGTCGACTCGAGCTATGAAGTGGGCAAGCGGCTGTGTAACCTTTAGTGCTGGAACTAGCATGATGACTCGATGCTGGCAATTATATTATGATGGATTATGTTCCTCTGGAAAAAATGTGAACATCGAATTCTGTGCATGGGTGGGCAATCTAATCTATAGATTGCCAGTGTGGGCTAAAGTATACTTAGAGCAGAAGAAGATCCTCACCCTGCCTTGAGTTAGTGTTGCTTTCACCACATCCACCCCAGCAAGTGTGTGATCAATAATTGGTGTAAATTTAATTTAGTCACACCTCAATATAAATCACACCGCCCGGGGGAAGAGGGTTAGGGTTTGATGAATGGTTGGGAAGGGGGGTTTGAGGAAAAGGTTTGACAAAGACAAACACCACACATGGACAACACACATTGATCTTGGCAGCCGACCATCATAAATCTATTAAGGGAGAAAAAGGAAATGCATGCATGATGATGACTTGATGAGTAGTACTAGACTAGTACAGGGCAGTATATTATTAATTATGCAATTGACTTGCCTGTCAGCCCCCAGAGAGACCCAAGTTACATACATTTTATGTTCTGTTGTACCGGGTTTCTTTTGAAAAGATAGCAAATAAAATTAAAAAGTATCTGTAGGAGTCAAATATAAGCAAACATAAACAACACACACAGTCGTAATGATGATTGAAGAGAAAAAATGAATCAAATGAAATGATACTATATTATTGCCAAATTGGGAGTTGCATCTCCACATTCCTCTTGGTCCTTCCTTGGACTGTCTATCCGTCAATCTTGGGTGCCTGGTGGATGCGGTTTGGTAAGGTAAGTGTGGGTTGTTTTTCCCAGTATAGCGCAGGGTAAAGGCCAGCCTGTAGATGGAAAAACAAAAAGGATATTGAAAAATCAAGGAGAAAAGTTAAACTGCATAATTAAGGAGGAGTGCAACAAGAAGCCTTTCAGAGGCGGCATGGCTAAACCATGTCTGTTTCCAGCAGTTACCTCCAACAACATGAGCAGGCCCCCACCCAACTTTCATTTAGCTTCGAATTTGAGCCAGACAGCACTGAGCACACATACGCACACACAGCAACATAGCATTTTCCAAATTTAGTACCAAAATCAAGGCACCCCTGTCAGTCACACCACACTTGCCTCCACCACTACACAGACATGTAGGTCTGGTGTTGCTGTTTACCTTTTAGGCCACTTCACGCCCGAGTTATTCCATCAATCATCACCGATCCTCCTGACTCTGACTGCGAGTATGGTATGGTCATGGTGTCCAACTCTGTACCAAAAGTGTCCCGAGTGAGTCCAGAATCATTCCGACTCAAATTGCAATGGACCGGCCTGCAGTAGTACAATTTGGTTATTGAACAACAAGAAGGGAAAGATTGACTTGAGCCACTTTTTTTGTGTGTAGAATATTAGTAGACATCATGCACAACAAACACCACTCAGCATGCAATGCATGCCATCGTTTACCTGTTCTTCCGAGGCAGTCCCTCTAGGCTCGGAAAGGATAGATATATAGTCAGCGCCCAGGTTTGGACTCGAGGCAGGCACACATTTCACATTTGTTGTATGTATTCTCCATCCAATGTCTGGCTTGAGGGAAATGGATTTAGGGCGAGTCAGGAGGAGTGGACTTAGTTACTTCTTCACTGACTGCACACAGTTGCAACTCCAAGCCGTCAATAAAAGAGTAAGACGGTGGTGATGGATTTGTTGTGATTTGAACCAGAAAGACAGTGACACACACAAATAATGAAGTACATAATATTCCTTAGCTATATCTTTTTTGGGGGCGTCAAAGGAAGAAAGAAGGTAACTCGAAAGCCTAGTTGTCAGGGAAGTAGAGCTTGTACTCAAACTCTGGTGGTTCACCCAGAAGTAGATCGCCCAACACACTTCTTCCAGGACCTGAGTCGCCGTCATCATCTTCCTGCTGTGCAACTTCAGGTATGGTGTAATCCGGTGGTATAAAGTGCTGATTCATTTTGATCATGGTTAACCTCTCCACATTTTGGGGCGAGAGACTGGTCCTTCTCACTGTCAGAACGGCACCAGCAGCACTGAAAACATGCTCAGCAGAGACAATTGTGACAGAGCAAGCCAGATAGTTTATCGCCAGCCTGCTGAGCACTGGCCATTGGCGCCTTTTCCCATACCAATACAGCAATGGGTTTTGATCAAAGTAGACCTCTGTTGGGTCATCCAGATAGGCCTGGACTGTGTGCTCAATGCTCATGGGTGCTCCGCTTTGATCGGCCTCTTTTGCCTTTGCCTCAGCACTGGACTTAAGCCCTGTCTGTAGAAACCATTCATGTGCCAATTTTGGGGCTGATGCTCCTGTCCTTGTTGTTGATGTTGTTCTTGGTGTTGTTGGTGATTTTAGCTGCTGTGAGCCAACCGCACTGCCCTCAGGTTCTGAAGTTGAAATTAAAGGCTGCCCTGCAGTACTTGTTGTGCCCTGGAGGAGCGGGCCTCTAATTCCTGGCCATTCTTTTTCTAGCTGACTGGCTTGCACAGCTATCCAAGTTTTGTAGCTGGCAACATCCCCGTCTGAAAAAGGAATGAAATTGTACAGTGATGGTTTGTACCTTGGATCAAGAATTGTATCACAAATGTAATGGTTGGATGACACAATGCCGCTTTGCACCCTTGTATTTTCAGATAAGTGAAGGGTTAAGCTCTCCACCAACTCATATGCTTCTTTTTCTTCCTCCACACCTGTGTACATTGCAGACACCCCCTTCAGCTGTTCCTGTAGCATGTGCAACAATGGGATAGCTTGGCCCATAGTACAGTCCTCCTTGCTGACTTCACGTGTGAAGACCTCGAAAGGAAGTAGCATTTCTGTCAGGCATTTAGCTAGGCCCCATTGGTCCATCTCAATGATCATGTCTTTCACAGCAGCATCCCCTCTTTGCATGACATATTCATTGATCGGTCTGTACTGCTCAAACAGACGTTCAAGCATGTAATAAGTTGAGTTCCAACGGTTTGGCACCTCCTGGATGAGTGCTTTAACTGGCATTCTATTATCACATTGAATGATCCTCAGCTGCTTCTGGGCTTTGAAAGAATGGCTGAAATGTGTGCAGATTCTTCTGCAGGTGGTCAGTAAGTTGCTGACTTGGTCTTCTTTTTTCAGAAAGTCTTGATCAATGATGTTAATGCAGTGCGCCAAACACAGGACCCTGAAATAGCCACTCTCTGCCATGGCATTAACTATATTATTGCCACTGTCTGTGGCAAAAAAAACAATGTTAAGCCCTCTTGGTCGCAGCCATTCAAAGAACTTGTTGTCAAAGTCTTCCAAAATGTTTGCAGCAGTATGAGATTTCTCCATGGTGAACATGGCTACAGTTGCATGTTTCCGAGCGACATTAAAAATCTCAGCAGTGTTAACACCTCCAGATATCTTTTCTCCAACCCCCACAAAAAAGATCCAGTGTGCAGTGATGCACATGTAATCAGTGGCTTGGCAACTGGTCCACATGTCTGTTATCAGGTGGATAGTGTGAACAGCACTCTGCTGCAAAGCTTGTCCAAGCAATTCCAGCACGTTGTGATGTATTGCTGGAACAGCAACTCTTGTGAAATAGGACTGGCTGGGAACCTTCCATTTCAGGCAGATGGCTGCCACAAATTCAAGAAAACCCACCCCTTCCACAAAAGAAAAAGGGGGGAGGTCCATCGCTAACATTTTAGCCAGCTTCGCGTTGTACAAACGTGCCATTGGGTGGTTACGTTCATACTGCCCCTCCGACCTAAACATACTGAGAATGGTAGCCTGGATTTTTTTCTTTTCTGGTGCCACTGATGCAGGTGACTTCTTGACGCCAGATGTTAGCTCAATGCACGTTTTTTCATTGCAATACTCTCTTGCCTTGGACCCCTTGGTGTCTCAGCCTGACTCTTGTGCCATTACGATGTTGCTGATGATGATGTGGGCGGTACCACTGCACTGCTGGTGACAGGGCTGAATTGTGTAACAGAGAAAATGCCTCCCTCTTGTTCACCTTCCACCGTGATCGGATCTTCTTCATCTCTCTCCACCAACAACACTTGCAGTTTTTTGGCTTCTAAGGTGCGCCTCCCACTGGATCAACTGGTGTTTTCTCAGATGGATTGTTTGGCCTCTGGTACCATCGTTTGTACCAAGCTTACCCCGACTAACACCTAGTCCACAAATAGAGCATATAGCAATGTTCCTTTCTGCTAACCGAAAAGAAGTCTCAAACTGGGAAGGTCAATTTTCTGATGCTGCTGGTGCCACTTGCAGTGTTGGATGAACTGGTAGGTTGGCGTGATGTTTGACTCTCTGCAGTACCTACTTCTACTGAGGTGGTTGTGGTGGATGTAGGTCGCAGCTGGGACTTTGTAAATATGGCAGCTGGAGGTGGTGTTGGTGGTATCCATGCCACATCCCTCACAGCAATTTGGGATGGGGTAATGTCGGTCTCCACTGGGGCGGGGCTAATGTCCATATTGACTGGCTTGTTAACATCCTCCTCTTCTACATCTACCTCTATAACTCTAAGGCTTTAGGAACCTTCCTTTTCCCTAGCCTTGTCTCATGGCGTGTCTCACTCTTACACTGAGGTGGCTTCCAAGTGGCGTCTAGATCATCAGAAGAGGGTCTTGCAGAAGAAGTTGATAGACTAACCCTCCTTTTCCTTGCTGGGGATCTGGAAGACAATGGATCTTCTGAAAGAGTGGCTTGCTCTTCTTCTTCCCCTGCAGGAAGCTCAATCTCCTGAACTGCCCCTACTTCGGGAGGAACAACTACTATTGGGGGCGGTTGTGGCTGTTGTTGCCCACTTATCTGAGTTTCCTGCATTGATTGGGTACTACTTTGCGATAACAATAAGTCAATTTCAACATCACTGCTCGTCGGCGTTGTCGTGATTAAACTGGCTGCCTCTGCGACAGACATGGGCTTGGGCCTAGGTTGGTGGGGTGGGTCCACTGATGCGGGGGTGCTGCTCCCAGCTTGCTCCCCAGACACCGCTGCTGGAGGCGCAATTTTTGGTTTCCCAAAAATGGTCTTGGGTGACATACCGGTGGTGGTAAGTGGCAGTGCCTTCTTCTCACTGGCAACTTTCTTGGTACTGGACCTGGTACCTTTCTTTGGGGCCATCTTGAAGATGTCAGCAGCACGCAGTGGCACAAGTTGAAGACATGTCTGTGGTCAGCAGGACTTCTGTTTGGCAGTACAATGGGTGATGTTGTCTATTCCTCTTTTGTGCACCTAAAAGCAAAGAAGCAAGAAGAACATCAGTGAAACATGGCATTCATTGCTGTGGTTCAATTACTAGTACAAACAAATATGATATAACTTATGTGTGGTCACAGTTGTTAGTGTTAATAATATAATTATTAAATGTATTACCTCCGTTATTAAAACAATTAACAATACAGTGTAGCCATTTGTGAGACTTTGACAACAACAAGGGCTTTCATGGTGTACTGTACAGCACACTCAGGAAGGATAGGAAAGAAGAAGAACAACAATAAAAATACAAATGTAACAGTTTGGCATCGTGCATCACATGGGATGCAGCATTCAGGGAGCTGCAGCTGACAAATGACAATGGATGGAAGCAATAAGCCAAGAGGAAAAAAAGAAAGACATGCAGGCCTATGGCAAAAGCACACTAACTGCCTCCACAAAATGGCCACCAGCCACATGGTCACAAGTCACAACAACAAGCAGGAGGCCTGGGAAAACAATGAACTCACGCAGGCCTATATGGACACAGACTTTACAAAATGACCCCTGGCCACATGGGGGAGGCTCAGCCAAGGCAAGTGATGGCCCACTATTACAAACAAACACACTCACATACTGGCCAGACAAAGGAGGCATGCTAAACAACACATCTGTAATGCTACAATGCCAAAAACAAAAATCCACAGGGCTAAAAAAAGGTTTACAAGTTACAACCACACACATCCAAAAAAGGCACATGAAAAAAAGTAAAATACCAAAAAAACACATTTTGTATTTTAATCCAATGCCATCCATGCCCTAAATGATGTTTAAATTCAACAGACACCACAGAAACAGTTGTTTCATGCACCCATGAGTAGCTCTGGGCCTACTGGCTGAAAGGCCTATTGGCAGACTACTGGGCTACATAGTGAATTAAATAAATATTGCAAATTGATTTCAAAAGTTGGAGAAAATACTTACAAAGAAACAACTAGGTCCCTACTGAAACTACAGGCCACCCACAACAATAAAGTTTTAAAAAACAATGAAAATTACAAATAAATCTAGGTGCATGACCCCAATCAAACAAACAACACCAATTTTCCAACTTACTTGTGAAATCTACAATTCAAAAGTCCTCAAATCCAATGATAAATGATGCAGCAGACACAAAAAGTGATCCTTCCAGCACTAAATCCAAATGAAAAGTGACCAGGAAATGGACAAAGCCCTGGGAGGAGCCTGCTGGACAGGAACAGGAAGTTGGAGACTATGGGGCACTTCCTTCCTCTTCCAAAAAAAAAAGTTCAAAAATAAAAAGGACTCCTTGCACAAAAAAGTACAGCCAAATGTCAATTTGTGGAGTTATTTTAATCCAAATCAGCATTTCGCGAAGGTTTTGATGCTGCTCGGGCATAGAACCTTCTCCAGATTGCAGTCGCGGTTGATTCTGCGTGGTCAGGATCGCGTTCTTCACAAAACTTCTGCCGGAAGTCCAATGGTGCGCCCGAATGACATGTTCCCAAACTCTCGCGGGACCATGCGGACGCCTAGCAAATCTCGTGGTGCTCGCGAATGGCTCGGGAAATCTCATCGGCGATCGCAGGTACCCGGTAAGTGGCTCCTGCGCGCGCAAAAACACATTTCAGGTACGCGAAAACACATTTCGGGTGCGCAAACACAAAAAACTCTGCTCCTTTGTGGAGTGCGGAGATTTTTGGCAACTCCGCGTTCGACTCCGTGAGCTGAGTGGAGTTTTACGCCCAGGGTTATTCATTACCTCCTCACTGGCTTCCAAGTTGTCGGAAGCTCGCTTCCACAACTTAGATATTTGGCTTCTGAAGGTCACTTAGGCCAGCTTGTAGCTCACTACATCCTGGCCAATCTTCTTGGCAGCTTCCTCCCACCCCTCCTTCTCCAAACTCCTTTAACAGGGTGCCCGTTTAGAAGCAAAAAGGGCTGAAGCCTACTCCCTTCTGTGGTACCTACCTGTAGGCAAATAACAGGCATAGCAAGAGGATGTCTCACATATTCCTCAGAGCCTCAGGTAGGCCTTTAATCAAGCCCTTCATGGTCTTGTTTAATCACTCATCAAGCCTATTTGTTTTTGGATGGCAAGGGGTAGAGAACTTGTAGGTTACCCCACACTCCTTCTACATTCACTGCATGTATGCAGAGATGAAGTTTGTGCTAAGTGTGGACGGTGAACTCCGCTCCGCCAGCGGAGTAAGCTGAGTTTTTCCAACTCTGCGCTCTGCTGGGAACGCGGAGTTTGGCAAAAAATTCTGATTCCGCCACATGGCAGAGTTTGCCCCCGCTACCCACCCCTACTGTGAACATAGTGCCTCGCCGGCAGTGTCCGGAGCCTGCCTGGTGCCCTTACCCTGTCTATTGCCCTCTGAGGGTGCTTATGTTATTTGTGCATATTAGCCTTAGGGCGGGAAGATAAGGCACAATGCAATGTTCTTCAAACGTCAATCTCTGCATGACCTAAAGATGGCAGGGGCTAACGAGCCAGTCCAGCACTGCCATTTTAAGGTCAGGCACAGGCGGAGCACCCCAATAGGTGGTGCAGAGGACCTCTGGTTATTCAGTAGGAGGACGTGGGAGTGCACAGAGTGCCTTCCTGTGTCTGGACTCCGGACAAGACCAGGGACTGTTTGGCTATTCCAGTCAAACTTTAGCTCTGGCGCGGGAGTGAACCCGGAGCACACCCTGATCTGGGGAGTGAGTACACCACCACGGTGCTACCCATGCCTGTCGGAGTTGCCTGACCCCAACCCTGGGATTGGGAATGGAATTCCTTCTGGAGGCGCCACAAAGCCAAACTCCCCCCGAACTGGCGGTAGAGTGTAGAGAGATGTCCAGTGGAAGCAGAGCAACCCCAGACAGATCAAGCGTGAGTACCTGCCCACACCGGGGGTGCCTGGGACGGAGAGGAGGGATGTCAGTGCACCCTGTAAACAAGTAAAACTTAGCTGCTCCTCAGGAGAAGGTCCGTTGGGTGGGAGGTCAGTGCATGGTTTGGGGGCAGGGGGTCAGTGCATGGGGTGGGGGTCAGGAAGTCAGTGCATGGAGTGGTAAGGAAACATGTCAGGTACACTGTAGGGAACTGTGGAGTTTACTCTTTAAACAGAGTGAACTATATCACAAAGTTCTCGGGTTGTCGCAAACAACTTTTTTTCATTCTGATGGCATACTAATTTAATATTCAATAAGCATGCATTTATATAGCACCTACATGCCACCGGAATAGCCTCAGTGTGCTGAAGCAGTTGTACAAACCCTCTCCTTTTGTGCCTTGTAGTGGAAACAGCCAAGCTTTATAAACTAGGCGTGCTTCAGAAGCACAATGTATTATTGTAGGGCAGAGCGGAACTCTGCGGAATTCCACTGAGTTTTTATGCAACTCTGCCCACCCCTGATTTGTGCCCATGTCAGACACAACTTCCTTGGGGAAACCCACTCGGGTAAAAATCCCCATCAGGGCCTTTGCCACGGCAGGTGCACTCTTGGTCCTCAGAGGGATTGCCTCTGGTTATCTAGTGGTATGATTCACCAGAACCAGGATAAACCTGTTGCCTGATGCAGTCTGGGAATCCAGAGGCCCAACAATATTGATGTTCACCCGCTCAAAGGATGTGCCAATGACAGGCAAGGGATTAAGGTTTTTTTTAAAATTTCCATTTGCAAAGCGCATGGTTGCACCGCCGGTGTGTCCCCGAGCTAGGCATTAGAACCCAACAGAGGCACAAAGAGAGTCTGTGCCTGTGCCTGGGCTAAGTTATCCAGAACCTAGAGCCGGAGCTAAATGATCTGATTTGAAGATGAAAACAGCCAGGTTTTTAATCACTTGAGAAAGATACTTTCATGATGTTCGGCTCTCAAAGTCACTGGCAAGGTGTTCCATCTATTGGCTGTAAGATAGCGAAAGGATCGTTCTCCCATCCTGGCTTTTTGAAATCTTGGCACCATAACCAAGTGAGCTCCTGTAGATCTTAAATTGCGTGTAGGTGTATAGGAAGTTATCATCAAACGGAGATAACTCAGGCTATTATTCCACAGAATTCTGTGGCAGTAGCAAATGGCCTTAAAAGTAATCCTCTTCTCCACCGGGAGCCAGTGGAGAGTCATCAACGCCTTCTTAATAGATACTCTTCTTGCGAGGTTCAGGACCAGGTGTGCTGCTGCATTTTGAATCATTTGAAGCTTGGTTAGACCTTTTTTAGTCGTTACCAGATATAGGATGTTGCCATAATCTATCTGGGACGTCACCAAAGCATGAACCAGACCCCCAGATTTATGATTTCTGCTTTTGGAACAGGGGTTTGCCCCAAAGCCTCAGGCCACCAGGCAGATGACCATATAGAGAGTGCTTTCCCGACTACCATTATTTCGGTTTTATTTCCTTTAAGTTCTAAGCAGTGGTTAGTTAGCCATGAGGCTAGTTCCTCTAAGCATAGAGAGAACTGAGATGCGGCCTTCGACGAGTCCTGAGATAAAGTAACGATCAGTTGCATATCATCCGCATATGATACGATTGTTACATTATGTTTTTCTACTAGTTCTGCAAGTGGGCTAACGTAGAGATTGAATAGAGTAGGACTCAAAGTAGAGCCCCGTGTGGCCCCTTGCGTAAGGGGAATGCTCTCTGACATAAACGGGTGCTGAGCTACTTGAAAACTCGGAAAGAGGTCATCCAGCTGAGAGCTAAATCCATAACCCCGCAGCTATTTAATCTTTTTTGCAGTAAGTTATGTGATACTGTATGAAATGCTGCGCTACGGTATAGTAGAACCAGTGCAGCAGTTTGCCCTTCATCTGCACATTTCCTTAAAGTTTTGGTTGCAGGGAGTAGTGCTGCCTCTGTGGACTGGGAAGCTCTAAAACCAAATTGTGAAGTATGACACAAAATCCTTCAATTTGATATGATTCACAAGTTGGTTGTTCACCACTTTCTCTGCGACTTTTGAGAAAAACGGTAGCAGGGAAAGCGAAATAGGGGGTACATTTTCCAACTGCATTGGGTCTGCTGACGTTTTTTTTTGTAAAGGAAGTACTATTGCTTGCTTCCATTTCAGAGGAATTTCTCCTGAGCTGAAAGACTGAGCTAATAACTGTTGGACGTGAGGAAGAATGATGTTCAGTCCTTGCATCAGAATTTTAGGTGGGGCCGGGTCACTAGGAGATCCAGATTTAATACTCCTGGCCATGCCCTCCAGATCTTCCAACGTCGGTGTCCTAAATTTACTGAGGGTATTACCCCAAAAGTAACAGGTGAGATATTAGGTTCAAACCATTACGTGCTTCGGCTTGAAAGGTGTCATAGATTTTTGCTATTTAGATGCAAAGAATTTGGCAATAGTGTTGTAATTATCTGAGGATATGGGAGCAGGGGCCCTTATGCGTTTGAGCGAGGACAGGGATTTAAGAATGGAGAAAAGTTGTTTAGATGAGCTATTCGCCTTATCAATTTTTTCAGTGTAGAAGTCACACCTAATGAGCACATGATATTGTTTGAGCTCCTTTTTATAGTTATCTCTGCTAATAGCACAATAGTCCTTCCTCCACCTACGTTCTAGATGTGTACACGTTTTTTGCCATAATTAATGATTCGTTAAACCAAGGTGCCGAGATCCTCGTCCTATGTGTCATCTGCGTGGTCCAAGGTGCTATTTCATCTAGTGCTTCTGAAATCCAATTTTCAACATTCCTATTTGCATTGTTAATACTCCTTCAGTTTGATGCCAGTATTTGAGAGAGTCTGGGAAAAGGTTTCAGAATTAAACTTAGCCCACTACCAATGAGAAATTGGCTGACTCGGCTTAGTAGGGAGGGGACTGCAGAAGGGCACAGAAAAGGCCACGAGACGATGCTCTGACCATGGGACTGTTAACGGGGCCTCTACCTCAATCATGGGGAAATTAGCAAATATTGGGTTTAAGATATGCCCTGATTGATCAGTGGGGAAGTTTACCTTTTGCAACATTTTCAAGGTACTAAGGGGCCGATTACGATGGCGGTCGGTGTCAGTACCGCGGTGCCGGCGGTGCGGAAAAATGCCTTTTACCGCCCGCCAGCAGCGGTCCTCACGGCCGCCATATTATGAAGGGCAAATATGCCCCATTTCCCGACCTCTGCGGTGCAACGCCGGCCGCCATGAAATTGCGCCCGCCACCGCGCCGGTGGTAGCCAATGGAGACTCACCGCCGTGCGGAATGACGTCCCGTCTGCTCAACAAATTAGGATGCGCCAAACAACCAGTCGAACCGCAGGGGAGAAACCGCCCTTCCAGACACGGCGGAATCTCGACAGCGGAGCGTGAAACGAGACTTTCGGAGCCCTCCACCCGGAGCCGAACGCCATGGATCCAGCACTACACGTCCTCCCGGTGCTGTACGTGATACATCACCAGGTCAACATCGCCCGCCGCGGACGCCGCCGCAGGTACGTAAAAAAAACACAATACAACACAAAACAGAACACAAATTCTACGGGCTGAAACAGGGCACCTGGCCACACCAGACACACTGGTGTGGACAGGAACACATCCATCAGTGTACCCACACATGTCTCATCTGGCACCAATTCACACCCTGCATCAAGCCCACCAAATTACCGCGAACATAATGTAATGTGTTGCTGACGACACCGCAGCGGTGAGTATGTGGGAAATCCATCGCACAAAGCAGAATGCATGTACAGCAACGGTCAGGCCAGAAAGACCACAGGCCACCACCACCACCCACCACCCACAGCTCCGCCGCACACAGCAAGAAACATGCCAATCCCCCTGTGCACCCCCATGTCCAACACCAAGCGAGCTAAATCCACACCCAGCAGCACACAACTAACACCTAGGGAGACAGACACATCAGCATTGGGTGTAGATTAACACACAGCACAGAGGCACAGGCCCAGGGCAACACACACACACACCACAACACCACATACATGGCAAGAAAGTTGAATACAAGCACAAAATTAACATCCACACACACAAGGAACATACAGACTACTGGACACACACCCTGCCAACTCACACATACATACCCCACACCGACACACAGCCACATACACAGACTACATGCCACCAGCAATGGAGCACAACAGAGAGGAAAGCAAAAATGATGTGCACACAAATGGGAGGGCAAGGAGACAACCAACAACCAGGTGAACAGACACATGCAGGACAGGGAACCTAGAACAACATCCACACCCCATCCAAGCACATGGCTGGCACAGTGAGTGAAGTCAAACAACAGTCACCTCAGTGCAACAACTCAGGGAGACAGCAAGGTAACCCATGTATAGGGACAGGGAAGAAAGGAAGGACCTCAAGTCAAACAGTGAACAGTAAGTACACATGAGTATGCCAGCACCACAACACACAGGGCACATTGGCACACTCAATGACTGTCAAACACAAGTAGGAGTCCCCAAACATACCCCCTCATATCTGCAGCACACAACCCCAATGCCAGACACACAGAAGGGCCTACATAATGTCCAGACAAGATACAGACAAACAATCAAACCCCTGGGAGCATCCACAAACATCACACACACACAGGGATTACAGTACCAACGTCTGCACCAAAACAAAAATGGCAAACACAATTCAAAACAGAAACACATACAGAACCACAAAAATAACACACATCACCCGTGCAGCCAAACTAGGGGAAGGCAATGGGAGCACACACACAACAGGAGTGCACCACCTCATCAGTCAGGAAAAATGCATAGGCTACATACCACAACACAGACAAGAAGTGCACCATCACAGAACAACACAGACACATCAAACACACAACAGATGCACAACACCACAAAGCACATAGCAAACACAGCAGTACATCAGGGGATGTACACTAGGACAGCACAAGGCAACATACACCCACAGCACTGAATGCACAAGAAGCAGTGTGTGCACACAAACACACAACAGTCCCACACAGCCATGAGTCACACGCCATTAACACACACATCAACACACATGACAAAGCCACAACCAACACACCGTACAACCCTTGACCACCCAAATGCACACCATGTAAGTAACCGTTGTGACTAGGATGACTGCCCATCACAACATGACTACACATCTACACTGCTATGCATACATGAAAGCAAGAACGCACATACATGTTGAGCCTGGTCAGCCTGCCTGCAATCCCATGTATATGACCCCTCTATGTGTTTGCAGTGCCCACATACCAGGATGCAGTAAAACATAGCCAACAGCAACAAGGAAGGAACATGAGTCTGGTATGTCACCGAAAACAACATCACTGACCCCACAAGTATCCGAGTCATGAAGAACTGAAGTCCCCGTCACCCCTGTAAAAAAATGATAAGTTAAACAAGCCAGTGGCACAGTTGAAGTGGCACACAGAGCATGTGGCCCAGTAAATGTTAGACATACAGGAAAAGCCTTATTCAGTAAGGACAATGACACAACTGACAACATGAGCAACTGTTTTTATTCACAAATAGCACTGATAGGCAACAATATCAGACAAGGCCAAGGCACAAGATGCAGAGCCTGAACATGAGAAGCTGCACAGGCAGGGGGCAAACTGCAAGGCCAGTGGCCAGTCCAAGGTGCTGACAGAGTCAATGAGAAGCTGCACAGGCAGGGGGCAAACTGCAAGGCCAGAGGCCAGTCCAAGGTGCTGACAGAGTCAATGAGAAGCTGCACAGGCAGGGGGCAAACTGCAAGGCCAGTGGCCAGTCCAAGGTGCTGACAGAGTCAATGAGAAGCTGCACAGGCAGGGGGCAAACTGCAAGGCCAGTGGCCAGTCCAAGGTGCTGACAGAGTCAATGAGAAGCTGCACAGGGAATGTGTGTCACCAAACTCCGCCATGGTCAGCAACACAGTCTGGTGTGTCACGATGGGCAGCACAGGTACCGGTGTGGGAGAGATAGGTCTGTGACATTGATCAACATTCATACTTGGCTGTCAGTCTGACTGGGAGCTGACTGTGTGTCGGGCACTGTTGGACCACTTGACTGGGGAGTGAGATGCCCAGCTGAGGAAGAGCGATCAGTGGCCTTGGACGCTGGAGGGCTGCTTGGACCAGGTGGTGTAGTGGCACGTGGAGGTGGACTCAGGCCGACGTGGGACACAGTGTGGGAGGGAGATAGTGGAGGGGTGCCTTTCCACTTCTTGGGGATTCTAAATGGCTTGCCTGTCTTGGTATCAATGGGAAGTGGTGTGGACACAAACGGCACACTCATCACCAAGGCTGCCGCAGGTGCACACGCTGGACCTCCCTCTGGGGATGTGCTGGATCCAGAAGGACGCTTAGCCTGGCATTGCCTCTGCCCCTCCATCCCCTCTTTACCCTGTGTGCCCCCTACAGTGCCCTCCTGTCCCTGCTTCACTGGACTTGGAATGGGAGTAGAGGTAGTTGGTGAAACAGCCTTGGATACCTTACTATGTGTAGCCTTGCCAGGCCCCACCTTCACAGTGGGCATGGAGAGTGTCTGCATGCCTTTGCGAGACGTTTTGGGACCACAGAGTCTGTGGCCGGGGATTGCTCTGAGGCTTGTGACCCTGAGTACTTCCTCCTTGAATCATGTGCCTTTGCAACGCCTGACGGGCTCTTCCCTTTGCGCTCTGGGGTTGTTTTTTTCTTCGTAGGGGAAGGTGTCTGTGACCTTGACCGCTTGGGCTGCTGCTGCTGTGTGCTACGTGTGCAGTATCGTGACGTTGAGGTGTGTGAAGCGTGGTCACCGTCGTCAGACGTCGCCACTGGCATGGGGGTGGACAAAGGGACTGGAATTGGACTACGAGATTGAGCCAGTTGAAGTGCAGCCGCCATTGTGGAGGACATTGTCTGGACAGTGCGGTGCAGCCCACCCACGTCTGAATGTATGCCCTCCATGAAAGCTAACACCTGTGCCAATTTGCGGTCGTGGTCTGACAATCCATTGAGGAGCCCTGTCTGCCCCACACACAGCTGGCGCATAAGGTCCACACACTCTGCACTGATGGCAGCAGGGGGCACAGGGGCAGGGGCAGCGGTGCCTGGAATGAAGGACACTCTTCCCCTCTTTGTGGTGCCAACATGGGCAGCAACAGAGGAAGTGGCTGGGAGGGTGGGCACTGCACGCTGTGTGCTGGAAGATGTAGCAGACTCTCCGTTCCCTGTGTCCTCCAAGATGTCTGCACCACCGCCATCATCAGATGATGTTGAACTTTGCGTCTCAGGCTGTGATTCCTCCAGCATACTCCTATCCCCCTCCGAGGCGCTGGTCACATCTGTGTCACTGGGATCCTGTGCAGCTGTTGTGCTTGTTTCACCACCACTGGTGTCCGTCCCCTGTCCCTCCGTGCCCACGGGAGATGCTGCATAACAGAGAGACATGTAGGGTCAGCAAAGTGACAGCAACAGGACAAACATATTCAAGCAAAGCAACACTGAGGATGACAAAGTCTACATGTTGCAGGCCACCCCGTGCATTCTCACCATGCAGACACACTTCACTACCTCAAACAGTGCGTACAAACATCTAAACACGGCATAGCTGAGCCATGTGATGGACAGACAGCAAAACATCATGCATGTTGGGGCGTACAAACACTAACACCAATGGACCAGGCCTGCAGCACACCACCCACAATGCCATTGAAATTCCCAGGATTGAAAAACATCAGTAAGTGCATGTATGTAAAATCCGTGACTGCCACACCCAGCACAGGGGCCACTTACAACCCACTGCATCACAGTAACCACATCACGTACACCAGCGCAGGTACAGGCTTGGTACACATGCAGCCACTCACAGACAAAATCAACCTTCACAGAATACTCACCTCTAGCTTGCTGTTGATGCTCCTTCAAACGTGCGTCCAGCTCAGGCTGTGTCACAGCCAAGATGCGGCACATCAGTGGTGTCAAGCTGCGTCGTGACAACCTGCCACTGCGAGGGAGTATCCCCAGTGTCATCTCGGCAACGTTCTTTGCCAGTCGTGATATGTCGTCCCACCTCTTGTGGCAGTGGGTGCGCCGGTGGTTTGACACTCACAGAGCCCACACCTTGGTTGCAATGGACCTCCACACGGCCTTACGCTGGTGTACCTTGAGCTGCAGGTGTGGGAGACAAGAGGGGGAAAACATCAGTGACACACTCTCATGGTAAAACCTCTCTCTCTGAACAGCGGCATGACACAGACTCATCTCCACACGGCAGATATGGGTCATTGATGTACACTCATGCCAACCACACACGTATCACACTCTGTACAGTCAGTGATGTGTCCTTGTCACATTGGGCGTGGACAGTCCATGCCAGGTAGAATCACACAGAGATGGACAACGAGGAGCCACACAAACAGTCACATGAACAATAACTGTCCCGAAACATGCATCACCAGATAGCTGTCACACCATATGGATGTGTACACAACACATGTCCATCCACCCTTCATGTCCATGCATTTAATGTGTGGGTTGCATACACCCCTTAACAACTAGGAAACAGCATGTCAGCCAGTGCATTACACAACCCCACACTCTCAGGCACATACACCATCTGATCGACTACATGTGTGCCCCCTTGCACTCACACCCCCACTGTTGGAGACTTACCACAACATTTGGGCCACCATATAGCCGTGGGTACTGTGTCAGCACCTCGTCCACCAGGACATCCAGCTCCTCTCTTGTAAATGGACTGGCACGGATCTTCTCCGTCCTAGCCATCACTGTGGACATGAGACGTCAGCAGCGGCAGTGGGCGGTGAGGGGTCCCAGGCAGCAGTCCCTGGAGGCAGCAGCAGGTGAGGGGTCTCAGGCAGCAGTCCCTGGAGGCAGCAGCAGGTGAGGGGTCCCAGGCAGCAGTCCCTGGAGGCAGCAGCAGGTGAGGGGTCCCAGGCAGCAGTCCCTGGAGGCAGCAGCAGGTGAGGGGTGTCAGGCAGCAGTCCCTGGAGGCAGCAGCAGGTGAGGGGTCTCAGGCAGCAGTCCCTGGAGGCAGCAGCAGGTGAGGGGTCCCAGGCAGCAGTCCCTGGAGGCAGCAGCAGGTGAGGGGTGTCAGGCAGCAGTCCCTGGAGGCAGCAGCAGGTGAGGGGTCTCAGGCAGCCGTTCCTGGAGGCAGCAGCAGGTGAGGGGTGTCAGGCAGCAGTCCCTGGAGGCAGCAGCAGGTGAGGGGTCTCAGGCAGCAGTCCCTGGAGGCAGCAGCAGGTGAGGGGTCCCAGGCAGCAGTCCCTGGAGGCAGCAGCAGGTGAGGGGTCCCAGGCAGCAGTCCCTGTAGGCAGCAGCAGGTGAGGGGTGTCAGGCAGCAGTCCCTGGAGGCAGCAGCAGGTGAGGGGTCTCAGGCAGCAGTCCCTGGAGGCAGCAGCAGGTGAGGGGTCCCAGGCAGCAGGCTCTGTGAGCAGTGGAAATGTGGTGCTCCCTTCCACACATATATAGGGCCCTGGACTCGTTTCAGTGGTCATAGTCTTCTGCCATTGGTGTTCCAGGTCAGCCTTCTTCAAAAGCATCCAATGACCGCCTCCGCGGGGCGGAGCACGCCTACCGCGATTTTTGAATCTGCATCATGCCACCGCGATAGCGGTCCCCATTGGCTGCAAGGGCATGGTTCATGGCGGTGACACACCGCGGGGTCCTGGCCGGCGCTACCGCGGTGGTGCATCTTACAAATGCATCCTATCTCCGCATCCGCTGGGGCGGAGCACGCCTACCGCGATTTTCGAATCTGCATCATGTCACCGCGATAGCGGTCCCCATTGGCTGCAAGGGCATGGTTCATGGCGGTGACACACCGCGGGGTCCTGGCCGGCGCTACCGCGGTGGTGCATCTTACAAATGCATCCTATCTCCGCATCCGCTGGGGGCGGAGCACGCCTACCGCGATTTTCGAATCTGCATCATGCCACCGCGATAGCGGTCCCCATTGGCTTCAAGGGCATGGTTCATGGCGGTGACACACCGCGGGGTCCTGGCCGGCGCTACCGCGGTGGTGCATCTTACAAATGCATCCTATCTCCGCATCCGCTGGGGGCGGAGCACGCCTACCGCGATTTTTGAATCTGCATCATGCCACCGTGATAGCGGTCCCCATTGGCTGCAAGGGCATGGTTCATGGCGGTGACACACCGCGGGGTCCTGGCCGGCGCTACCGCGGTGGTGCATCTTACAAATGCATCCTATCTCCGCATCCGCTGGGGCGGAGCCGCCTACCGTGATTTTTGAATCTGCATCATGCCACCGCGATAGCGGTCCCCATTGGCTGCAAGGGCATGGTTCATGGCGGTGACACACCGTGGGGTCCTGGCCGGCGCTACCGCTGTTTGATTGCCATAGAGTGACATGGGTGACCGGGATGTGGCTGGTGGAGCATGACAAACGCCATCTGCAGCTATGTAGAGTGCCATCACTAACACCAATGTGTCATGTGCAGCACATGAAACACTTGCGTCAGTGGTGGGCATCGACAAAGGTTCAAATGGTGGTTGGCATGCTCCGCCACCCAATTCACGGACAGTATGTGCGTCCGCTATGGGGAATATGCAGCATCACATCATACACTCTGTGCGTCATTGTGTTTATGGGGCACGTTTAAGGCACCTACGGACAGTTCTTGTTGTGTGTGGATCAATGGTCATTACTGTACTACGCACAGTGGATACGTACAGTGGCACATGGCACTGGATAACATTGATATGGTCTCCTGTCACAAATGTCAGCCAATGTGTAACGTCTCACACCAAATGGAACACTGTACTCCATTATGTTGAGCAATATTTACACACAATGTCGTATCTGCCACCCATGCTGACCACTATCTCACACCTGAGCCCATGTGTTACACTGAAAACCCAGATGAACTCATTTATTCAACATGACTGTCATCATTGGAAACAGATGTCACCCTGTTGTGTTATTGCTAAGACCAATTACATGCCGCATGTAATGTCTTTGTACACACTGGCAACTCCTGCAGTGTATGTCCACATGTACAGGGGGCTCAACCTGCTAAAGGATGACGAGTACTTCAGCACCACACCTGGCATCCGTTGCATTATTATTGTTTGTCACTTGGGTAGACGGCCAGAGCAGATGTCTTTGCTACATGTCTGCCACCTGTAACCACAGGGACCTATGTGGTAGTGTCAGCTCTGTGCTCATGTTGTTTGGACTGTTGTATGTGAATCAGTGACATGTACATTTCAACAATGGTGCTTAGCTAAACTATGTTTTTGAGTGTTGTGCTGTGTTCCGGTGCTACTCACCTGCCACCAGTGCATGTCCATTGTTCACATCAGGAATGTTGCATTGGCAGATGGACTGCATGCACGGTTGTGGATTGTGCTAACTGTATGGAATATAGTATGCAACATTTGTCCACAGGCTATGGGTGTCCAGTATTGCCTGTGCAATGTGTGTGCACTGATTAGCGGGAATTGTCTGCAATGTTGGATGGTCAGCACAAGTGGCACACGTGTGCAGTGTGTTGCCACCAACACTAGTGTATGTGCATGCTATGGGGTGCTAGCCATCCTTGCTCACCATCTATTCCAGCACTGTGTGGGTGGATCACTCCTGCTGGTGTATCAGGATGGAGTGGGCACCCAAGACAGGTGAGATGTACCTTGATTGTTGTGCCTGTGACACTCATCCAACTCCGACATTTGGTCAATGTGAGGTACCAGTGTCCCACTACTCATGCACAGCCAGCATGTTTGTTAGATGTGGGATATTGATTGTATGCTGTGTTGGGCCTGACAGCCTGTGTGGAATGAGGGTCAGGATGCATGTCCTTTGGGACATGTGGTGTAAAATTACATCCACTGGTGTCAGTGTGTGAGCCAGTTGTCCATATGTAATGCATACAGTCTGTTCATGCGTAGACTTGTTGGCATACTGGCTTGGCATTGTCCATGTAGTGTTGTATGTTTGTGTTGTGGCACTGTTGTGTCTTGAAACAGCTGGATGTGTATCACCATGGTATGTGTTGTGGTGCACATGTGTCCTTGGGCAGTCCCTCCTTGATGCTGCATGTAAATGTCCAAAATGGGGGAAGATTAAGGGTGCATACAGGCCCTGCTGATCACGTCCCTCATCTATTGTTAATGTGTGCCACATTGGCTATCTGTGTGCTTGTAGAGAGTATTGGGCAGTGGGGGTAATGGTGGCCTGTTACAGTGGTACACATACTCTGCACAGGCGTGACATCATCTGTCACTGTCCGACTTTGTATTCAAGTCAGCAGCAGATATGGCCTGTGTACTGATGACATTGGCACATGTATGGGTTTGGGATGTGAATGTCATTGAATTTGAGTGTGTTCGAAGTGGCACTGAGTACAAAGACAATCCCAATGATCTATCCACATTGTGTTGTTGATGTGTCCCCTGCAATTATTGGCCAAGGAGGTGTGGCAGGTACAGCAGCAACGTGGAAGCCAGCAGTGTCTCTGCTTCACACATGTCCTGTGTCATGTACACCCAAGGCTGAGTCCACCTCAGCTCGATATGTGACTCTTGGCATTCACATAGACAGTGTTCGTATTGTGTCTACTGACTGTGCACATCCATGACAGTTGTACAATTAATCTGTCTCATGTTGGGACAACACTGAATTGCACTGTGTGCTTTCAGGGATGACAGTCAATGTTAGCGCCGTGACAAGACGGACTTTATGAATTTGTGCACATCCTAATTTAAGTTGCTATGACGTGTCCCCTTTCATCTCACCTAGGAGGCGACCTAATGTGTTTCGTACCTTCACCCTGCTGGCTAACATGGAGGATACCGACATCATAAGGCGATTCCGTCTGGATCGGACAAACCTCCTGGAACTTTGTGCAATATTGGAGCCACACCTGCTTCCACGCAGGACATACCCAACAGCACTCACGGCAACGGCAAAGGTGATGGCATTCCTACATTTCGTGGCTACGGGATCCTTCCAGCAAACTGTGGGCATTGCAGGGGGGATGTCCCAACCAACATTCAGCATGGGGCTACGTGATGTCCTGTTGGCTATGATGCAACACAGGGACCAATTCATACATTTCCCCAGGCGGCAGGAGTTGGCGGATGTGAAGGGCGAATTTTATGCACTTGGACACGTTCCTAATGTAGTTGGTGCAATAGATGGCACACATGTTTCCCTGATTCCACCCCAAGCACGGGAGCATATTTACCGAAATAGGAAACATTATCATTCTATCAATGTGCAGGTGGTGTGCCAGGCAGATATGGTCATCTCACACGTTTGTGCAAAGTTTCCTGGATCAGCCCACGATTCACACATAATGCGCAACAGCATTTTACCACAGCTGATGGCCAATCAGGCGCCGGAGCGGGCATGGATTGTGGGTGAGTACAAAGGGTCGAGTCGTGTGCTGTTTGTGTGCCATGCTGTCCTCGGACACATGTGAAATGAAATGAAATGAAATTTGTACTTGTAAAGCGCACTTATACCCCCAAAGGGGTGTCCTGGCGCTGTACGCATACCGCTGTGGAACCCTTCCTGGCTTTTCCTTGTGAAATGTCCACTCCTGGGCACCCCCAGGGTGAAGCCAGGCATCCCAGCGCTGTTGGGGCCGTTGTGGAGATTAAGCAAGCTATTGCCCAGAGTTGCAGAGTGGGACCCATGATTAGAATAGGCACCGAGGCTAGAATTATCAGGTCCGAGGAAATTGAGCCCAAGACCCGCCGAGGCGGGAATTGAACCATGGTCCCGGGCCAGATCTCTGCATCAGGGTCTGCCGCTCTAACCATTGAGCCACACTTCTCCACAACTCAATCTGTATGTGTCTTTCACACTTAGGTGACTCTGCATATCCCAACGGACCTTGGTTGCTGAGTCCACTTCGCAATCCCAGGACACCAGCTGAAGTGCGCTACAACAATGCCCATGGGAGGACACGTCGGGTCATTGAGCGAACATTTGGACTCCTGAAATCGCGATTTCGATGCCTCGACAAGACCGGAGGGGCTCTGCAGTACTCACCCGTCAAGGTGTGTCAGATAGTGGTAGCATGCTGCATGGTACACAACCTGGCCGTGCGGAAGGGGATCCCCTTAATCCAGGATGATGATGACCAGCCACAGCCCCCACCTGCAAACACCCAAATGTCAAGTGACGAGGATAGTGGAGAGGAGGAAGGTGTTGGACAGCGTCAGCAGCTCATCAACAACTACTTCACTTGATGGTCAGTGGCAATGTCAAAACTGGCTGTTGTCTGATGATGTTGTGCTTGGTGAATATGTGTATGTGAGTTTTGTGACTACAGCATGTTGCAGAGTCAGTGCTGGCTGCAGATGTGTATGGTAAGGGATCTTTTGACACAGCTACTTGATGTCTATGTTGGTACAGTTGCTCCTTGTGACATGTGCAGATTGTCGTACCTTGATGTGCTGTGTTGTGTGATGGTTGTTAGTCCACCAACTGAGTAGCAACTGATGTTCTGTTGTGTTTTCCTAGGTCCCTTCAGCCTCTACTTGCCTGCGGAGTATCCCTGCTCCTGTGACATTGTAATCATGGGTGTGAGTTAACATACTGTGATGAACATGGAACAGTGACAACTACATTGGTGCGTTATTAGTGTTTATTTACAGTGGATACATGTGATGTAGATGTGGATATTTACAGATTTGTGAATGGTGAATAACAGATTTGTCAGTGATGGTAGATGAGACAATAGAGTATACACTAGATCAGTATGGTAACACAGTCCAACAGTCATTTGCCATTCCCACAGCATTGTGTGTGGGGACAGTCTGCAGGGTACACAGCAGGGTGAAGAGGGGGTGCCATCATGGCTGGCTACTTGACTGGCTTTTGCCAGGTGCTTTGCCACGGGATGCTCCCAATGATTTTTTCGGGCGGCCCCTTGCTCTTTTGGCAGGGGGACACACAGGTGCATGGCCAGTGGTGTCTGATGAGTCCCCATGCTCGCTGGACACAGGGGAGGATGGGGGTCTGTCATCCTGCGGCACAACGGAGGGAGCTGTAGGTGTTGGCGGTGCCGCATGCCTGTCCCTGAGGACCCCCACTAGCTGGCCCAGGAGGTCCCTGATTTGGCCCATGCAGGCCACGAGTTGGCCCATGCGGTTGTCAATTGAGCGCAGCATCTGTTGTTGCTCACGGGCATCCTGCTGAGCCTGCCTCAACTGTCCCTGGGCGTGTTCATAGGCCCCCACAACTCTGTGAATGTGTGCCAGTGATTCAGTGCCAGGGTCTTGTTCCCTTTAGGTCAGCCTTGTCCTCACACCTGGCCTGCTGTCACGGCCCTGTTGCCTCCCTCCTGTGGGCACCGGCCTACTCTCCCGTACCTCCGCAGTTGTTGTGGTCTGGTTGGCCTCTGGAGCAGGGCGAGTGTTGCAGGCAGCAGTGGTAGTGGTAGTGGTGGTGGAGGTGGTGGTGGCACAGGTCGTTGCAGCAGGGCTCTGCGTTGATGTTGTTGCTGAGGGTGGTGGGGCTGTGGGGTCCTGGGACACATTACGCCCTGCCACACCAGATGGTCCGGGTTGGTCCTCCTCCTCCTCATTATCCAGGGAGTCTGCATCCGAGGGAGATGTTCGGGAGCTGGTGACTGGCTGTGCTGGTTGAGGTTGTCGTCCTCTGCAGTCAGTTGTTGGTCACCTGTGGGACAGGAAGTAGATGGTAATTGCCTTACACACCTCAGGGTTGCTGTGTTTGATGTCTCTTATTTACATGTTATGACTACACACAGTTGCCTTTTTCACACATTGTATGTCTGCACAGTGATGTGCCTCATGCCATGAAGTGGAGTTACATTCTTCATTTCACAATGGTGTGACCTGTGATTGGTTAGCATGCCACACGTCTAGTATTGGTGATTTCAATGTGAGGTTGTCATCTGACAACTGGCATGACTACAAGTTGATGTTCAGCATCTTTGCTGATCACTCTGCCTGGCAGACATTACCTGTGTGCATGGACTAGCCATTGTCATCACATGCATACCGTTGACATGTCCTGTGCTTGTATTTCTTTATACAGCAGACCATGCTAGTTTGTTTTTCCCATGGTCCTTCATGATCAGCACCCATGTACGCTACAGAGGGAAGTCTGGGTGATGCATGTCAGAGGCCCGTTTGCTTGGACATATTTGTTGAGAGTCACAGTTCTGTTTCTGTCACAGTTACGTACGCTGAGCTGTCTGCATCCTGTCAATGGCTGTGCTTTTCTTTTCTATTTTTGTGTGAAGTAGAGCCTCATGTTGTCATGTCTCTCAATGCTTTTGTTGAGTGATGGTGGGGTGCATGCACTGTCTGATTACCTGTGCAGTGTCACTTTGGTTTTTACTTACAGACACATGCTTCTGGGTGGGGTGCTCCATCCTGCTGAGGGGTGGGAGAGGGGGGCCTTGTGTGTTTTGTAGTGCTGCCTCCAGATACACATTCCCCATCCCTGTGAAGATGGCTACCTACCTGTTAGGTGGTGGGGGAGCGTTCAATGGCTGACACATGCTTCTGGGTGGGGTGCTCCATCCTGCTGAGGGGTGGGAGAGGGGGCCTGGTGTGTGTTGTAGTGCTGCCTCCAGATACACATTCCCCATCCCTGTGAAGATGGCTACCTACCTGTTAGGTGGTGAGGGAGCGTTCAATGGCTGACACATGCTTCTGGGTGGGGTGCTCCATCCTGCTGAGGGGTGGGAGAGGGGGCCTGTTGGGAGTTGTTGTGCTGCCTCCAGATACACATTCCCCATCCCTGTGAAGATGACTACCTACCTGTTAGGTGGTGGGGGAGCGTTCAATGGCTGACACATGCTTCTGGGTGGGGTGCTCCATCCTGCTGAGGGGTGTGAGAGGGGGCCTGTTGGGAGTTGTTGTGCTGCCTCCAGATACACATTCCCCTTCCCTGTGAAGATGGCTACCTACCTGTTAGGTGTTGGGGCAGCGTTCAATGGCTGACACATGCTTCTGGGTGGGGTGCTCCATCCTGCTGAGGGGTGGGAGAGGGGGGCCTGTTGGGAGTTGTTGTGCTGCCTCCAGATACACATTCCCCATCCCTGTGAAGATGGCTACCTACCTGTTAGGTGGTGGGGAGCGTTCAATGGCTGACACATGCTTCTGGGTGGGGTGCTCCATCCTGCTGAGGGGTGTGAGAGGGGGCCTGTTGGGAGTTGTTGTGCTGCCTCCAGATACACATTCCCCATCCCTGTGAAGATGGCTACCTACCTGTTAGGTGGTGGGGCAGCGTTCAATGGCTGACACATGCTTCTGGGTGGGGTGCTCTATCCTGCTGAGGGGTGTGAGAGGGGGGCCTGTTGGGAGTTGTTGTGCTGCCTCCAGATACTCATTCCCCATCCCTGTGAAGATGGCTACCTACCTGTTAGGTGGTGGGGGAGCGTTCAATGGCTGACACATGCTTCTGGGTGGGGTGCTCCATCCTGCTGAGGGGTGTGAGAGGGGGCCTGTTGGGAGTTGTTGTGCTGCCTCCAGATACACATTCCCCATCCCTGTGAAGATGGCTACCTACCTGTTAGGTGGTGGGGCAGCGTTCAATGGCTGACACATGCTTCTGGGTGGGGTGCTCCATCCTGCTGAGGGGTGGGAGAGGGGGCCTGTTGGGAGTTGTTGTGCTGCCTCCAGATACACATTCCCCATCCCTGTGAAGATGGCTACCTACCTGTTAGGTGGTGGGGAGCGTTCAATGGCTGACACATGCTTCTGGGTGGGGTGCTCCATCCTGCTGAGGGGTGTGAGAGGGGGCCTGTTGGGAGTTGTTGTGCTGCCTCCAGATACACATTCCCCATCCCTGTGAAGATGCCTACCTACCTGTTAGGTGGTGGGGGAGCGTTCAATGGCTGACACATGCTTCTGGGTGGGGTGCTCCATCCTGCTGAGGGTGTGAGAGGGGGCCTGTTGGGAGTTGTTGTGCTGCCTCCAGATACATATTCCCCATCCCTGTGAAGATGGCTACCTACCTGTTAGGTGGTGGGGGAGCGTTCAATGGCTGACACATGCTTCTGGGTGGGGTGCTCCATCCTGCTGAGGGGTGTGAGAGGGGGCCTGTTGGGAGTTGTTGTGCTGCCTCCAGATACACATTCCCCATCCCTGTGAAGATGGCTACCTACCTGTTAGGTGGTGGGGCAGCGTTCAATGGCTGACACATGCTTCTGGGTGGGGTGCTCCATCCTGCTGAGGGGTGGGAGAGGGGGCCTGTTGGGAGTTGTTGTGCTGCCTCCAGATACATATTCCCCATCCCTGTGAAGATGGCTACCTACCTGTTAGGTGGTGGGGGAGCGTTCAATGGCTGACACATGCTTCTGGGTGGGGTGCTCCATCCTGCTGAGGGGTGGGAGAGGGGGGCCTGGTGTGTGTTGTAGTGCTTTTTGTCTGTGCACATGCAACCCAGTTGATTTTGTTTAGCTTTGTGCTTTATCAGGTTGAGTGGTGGTTACATCTGTGTGACCTGTTTTGGGTATTGTGGGTCAGACGAATGTCCTTTGGCCTAGGGTGTGTGGGTTTGAAGTTGTGGAAGACGGTACATGGCAATGTGATGATATTCATTGGTTTGTACTTACCAGCTTCTAGTCCCCCGCGGATTCCTTCAAGACTCTCTGGATGTAGGATTCCAAGGACCTTCTCCTCCCACGGACTGTATGGTTTGGGTGGGATGGGAGTGCCTCCACCAGTCCCGTCAGACAGCTGACGGTTCTTGGCCCTCTTCCTCTTCACCACGGTCTTCAGGTCATGCCACCGCTTCTGTATTTCCTGCTTGTTGCGGGGGTGGTCCCTACTGCATTGACCTTATTGACTATCCTCACCCACATTTGGGTTCTTGTGGCTAATGGGGTGTGTTGGACCATGTTGCCATAGAGTTGTGGTTCAACTCTTATTATCTCATCTACCATGACTGCAAGCTCTGAATCAGTGAATTTTGGCATTGTGTGTGGTGCCATGGTGTGTGCTGTGCAGATGTTCTGTGGTGCAGTTGTGTGGGTGTTGTGGGTGTTGTGGGTGGTGTAGGTGGTGTGTGTGTTGTGGTGGTGATGTGTGCAGCTTTGCCTCTCCTTTGTTCTCTGGGGTTGGGATCTTCAGTTGTGGAGTGTAGCAAAGGATTGTGGTCAGGGAGGGGCTGGTTTTATGCTCGGCTATGGGGGTGTGGCAAGCTGGTATGTTGCTGTCAGGTGTGTTGTGTGTGTTGTCCTGTGATTGGTTATTTTGAAATTTCTGGGGCTGTTGTCATTGGGCACTTTTGGTTTGTATTGGGACAGGTCTACTTCACTGTGTGCATTGTTTGTATTTTTTTTCCTGTTTTTTCTACGTCCGCCATTTTTTTTGCGGATCCTCCGCAGCAGATCCTCGGCAGCGGTGGCTATGCTGCAGCCCTTCCGACGCCTATCGGATTCATCACTGTTCGCGCACGATGCGGTCGGATTCATAGGTAGGTACCATGGTGGTAACGGGGATGTCATAATGTCACGGGCGGTTACTCCGTGTGCATGGCGGCGGTTCTTGGCTTTTCCGCTGAGTATCCGGCCGTTGCGGTCGGATTTTCAGCTGGTCCGGCGAGTGCGGGCGGTTTTTCATTGTCTCCCGCCGCCGCGGACGGATTATTCTGCCGGTTCATCGTAATGTATCCGGCATTTTTCCCGTTGGCCATGCGGGCGGTTTTTTGCCGCTACCATGGCGGTCGGTATGCTTTTCCGACCGCCATCGTAATCGACCCCTAAGTTCCTTGCATAGCGATTGTGCCTCTACATTGAGTTTAATATCAAAATGCATAGTCAAAACACCTAAGATTAGCAAATTGCTGTGACGTAATGCTGGTTGAACCAAATTCTCTACCAGTCTGGACATACATTTTGACGCCAGTCCTGGTGGACGATAAATTAAGAAACCTGCTATAGCGTAATCATTTACTGCAGAGAGGGTAAAACAAAAGGCCTCACAATACTCAAGATTGGCCGCCTTAATGGAGCATTTCAGCAATAATTGATAAATTTTCGCTATTCCTCCTCCTCTTTGACTTGGGCGATCCAGTCTACGTAGCCCATAGCCTTGCGGTAGAGCGTCAAGAATGTTGGGTGCTGAGCACTCGTTCATCCACGTTTTCGTTAAAAACATGGCATCTGGCTGTTTATCCATAAGGGTCTCAAATATTTCACTTTTATATTTAACTAGGGAGCAGAAATTAATTAAGAAAAGCTGCAGTTTGTGTTCCTTGGTTGGGGGCGTCTCATTGGGTTTGAAGTTAAAATCACAGTGGGGGCATGTAGGTAGCCGAGAGTCTGCTGTAAGATTGTGCAAGCAAACCTCAGAGATCTTAGGAGCCAAGCTATGGAGAGAATCAGCCGATTCATATAAATGGTGCGACAGGCAGGGGTTCTGGCCCCTGGCCCCGTTCAGGCGTGAACGGGCTTGCCTTTGGTGCGCTGTGCTGCCATCCAGAAATAGTCCACCTCGAGGACATGCTCTGCAGTCACTGGCTCAGCAGGTAAGATCCTTACAGAGCGATATAGCAGCAAAGGTAAAAGACGTAGCCAGGCAACTCCTGCACTAAGGTGCTGCAAGGAAAGAAAAGTTAAGAATAGTGACAGAAGGGAGCCAGGCACCTCCCCGCAATAGGTGTTACAAGGCCTCTGCCCTGTCTTTCTACTGGCCTGGCAGGTCACACAAGTCCTACAGAATGCATCTGAGGAATTCTTGATCCTAAGCAAATAAAAAAGCGGCAAACCTTGCAAAGGTCTTGTCTTGGCCCAGTTGCCTTTCCAGGGGAATTTTGTGAGCCGGCTCAAGTAGAAAGGCCCTGTAGCATTGGGGGACCACAAGGGCCTGCCATTTGCCTGAGTTAGGCCCCGCAGGAAATAGTGCAATTCTTACATGCACACGGTCCTTTACTAAAGTTGCCTTCTTATTGCCACATCAACCTTTGACACACACTTGTATTCATTACTCTTGGACTAGTTTGTTGGGAACACTGGCCTTGCAGACACAGAACAATTCAAAAGTACACTATCGCACTGCCTTGACATTAGAGACATGGCCCTCTTGTGCGTGACATAAATGTGTTTATTAGTACATCCATGTTGCGACTCAGCTATCTGTGAAATCTAAACAATGGCAGGCTGATCACAATATCGGCTCTCAGCAAGGATACCATTTTCTATATATAACCTTTTGTTTCCTAATATAATCAGAGTAAACACTTCTGCCGATCTCGAGATGTCGCTGCATGCTGAAGCTTTCACCTTGCAGCTAACGGACATCTCAGTGAGAGGTGTCAAGTTCGTGACCAAGACAGGGTCATACACTCTTACCTATCAGGTAAAGGGGTCAGATCATCCAGAAAGGGGTTTTCTTGGCAAACTAGACATCTAGGTTAGGGTTAGCATCATATAGGTACGCTTGGTTGTTAGAGTCTCTTATATGTATACATATATAACCTGCCTCAACAAAATGGTAGAACTTTTTCTTTTATTTTCTGTGTTGACACTTATTGCAACTTTTATCTACTTCTGTTTATTACTCATCGCAGCCCACATATTTTATACAAGAATCACTCTGGTTCAATAAATATTGAAAAAGCCCCTCTGTGTATTCTTTTTATATTTCTCTGAGCAAAAGATAGCTTGAGTGACTAGGCGAAAGTTTGAAGTCTGTCACCACAGTTCCTGAGGGAACAGAGTTGTCATGTTAAGTGGTTGCCAGAACTGTTCACTCCCTGTTTAGTTTAAGGGGCTAACGGTGGCATTGTAAGCTAGCTAGTCCAAGGGACAACATATCCTACAGGGGTGCATGAAATCAGTCTGGCACCATCCTAAGTTTATTTCATCCACAAACGTGCCACAACCAATGTTGGTTGGTTTCGTATTCTGTATAGATCAACTGAGTAACTCCATTGTGCATCCTCAGAGATCCCTACACACCTTTTAAACAGGATACATCCTTGGTGGTAGGAAATATCCTCCTCAGCTGAGTGGTATATCCTATGTATTGGCTGTTGGTGAATTCAAGCTAGAAAGGATATAGTTCCCTCTGTGTTAGCTGAATTCTGTAAAATTCATGTTCATTAAACACGGCACAAAACATTTATGAGAACTGCAGACATGCAGTCACTCAAAAATTACTTCAACATGGCCTCCCGCTAGATGGTGGGGAGGTTACCTCCGTGGTAGAGGCACATGAAGCATTTAGGACGGAGGTATTTTAATCATGGGTTAAATTTCCTGCTGTGGATGATGATACATGGTTATTTCTTGAATATAAAATAGGTGAAATACCGGAAGCATACACTCCTTATGAGGAGGTAGAAATTCCTCTAACTTACCAAGAACATACCAATTGGTTTAAAGGCGCCCTTCCGCATAGTATACAAAATGTGAGACTTGGCCGGCTCAGTAGTGAGGGGGCGACGTGGCCAGTCCTACCCGGATACACACCTCATTCCATTGTTGACTGTCTGACCGCAGGCCAGATACGAGGTTTATATAATAATCTAGTAACGATATATAGAAGTCTTACACAATTCGTAATGCAAACATTAACACTTGCTGCTGTGCAAACTGTTCAAGATGTAGCACCACAACTACACCAGGCATTGTTGTGGGGATTCTGCACATACACAGAACGATGCGCAGGAAAACAGGACCTCGGTGTATAGGGGTTGTACCTTCCTACCACCTTAGTACCCAAAATCCCAAAACCGACTAGCTATAGTGTCTCATTCGTTCTCCTACATAATCACGAAGCTACAAATGTTTAGACAACCCAGAACACAACACTCCCAACTCTCTCAGAAATCGAGGTAGCAAGACATACCCTTGTTATGTTATGTTATTCGGGATTTATAGAGCGCACGGCTACTCGATTGAGTGTCCCGGCGCTAAACATCCTGGTCGTGGCTGACAAAAAGGCACTAGGCTCGCTGAGATGAAATACTATTGCTGAAATAACCAGGTTTTTAATGACTTCCTAAAGGTCAGAAGGTCCTGTGTCAGTCTAAGTGCTGGAGGGAGACTATTCCAGAGGTGCGCTGCATGCACCTGGAAGGAACGACCCCCTATTCGTGCCCGATGGAATTTAGGAATACGTGCGAGATGAAGCGCCGAGGATCTCAGAGCACGAGGTGGGTGGTAAAATTGAACTGTATTCTTAAGATATGGGGCCCCCGAACCATGGAGTGCCAAGGCCAAAACCATTGCTTTAAAAGTTATCCTCTTGCGGATCGGGAGCCAGTGCATAGCATTCAGGTGGGAGGACATCCGAGTTCTGGGGCCGAGCATGAGTATCGTCCTAGCCGCTGCGTTCTGTATTACCTGTAGTTGATTAAGCAGGTATTCAGGGATACCCAAGAACAGAACATTGACGTAATCCAGCCTAGAACTAACTAGTGCCTGGATCACAATTTGTCTGTGTGCTACTGACAGCAGAGGAAGGAACTGCTTGAGCATCTTAAGTACTCCAAAGCAGGCACCCACTACAGATTGAATTTGGGAGTTCATAGATAAGTTATCCTCGAGTCTGACACCTAAGTTTTTTACCGTTTTGACTGAGGATGTAGGGGGAGACATGTCCTGGGGCCACCAATTTCTCCAGATATTATCTATAGGGAAGCCAAAAAGCATAATCTCCGATTTCTCAAGTTACATTTCTATTGATGTGATTGGAGCCAGGAAAATACCTCGGCGAGGCAGGTGTTGATCACTTCTCCACTAAAGACTGCCTCCTTGTCGCAGGTAAACAGTAGTTGTGTATCGTCCGCATACGATACTATCTTGGCTCCATGGGCTTCAGCTAGATAAGCCAGGGGGGTCATATAAAGATTAAAGAGGGTGGGGCTCAAAATCGAGCCCTGCGGGACCCCCACCTTTAGAACGGGAATGGATGCTGCAAAGGGCGGAGCCCAGACTGTTTGTTGGCGGTCTTTCAAAAAGGAGGAGAACCACCAAAATACCGTGCCCCCGCAGCCGCACTCACTCATACTTGTCCACAATAAGAATTGGCAGAGTCACGGTAATAGTTCAAAATGTTTATTTTAACTATCATGCTCTATAATGCAGTACATTAGCCACTACCAGCAGCAAAATGCATAAACTCAGAACAATTAGCATTGTCACAATTCCATAGAATATGAAGGGGGATGTCATCATATACAAACAGTGGAAAAAGGACTATAAGGCATAACCACTCTCCCCTTGACTGGAAGAAGTTTTATTATATTAAAGAAGATCTCTGGGCTTTGTCAGCAGACCCCATACCTTAAAGCCTAGATGGAAGGTTTACATCAAAGGAATAGCATAGCTCTTCTCCATGGAAAGGGCTCTCTCCAAGAGTGTGTTTGAACAACATGCATCCCCCTAATATCAAAGCATGAGTTTCCAGCAGTGCAGCTGTGTTTAGCATGTTTTGTCTAGGTGTTAGGGACTGACCAGAACAGAATAACAAGGGGCATTGTTTATCGACCTTGCACATCGTGTTCAGACTAAACTTCAGGAACTAGCAGAACGCAAAAAGCAGACAGATCTCATGTGAAAGGCATAAACAGAGTCTTGCAAAATAAAGTAATGTAGTAACGTGTGCAAAAGCAGCATCATGGCAGCAGAGCTCATGCTAATTTAGCAAAGTCGAGAATGACCCTAACTGCCATATAACACCCTCCCCTTGGTAAAGTCGTAGAATATAGACAAAAGACTAAAACAGAGTTCAAAGTTAAGCAGAGTCCAGAAGTGCTTGTAAAAAACCAAATTGTGGGAAAAAAAATTGTAAAAAAAAAAGTTTTTATGATGATTACAATTTTTCGTTTAATGAAAAATGGGATTAAGAAGGAGGTGGAAAACCCATAAATGCTCGTGAACTTAAGAATGCAATTAGTTCCAAAAGGTCATCCCTATCGTTAGTAGAAAAAGGGATGCCATCCAATTAAGTATGTCGAAGGAACAGATATGCTCCTCGTATTGTGATGCTTCCAAGAGCATATCCGGACAACTTGCGTGATATTCAATGAAACTTCGTTCCAAGTGCAGCAGCACGCGCCATGCGGCCATTCCCAGAACAGGCCCATTCATGGGCCTCTAAGGGACCCATTAACTGGTTAAAATCCGGGACAGGACATGACGTATTGGAGAGGCATAAATCCATAGCCCAATAGAAGGGGCAGCGTTGACAGTAGAACACAGGTTGCACGAAAGTGAAGTAGGCAAAGCGAAAAGTTAATCCATAACTCGCGCCAAGCTTCGCTAATGGCAAGCATCCAAAAACTTGTTGCATTCGATCACGGTATAGCTGCAATTGGCCTGGACTGTGCAGTACCACAAGATGAGCAGCCATTGCGCAGCAGGAAGAGAAGAAGCAGGATTCCACCAGCTAATGCCAGTAATAAAGGGAATCCTCCAAAGACGCTGGAAAAAATAGAATGAATAAAAGCCGGTATTACTCCAAATATTGTCAGAAAAGACACAAGGCCGGATCCCACATGTTTAAAAAAATGTGCAAGGCTTTTAGTGTCAGACGCATTAAAAATTTGATGGATAAGCTCCCCAAAGTGAAGTGGGAGGTTAGTGTTCAGAAGTGCCTAATCTCGCTAGATGTCCTAGCCACCTGCAACTCGAAGTGAGGGCCACTTCTTGTTGGAACAATAGCGCTTTGAGCCTGCTCAATTTTTTGAAATGTGTTTTCAAAGTTGGAATGGAAGGCCAAATGGAACTATCTACTTTCCCATGCGATGGCGGAAAAAGCACATTGCTACAACAAGTAACACGTTGTGAAACTGTTACTAAATACGGGATTCCCGCACGTAAACCACAGCAGTTGTGGTTGTTCAAAGTAAGATAACTGCCGTTAGTAAGCAAGGTAAAGCGGAAATTATTGCTGGGACTGGAGTTCCTTTTAAAAAACAAGCAAGATTAGGCACCGATACATTACAAGCGCCGTGTAATTTAACATGTTTACAAACCAGGGAATGCCCTACTTTAGAATCGCAGTCCTCCCCTGTTAGAAAAACTTCCTTATCCTCCCGTTGACATCTGTAAGTGAAAGGAAGGGACCATAATTCATGGAGAAATGCACTACCCAGGGGTTCAAAGTGGCCTATTGGAAAATGTTGCATACATGATTTAAATTGAAACAACGAGAATGGGAGAGATATAACTCCATGTATTAACCAAACAGCTGAATCTGTCTCCGCCACAGAGAATGACAAGGGCTCTAACTGTTCAATGTGTAATTGCGTGTATGTAGCATCTTTCATGGACATAAATCTCTGCTTATCAGTCAAATTAAAGGGTGAAAACAAAGCAGAAGCATTTAAATAATCCCACGGGACTTTTCCCATTTTGAGAGTCTGTAACGTCCATGCAAACTGCATAACTGATCATAATTGATTTTGACCATGGTATAACACAGATACATCATTCTGAACAATATCAATAACAGATGAAACAATATTATCCAAGGTATAAATGCGTGAAGACAGTGTATTGATACTATTGTCGACTACTGCAAGGACTTTTGCCAAATTTGCCTGATCAATTTGGCGCAGACGAAGCGCTGCCTCAATCTGTGAAAGTTTCCAAACTTCATTGTAAGCTGCATTGATAAACCTCTTAGATCTAGGAATCCTAGGACCTAAGAGAAAATCAGCCAAATCGATGTTGCTCGACAAGAGAGACAAGTGTTGTTTCACGGACGACAAAGTGGAATGTTCCAACCATTGTTGACATAATTTACCCACTGAATATGTGGTGACTGCATGTGAATTGGGAAAACGAGGATCTGGTCTAGTCTGTGTGAAACCTGGTGTTCTATTATAAAAACGTAACTGACATGCATTTGAACTCGTTTGCCAGACCAACCAACTGGATTGGTCTATCTCAGAAATATTAAAAGTGTCATTTCGAAACAAAGCTTGTAATGCATCGATCGTATAATTAATTTGTGCGCACCAATTGTCATATTCCGCTAAGGAGGGGATGGATGGGATATTCACATTTTTAACAGTCGCTAAGCTAAAACAAGTTGCCTGGTGCACTGTATCGTTTAAAAATAACATTTGAGTCGGAATCAGGCAGGCACGATGCAGAGCTTCAGTACCCTGAACCTGCCAAGATTTAGTGCCCCAAATTGATTTTGAATCAATGCTATCTTTCCAGTGATCATAACCATGTTTGGCCAATTCCGTTCTAAAGGAATTGGAATAGATCAATTTAGGATGGGTAAGAATAACTTTGGGCTGCGATGAGGAATGCAATTTAAAATAGTAGGATTCTGGATTAGACGTGTTATAATCGGTAAAATAAGCAAACTTATCCCGAAGTGTTTTAGAACTCCCTTGATGGGAGTTGGACAATGTTTCCAGTGTGTATAATTAAAGACAGGTCGTAACGTGTTCGTTTTGTGTAAGTAATGATTCCCATAATGTTGATAACAGAATAAATCAGCATAATTGGCAGAATGTAAATACAAATCTTCAGCATCAAAAGCAGCATAATATTTCAAATCAGAAAACAATGAATGTACAGCTTGCACGTCCCAATCATCGGAATGTATGTCCTGTGTTACCACATCTCCTAAGGAGATGGGAAACACGTATGGTATCTTAAGGACCTCCGTCGGACCGTGGATTTCAAAAGCTACTTTATCCCATATGATGCCTTCTGCAACTGGGAAAGCCGAAATGTTAACAAGAGCTTGATCACGTTTCATGATATGAGACGATGTATGAGGTGCCAGAACTCCGTCGACCAAGTTCACAGCAGAGCGTTCCGGCAAATAATGTCCATTGATCAGCAAGAGAAACACTGTTACAAATCCAATCGACATGAAGAGGAAAATCAGGATAAGTACCAACCAGATGTAGGTCCAGGGTGGGACCAGGTAAGTCTTTTTGAACCAGGAGACGAAAAAACACAATTTTGTTGGTGGAAGCGTTAAAGTGGAAGACGAGGAGGATGAGTCAGAAGAGAAGCTGGCATGATCTCCAAAGTAGCCACTTGCAGTTCTGTTAATTAGAGGTGGTAGGGCCGGATCAGCATGATGTTGTTGAGGACTGTACGGCACTTCACTAATGGACTCATCTGTTGGGTAAGTATACTCAACGTCTGTATTGGAAGAATATGGCGGCAGGACAGGTGAAAGGTCAATAGTAGTGTCCAACACTCCCTCACCCACACGGGCATTAGTGGAAGAGGATGAAGTCAGCGGATTCAATGAAATTGCGTTGCACGAAACTGCTGGCATGACACTATTCAGAATCGGCCAGACGGTGTAACTTGACATTGTCCACTGAGATGTATGTGTTGTCTTTGCGACCAGGTAAAGGAGGTAAAATGACTGTACGAGTACCCTTCAAACCAAGTACTGGAACCGGTGCACAATAAGAGGGACCAAATTCTTTTTTGTTCTCCATCTTTTCTCGTACCAGATCTCCAATCTTAGGAAGCCAGCCGGCAACAGGGATCAGCAGTGCTGCATCATTGGAAGAGGGTAAATGTTCAGTTGGTAGCTGTCACAGGTCTTTTGTAGATCCTGTAACATAGTAGAATGGTTATCTACGTCAATGGTTGCGGCAGCCACCACAACGTCTAGACCATCAAGGTCTGACACAAACATTTTAATGCCAAAGAGCATTTCGTATGGGGTCCGCCCACCCAGAGATCTTCTACAGAGATTATTGAGTGCATGTTGAACACCATACAAATGGGTCAGCCAGTTCCTGTCAGTACCTAAGACCCTAGCTGTCAAAGATTGCTTTAAGTCACGGTTCATTCGCTCCACTATAGAATTGCCCTTAGGCCTGTATGGAGACGAAAACTGCACCAGCACCCCCATCAACATCATTGCGTCCTTGTACGCCTTAGAGGCAAACGCTGGACCTTGGTCTGAATGGAAGGTACCACAGGCAAACATCCCGACAAAGACACGCAAATCTCTAATGACATTTCAAGCATCAGCACTGCGTTGTGGCCAAACCCAAAGGAATCTAGTGCGCGAATCAACTCCAACAAAAATGTATTTATATGCAGTATCAGAAGAGAATGGACCGCAGTGATCAAGATACACACAGCCAAAGGGCTGATTGGAAATATAGAGCTGTGTTTGTGGTGGGCATGAGACCATAGACGGTTTGATCTGTTGACAAATGTCACAAGAAAGTACATAATTACGGATCTGTTTATATAAACTACGCCACCATTAACGTTGCTGTGATATAGAGACCGTCGCAGACACCCCGGCATGTGCAGAAGCCATGCCCTCGTGTGCGGCAATGATCAAAGAAAGCCTGCGGTCCTTGTTGAGACTCAGCCGATCCCCAACAGATGGAATTTTAGCATAAGGAACTTGTTCGGGAGATAAATGATAAGAATACACCGAAGGGAAGCCCTGCGGGTAAGCCGCTCCCTCCTTTCATTATCAATCTTAGTCATGGACCTTGTAATTACAAACAGCATGTGCTCCCACACGCTGATGGCCAAGAGTATTTATAGTAAAACACACTGAAATATCTGTGGTCTAACCAGTCACTCGGCACCCTAGGGCATCCTATACACAAGTAAAAATATATTGATCCTCTCGCTGGGAAGCCCCATTTAAAGGACGGAATCCCATCACTCACCAAAGGTGACATGCTTCATCATCTGGGATCTCCTCCCGGCTGTAAATCCTAGTACAGCCGAGGGCTATAACCCCCTCACTATGAGGGAGGAGCCCAGGGATGTTTTCAGAGTTCAACAGGATATACTAAGATCCATCAAATGAAGAGCTACAGTTCGTTAGTAGGTGATGGGTGCAGTGCTAAAGTGAAAAAAGTGAAGGTGTACTAAAACTAACTACCAGGAGAAAAAAAGGTTTAATATATATCTCATGGTGTCAGGGTTAAAAACAGTGCTAGCGCAGTTTTAAAGAATAACTGCCACTATCAAGTTAGAGGGTCGGTCTACATTTTTCTGCTATCATGACCTACAGAGTGTCCAGCATTCCTCAGGACCTAAAAGTGTGAGCTACTGCATATAGTGTGAAAACAATGAAAAAATAACTACAGCGCAGGTGAAAACTGCTCAATGGAACAGATACAACCATACACACCAAACCTCTGTATTCTAGGCCCGTGTAGTTGTCAAACCTGCGTGAAAAAGAGAGATGCAAATATAGATACAATTAGATACTTGTGTGGGTAAAGTAACCGAAAATGAGTTAACATACTCAATAATTCAACCAATAATCTCATTTATTATATAGAAGAAATTAAGTGTAGATTGGAACTTACCCATATTGTGTGGGTAAGTCACCTCACCTCACCTGGCAACTGCTCAGGACGTGAGGCACCGCTCTAGGAAAAAAATTAAGTTGACAGAAAAGCAAACTCGAAATTAATTACGGGTTTGTCTGTAACATAATCATAATACAAACAGACTCGTCATTACTAAATTTCTAATAAGTATAGAAGGGAAGAAAAAGTATTGGGGGGGAGAAGAACTTTCGTCCATATTAAATTAAGCATTACACTGTACAACAAACTATCGATGTACACCAGTTTTATCAGTCACCAGATTGAATATGATGTATAATCCAATGTGGTCGCAGGGGTTCTTTGTCATATTTACTGGGTTTGTATTGCCGCTAAAGGATATTACAGCAGCGGCTCTTAATTCAAACAAGTATTGTTTGCTACGGCCGTTATTAGAACAGTGTGACAGGTTTAGTTGTTATAACGAGTTTGGATATCCCTGCATATTGATTGCAAGAAAAAGAGGAGCAAGTCAACATAAATGCGCCTAGGTGCACGTTCTTGCTTATGAACATGCATCGCTATAGTACACAAGAGAAGCAGCCATTCTCAAACCGATCACAGGCACGAGAAGTCGCGTATATGCAAAAAACGCATACCGAAATAGTGCTTTAAAGTTAGTCAAAGCAAGATTATCAAGACAAAATGCTAGCACTCCAGGAAGTGAAAGCAGAGATATACGCAGTATCAGTCATAAAGTTTAAGCATAGAAGAACGATAAAGAAGTTCAAACAAAGAGTGGCGCGGAATCAACAAAGACTCACCTGTCCGTTGGTACCCCGGGCTACACTGAGCCGTCGTCGGAGGTACCGAATGTCACGGACCAGGTGATATTTAAGCTGTTCTAATTTGTTCTACAGAGTCACAAGACTCACTGTTTGCGGCGCTTGGCATATGCGTGTACCGCCGGGTTTAGCTCCTGATTGGTGGAGTATTGAGAATAAGGTTTATGGAAAACGTGGTTTATTACTATCAAATCAGTGTACATATTGAAACTCAATGACCTAATATTATGGTCCGATCGGGCTCATATTTGCATATGGCCGTTAGCACAGCCAATAACGTACATGCAAAGGTCGCTCGCAATGCACACGCTTTGCGAGTTCGCGGCCTCGCCCCGGCACTCAGATGTTTGAGTGTTCCAAGTATAACATTTGGAAATGTTTTTTACTGATGTCTTTTTAATAAAGTTAAACTTTTTCAATAAAGAGGGCGCCATTATTTGTGCTAATATAGTCTGCCCTAACATAAAGACTCTAAAGTATAGCAAATATCAAAGAATAAAGGGCTCCTGATCGACATAATGTTGGTGTTGGAGATTATGAAAGTGAATCAAAGGATTCAATACATTGTTAGAACCGCTAATGTAAGGATCTAATAACGATATTGTTCAGGCCCGCACTAACACCGAGCCATTAGTGCAACCAGCAGCCGTTATATGGAAGAAATAGGTATATTTATCTTCACGACGCCTATGCTGCGGTCTTTACAGGAATCCACCCGTACAACTATGTATAGTGGCATAGTCAAAAAATAATCTTACAAAAGAATTTCTAGATGATATTCCATAGCGCCTATGCATTTTGGGATCTTACAAGGGATCCTCCTGTACAACTATATATGGTGACATAGTCATAAATTGTCTTGCTAAGGAATTTCTAGATGATGTTACATAGCGCTTATGAAGTTTGGAAGATAGATATACTGTTTGTAAAAATTGTCTTGCTAAGGAATTTCTAGGTGATGTTACATAGCGCTTATGAAGTTTGGAAGATAGATATACTGTTTGTAAAAAGAATCCCAAGGGTTCTAACAGGATGTCTGAGAGTGACATTAACAAGACATCCATATTCATGATACCAAAACTTTTATATTTTAGATTTTACATTTCAAAGGAGGGTCCATGGTATATCATCGTTGAGACCCTTCTTATCACTTTGTAATTTGAATACCCAACGTTGTTCTTTGACAAACAGAAATTTGGATATATCTGAAATGTGTGGAGGAATGTATGGTTGCTCCAAGACAGTCCAGCGGAGTTCATCCGCTGTATGTTTGAGTGATAAAAAATGATTTGTAAGTTTGGTGGCCTGTTTGTTGCATCTTATAGTGCTTTTGTGTTCCGAGATACGTAGTTTGACCTTGCGGGTGGTCATGCCCACATACTGAAGTTGGCATGGACACGTGACAAGATAAATAAGTTTGTCACTGTTACAGTTTGTGTGTTTAGATTGAGACCATGGTCTTGATGTCCCAATGTCAATCACTGTTGTATGTTTGGTCTGCGGTCAGACTGAACAAGACTGTAGTAATCTGCTTGTTAAGTAATGCACCTTCTCTGCCCTTGTTTTCTGCCTGATGCTCTAACAATATGATGTCATTTGGAATGCGAGGGATGTTTGTACTGGAGAGAGAGCAGTTGGAGAAGATGGGCTGAGCAGCCAGGAGGCTGCTCCTGGTGGGGCTTACTTTGGAACTTACTAAGATGTAACTTGGAGAATAAACTACTAACCACAAGAGATGTCCACGAGACTTCTTTGATTGTTACATTGGCGACGATTTAAAAGGAAAAGAACTTACGCGTGGAGAAAAGAAGGCTACTGGGACTTAAGGTACTAATATTACTATAGACATTGTACTATTTAAGCTGTCTGGCACTTGCCCCACCAGTGACCCCGATAACAGTCGCCCTAAAAAATTCAAGGTGCCAGATTCACCTGTGTGTGAGACTGTAAAGAGTAACTGCACTCATGTTTTGAAAGTATGACCATCTGAAAATATGCCGTGTAAAAAGTAATTAAGGCAACAACGAAGTGAGTGTTAAACTGATGTTGAAGGCTATGACCATTAAGAAGTAACAGAGACTAACAGTGTGCCACGGTGTGGAGTGCTGAACCGTGAAATGTGGTGTCGGGGGCAAGCATCGAGCCCCGGTGTGAAGTGGTTAAGCACAGAGCACTCTGAAGTTGTGAACTTGTGAAACGCTGTGAAGTGGTTGTGCCAACTTGAAAGTGAAGAAAACTGAGGTCAGCACCAATTGAAAGTGTCAACTGGGAAGCGTGTGACTGTGAGAAGCAACGTCAGTCAGCAACGGACAGTCATCTCTGGTGTGAAGTGGCTGTGATTTACATTTCAAATGTGCTAATTGAGGGCATGTCAATTATTCCCGGTGTAATTATTCAAGTGTGCTGGTCGGGGGTAAATATCGAGCCCCAGTGAGCCCTGCTGACCCTTGTGACATTGCGTGGCTGTCAAGGGGGGGAAGCTTCGAGTCTCGGTGTGAAGTCATTAAGTGCTATGCTATTCAGATTCACACCTTAAGACGTGGGAATGGACCAAGCCCCTATGTTGTTTAATGGTGCTTAGCAGTAATCATATGTCGCCACAGAGCAAAGATCGGGCCCCGGAGTTAACAGATGGTGTTACGGGCAAGGATGAGAGCATTGTGTAATGCGGTGATTGGCGGCAAACATTGTAAAGCATCAAATTGCCAGTTATCTTTTGGAAATTGTGTGCCTTTTGGAGGTGTGTCACTCCTTAGGTGTCTCTTATTACGGCCGACTTTACTGTGCAAACTGTGCAATATCTGGGGCGATGTTCCTGTCATGTTTATGTCTTTGCTGTGCATGTTTAAAAAGATTTCAACTGCAAACTCTTCGATAGTGGAACAACGCTTACAGTTTAGTTTTAAAACGTCTAACACGAGATGAGGAGTACACGCGCCGCTTTACTTTCTCACTGAAGCCTTCAGCGTCATAGTGCCAACACCTCTTCTGTGACGTCTCCTCACTCCATTCATGTTTGTATTCCTTGGCTGCAATATGTTGTGCACGTTAGTGCCGAGAACCACCCGGCTCTACGTCAAAAAAAAATGCGTGCCTCCATTTTGTATCTACAGGACCTAGTATTGCCAATAAAGTTAATTTCATGAATCAGGTACTGACGATAAAGATGGTTTTAAAGTGAGGATTGCTGTGAGCGTCGCTGCCTGTAGATCGTCAAGGGGTCACAGGTATTGTCATTTTAGTTAAGTGAAAACTCCATATTACAGGGAATGTCCTTGTGAAAATTTAGGACTAGTATAACATCGCCATCTTGTGACTGTTTAGCGCGACTGCACCAGGGCAAGGAAATAAAGAGTCCAATTGTCTAAGACACCGAGTAATCTCGAGCACGAATTGAGGAACGATGTTTGGACTCGAGACTTTGTTGAAGATCTCGACAGTGGGTCAGAGAACCTATGAATCACAATGTGACATTGCCTGACTAGAGACAAGAGAGAAAAAAAAAAAAAGAAAAGGGACAGTTTTTCTAGAAGCTGATTCCAAAAGCCAGAGTCCTGAGTGTGCCCAGAACAGGGACAGTGATTACTGTGTTGAAATTGGTGATATGTTGGCTCTACGAGTTATTAGTTATAGTAAGACCATAAAAGTCAATGGATTCATTGTTGCTTGTTTTGACGTTTTCAGCAGAGCCATGTACTTCACCTGCTTTTAATTGGCAAGGTACTATTCGGGTGAGAATTCGCTCACCGGTGTTATAGTCTAAATTAATGTGTATTTGCATTACAGTGTTTATAGGGAGGTGGATTCCCCCTTTGGGAGGTTAGTGCGTGTGTGTGGTTTATAGGGAGGTGGATTCCCCCTTTACAATAATTGGGGAGGTTACTGTGGTGTGTGGTTTATAGGGAGGTGGATTCCCCCCATGACAATATTATTACTGCATTACTATTATTATTATTACAGCGTTTTATTAAGTTAGTGGGACTGCATGGGAATGCAGTATGTGAACAGAGTATTATTGCGGGAGTGTGAGTCCCTGATCTTGCAAAAGTATGCAGTAGGGGTAAGTATATGGCATATTACAGTGCGTGCAGTAGAGGGCGTGTGATATTCCCTGGTCCTGCTATTTGTTTATGTTTAAGATTTCTATTTTACTGTTTATTACTTACATTATTATTACTGCATTACTATTATTATTATTATTATTACATAGGGAAGGAAATTTATAACTTATATTACTATTATTACATTTTACATTATTATTATTATTATTACTTGAGGAGGGTTTTTCCCATATTAGTACTGTGTTCTATTACGTTTATTCTGGAATGTTTATCTTCTTTTCCTATGTTTATATATGTGTATACTGTTTGATTTTGTTTAATCATTATAAGGGGGAAGATGTGTAGTAATCTGCTTGTTAAGTAATGCACCTTCTCTGCCATTGTTTTCTGCCTGATGCTCTAACAATATGATGTCATTTGGAATGCAAGGGATGTTTGTACTGGAGAGAGAGCAGTTGGAGAAGATGGGCTGAGCAGCCAGGAGGCTGCTCCTGGTGGGGCTTACATTGGAACTTACTAAGATGTAACTTGGAGAATAAACTACTAACCACAAGAGATGTCCACGAGACTTCTTTGATTGTTACAAAGACCCACATGGAAAATGCCCTTGTACTGGAGGCAGATTCCACAAGGTCTCTACAGTGGAAGGGATCATTGTTGGTTTCTTGGGTCGTGTGTGCACCAAGCTATCTCTCAGATTGGAGCTACTCTTGAACGCAAAGAGTGGTAGAGGAATGTTCTCATTAGCAATGTTGAGGATCCTCCAATGCTTGCGTATTGTCTTTTGAATCCCATTGGACAAAGCGCTAAAAGCGCTGACACATGTCAACCTTGATGTACTCAATTTAGGTACTCGAGGCTCCAAGAGTGCCTCTCGATTGTTATTAGCAGCACGTTTCCAAGATTGACGGATACGTTTTTTGGGGTACTTCCGATCTTTCAACTGCCTGGCTAGTAACTCTAGGAAATGGAGTGCCTTTAACAAACAGGAATTTCAGGACACATTGGCCAGCTAAACCCCAACCTTTGACTCTGATGTCGATCTCCTGGAAGCAAATATCTCAGCCTGGCTACCAGCAGCTAGTGATATGCATGCCCCGCTCAAAAAACTAAAACGAGCTTGCCGCTCTGATGCACAGAAATGGTTCTCTGATGAACTAAGAGAACAAAAATTGGCCCTTTGTCAAAAAGAAAGGAAATGGAGATTGAACTATTCCCTAGAAGGGAAATGCCACTATTCGGAAGCATGGAAAGAATATAAAAAAGCTATTATTGTAGCCAAGGCTGCTCATTTCTCCTCTAGAATTTTAAACTCTAACAACAGGTCGAAGGAAATCTTCTCTATTGTTAACGAACTATCTAACGCAGAGAGAGTCCTACCTAAACCCACACCTACCCAAGAACTCTGCGACTCTCTGAATAACAACTTTTTGGAAAAAATCTCTACCATTAAAGCCAGTATCCCAATACCCAGACTCATTGAGACACCCCTCGCTACGATGAGGAACCCTTTTACCTTGGATCACTTCCCAGCCATTAGTACCCAGTCCTTCATGGGCTTGCTGTCCAGAGTAAAATCTGGCTCCCCCATGGATTGCTGCCCACCTCATGTCTTAAAAGACACACTCTCCGCCCTGCCGTGCTCCACCATGACCCTCCTGAATGAGTCCCTCTCGCAGGGCCGTGTTCCTAAAGTATTCAAAGACGCAAAAAACCTGGAGCAGACCCTCAAAATCTGTCAAACTATCTCCCCATCTCCCTGCTACCTTACTTGGCCAAAGTACTCAATCAATCAATCACAGAATTTGTAATGCGCACTACTTACCCGCGAGGGTCTCAAGGCGCTGGGGGAGGAAAAAGGGGGGGGTGGTGCTGCTACTGGTCGAACAACCAGGTCTTGAGTAGCCTCCTGAAGGTCAGCAGGTCTTGGGTCTGTCGTAGGCTTAGTGAAAGGGTGTTCCAGGTCTTGGCGGCGAGGTGGGAGAAGGATCTGCCGCCGGTGGTGGTTCTTCGAATGCGAGGGACGGTGGCGAGGGAGAGGTCAGCGGAGCGGAGTTGGCGGTTGGGGACGTAGAAGAGGAGTCGTCTGTTGAGGTAGGCTGGGCCAGTCTTGTGGAGTGCCTTGTGTGCGTGGATGAGGAGTTTGAAGGAGATTCTCCTGTCGACGGGGAGCCAGTGCAGGTTCCTCAGGTGGGGGGTGATGTGGCTGTGGCGTGGTACATCGAGGATCAGGCGTGCGGAGGCGTTTTGTATGCGTTGCAGTCGCTTGATGAGCTTGGCCGGGGCTCCCGCGTAGAGGGCGTTCCCATAGTCGAGTCTGCTGCTGACGAGGGCCTGGGTGACTGTTCTTCTTGTGTCTGTCGGGATCCACCTGTAGATCTTGCGAAGCATGCGGAGGGTGTTGAAGCAGGAGGATGAGACTGCGTTGACTTGCTTGGCCATGGAGAGCGTTGAGTCGAGGATGACTCCCAGGTTGCGTGCGTGGTCGGTGGGTGTCGGGGCTGCTCCCAGCGTCGTTGGCCACCAGGAGTCGTCCCAGGCTGAGGGGTTGGAGCCGAGGATGAGGACCTCTGTCTTCTCCGTGTTCAGTTTTAGTCAGCTGATCTTCATCCAATCGGCGACGGCCTTCATCCCTTCATGGAGGTTGGATTTGGCGGCGAAGGGGTCCTTGGTGAGGGAGAGGATCAGTTGAGTGTCGTCGGCGTAGGAGATTATGTTGAGGTCGTGCTGTCTGGCGATGCGTGCGAGCGGGGCCATGTAGATGTTGAACAGTGTTGGGCTGAGGGACGATCCCTGGGGTACGCTGCAGATGATCTCGGAGGCTTCGGATCGGAATGGTGGGAGGCGGACTCTCTGGGTTCTGCCGGTGAGGAAGGAGGTGGCCCATTCCAGGGCCTTGTCTCGGATCCCTGCGTCGTGGAGGCGTGCGCGTAGAATGCGGTGGCAGACAGTGTCGAAGGCGGCGGAGAGGTCCAGCAGGATGAGGGCTGCGGTCTCACCGTTGTCCAGCAGGATCCTGATGTCGTCGGTGGCGGCGATGAGGGCAGTCTCAGTGCTGTGGTTGCTGCGGAACCTCGATTGGGATGGGTCCAGGATGCTGTTTTCTTCGAGGTATCGGGTTAGCTGTTTGTTGACGATCTTCTCGATGACCTTGGCTGGGAACGGAAGCAGGGAGATGGGCCGGAGGTTCTTGAGGTCTCTCGGGTCCGCCTTGGGTTTTTTGAGTAGGGCGTTGATCTCTGCGTGTTTCCAGCTCTCTGGGAAGGTCGCGGTCTCGAAGGAGAGATTGTTGATGTTGCACAGGTGGGGTGCGATGGAGCTGCTGGCTTTGTTGAAGATGTGGTGCGGGAAAGGGTCTGACGGGGAGCCGGAGTGTATTGTGCTCATGGTCTTGATGGTGTCCTCGATGTTCACGCTGGCCCAGGCTGGCAGGGGATCGTGGTCGATGGTGTGCGGCGGGTCTGGTGCATCGATCTTAGTTGGGGCTGTCTGGGTGTTGAAGCTGTGGTGGATGTCGGCAATCTTGCGGTGGAAGAAGGTGGCGAGGGAATCGCACAGGGGTTGCGACGGTGGGATGTCGTTGGTGTTGGAGCTGGGGTTGGAGAGTTCCTTCACGATGTTGAAAAGCTCCTTGCTGTTGTGTGCGTTGTTGTCGAGGCGGTCTTTGAAGGAGATTCTCTTGGCGGACTTGATGAGGTGGTGGTGGTTACGGATGGCGTCTTTGTGGGATGCGTGGCTGTCCGGTGTCTTATCACTGTGCCATTTCTTCTCTAGTTTCCGGCAGGTACGCTTGGAAGCTAGGAGTTCCGAGGTGAACCAGCTGGCTCTTTTGGTGGTGTCAGCGTAGGTGAGTTTTTCAGCGGGGCGAGGGTGTTGGCACAGTCGTCCATCCATCTTCTGAGGTTGCAGGCAGCGTCGTCGGTGTTGGATGGGTCGGAGGGAGGGCTGAGAGCGAGGGTTGCCCGTAGTTGGTCTTCGGTGACTTTGCTGGAAGCCCACGTGGCAAAGTGCTTGTCCAACTTCATGGAACATTCTGATTATTTAGACCCACACCAAGTGGGATTCCGTCCCGCCCATTCTACGGAGACAGTGATATTGGCAGTCCTGGACGCTTTACGAGATAAAGCTGACAGAGGCATTCTGCAGGCCCTGGTGCTATTAGATCTCTCGGCCGCCTTCAACATGGTCGATCATGGTATTTTGAGGGACCGTGTCAGGCAGGCCGGCATCCAGGGCTCAGCCTTCAGCTGGATTAGCTCTTTTCTTGAAGGCCGCACTCAAGCGGTACGCTTAGCCTCATTCACTGCACCCAAGCTAACGACTATGGGGCCGATTCCGATCTCGGCCGGTAGGGCTCCGAATCGGATTCGGCTTTACCGGATCCAATTCGGAGCCCTGTTTCCCAACCGAATCGTACGCGGGTCCGGCCGAGCGAGTACGATGCAAGTGCCCGCGAAATCGCCGACCGACTCGTACGCGGCTTCAACATGCTCCGACCGACTCGCACGGACACAACTCGCACCGCGCAATGGAGACTTTCCCCGGCCGGGTAAGTACGATGCGCACCGCGAGCAGTCCGACCGACTCGCGCCGTCCGGCTCGAAAGAGCTGTCGGAGCCGGACTTTGGGGGTCTGCGTTGGACCCCCCTGTATGCGTGGCCGCGCGAGTCGCACACAGGGGGGACCCATGGGTCCCCCTACCTGTGCATGTACGGCACGATGCGCTTAGCCGCGTACCCGCTGTAGGGGGCGCCCTTGTTCGCCTCGCACCCATTGAGGCAATGGGAGCCCGCGTACGCGTTGTACGACCGGCTCCCATTGACTTCAATGGGAGTCCGACCGACTCGAGTCCGGGTGCATGCGTGCGCATCGTACTCGTTCGGTCGGACTGCCAGTGTCCGATTCGGTCAGAATTCTCTCCGGGTCCGGCTCGGTCGGAGAGATTTCCGGCCCGAATCGGAATCGGCCCCTAAGTGTGGGGTCCCACAGGGATCATCACTATCCCCCATCTGTTTAATCTTTACCTCTTACCTCTGATTCAGTCCCTGAAGGAAAGGAATGTGACCACCTTCAATTATGTCGATGATCTGCAGTTAACGTTTACCATAGATAACTCAACCAACTCAGTTCTTGAATTCCAGGCCACCATGCTCCATATTCGCCACTGGATGGACCGAAACCATTTAAAACTCAATCCAGGCAAGACTGAACTAGTTCTGACAGGGAGCAGTCAGATCTTCTGGGGCCCACACTACTGGCCTTCGGAACTCGGATCCCCCCGAACCCTCTACCTCTGTCAAGAGCCTCGGGGTCAACATAAATAACGACCTATCGTTAAGATCTCAAGTTGGTGCGGTGGTCTCGTCCTCTTTCTTTTAGCTACGAAAGATCAGAAAGATCAGCTGTCTGCTCACTCATGCAGCGCTGATACAGGTCGTGATAGCCATGGTGCTATCACACTTAGACTACACCAACTCAATCTACCTAGGCATGCCACTTTTCCTAATCAAGCGGCTTCAGATGGTTCAGAACCAAGCAGCGAGACTGATCCACCAGCAACCCAGATGGCAATCTGCCAGACCACTTTAAAAAAAACTGCACTGGCTCCCCATTCCCCAACGCACGTCCTTTAAGACGGGATGCCTAATTTTTAAGTCTCTACACGGTCGGAGCCCCATATTCATTAACTGCCTCTTATCTAGGTACACTCCCTCTCGCAACCTCCGCTCAGTACACCTCCAGTTACTGACCACCCCTGCCTTCAAGCTAAAACGACAGGGAGGATGTAGGTATGCATCCCTGGCCCCAAGACTGTGCAATTCCTTCCCTCTGGAGATTCGGTCATGTCCTGATCTGTTGAGTTTCAGGAAAATGCTTAAGACATGGCTGTTCATGCAGGCTCACGAATAACTCCATCTATTTGTTCCGGCAATTTCTAGAGTTAGCGCCATGAAACCTCTTGGTGTACGTGCGCTGTATACATTTTTTTATAACATAACAAAAGAGAGATGCAAATATAGATACAATTAGATACTTGTGTGAGTAAAGTAACCGAAAATGAGTTAACATACTCAATAATTCAACCAATAATCTCATTTATTATATAGAAGAAATTAAGTGTAGATCGGAACTTACCCATATTGTGTGGGTAAGTCACCTCACCTCACCTCACCTGGCAACTGCTCAGGACGTGAGGCACCGCTCTAGGACAAAAATTGAGTTGACAGAAAAGCAAACTCGAAATTAATTGCGGGTTTGTCTGTAACATAACCATAATGCAAACAGACTTGTCATTACTAAATTTCTAATAAGTATAGAAGGGAAGAAAAAGTATTAGGGGGGAGAAGGACCTTCGTCCATATTAAAATTAGTATTACACTGTACAAGAGGGGCGCTAGAGGGCGCCAAGCAAGATGGCCGCACTTGCGTGAGGCTCTTGTGGCTCGGGAGGATATCCGACAATAATCCTCTTCATCTCCGGCCTATCCTGCCAGTACAAGCTATCACCTGCAAGCTGAAACGCCGGGGCCCCCATAGAACCCGATTGTGGCTCACCTGCACGCCCGGATCCGGAGAAAACAGGCTCTGATCTCTCCTGATGGGGCGCGCAAAATGGCGGCGGCGCTGACCGGTTGAGCGAGCCGGGCCGCCCTTACCTCTTGCCGCGGGCTTGCTGTGCCCGTCATCGGAGCTGCCGATCCAGCTGCTGTACCGAGAGCCACGCCGAGATTAATTGCCGGAGGTTTGCGGACCCGCCATTTGCCCTTGACACGCCTCGAAGAATCGCCGTCTGGTGGGGCGCCCCGAGCTGCCGAGCCGAGCTGAGAGACCTGTATCGGCGCCGGCGCCAAGACGCTACCCGAGATTCCACTGCACCGCCATACCCTCCGATCTGCCGCCATGGGGAAGACGGATGGCCGTCAGCCGAAATTAAACTTTAATACACGTAAGAATGCCAGATCCCAGCCGGAGCCTGATGAGGATCAAGCCGACGCTCCGGCCCCCTCTACCACAGATCTAAAAGACCTCTTATTAATAATGCAGTTGAGCCTAACATCCATTGAAGCGAAAATGGACACCATGAACGCCAGGCTGGACGGCCTCACTCACAGAGTGGAGAAGCACGACGATCGCTTGATGGAGGCGGAGCGGCGAATATCTGACCTGGAAGACACCTCCAGCGCCACCAACAGTCGTACACTCGAGATGGAGAAGGTCCTGAAAGTGATCGCTGCTAAAAACGAAGACTTAGAATCTTGCTCCAGGCGAAATAATCTACGTATTCTTGGGGTGCCGGAATCAACAGCCACCGGGAAGATGGAAGAATATGTCGAACACCTCCTCATAACGCTCTTTGGTAGGGAATCCTTCTTGCCAGTCCTCGTTGTCGAGAGGGCACATCGTTCGCTGGCGGGTCGACCCGCGCCCGGCGCCCCGCCCCATAATAGCTAAACTGCTCAACTACGAGACCGAGATACCGCCCTCCGCCTCTCTAGAGACACAGGTCAACTCCGACACGATGGAATGGAGATATCCATCTACCCCGATTTCACCATGGCCGTTCAGGAACAACGGCGAAAGTTCCTTCAGGTCAAGAAAAGACTGCAACAACTCAGTCTGCCCTACGCTATGCTGTTCCCGGCCCGCCTCAAAGTTACATATCAAGGGAAACAACATTTCTTCACTAATCCACAACATGCCCAGGACTTCCTCAAAACCTTGCCCAAACCACCCCCGGACCGGTCGTCCCCTACGCTCCGTCCGGAGGGCAATGGAAATGCCTCCGACATAGAATGAACTTGCGGAGAGGTGGCCCGGCATCAAGAACTTGACCTTACACCACCACCCAATAACTCAGAGTCCTACGACCTCCGCGGATCTGACACTGTTGCAGATACCGCTGACCACACTACAGAACCGGCCGGGCTCGCGACACCCGGCACAAAATCTTCAACGAAGAGTCTGCACAGATCTGATAGCCTGCACACATCGGGACAGAGGGGTGTCTACTCCCTGAGCTCTACTAGCAACACCGCCCTGTGGGTTCTTCTCTTTTCCCTTCAACAGTGCCAGATGCAGGACATGGACTACTATCCTGCCTCTGCAACACCTCTTCTACATGATGCCTTTGACACTCAATGCCAGTGCCTGAGACATCAATCCTACGCTGCCCTGTATCATCAGGTAATCTCCAGCAGCTACAGAACTGTAACAGCTAATGTGACGAGATGACGCTGTACAACTCTACCCGAGCACCCTCGCCGCTGCGAGGAGAGACTGGTCGCCCTCTAGATTCCACCCGACAGGTGAACCCTTCGTATTGACTTTTGTATAATTATGGTATTGGTTAGACCGTATTCCCCTGTTGGGAATTGGGCGCACGGGGCTATTTGGGAGGGGGGGAGGGCTATAGGCCACGGCAGGTTTGGGCTGCTGATGTGGGAGGAGGGAGGGGCCACCCGGTTCTGTGCTCTATCTGGAACTGGAGATTCGTATTTTAAGCCATGTACCGTATTATTGACACATGGTTCTCGGACTCACCGACAGTGTCTAACCACACCTTGCTTGCGCCCTATATTTTATGCTCCATATTCACGACATGGAAGACCGCTCTAGCCCTACCACATACAACTTCCTAACATGAAATGTTCGCGGATTGGGAGACCCCCGCAAACGCCGACATATCCTGGCATACTTAGACCGTCACAATATCCACTGTGCGTTCCTGCAGGAAACACACTTTAGCCCCACCTCCCCTATCTCGTTTGCATCTTGCTGGGCAACCCATGCACACTTCTCTTCCTACTCCTCCTATGCCAGAGGTATTGCCATCCTGATTAAGCGATCTCTCCCCTACACGCACATAGGCTCTCAGGTCGACCCCCAAGGCCGCTGCGTAATTATTTGGGGTAGGCTGGCAGCTCAGTCCATAACTCTTGTCTCTTGTTATGGACCCAACACTGACGACCCGGAATTCTTCCGGATACTCTGGGGGAAGATCCTGGACATTGGCTCCACACATTTAATGTGGGGGGGGACTTTAATGTGACCTTAAACCCTGCTCTGGACCGTTCACACCCGTAACCGCACCACTATTCAAAAGCGCACCGCACTCTAAAAGCAATTGTTGAAGACTACAAACTGCTTGATGCTTGGCGCCACCTATACCCGCTGCGCCGAGAAGGCTCCTGCTACACAACTGCCTGTGCCTCTTGATCGAGAATAGATGGGTGGCTAATCACTAAGGGACTTGCCCCCTGGCTGCGGTGCACATCCTATTTACCTCGCACGCACTCTGACCACTCCCCTGTACTTGTCACACTTGCCCCCCCTCTGATGGAATCGCCGTTCCTCTCCTGGCGCCTTAACCCGCAACACTTATTGGACTCGGTATTCAAACAGGAACTGGAACAGGAAATAACTGACTTTTTCCCACGAAATGAGGGCTCGTCGTCCAATACTCCACAATATGGGAGGCTTTTAAAGTCACCATCCAGGGGATATGCATTGCAAAGGGCGGGGGGGTTCTCAGAGATCTGCGCTCCACACTCCGCAAACTAGAAACTGAACTCAAGCGGACAGAAAACGCGATACACACAACCCCCACACCGGCACTGCAGGCTCAGCTGCGAAGCTTAATTACTGAATATCAAACAGCAGCTGAACGAGAATGCAAATTTAGAGGAAAATATCACACAGCGCGCCGATATGGGGAGGGGGGATATACCGGGAAAGACACTAGCTTCCCTAATTCGCCCCCCCGCTTTGTTAATATGGTCCTGGAGATTGAAGATGCAGACAGACAAAAGCACAGAAACACTTCTGACATAGTGGACACTTTCCACAGCTTCTATAGAATCTTGTATAAAACTCATAGAACCCGCCGGATAGATTTTACCCCCTTTTTCGAAGACACTGCAATAGCCTGGCTGGGAAACGGACAGCGGGAATCTCTCCTAGCTCACTATGAGGATGACGAAATTGTTTCTGCAATAATGCAGCTGCAATTAGGTAAAGCCCCGGGGCCGGATGGCCTTCCGGCCGAATTCTACAAGACGTTCCGTCACTTACTCATCCCTGTGCTGAGACATGTTTTTGAAGAGGCCCGGGAAACGGGCATATTACCTCCAACAATGCGTGAGGCATGTATTATCTCTTTACCCAAGCCAGGCAAATCGTCCCTGCATTGCGATTCATACAGACCTCTCTCATTAATCAATGTCGATGCCAAAATTTTAGCAAAATTGATTGCCAATCGCATTAGTCCCCTCATGACTGCCCTGGTACTCCCAGACCAATCGGGCTTTGTACCCACCAGAGGTACGTCCCACAACCTGCGCACCCTGTTTGCGATCCTCCAAGACATTGAGCCTAGCCTGGACGCCGCAGCGGTGTTTCTCGACGCTACAAAAGCGTTCGATTCATTAGAATGGGACTACCTTGCCTTTGTTTTGCAGCGTATGGGAATTCCCGCGCCCTTCCTGGACTGGATAAACTTACTGTACACAGGCCTGCAGGCTAGAGTCCAAATTAACGGCGCCCAGTCCCCCCCTTTCAAAATCACCAGAGGCACCCGCCAGGGATGTCCTTTATCGCCTCTCCTTTTTGCTATAGCGATTGAACCCTTGGCGACCAAAGTTCGCCAACACTTTCGAGATCATGCGCTGATATACCCAGAGCGGCAGATTTTAATCTCCCTGTACGCTGACGACATCACCCTGTATCTGCGCAATCCAGAAGAAAGCCTCAACCCCATTCTTCGGCTTTTTATCCACTTCGGTCAGCTATCCGGAGTTCACATTAATTGGGGGAAATCTCAGATCTTTCCCCTTACTGAGACTACCAAACGTTTCGAACCGGACTATCCCCTCACGTGGTGTGAGTATACAGTCACATACCTTGGGATAGTCGTCTCTCGGAGCCGGGACGAACTGATGCTGTCCAACTATGGGCGAGCACTTGATCTGATAACAGAAAAGATTACCCGATGGATAGCTTTGCCCCTCTCCATGGCGGGCAGGGCTTCCCTGATCAAGATGGTGATACTGCTCTACCTCTTTACAAACATCCCCTATGCCCCTAGCCGTCATTTTTTTAAGGACATCAGAACCCAGATGCTCCGGCTTGTGTGGGGTGGGAAACAGGCCAGGCTTAAGTGGGATACCCTCACGCTTCCCTTTGAGGCCGGGGGGTTCGAAATACCCGATCTGGAAATGTATCTACTCTGTGCTCAGGCCCATTTTGCGGCCTATTGGATGAATCCTCCCCCTCACATGCCTCATCTTGCGATAGAGGACGGATATATGACCCCCACGCCACGCTCAGCCTATTTGAGCACTCCGGTGGTACCCAGACGGCAGGCATCTACCACTGTACAATGCACAACTAGTGCTTGGAACGACCTAGCCTGTCGGACTCAATACTCCCTACTATATTCACCCCTACTCCCACTGCAGGGGAGACATGATCTCCCGGTTACACAAGATGGAGGATGCCGCCGCCTGCTATGCAGGCTCTCCATTCTCACTTGGGGGCAACTCTATACGAAAGGGAAATTCTGCTCAAGTGATGATTTTTTTGGAGCCTCCTCTCCTACCCCGCTAGAACGATTTTATTACATTCGGCTCAGACAAGACATGCGGTCTCTCACCCCCAGTTTCCCGCTCGAACCTTCTCTTATGCCCCCCTTGCACGCTCTCCTGCAACAAACGACTCCCATACATGTGGTATCACTTTTATATCGCACCACTCAACACAGTGGCGAACACACCCCACCCCCAGCGAAGATCAAGTGGGAGGACGAACTGGGACACCCCATTACTGAAAAACAATGGACCTTCTGCTGTCGTCAAACTGGGGAAGTCTCCGCCAGTAGCAGATTGCGCCTAATACATTATAGATACCTCCATCGATTGTATTACTCACCTGCGCGGCTATGTCGCCTTCACTTACGGGACGACGATCGTTGCGATCGCTGTGGAGTTGAAGGAGCCGACTTCAAGCCCTTGGCCTGGGATTGCGCACCTGTGCGCCGCTACTGGGGGGAAATTCTGCTTGCCTTGAACCACATGACGGGGTCACACATCCCGGACGACCCCCTCACTGCACTCCTAGGATACACTGAACTAATACCCGTAACGGTACGGCGATATGTCTCATTAGCACTCCTCCTTGCTAAACGGCGCATCGCTTGTAAATGGGGCAGGGGCAGAGCCCCCAAATTCAAGGAGTGGCTTCACGATCTCATATACTGTCAAGAACAATTACATACTTACGCTGACCTGTTGCCGCCCTCCTCTCACCCACGAGACATCTGGGGCCCTCTCCAGACTTACCTCCTGGAACATGCCACATCAGACGACACGGGTGCCGACTCCCACGCTGACAGGGGCAACACATAAGACAGAGACGGAAACTGATACCTGAGAGCCACCACACGGGCGGTCCCGTGGACACCACAAGGGAACTCTGGGCAACTGGGCGAACCATGTCTGTGCATGGCCGTGAGACACGACGCAAGCAGGTACGCAAGCAACTGCGCTACATAAGACGGGCAGTGGCATTGTTATTACGCTTTAGTTTATATTGGTTCATAATTGTTTGTAACTCCTTTCTTCTGGAGCCATACCATTCTAACTGCCCACCTGACGCGGCCGGCCCGTAGTGGTTGTAGGCGGCATGCTGTGTACACTTCTCCCCACCCCCACTCTTCTACAATGTGTAAACTCGCAGTGCCGGCCCGCCTGGGATTTAGGCATTATGCTGTGTGTGGAGTTACTTCGCACCAATAAAGGTATTTAAAATAAAAAAATTAAAAAAAGCATTGCACTGTACAACGAACTATCGATGTACACCAGTTTTATCAGTGACCAGATTGAATATGATGTATAATCCAATGTGGTCGCAGGGGTTCTTTGTCATATTTACTGGGTACGTATTGCCGCTAAAGGATATTACAGCAGCGGCTCTTAATTCAAACAAGTTTTGTTTGCTACGGCCGTTATTAGAACAGTGTGACAGGTTTAGTTGTTATAACGAGTTTGGATATCCCTGCATATTGATTGCAAGAAAAAGAGGAGCAAGTCAACATAAATGCGCCTAAGAGTATGTATAACCTGTATAACCTGTGTGAGTGGGAGACTTTTTTAAGTTCCGCCACTCGAACCCAAAGCATTTTATGCTTTATTGCGCTGCCTTTAGAATCTCAATAGTCATTTTGTGACCAAAAGAATAAGTTGTCATTAAAGGACTGAACACAGTAGTAAGAATCGCATACAATAAGAGTATTCACATTAGGATCAGCAAACTCGAGAGCAAGAACAAGAGCACGCAGATCCGCCAATTACGCTGTACAGTCCCCAAGTGCCTGTGTATGCACTATGGAAGACTTAAATTCTCCATTGACAATTGAACCAGCCACAATAGCGCAAGCCGTCGAATAAGCGTGTTTAGAACCGGTGGCCGGTTGGGGCGAGCCATTGGTATAAATGATACATGTGTACTCATCTAAAGGAAGCAACGACAATGGAGGAGGATGAACATGTTCATACTGTAAAAACTCCTGTGTCTGAAGATCAGGATCAAAGATAAACGTGACATCAGCCGATGTCAAAGAAGTAGCCCATTGTATCCAATGGGGATGTAATGCCTTAGAGTTTGGCACACTTGCCTTAGTCACTGCTTCTAAAGCAGGGAAAGCCGTGACCATAAGAATGCGTTTTCCCTGTGCCAGCGAGCGTTCTTTCAGAATCGCCATCTGGACCGCTGTCAAAACTTTCTCAGTAGTGGAAAACCGCATTTCATCCGATGTGTATAAATGTGATTTGAAAGCAATAGGTACTGTGACACCCTCATTGAACGTCAAGTAAGTGAAACCAACCGTCCCCGGTACTATACGTACCACCAGGTTCGTGGTATTGTCACTCGTCAACAAGTGGTTAGTAGCCAGCAAATCTGATTGCAAAGATTGCAAAATTGAGGTATGTTCCGGAAGCCAGCTGGCCGAAGTAAAAGTAGGTTGTATCAACGCATATAGCGGTTTGATACGCTGGGCATAATTGGGGATGTTAGTCCTCCCGAAATTAAAAAATCCCTGAAAAGACTGAAGCTTCTTCAGTGTAGAAGGAGGTCGCAAGTGTGCACATTTCTCCAGAAAGTGGGGGGCTAACCCCCTACCTTCATTGTTGAGCTCATAGCCCAAAAGAAGTACAGCAAAATGTGCGATATGCGATTTTGCAAAATTGAATTTGTATCCATAGTCGGCAAAGGACAGGATAATGCGGTCGACTCGGACTAGATGTGGCATCAGTTCATCGTCCGTCAGATAAATATCATCAACGTACGAGAATGCATCAGAGTCTATGCTGTCCACAAAGAGACAACACGTGCAGCGAAAGCCCCGGGGCTATTCCTATACCCCATAGGCAAACGCATAAATGTTTCTGATTCCCAACGGTTGTAAATGCAGTTAAGGCACTACTCTCAGAAGCCAAATTGTGACTATAGAAACAATTGTAAATATCCAGTGTAGTTTTGTATTTCTTACTAATAAGATTGTTCACTAGCGCAGAGCTATGTGTGTTTTGCACCGCAAATGTACGACAATGACTATTCAAATTTAGATAATCCAGTACAATGCAATATGACCCATCGGGTTTTGATACCATAAAAAGGGGATTATTCATCGCGATATACAGGATTCAATCACTCCTTGATACTCCAACTGTGTTAGAATATCACCAACGGGAGCCTTGGCTTCCCTTCTGATTGGATATTGGGGCTGTGGCTGTGGCATAGAGCGTAATGGTATCTCATGTGCCGGCGAATCTCTATCCCAGCCCACCTGATTACGGTACACCGCCAGGGCAAGAGCCAAAGCCCACTCAGATGCTTAAGCTTTTGCATGCTCCTCAGGGACGTAACGTGAAAAACTCAGAAGTATCTCATCCTCCCCCGTCGAAGCCACTAGCACAAATGGTGGAGGCCAATCTGCCTCTGCCAACAAAATGTCGTATGAAGAGGTGAGATTTTCCGCAAAAATCCCCTTGATTGTACGCTTTATATCACCTTCAATTTGGAAGACAATTTCATAGAGTCTATCCGGGGGGCAACTCGTGTATCTGCTGTTTCTACTGGAATGAATGTATCAATTGCTCTCGCCTCCAGACAATGACGCAGTGCCTCCCGCACTATGGTAACCTCTGCAGCGCTGTCGAGCAGAGTCACAGCCCAAGTCCAATTTAGAAGTTGTGTTCTCACCATCTGAGGCATATTTTGCTGTTAAAGCAGCAACTTTTTTCTTCTGATACGGGGGTCTAAAACGAGGCAGATCCTCTTGTTTGGCTTTTTGACGTCAAACTGTCGAGGTTGATCCCGTCCCTGTTGTGTGGTGGGACCCTTGCCACGATCTTGGCGTTCCCCACCACCGGCTTGAGAGTCCGATGTGTCCTGTAAAGAACGAGGAGAGCACTGATCAGGGACCTGAAATCTATCAGGAGTCTTAAGCTTCGTGCGGTCGCGCAAGTAATAAGTACGCTCAGAAGACTCGGTGTTGGTGAACCAGCATGCGAACCCTGCTTCTGTTGTTGCTGCCCCTGTTTTTTATTTCTCCAGTTCTTTTTAGGAAAGAACGGGCGCCCATCCTTCTCAGTCTGAGTGTTTTTTCTGAGTTCGAGCTGGAGCTTGTGTTTGCGTATAAGGCTTAACTCCCAGACTATTGCGCCCTATGGTCTTATATGCTTTAGCAATAATCTTTGGCAATTCGCGTGGCTTGTCCGCGTCAGCAACAGCCTCCAGGCGTTGCACCACCTGCAAGCTTACAGCATGACCCTTGACATTAGCAAGGATCATATCGGAAACAATATCGAACACCCCCACTAGTCTCATTCCCAACTCCAGGGCCGCCTCGGCCCCATGTTCTTCCTGAACACATCTAATCACGGAAGGGAGTACGGTCATTGAGGGGGTGCCGAAACACATCGAATATACCGCTGCAAACACTTTACGGCAAGTGTTACAATCAGCTAATTCTGGAACCAGGTTCTTTGGAAGACTTATGGTCAAAATCCTGTGTTTCTCCACAGGAGTGGTATTTGGAAAAACAGCTTTGAGTTGCCCAAATTTCTCGGCAAGCCAATAAGGAAGTTCATCCTTATTTTGGGGACTCTTGCCCATTACGGAATTAACCATCAAGGGACTGATGGTCACTCCACCAGGTGCAGGTGGTTGCGCAGCTGCGCCAGGTGGTCCCACCTGGAAGTTGCGCGACATGAACTGTATAACAGCTCTATGTATACGTATTAATGAAGTATGTAATATGCGTAGCTCTGCGAATGTAGCATTGAGATAATTTGGGTGCGGGGTGTACCCAGCCAAAATGGGCCACGTGGCCCCATCTATCGCTAAGGGGCCTAAACGGACCGGTGTTATTGGGTGTGGAAGGGCGCCATTAAACCATATTTAGTGTTGCCAAGCTGTGAGCGGAACGTCAAGAGTTCTATACAGTCTTTAGTCCTGCGGAGTCGCGGTGGCAGTATACTCGTGAAACAAATTGTCTGTCCCATCGACTGCCGGAAAGGTGACCCAAGAATAAAATACCTCGAAGCGGAATGCTGGATCCGCTTCCACAACAAAGATAAGCGCCACACCTGCATCAGGTACTCCATATTGAGTCAGATAATCCCTGAGCGGGGTGCGGTTAGGAGGCGCAATGGCAACTGCCATAATGAATAATAGAGAATAACAACTTATGCGTGGCAGCGCAACAAAAGGTTAAAAGAAAGAGAAAGACCTTTTAAAATTCAAGCTTGAAAAACCTATAAAATATTACAATATAGGAGGCTACACTGTCACAGCTGTCTCCAGAAACAGAAGTGAGGGGATCGTGGACAAGCACAAGCACGACTCGGGAGTCTTGCAGATAAGAACCAGACCAAACGTTGGCGGCGCCATGTTGCGGGGATTCTGCACATACACAGAACTATGCGCAGGAAAACAGGACCTCGGTGTATAGGGGTTGTACCTTCCCACCACCTTAGTACCCAAAATCCCAAAACCGACTAGCTATAGTGTCTCATTCGTTCTCCCACATAATCACGGAGCTACAAATGATTAGACAACCCAGAATACAACACTCCCGACTGTCTCAGGAATCGCGGTAGCAAGACATACCCTTTCGCTCACTCACTCGTACTTGTCCACAATAAGAATTGGCAGAGTCACTGTAATAGTTAAAAATGTTTATTTTAACTATTGTGCTCTATAATGCAGAATACGAGCCACTACCAGGAGCCAAATGCATAAACAATTAGCATTGTTACAATTCCATAGAATATGAAGGGGGATGTCATCATATACAGACAGTGGAAAAAGGACTATAAGGCCTAACCACCCTCCCCTTGACTGGAAGAAGTTTTATTATATAAAAGAAGATCTCTGGGCTTTGTCAGCAGACCCCATACCTTAAAGCCTAGATGGAAGGTTTACATCATAGGAACAGCATAGCTCTTCTCCATGGGAAGGGCTCTCTCCAAGTGTGCGTTTGAACAACATGCATCCCCGTAATATCAAAGCACGAGTTTCCAGCAGTGCAGCTGTGTTTAGCATATTTTGTCTAGGTGCTAGGGACTGACCAGAACAGAATAACAAGGGGCATTGTTTATCGACCTTGCACATTGTGTTCAGACTGAACTCCAGGAACTAGCAGAACGCGAAAAGCAGACAGTTCTCATGTGAAAGGCATAAACAGAGTCTTGCAAAATAAAGTCATGTAGTAACGTGCGCAAAAGCAGCATCATGGCAGCAGAGCTCATGCTAACTTAGCAAAGTCGAGAATTACCCTAACATCCATATAACAGCATGAGCCCTCAAATACTAAATGCAGTTATGGGTAAAATACCCACTAAAAGGGAATAAGAAATTCTGTTTTGGATCACACAAAAAACAAATCAGCTTGAAGCAGTATTTCCCCACATGGGCCCACAGGAAAAGCATAGGATAATAATAATTTGCTTGACAATGGGGATGGCTCCCCCAGTAGAAGATTGTACCACTTGGGTACGGTCTTTGCTGCAGAATATACCAGAACACATGGTACCTCTTCATTGGCGGTGTTACCTGAAGTGTTAAAACAGGTACAGAATGATCGTGGGGCTGCACCGGCCCTGGACTTAGGGATGAAACTAATGGGCAATTTTGCTGCAGTATCCGCAATTATATTGAGTAACATAAAAGAGGACGAAGTGGCGTAAGCGATACGGCAACGCCTGAGGGAATTTCCTCTTGCATAACAGGAGCGTGCATTGCCTAAAAGTATTGAAGAAACCTACGCTACGCTGGGTAGAGATAATCTGGGAGCCAGACCAGGGAAACCACAGGTAAAGAGTAATTCCTAAAAGCAAACACCAGTTCCTTCCACAAAAAACAGTGGGATAACAAGAAAAATAAAGAAAAAACAAAATCAAGGGGTGGGTCTCCTGCACATGAATCTACCGAAAAATGTTACAATTTACGTAACCAACCACCTGACAGGTATCAGGATACTGATACACATTCCTCTTGTTCCTTTCTGGATACATCCGACAGGCGCTCAGAAAGAGGACAACAGTCAGAAATAAGATCAGAAGAGCATGTGAAACAAAGAAAAGACTCACAACACTCATCTGAATACATAGTTACACAAGAAGATAAACAAAAAATGTCAAAACCTCAATCTAAAAAGAAGAAGGTAGCAGGAATAAAAGTCAGGCATGCCCCAGATTTTGAGGACTCTGGATCTTAACGGGGGAGGACATTGACATATTGAGTAACATAAAAGGGGATGCAGTGGCGCAAACGATACAGCAACGCCTGAGGGAATTTCCTCTTGCACAACAAGAGCGTGCATTGCCTAAAAGTATTGAAGAAACCTACGCTACGCTGGGTAGAGATAATCTGGGAGGCAGACCAGGGAAACCGCAGGTAAAGAGTAATTCCTAAAAGCACACGCCAGATCCTTCTACAAAAAACAGTGGGATAACAAGAAAAATAAAGAAAAAACAAAATCACGGGGTGGGTCTCCTGCACAGGAATCTACTGAAAAATGTTACAATGTACGTAACCGTGATAATGATAAACCACCTGACAGGTATCAGGATACTGATACACATTCCTCTTGTTCCTTTCTGGATACATCCGACAGGCGCTCGGAAAGAGGACGACAGTCAGAAATAAGATCAGAATTGCATGTGAAACTACAAAAAGACTAACTACACTCCTCTGAATACATAATTAAACAAGAAGATAAACAAAAAATGTCAAAACCTCAATCTAAAAAGAAGAAGGTAGCCGGAATAAAAGTCAGGCATGCCCCAGATTTTGAGGACTCTGGTTCTTAACGGGGAGTGGGCTTTGACAATGCTGGACAGTGCAGCAGAAGTCACAATAGTTCACCAGAACTTGATGGATTGTCCGGTGGAGTAGTGCTGAGCGTGTTTATCATGGTGGAAATACCTGATACCAGGGTAAGCGCTCCACATCGTTTATACGAATTCCAACAACGGTTGGAAGGGGACATAGCGAGATTTATAAATGTCGTCTTTTGGGAGGAACTCACTCAAGGTTATGACATTTTGCTGGCCAAAAAGGATTGCCCACTTGACTTCATAATGGCTTGCCCAAAGGGAGGAACAGTTATATTGCAAGCATTCTCCAACCTCATTCTAGAATCAGTAAAACACTCATAAACCAGGGAGCGGGCTTTAGCACTAGCTCCTGTATTATACCGCATCCATGTGGGGTGGGTGATGTTTTACCTTATCGTGACATACCATTAAGAACAACTCTACAACCTCAAAGACAATACCTTATCAAAAATGAAGAAAAACAAAAAGTTAGGGAGATCCTAAGACAATTTGAATATCAAGGTGTGATTGAAAGTTGCACCTCTTCAATGAATAATCTTCTGTTTCCAGCAATGAAACCAGACCAATCATATTGTCTAGTATTAGATTATGAACATCTGAACACAGCTACCTGCACATTTGCTGTACAAAATGCACATAGTGCCGCACTAACGAATAACAAAGTGCAGAAGAAATGCAAAACAACACTTGATATCTCAAATGGATTCTTCTGGCAAAATATAGCACCTGGAAGTAGATATTTGACCGCGTTAAGAACGCTGGGCTCTCAGAAACAATTCTGTCATTTACCCCAGGGGTACAAGAACAGTCCCAGGCTGTTTTCAGGTAAAGTCACAGAATTGCCTCCGAATTTTGATGATCAGGCATTGTCATATGTAGAGGACATATACTTAACAGAAGATGACCTGATGGAGCAGTTGGCCAGAGTGGACCGTATCATTTTGGGGTTTGCTGACATGGGCTAGAGATTAATTTTCAAACAATCAAAAATAGTCCACCTCAGTGTCCTGTTTCTGGGTATGAGTTGTAAAGTGAGGGCAGGAGCCTGTGATGCATTTTTTAGGAAAATGTGCATTGCTCCAACCACCAACAACTCTGAAAAGATTACAGTCCATATTATAATTTCTAAATTTTGGCAAAACATTTGCTGTACAAAATGCACATAGTGCTGCACTAACGAATAACAAAGTGCAGAAGAAATGCAAAACAACACTTGATATCTCAAATGGATTCTTCTGGCAAAATATAGCACTTGGAAGTAGATATTTGACCGCCTTAAGAATGCTGGGGTCTCAGAAACAATTCTGTCATTTACCCCAGGGGTACAAGAACAGCCCCAGGCTGTTTTCAGGTAAAGTCACAGAATTGCCTCCGAATTTTGATGATCAGGCATTGTCATATGTAGAGGACATATACTTAACAGAAGATGACCTGATGGAGCAGTTGGCCAGAGTAGACCGTATCATTTTGGGGTTTGCTGACATGGGCTAGAGATTAATTTTCAAACAATCAAAAATAGTCCACCTCAGCGTCCTGTTTCTGGGTATGAGTTGTAAAGTGAGGGCAGGAGCCTGGTGATGCATTTTTTAGAAAAATGTGCATTGCTCCAACCACCAACAACTCTGAAAAGATTACAGTCCATATTATAATTTCTAAATTTTGGCAAAACATACATTCCTGATTACGGCCTTCTACGACCTTATACATCAAGGGCCCGATTCACAGAACTATCTTAAGACAAAATCCTAAACTTACTACCATTTTGGTATTCACAGAAGGCACTTACTCATTTTGGTATTCACAGAAGGCACTTACTCATTTTGGTATTTACAGAAGGCACTTACTCATCAATGAGTAAGTGCCTTCTGTGAATACCAAAATGAGTAAGTTACTCAAAATGAGTAAGTTACTCATTTTGGTATTCACAGAAGGCACTTACTCATCAATGAGTAAGTGCCTTCTGTGAATACCAAAATGAGTAAGTGCCTTCTGTGAATACCAAAATTAATAAGTGCCTTCTGTGAATACCAAAATGGTAGTAAGTTTAGGATTTCGTCTTAAGTTAGTTCTGTAAATCGGGCCCCAAGATTTTAAAACATACATTGGACACAGGAACACACTGAAATTTTACGTTCAGTGCAAGCTGATGTGATAGCTTCCAAACACTTACACACACACGTGTTAATACTACGAATCTGGAGATCCGTGCCATAGTGAGTACATCAGGTGACACAATACCAATTGCATATAAATCACATATTTATACAAATGCTGAAATGCGTTTCAGAAACATTTTCAACAGCAGTAGAGACTGCTGTGGTGAGAAAGCATGTGTTGGCTCAAGGGAAACAAATTACTGTTGTGACCCCGGTACTGACCGTCAAGGCGATTACCAGAGCTAGTGTTCCAATCGCAAAAGCTCTGCATCCAAGATAGATACAATCTGCAAACTACCTCACTGCAAGAGAGATAAACAACAGATTTGACTCTACATTACAAACACAGGCATTTCTCCAGTTTGAGCAAAATATCCTCTGCCTAATGAAATAATGCCTCTTGAACACTAGGCTTACATCATTTACACTGATGGTTCTGCACAACCTCCTGTAGGGACAAAACAGCAATATTCTGCTGCACGCGCAGTCGTGAAAGGCTGAATGCATGATGGGGAATTCCATCCTGAAAAGACCTACACGCAGTCACTAAGTGATTACATGGCACAGTTGGCAGAACTTAAGGTTCTGGTACTGGCACTACAGAATAAAGATGCTGGATTCCCCACACTTATAATGTGTGATTCGTATTATTGTGTGCAGTCATATAATGAATATCTTCATTATTGGAGTCAGAATGGATTAAGGGATTTGAAAGACTGCACAGTGAAGCTGAAGATGCTTTGGGAACAGGTGGTGAAGCCGAAAGAATGCTTGCTACGGGCTCATGTTATACTTACATTGAGTCAGGCAATGTGTACGCCAACGTGTTGGCGTACACATTGCAGGAAATTCATTGGCTGAATCCGCAAAAGCGATGCTTCGCACCACTGTGGTTGCTTCGATAACTCGTTCAAGCATGAGAATAGACAGAGACATCATGGTGGCTGTCAATGGCACACACTTGACGAAATGTTTTCCACTCAAGTACTCCTGAAAATTAGATACACAAAATATACTGTATGCTCAGATTCCAGGAGTGGGGGATAGAGTAATACCTAACAGTAATCGCAGACTAGGACTAATACTGCTGCACATGAGGATCTAGCTTCAGCACCACATGCAGGGGTGATGGCTACAATTTTGCTATTTCAGCAACGCTATTGGTGGCCGGCTTTTTACAAACAGACCAAGGACTTTGTCCTAAGGTGTGACATCTGTCAGCAGATGAAAGGGTCCATATTGATGCGCCCACCCCAGACACCTCTTTTAATTTCAAACAAGCCCTTTGGCTTGTGTATATTTGGACCACTGTCGCCCTTTATCATCAGATGGGGCTTACAAGTACATCTTGGTGGCAGTGGATTCCTTCTCTCGATTCCTGTGGGTATGGAGATAGTGGTAGTGACTGGCTGACGCCCGAATGGTTATAAAGGATTTGCAAGTCTTCATCAGAACATACACAGTTGGCAGATTATATTTCAAACAGGGTCCGGCGTTTAGCTCTCGGGCTTACAAAGAGGCCATGGGAAGTATGGGTGTGACCCTGCGTATCTCATTTCTGTACCATCCCGAGGGAAACACGGTCATTGAGAGGTAAAACTAAGACTTAAAGCAGTCATTAACAGCAAGGGTATTAGGCTCAGGTCCCAGTTGGGTTCATCACCTATATGGGGTCCAGAGGGCTTTGAATAACATGCCAAGAAAGTCCCTGGGTGGACGTACTCTATATGAGATCATGTTTGGGGTTAAGATGTGGGTCCCAGACCTCGATAATGCCAGCACAGTGGTGGCGGAAACACCTTTTGATATCAGTGATTGTTTGGCTGTTTTACAGGAACTGAGCGATTTCCGGGACAAACAGAGCAACGTCCAAGTAAAACGTAAGAGCTCTGGAGAAGTGAAGGTTGTTCCGGCAAGAACCACTTTGATCCCAAAGATCAGGGATCTGGTCCAATAAAAGATAGTGGACAAAAAAGAGTTTGGGCCCTCCTATTGAGCGCCTGTGGCTGTACTGGCTGTTGAAGGTATATGGACTGTACTTCTCCCAACTCTTGCCAGATGCAGAGGCAAGAGATTTGTCTCCATTAATCTGATCAAACCCCACTATGTGGCTGATTCTCAACAGAAGACCGCATTGGGTCCTCGGTAGCTACCAATCTCCTCTCACTGCCATTCAGGAAGGTCAGATGGAAGCTTTAATTACAAACAAAGCCTGTTCTCTTCAACATGAGACAATTATCAACAGCAATAAAGTATGTCTTCTACCTGTTTCAAAAACAACGGCTGTGCAGTCTACAAGTACAGAAACACAAATTTCGATTCAAAATCCAAAGATGAACAAGACCTATGTCAATAGACCACAGAACGAGTTTTCTTCTATCATTAACCAGCCTGTAGAGCTGCCCAAGATAGAGAGGGCGGTGTCTGGATACTTCATCGACTTTGATGACTTCACCTCCAATGCATCGGAGATTCCACTGCCCTCACTACCCTTGCCATTTGACTTCAAGGTGTGTGTCTTCTATCTTTGGCTAAAAAGGGCATACTTTGTTTCCCTATGGTTGCAGCTTTGGATTACAATTGCATTTCTTTTCCTACTACTTTGGATTGGTTTTGTGACTGTGTTCTTCCTGCTCTTAAATGGACACTTTGTCCCAGAACGCTCTGCAGTGGACACTGTGAATCTGGTTCTAAAGCCACACTCATCATCACACCATGAACAAAGAGACTTGTCCCTGGTGAACATTTCAGCTGTTCCAGTTCCGGATGGGACTGTATGTGAGAGGGTATCACTTGATGTGTATGATCCCACTGAGCCTTTGCAAATTGTGCATTTGTTTAAAATTTCATTGAATGACATTTCACCCCAATAGTGTTTCTGATGATTGGGATATTGATACAATATATGAAATGTTAGAAGCTCTAGAACATTCAACCGTGTTTTCTTCTGATGAGTTTTATGATGGTAAAACCAATCTCGATGAGAGGTTTTGTTATCAACATTAAGGTCATCATTTTTTACACAAGGCTAGTACACCACGTGAAGTGTTTAACGTTACTCAATTGGAACATTGCCCTACACCACCGAAGGGTAGTTCAAAAGCATTTTCACAAACGTTTGACTATTTTTCTGATTATGACACATCGGACCCAGACTCATTTTACTATAGGCCTGCACCGTCTCCAGCAAAGAAAAATATGTTAACTGACACTAAGCTGATATACTCTGCTTTTTTTCCTTTCCCAGCTCTCCTCATAAGGTTTCGACTTTTGGAGGGACACAATAGATGCAAAATCTATTTGGGGCAAAAACGATTGACAGGTTCAGGGAACGGAGGAATTTATTAGGGCTTGTTTAATACCACAACAGATGATTTTCCTGAACAAAACAGTGCAAAACGGAACGTGTCTGGGGTTAGCAAAGATTAACCCCTTCCGTGCGTCGGACGGCTGGGAGCCGCCCGACGTCACAGTGGGCGTGTGCGTCGGACGGCTCCCAGCCGTCCTAGCACCCACCCACGGGGGAAGCGCTGGCGCTCCCCCCCTGGGCCGCCCTCCTACGTGCCCCCACCGGGGAAGGCAAGGGAAGCCATTCCCCTGCCCCCCTCCACATCATCAATGACGTCATTGGAGGTTTCCCTTTGTTTCCCGACGCGCTGGAAGCCATTTGCTTCCAGCGCGTCGGGAACTAAAGAGGTGAGTTTTGCCTCTGGGAGGGGGGGATTTAAACAAAAGAGGCATCGGGGGAAAGGAAAGGGTTTTCCTTTCCCCCGATGCCCCTTTTGAGCACTCCTGCTGCACGATCGTGCAATCGTGCAGCAGGAATGCTCACTAGACGCCAGGGATTTTTTTTTTTTAAGTAATTGATTAAATGTGTGCGGGGGAGCGGCCCCTTTGGCAAGGGTCGCTCCCCTTTTGGGGACAATGTTTTTTTGGCGGTGTCTGCCCCTCTGGGGGGCAGATCGCGCCTTTTAAAAAAAAAAAAAAAACTGGCCCATATGTATTTATGGGGAGTGGCCCCTTGGGCAAGGGCCGCTCCCCTTCGGGGGCAATGTATTTGGCTGTCTGATCTCACCATATTTTTTTAAAATAGGGCCCACACTAGACCATCAGGGATTTATTTGTGGGGAGTGACCCCTTGGGCAAGGGTCACTCCCCTTTGGGGGCAATGTTTGTTGCCATGTTTTTTAACAATTGGCCCACTAGACCACCAGGGATTCATTTGTGGGGAGTGGCCCCTTGGGCAAGGGTCACTCCCCTTCGGGGGCAATGTGTTTGGCTGTCTGCCCCCCTGGTGGGGCAGATCTCGCCATTTTTTTTTTAGTGGCCCCACTCGACCACCAGGGATTCATTTGTGGGGAGTGGCCCCTTGGGCAAGGGTCACTCCCCTTTGGGGGCAATATGTTTTGGCTGGCTGCACCCCTCAAGGGGGCATATCTCGCCATTTTTATTTTAGTGGCCCCACTAGACCACCAGGGATTAATTTGTGGGGAGTCGCCCCTTGGGCAAGGGTCTCTCACCTTAGGGGACAATATGTTTTGGCTGTCTGCGCCCCTCTAGGGGGCAGATCTCGCCATTTTCTTTTAGTGGCCCCCACTAGACCACCAGGGATTAATTGTGGGGACTGGCCCCTTGGGCAAGGGTCGCTCCCCTTTGGGGGCAATATGTTTTGGCTGTCTGCACCCCCCTAGGGGGGCAGATCTTGCCATTTTTTTTAGTGGCCCCCTCTAGACCACCAGAGATTAATTTGTGGGAGGTGGCCCCTTGGACAAGGGTCGCTCCCCTTTATGGGAGGATGATTGTAACCATTTCTGCCCTCTTTGGGTGGCAGATGAGCAGTATGTTTTAGGCCCATCTGCTCCCTAGGGGGCAGAAGCCACTAGACAACAGGGGTTTTAACATTTTTGTGTTGGGGAGTGGCCTCAAGGGCAAGGGTTGCTCCCCTTTTACGGGGGTGAATATTTTATTTATACTCTTAGGGCCACCTACCCCTTAGCTTAGCTGGTGGATTGTGTGTGGACTGGTGCATTATTTGCATATGTGATTGTAATGTTTTTTTTCTCCTTTTTATTCTAGTGTAAAGCTTTGATTCCTGTTGGCGGTTTTGGCAGTGGTTGTTCTGCAGTTTTGCGTATTTGCATTATTTTGGTAAGACATTTTTTTTGTTGTATTTACTCCAAATGAGTATTATTGTCATGCATGAATAAATTTTTTTGTTAGTGGTGTCATAATGGCAGCATATTTAGTTAGTGGTTTGAGCATCAAATTCTTTGTGATGTGTTTTGCATTGTCTTATGTGTACTTTTCTTTTCTCTTTTTAGTGGGATATTCTCGATCCTTACTGTGTCTGTGCAGAGTAGGTGGTGGTGAGCCTAGCTGCTTCTGGCAAGTGAGTGGTATAGTGTTGGAGTATATAGGTCTTTGTGATAAAGCTACATTTTGTTTATTTCTTTTTTACAAAGGGTTTGTTGTTGTTGACTTGTTTGACAAGTTACCTTTATTAGTAAGCATTATGGCTAGCCGTAGAATTACTGCTCAGCAGGTGGTTGGTATGCTTCTTGAATCTTCCTCTGAGCAGGATTATGACACTGACAGTGCGTCTGAGGGAGAGGAGGGAGGGGAAGATTCAGGCAGTGAGTTTTCTCTCCACATGGAATCATCGGATGATGACGCTACTCTCAGTGCAGATGAAGCTACTCTCAGTGCGGATGAAGTGCCTGTTTTAGAGAGGGACACTGATGTGCCGATGGTGCAGCAAGAGACATCGGTATTGCAGCCTGAGGCTGCAAGGCTTCCTACTGGAAGTGCTGGACTCTGGGTTGATCCAAACATGGTGCAGCCGGTGTTGCCTGCCTTTAGTGTGGATGCAGGGTGTAGAGTGGATTGTGAAATGTTTTTGCCTATACAGTTTTTTCAGTTGTTTATGGATGATGTATTTTTGGCTGAGATTGTTGAGCAGACTAATTTGTATGCTGAACAGTTTTTGAGGGACAACAGTGCCAGACTTAGGCCCCACTCTAGAGCTACCCGGTGGACTCCCACAAATCTGGAAGAGATGAAGAAGTTTTTGGGTTTGATTTTTTTGATGGGCTTGATAAGGAAGCCGTCCATGGCTTCATATTGGTCTACCAGTCCCTTGATGGCAACGGCTATATTTCCTGCAATTATGAGTCGTGATAGGTATTTACTTTTGCATCGGATGCAGCATTTTGTTGATAATTCTTTGGCATTGCCAAGAGATCACCCTTACTGTGACCGTCTTTTTAAGATTCGGCCTGTTCTTGATCACTTTGTAGATCGATTTTTAGAGATCTATACTCCAGGAAAAGAAATAGCTATTGATGAGTCTTTGGTCCTGTTCAAGGGCCGTTTGGTTTTTAGGCAGTACATTCCTAGCAAGAGGGCACGTTATGGAATTAAGCTGTATATGTTGTCTGAGAGTAGGGCAGGATATGTCTTTAATTTCCGGGTGTACACTGGTTGTCCGTCCACTTTTGGAGTTTCAGAGAAAATTGTGTGGGATCTTGCTAGAGGACTGTTTAACAGAGGCCACCATTTGTACCTTGATAACTTCTACACTGCTGTGCAATTGTTGAAGGAATTGTTCAAAGTGGACACTTTTGCTTGTGGCACAATCCGCTCTAACCGTAAAGGGTATCCAAAAGAGCTTGTTTGCAAAAAACTTCAGAGGGGACAGTGCAGTTCCATGCGTAGTGATGAACTACTAGCTGTGAAATTTGTGGATAGGAGGGATGTGTACATGCTGACTACCATCCATGATGAGAGTACTTCACCTGTGGCTGTTTGGGGTCAGATTGCTGAAGTGCGCAAACCTGTGTGCATTTTAGACTACAATAAGCACATGGGTGGTGTTGATAGAGTAGATCAGAGGTTGGAACCTTACACTGCTATTCGTAAGGCTTACATTTGGTATAAGAAGTTGGCCATCCATCTTTTCAATTTAGCAACTTTCAATGCTTTTGTTGTGTACAAGGAGTGTTCTCCTGCGTCAAAGTTGACTTTTGTTCAGTTTCAGGAGTCTGTGATAGGCAGCCTTGTTGTTGTGGAACAGGCAAGTGTTCCTAGAGTTGGAGTGGTGGAGGATGTGGCTAGATTGAAAGATCGCCACTTTCCTGATTTAATTCCTCCCACACCCAAAAAAAAAAATCCCTGTAAGAGATGTAGAGTCTGCTTGCTAAGAGGTGTGCGGAAGGAGAGTCGTATGCACTGTGCCGATTGTCCTTCTAATCCTGGGCTGTGTGTGCCCACATGTTTCAGATTGTATCACACTCAAAAGAGATTTTGGGAGCAACCATGAGTCTAATAGTGTACTGCCTGGTCTGTATGGTTTTATATAGTTGTTCAGTTTAACGTTTGGCAATAGAATGATGTCTTTAGTTACTGCTGTTGTTTTTGTAGTTATAGTTTTGTATTTAGTTGCAATTGGTTTGTGTTTTCTTTCTTGTTTAAAAAAACTTATGACGGTGTGCTTGGACTGGCGCTTGGCTGGCGGTGTGCGTGGACTGGCGCTTGGCTGGCGGTGAGTGGACTGGCGCTTGCCTGGTGGTGTGCGTGGATTGGCGCTTGGCTGGCGGTGTGCGTGGATTGGCGCTTGGCTGGCGGTGTGCGTGGATTGGCGCTTGGCTGGTGAGGGGCGTTTACTGGCGCTTGGCTGGCGGTGTGCGTGGACAGGTGCTTGGCTGACGGTGAGCGTGGACTGGCGCTTGGCTGGCAGTGTGCGTGGACAGGCGCTTGGCTGGCGGTGTGTGAGTAGTGACTTGCTGCTGGTCACTACACACACTGCTAGCTAAACGCCACTCCACGCAATCCGTGAGCTGGTTTGGTTGCTGTGTCAGGAATGTTGGCATGTGAAAGTGATGGGCCCTTGAATGGCGCTGTCTGCTGGTGTGAGTGTTGTAATGTGCTGGGCCCGCGGCTGGCGGTGTGAATGGTTTTGTATGTGTCACACGTATGAAAGGTGTATGAATGGCCTGTAAAGCGGTTGGTGCCTTGTCGTGGCTTTACAGCTCACGAGCTGTGAGTCAATGGTTCAGTTTCTCGTCCTTTCAATTATTAACAGTGCATTTCATTTTTGTGAAATCTCTGGTTAATACAACTGTATATACTGAACCATCACTCACCTTTGTGCCAAATCCAACCAGTATGTCTGTGTGCTTAAAGAATAGGTGGTTGTTCAGAAATATTTGTCTTTTCTGTCTTTCTCAAGCAGGGTGTACCTTGTCCCTTTTTGTGAATGGTGTAATGTGTTGGTTTCGTGCCTGGTGGTGTGAATGGTCTTGTGTGTATCACGTATGAAAGGTGCGTGAATGGCCTGTAAAGAGGTTGGGGGCTTGCCGTGGCTTTACAGCTCACGAGCTGCGAGTCACTGGTTCAGTTTTTTGTCCTTTCAATTATTGACAGTGCATTTCATTTTTGTGAAATCTCTTGTTAATAAAATTTTATATACTGAACCATCACTCGCCCTCATGCCAAATCCAACCAGTATGTGTGTGTGCTTGAGGAATAGATGGCTGTGCAGTAATCTTTGTCTTTTTAGTCTCTCTGCCAAGGTGTACATTCCATCTAAGATTAACCTACCAACTGTAGATATTGTCGTAAACTAAACACCCATGGGAGTACATGGTGATGTCTCTCTTGTGGATCCCAACAAGTTATCTTACCCATACTGTCCTGCAAACCTCAAAATGTCTATCAAATTTTCCTTGCATTATTGTGCCAAAATGTTCACGCTGCAGAAAGAAACAACAAATTTCCTACCCCCGCCTTTCTCCAAGTATCCCAATAGAAATGGTACCTCACTCGTGTGGGAGGGTCAAGGACCCATGACAGGCAAGGGCCCAAAATGTAGTGAGGCGACATCAAAATTGCCTATCACAAAACGACCTGGTTTTGCAAGGGGGGTCAACTGGGTTTTTGGCCCGTGCTCGGCGGGCAGCTAGGGAAACCTACCAAACCCACACATTTCTGAAAACTAGACACCCGGGGGATTCCAGGGAGGTGTGGCTTGCGTGGATCCCCCAACGTTTTCTTACCCAGAATCCCCTGCAAACCTCAAATTTAGCTGAAAAAATCACTTTTTCCACACATTTTTGTGTGGGAAAGTTGTGGCATCACCGGTCTGACACAAATTTCCTACCACCCAGTGTTCCCCCGGGTCTCCCAATAAAAATGGTGCCTCACTCGTGTGGGAGGCCCAAGTACCCGTGACAGGCAAGGGCCCAAAACGTAGTGAGGCGACATCAAAATTGCCTATCACAAAACAACCTGGTTTTGCAAGGGGGGTCACCTGGGTTTTTGGCCCTTGCCTGTCGCGGGCACTAGGCCTACCCACACAAGTGAGGTACCATTTTTCTCGGAAGACTTTGGGGAACGCGGGGTGGGTGGAATTTTGTGAATCCACGCAGATTCCAGAACTTTGCACCACAGAAATGTGAGGAAAATGTGTTTTTTTGACACCAGAAAGGTCCAGCGGATGTAACGGTATATTGCTTTTAATTAGCTTTCATAATTAGAAAAAGTTACAGGTGAAAACGTTGACACAAACGGCTGTTTTTTTCAACTAATTTTCAATTCTTCCTATATTTAACTGTTAGTTTCTATAAAGAAACTTTGAAGGATCTACACAAATGACCCCTTGCTGAATTCAGAATTTTGTCTACTGTTCTAAAATCTATAGCTTTCCAGGATCCATTATTGCTTTCATACCCATTTCTACCATTAACTGGAAGGAGGTTGAAAGCACAAAAAATAGCACAAATAGACTATGTCCCAGAAAAATGCCTAAACTGTGTAAAAAATGTTGTTTTTTTGACAAAAGTCTGCTTGTCCCTGAAAGCTGGGAAGATGGTGATTTCAGCACCACAACCCCTTTTTTGATACCATTTGCAGGGAAAAAACCAGACGCTTTCATCTGGAGCCCTTTTTCCCATTTTTCCCCCAACAAACAAAATTTAGCTGTATTTTGGCTAATTTCTGGGTCCCCTCCAGGGGAATCCACAAACCCTGGGTACCTTTAGAATCCCCATGATGTTGGAAAAAAAGGACGTAAATTTGGCATGGATACCTTATGTGGTCAAAAAGTTACAGGGGCCTAAGCGTGAACTACCCCAAATAGCCAAAAAAAGGCTTAGCACAGGGGGGGAAAGGCCTAGCAGCGAAGGGGTTAAAGATTTCAACATGCCTTAAGATTAAAGATTTCAACATGCCTTGGGTTCCCGCTCTTACACGTTTTGACAACTGGCAGCAGTTAGCATAATATGATGAAACAACTATTGACTATATGCTGTGTAAGAGTAAACATAACTCGTCAGACCCTAATTGGAAGGGATGGTTAATATGGCCATTGGACACTAATAAGTGTCAGGATAGATTCCTCGGTAAGATCAAGGGATTTAAGCACATATGCCTGACATGAGATATGTACAGAATGCACATTCGGGGTGGTAACAACTTACAGTGTTGGAAAGTTGTGCCTTGATTGGCTAAAAATCTCAACACTGTCCCAGGTACAACTGCTCTTGTCCCTTTTATTGGATGACTTGGACTTACGAGGCTTCTTGTTAGGTTTTCGGAAACCACGTCAAAACTCTTTCTGTAAGCTGTCTATAACGAGATATGGAAAATATCTCAACAAGAAGCTGCTGAAAAACTGCGTGAGATTGACAAGGCCAATTTAGAGCATGCTTTTGCAGTGGTGGATGACGGTATGACTACTTTATCATCTAGAATTTATTCTTTAGGTAACATTGTCTAATCAACAATTTACGTATTCCAGCAAGATTTGTCTACATTACAACATGGGCAGTCTCAACTTAGGTCAGTCCTATTGTTAGGCTGTACATTGCAAACATTGCGTTCAGGTCACGTGCCTTGGAGATTCTTTAACACCACAAATCTGTTTTCACCTTACCATCTTTCTGATCAACAGACATCTATGGAATGAAAAGATGCAAAATACACAATGTTACACATTGAAAAGCTTGAGACATTACCTTTTACTGTTGCTGAAATAGAGTCCTCAGATTGGATAATCCATGGGTACCTTACACTGCCAATCTCAACTTTTCACTTTCAGTACTGTTTACAACACCATCAAGTGGGCAGTTATGAGGCGTTAGGTGAAGGGTTCATACACTAACAATGGGAACTTCCTTTCACATTCCGGTCTAGGAATAAGGACACTCAAGTTTTTCTCAGTGGTTTGGACTGTGAGTATACTTTAAGCGGGTCCCTGGTCTGGAAAGATGTTTTGTTGCACGGGGCATGCATTGCGTCAGTAGGGAACCTGACCTGCTACTTGAAAGGGTCTCCTGCCATCGTAATACGTCCAGCTTTCAGATTGCTCTCGAATGGGAGTTACCTGATGTTGAACGATCAAGATTACTGTGGAATGAAACCAGAGGTTGCATATGTGGTGACCGTCTCTTCCATTGAGGCATGCTGCACACAAGTCCTGTTTCCACCTGCTCGTATGGTTAGGAAGGATACACTGTGGCCTTCAGTTAATCTTTCCAATGTGCACTTTGACGCCCTGAGCAAACTGAAAGCCTTATTGTTTCAAAAAGATGTGGCCTTAACCTCGGCCAAAGAGACGTCTGATCTCCAGGTAGCACGTTCCTCTTCAGAGATACAGGCGCTCCTCCACACTAACTTCCCACAATATTTTGGGGAGCTGGTCCATCGTATTTGTAATATGTCTAATACGACTAGATTCTTAGGGTTTTTTAGGAGCATAGGCTCTGGGTTAATCAGCGCCTTCCAGACGGTGTTTGGAATTATTCTATCCTTCATCCACTCCGTCCTCAGAAGCATTTTTGGAGGTCTTCCGCTGATCCTGCTCCTAGTTGCAGGGATACTGCTTTTAGTATTTTTTCTTCACAATGGATGTACCGATTCGAGTTTCAAATGGAGCTGACTGCCTTATGTCCAACTCTGCTGCAATCGCATGGTACATTTCTTTGGAGTACCTTTGCTTCAACAACTAGATAAGCATTGGTTCCTGTTTTTTCGGCCTGTATAGCCTCACTGCATACAGCCTGTGTTCTGCTACCTTCTGTGCACTTACGAGTGTGCCCTAGACTTGTGTTTGGGATCGCGGTTGGTTGAACCTTTAGACTTACACGTGCTGGTAGACCTGCTGAAGGCCCATCAGTACAGCTGTTCACTGTGGATACCTCTGCCCCTGGCCGTGCTCTATGCGCTCCCCTGGGTTGCCTCTGCTCCTAGTGGTTTGGATTTGAGCTCAGTTTCAACAAACACCAGGTGGCTGCATACACTCCCTCAGCGGCTGCTGTGGGGGTTGGATGGGAACATACATGCTCTATTGACTTTCTCCTAGGTATGCCTCTGCCAACGTCATCTGCGGAAGATGGGAACAGTAATGTTTTGTCTACCACTTGGGACATGTGAAAATCTGGATGCCCATGTGGTAGGAACTTCTTCTTTGTCTTGTTTTTAAACTTCCAAATTTGTTTTAAATTGCCTCTCGTTTTTATTACTTTTTCTACTTTTAACGCATTTGGCTTTCTATATGCTCTGGACCTTCAAATATCACGAGTATCTGATTTTAAATGATCACCTTTTATTATATACGCCTTTTAGCATTTTATATATATGCTTTTGCATTTTTTTGGATAGTGATATTGGTTCGCTTTAGATTGCTTCTTAGCCAACACTTGTACGAGGAGTTGGTGTCATTTGCCTGAATTAGGCCCGTACGAAATAGTGCAATTTTTACATGCACACAGTCCTTTCTTAAAGTTGCCTTCTCTTTGCCACATAAACCTTTGACACACGTTTGCATTTGTGACTCTTGAACTAGTTTCTTGGAAACATTGACCTTGCTGACACGGAACACTTTGTGAGTGCACTATCACAGAGACATGGCCCTCCCGTGCGTGACACAAATGTGTTCATTATTATGTCCATGTGGTGACGCAGCTTTCGCCTTGCAGCTGACTGACATCTCTGTGAGGGGTGTCCAGTTCGTGACCAAGGCAGGGTCATACACTCTTACCCATCAGGTAAAGGTGTTAGATTATCCAAAATGGGGTTTTCTTGGCAAACTACACATTCACACCCTAGACATCTAGGTTAGGGTTAGCATCGTAGGGGTACGCTTGGTTGTTACAATCTCTTATATGTATGCATATATAACCTGTCTCTCCAAAATGGTAGAACTCTTTGTTTTATTTTCTGTATTGACACTCATTGGGCCTGATTCACAGAACTAACTTACGTCAAAAACGTAAAGTTAGTACTTTTTGGTATTCACAGAATACACTTACTCATTTTGGTATTCACAGAATGAACTTACTCATTTCGGTATTCACAGAAGTTAGTAGTCCTAACTTTAGGACTCCTAAATGCCTTCTGTGAATACCGAAAGTCTTAAAGTTAGGATTTTTCTCAGTTTAGGAGTAGTAAAGTTAGGACTCCTAACTTTAGGACTCCTAAATGCCTTCTGTGAATACCGAAAGTCTTAAAGTTAGGATTTTTCTCAGTTTAGGAGTAGTAAAGTTAGGACTCATTTAGGAGTCCTAAAGTTAGGACTACTAACTTCTGTGAATACCGAAATGAGTAAGTTCATACTGTGAATACCAAAATGAGTAAGTGTATTCTGTGAATACCAAAAAGTACTAACTTTACGTTTTTGACGTAAGTTAGTTCTGTGAATCAGGCCCATTGTAACCTTTATCTGCATCTGTCTATTAATCATTGTAGCCCACATATGTTATACGAAAACACTCTGGTTCAATAAATAATGAAAACGCCCCTCTCTGTATTCTTTGTATATTTCTCTGAGCAAAAGATAGCACGAGGGACTGAGCAAAAGTTTGAAGTCTGTCATCACGATTTCTGAGGAAACAGAGTTGTCATGTTCAGTGGTTGCCAGACCAGTTTGATCTCTGTTTAGGTTAGGGAGTCTAACAGTGGCACTGTGAGCTAGCTGGTCCAAGGGACAACAAATCCTACGGGGGTGCATGGAATCAGTCTGGCACCATCCTAAATTGATGTCATCCACAAACATGGAGTTCCTACCGATTTGTGGAAACAACAAGACAGGCCCTTGTTGTGCCATGCACAAGAGCCTTAGGCTCACTGTAATGGAGGTTGTCCTCCCAGTAAATGTGATAACTCCCAGAGGCATCACCTGCTGCTTGGGCTTCAGCCTGTTCTCACAAGAGTTAGACACTCCCTTTGTGCCCTACAGAACTCCTCCTTGGTGGGTCCTCTTACTACATTCCATTTAGCAAGTGTAGGCAGGTCATCCAAGGGCAGTAACCGCAGGTGCCCCATTCATTTCACTGGGAGTACATTCCGAGGCTGGTTCTGTCTCCCCTTCTTAGCAGCTGGCTGGGCTTTTGTTCCAGGCTTCAGCCCATTTTGACTCCCATCTTGGGCAGCCATTGACCTTGTCATAACATAGATCCAGTCAGGTAACCCCAACATCTCCACATGAGCCTTGAGCTCCACTTCCTTCCAGGTAGTATGCTCAAGGTCATTGCCAAGCAAACAGTCCACAGGCATGACCAGCTCACAGCCACCTTCAGAAGACCAGAACCTCCTCCCCCCAACTCAAATTGAACAAGGGCCACTGGATAGTGACCCTCTCTGTTGTCAAAGCAAACACAAGGAGATGATGGCAGGAGCGCTGAAACTTTTCAAACACTCACCCCCAGTCACAGGTCTGGGTTGAATCCATCATCGTTCTTTAGCTCACTTGGCCACCCCAGTTCAGACACAGCTATATGCAAATCAGTCTTGACCCTGTGCCTCATGAGAACAGTCCAGCCCGAACTGCCAAGCCAGGTCTTCCCTGGACTGGAAACAAGCATCCTGGGTCCGGTTTCGGGGTAACACCCCTCATCAGCCAGGCTAGCTTGAATCCAGTGGCAAAGTGAGCAAGTGACCCACGTCTGGGCATACCCTGCCAATTTAGGGTGAACAAAGCAAACACAAGGAGATGATGGACGGAGCGCTGAAACTTTTCAAACACTCACCCCCAGTTACAGATCTGGGTGAATCCATCATCGTACTTTAGCTCACTTCGCCACCCCAGTTCAGACCCAGCTATATGCAAATCAGTGTTGGCCCTGTGCCAGCCTGTTGTCAGCCACCACAACCTGGAGGAATGCATTGGGAATCACCTGCTCTGGGGACATCCGTAGACTCCTTACCATAGTCATGCTGGCACCTGTATCCCTCAGAGCCTCAACACCTCGCCCATTGATGGTGACCAATTGCCTATACTTTGTAGTATTTGATGGCACATGGATCCTAGGAACCATCTCAATATCACCCAAGGACACTAGGGTAACCCCACTAAACTCCCTCTATTAACTGGGACACACCGCTCCCCCAGCACTGCCCTAGCCTCCTTACCTGGAGTCCTCCCTCAAGGGGGAGTTGGTGCTCTTTTTGGATACTTGGGATCCCCTTTGTAGTGTCCATACTCATGACACTTGATGGCCTTGGGCTGCTGATGTTTGTCAGGGTAGTTTTTCTTCTGGTGGTCAGATTGGGAATGAGAACCATACCCTTTTCCCTATGAGTTGTTTGGAGGCCTTTAGAGGACTCTGTCTGTTTTTCTCCCACCCCTCCTTTTTTTGGTGGGAACCTCGATCAAACTTTTGGGAGTCACCCCCCAGATGCCTTCTTGGACACTCTGATGCTGACCCAGATGTCTGCCTCCTCAGCAAGCTTCTTGGAGTTAGTAAGCTTGCTATCAACCAGGTATTGGAACAGCTCTGGAAAACATATATCAAGCATGTGTTCCTTTAAAATTAAGTTGTCCAGCCCTGAGAAATCATCATCACCCTTGCTGTGTCTCACCCAGTCTTTCAGTGCCTTGCTGGCATAATCCAAGAAATCCACCCATATTTGTGATAAGATCTTGTGACTGCCCCTGAATCTGAGCCTATACCTCTCTGGGGTTAGTCCAAAGTTACTGACTAGGATAGCCTTCATTGTAGTGTAGCATGCCTGGTCTCTCTAGTATCAGGAGTGTGAATCTTCCGAATGTGGGCACACACCCCCATACACTACAACCGCAGAACTCCTCTGGGACCTTGTACACTCTTAGAATCACTTCATAGGCTGCAAACCATTTGTCTATGTCATCCCCAAACACATAACTGGGCACCAAACATTTGGGAATTCTGATTCTGTACTCCCCAGTGGACACCGCAGGTATGCTGCCACCTTTGATGTTGCTGAACCCCACTTGAAGGGCTCTGATGTTCAGCTCTTTAATACTGAGCTCATGGGTTAGTTTCTTCTCCTCCATGGCCAGCCTCCTCTCTTCTCAAGCCTGCTCCAATTTAACAAGCTCCAGCTTTAATTTCCTTTCCTCCCTACTCTCTGCCAGCTACTCTGGGGTCAAGTTCTTTGAATCACCACAGCTTCCACCACATTGTTGATCCCCACTACATGCAGTTCCAGAGCCATATCAGACTCCAGAATCAGGCCATCCTCCTACTCAGGAATTTCCTGCTCCTCCTCTGGTATGTCATGCCCTGCAACATGGGTCTCTGCCCAAGCTCTTAAGGCTTTTTGCAGCTCTACCTTCCTGGTGAAGCCTCTTGTAGAACCTTGAAAATCCTTGCAAAAATCTCTCAGCTGAGGCACAGTGTAGCTCTCTAACCTGGCCAGCTCATAATCAATTCCTGCAGGTGCTGCTTTTCCAGAGTGAGACATAATTTAGCCGAAAAATCAGGAGGGAAATCAGGTAGAGTTTAAAAAGTTTGAATTGATCTTAGAATAGAGTTGTAGTGAAGAATGAGTTACTATATGGTATTTCACAAAACAAAAGTCTGATCCTCCCCGCTGATCACCAATGTTATAACTGGAGTTTCTGGTTGTCAGAGTATGCACCCTGTACAGCAAGGACCACCTGTTAGGATTAGCGCCATAAATATGGCTAACCCCCATCCTGCGCAGTAACCATGACTAAGTATCTAGATCATTGTGCCCTTCAGTTAGCATTGTATACAGTTTGCCTTATGTGAAATGTAACCATACATAATCACGCTTTTGTATATAGAGACTTGTGTTTATTTACAGCAATGTTACATACATGGGCTACTAGTTTCATCCTTGTATTATGGTAAAAGTCAGTTAGAAAGCATGAAAGGCAGAAGAAAACAGTTGACACGTGCCTGCCACCTGCCTTTCAGTTTGACATTAGCATATGCAGCACGCGTTGGTTACCGTTGAGCCATTAGCCACCCCACCCACTTGGAGTCTATAAAAGACTTGAATGCAGAACAAGGCGCGCTTGCGCTCGTCTTTATGATCTCCCACTCACCTGATTTCCTTCGAGCTCCCGTGCCGCAGGCAGCAATCCTCTTCATCGGCTCCCAGTCACGTCTTCATTGGTTTCCGGGGCAACGCCACGACTTCCTTGACGCTTCAGGCCTTCATTCCGTCTGGGAAATTGCTCCGGCCTGCAACATCAAAGAAAAAGCAGCGCTTATTCAAGTAAGGCATTCCTAATTTTAAAGCTTGCAGAGGAAGTGCGTCAAAGTGTAAACAGGTACTTTTCTGTTCACAATATAAAAGCCAATAATTTCCGACTATTGCACTCACAGAGGAAATGTTTCAAGGTTCATGCAACTACAGTTTCTTCGTGTTCCAATTTCTTCGTGTTCCAAAGGTGATATAAATACAGTTTCTTCAGTAAACAGCTGATAAAGACATTTCTGAACAAGAAGAGACATACTCATTTCTTAATTACGAAATAAGTGGACATTCACTGCTGAGACTTATTTTTTTTTGTATGTTATTTTTTATTTTATGATAGTTTTTGAAGATAAGGAAAAGTGTTCTTGCTAGTAAGTGTTTCAAGGGAAATCGACTCTCAGTTATTGGTGTGTTAAGTTAATAAGTTGACAAGGTGTTTGGTTTTTTTACTGCAGAGAACAGCATTATGCACATTTTATTTAAGAACATCATTCATCTGAGAGGCATTATCTCTGCTATATGTTGAGCAGCATTTAAAGTAAAAGGTACAGTTTTATGCACAACGTAAAGACAGTATATTAATGGATGTATTGTAAACTAGTGAGTTTATAGTGAGTTTAATGATCTCTATTGTTTGCATATAGATATTTAAACGCAGAAGAACTGCAGTGTTTGGAGTGTGATCAAGATATCACAATCAGTGCCACAGTCGTGCCGAGATCCGAATACAGCAGAGTGTTTTCTTTATGTTCTTTTTTTATTTTGTCCCATTTCCCGCTTCCCCTGGAGATCTGTTCTTGTTAAGCTGTGTTGTACATACGGTTTGACAGGTATAGATTTTTGGGGGCATAGAGAACAAGCGTCTCATCTCTCAAATCGAACATCCTGGATTTCAGGTGAGTGGAGACTTGACACCACCACTCGAGTCAGGGTAAGATAGATACACACTAAATGATAATTTGTGCTCACACTGTGGTAGCTTATTACAGAGCAGTCAAGCTTATCGAAAGAGGAAATGGGTAAAGTATTTGTGCAACACACACACACAGCAACCCAATGAAAACACCACAAAAAGACTCCACACAAGTTTAGTAAAATTATCAATATTTTTATGAGCAAATCAAAATCAAAACAACAAAAATCCAATAAGTAAAACTGGAGTTATTCATTTTTAAAGAATAAATCCAAAGCTATTACTTAGAAGTAAATAGTGCTTTGGGGTTACTTGAGGTTGAGCTGGACCAGGGTAGATCCAAAGTTCAGGCCAACCGCAATGGTGTGCAGGCCGGCTACAGGACTCAAGCAGATCCTGCTAAAAAAAGTACCTTGGATGGAGCAAGCGTCGATGCGTCGGTTCTGATGAAGGTTAAGTTGACGGGCTGTCTTACGAAACCCTTTGTTTCCATTATCTCGGCTTGTGCTCGTTTATGTATAGCTCGCTCTTGGATCCAAAGTATGAGCCCAAGTATTAATGAATTCTGGGTCTTACTAAGGGAAATTTATGAAATGGAGATAGCATTAGCTAAAGTTAGAGACCCCCGCTTTTGGTTTAAATTCAAAAGGATATGGTCTAGTCTCCAATGGGATTAAGAATTCAAAGTATTTTCTTTACTTTTCTCCCTATATAATTGCTTTTTATTATTATGGTGGTGCTTGTTATTGATACATGCATAATGTTGTTCTGTTTCTTTCTGTGCTCCTATGTGCTCTGCCAATGATTATCGGTATTTTGTTTCTGATTTTTTTTTTCTTACTGATGTGATGTATTTATGTTTGTGGCTAAAAAAAAAAAAAAAAGAAGGTTAAGTTGACAAACCCTTTATGATTCTGGCACTGCGTTGCTGTCGAGCCATGCTGTCCCTCATCATCAAGCTGCACATTCAGCTGAATCAATGTCATCGATCACCTGCTGTGTCGGCTTCGAAGATCAATGCATCGGTTCCAATCTTGGGAAAAGTCGTCACTGCGTCGATTTTGATGATTCTGTACAGCAGAAGTTGCCTTTAAAGGGCCAGGACTAGATTGGCACAATTTGGCATGGCAGGACTCACAGATGGCAGAATCCAGGTGCTGCTGTAGGGTTGAAGAAAGTCTTTGATGGCCCTGAGACTGTAGAACAGGGGGCAAGCCAGCAAGCCCTTGGAGTCACTCTGGGTTCAAGTGAGATGGGTCCAGTCCTTGTCCTCAGCAGGGAAGAGATCAGCAGGCAGCAGGGCAGCGCAGCAAAGAAGAAAAGCAGTTATTCCAGAGCAACAGTCAAGCAAAGTGGCAATCCTTGGAGCATAGCAGTATTTACTCCTGGCAGACTTCTTCACAGGTCCAGTAGTGTACTGTATTGGTAGGGTCAGGGGCCCAGTACTTATACCCAGATGTGCCTTTGAAGTGATGGTGACTGCAACGCAAGCCCTTGAAATGCACAGGTCCACCTTTCTTCTGAGCCCTGGCTACAGTCTATCAGTCTGGGGCAATCAGCCCTTTGTGTGGGAGACAGGCCACTGCCTATTCAGGTGCAAGTGTCTGCTTCCCCCTCTCTTCCTGCCCAGGAAGAGCTATCAGGATGCAGATGAATTCAGATGAGTTCTCTGTCACACCCACCCTTCCTTTGTTTGTGGCTATCTAGAGGGAGTGCACAAAGTGTAGCTGTCACCTACCCAGACCTGTATTGGAGACAGGCTGCAAGGAACACAGAGCAGTTAGATCGGAGAAATGCACACTTTCAAAAAGTGGATTTCTAAGATTGTAATGTTAAATCCAACTTTACCAATAAAGATGATTTATCATTCCTATTCCAAAGATATAAAGCATGATGCAGCTACTCCTTTTTGATCAGGAATTACAGCTGAAAAGTGTATTAAGGAATTCCCAACTCTAGCCTATGAGAGTGGTAGGCCTCACAGTAGTGAAAAACACATTTGGCTGTTTGTCACTACCAGGACATGCAAAACCTAAAAGGTGCGGGGGATGAGGGGGTCACAGGGGTGTCGCACAGGGGGTGAGGGGACCGGGGTTTAGAAATAAAAAAATTCTAAAAACTTACCTCGAGGCCAGGTCCCGCGTCTTCTGTGCTCCTGCTCTCCTGAGTCCACTTCCAGGAATAGGAAGCAGGCATCCAGGCTCCCTCCCCTAAGCCAATCACAACGCTGCAGTGCAGCATTGTGTTTGGTCTGAGCGCCGTGAAGCGGTGCTCAGCCAGGGGCTATAGGGGTGGGCATGTTCTCCATGCAGGCTGTAATGCAGCCTGCATGCAGAACAGGGAGGTGCGCATTACTGCTTTGGGCGGCCTGAGAGGGCCGACCCAACAGTCATTGCGCACTTGAGTGGGCAAACTACTCCCCCCGCCCTGCTGCATGAGCAGAGCAGTCCCGCCCACCCTCCAAAGAAACATAACATGATAATAACTAAAAGTTATTATCATGTTATGTTTCCTCTTCTTGCACTGCTTGAAAGCAGTGGGGCGACGTTCCGCTGTCATAGAGGAGGAGCCGCGACTGGCTAATTGTGTATACACCAATGTTACCACATTTAGGTGAGAAGCACATGCAAATTAGCACTGGTCAGCAGTGGTAAAGTGCTCACAGTCCTAAGGCTAACAAAAGGATACAACAAAAAGAGGAGGTAATGATGGATTTGACTCTGCTTTGATTTGTTTGGTATTTTTTGCACTTCTTCATCCCCAGCCTGATGGTGTTCAGGCTGCAGGTGTGCTGACAGCCGCCAGGATAGTGAGCTTGTCAGTCTGATTGGAAGGGGTGTACATCATAATGGATGCAGCTGGCTTTAAAGATTGTTTGAGCTAGCAAGTGAAGTCACTAGAGTTCTATATGGGTGGGGATGATTATTTCCCTTCATGAGATATGCAGCAGAATGCCCTTGATGAGGTTAATGTGGAGTCGAGTAGGTCGCGGAGCAGAGCATTGCCACAATTCAAATGCTAGAATAAGAGCGCCTGACAAGCAGTTCTGAAACTACTTTCTGGGTAGAATTGTTTCACTTTATTTAGTACATAGCGATTGTACCAGGCCATCTTGGTTTTCTAAGCAAATGTTCGATGAGTGTGAGATTGGTCTCCAGGGCCAATCCAACTGGCTTGATATTGGGTGAAAGCTAGGGTGGTGAGTGCACCCAGGTTAATATTGTTGAGCCAGGTTTGGGCTAGGTATTGTTTGTTGTTCAAGACAAATAGCAGAAATTCTGTTTTGGTGGGGTAAAGCTTCAGATACGTGCTCAACATTCAGGTTTGGATGAGGTGCAAGCAGTGCTTGAAGTGTTGGATGTCTGAAGCAGAGGAGACTTAAAAAAATAGTTGTGTGTTCTCAACATACTGGTGAATTGTGATGTGGCTATCAATGAATAGAGCCCAAAACTGTTCCATGTTGAAGTTGAAGATCACAGGAGACAATATAAAACCATGGGGAACTCTGTGGTCTTACGAAGTAAATCATAGTCACACTTGGTATATTTCTCTTGGTGTATATCAGATTACAATCTGGAGTGTGGAAATTAAACAGGGACCTATCAAAATCACACTAACTTAACAAGAAAAGGATCCACGTCCTGCCAAACCTGCCAAAGACAACAGGTATATTCTTTTAGGTTGTTCTCACCCTTTCCCCAGAGTCAGCATATACAAGACATCTGAACTATTGTGGTTAATGGTTATTATTAGAAAACAAACTGGTGCAGAACATATGAAGAACAACTACAGCAAACACCACAATTACTGTGGTAACAGAGACTATCCAGATCTTAAATATCATGATGAAATATAACATGGTATTTTTATTAATTCCCTTTCCTACTAAGTCCCTGGTAAAAAGAAATAGCAGCTATGAAAGTTTGCTATTATGCGAGGTGGAATACAACATCATATACAAGCTTGTAAGGGCAAGTTGCTTTCATCTCATATGGCTCATTATGTGGCAGCCTAACTGGATTATTAGCTAGTGTGCTTGGAGAAGCAAACTCCCTGGATGCAAGCATGTGAGTGCGCCTCTCTGTCTAGAGAGTTCAAGGTGTCCTAGCTGTACTGTGTTTGCAGGAGGTGTTCTTGAGATGTCTGACACAGTGTGTGAAGAATCTTATCAGCATTCTTACAGTCTTATCAAATAACATTAAGTCCTTAATTACAAGTCCAATTGATTCCCGTGTGGGCAGTAACTCCTTTCATAGCATATGTTGAAAGTGTGACTTTTTCGGCAAATACCACACTCCGTAGTTTTCCCCAGTGTAGGTTTAGCAAGTTAAATCATAATGTATTAGTGTAAAAATGCTAAGTAAATTCAGAGACGTATATTTTGGTGCAGTAAGCACCAAAGTCTGCATGTCATGCCCTTTTCCCTTTTTTTCAAGCAAAACTCGAAATAAAGGCTAATAATCAATTCTGATAAGTTACGAACATCCCCAGTGTTGGACTGCATAAGTTGTGAGAAACTTAGTTTATTTGCTAATAAAACCATAAACACACACAATACAAACAACCACAATATCATGTGCATATAAAAATAAAAACAAATACAGACACAAACTCAAAACATGTAAAATAAAATTAACCATGACAATAGTTGGGGAGCAGCATTTAAGCCTAGATAGTTCAAGACATCATATGATGGCAAACCTTCTATTGCTTCCTCTCTACACGTTAGCTGCAAATACGTTAGCTGCAAATTTGGAAGATTAGAAGGAAACCGTGCAGAAATTGTGCTATAAAATTCATAGTGCAAAGAACCAAGGAGCATGACACACGCAAGAACATAGACAAATGTAAAATCAGTATAGTATAGCCATAGCAACGAGAACTCAGCACATTTTTAAACATAACAAAATGACACAGAACTAATATTGTTACAAGCTCCTATAGATTTTTCCCTTCACGGTAGCAGCGAATTGTAACATCTAGGAAATAGCCATAAATATATCATACTGTAAGATGCATAGAGCAAAGTGCCACCAAACTTAATACAAGCACAGGCATAGCATATATAAATCTGTGTGATCATAGCAACACGTGGAGAGCACAGCGCACTGGCCTCACCTTGTTCGGTGTATCGAATAATCCAGATAAACACAACACAAATCACCGAATACAACAAGTTTTAATCAGAAATGTAGCCATATTTGGCTTCTTCTGCAAAGTGCATAGTGCGTAACAAAGTGCTAAGCGCAACCGTGTCCCCTCCTGGCTCTGGTCTGCTTGTGTCAAACAAAATAGTTTTTGGCCGGGGTCAAAACTAATTTGCATAACACTGCACTTGCGATGTAACAAAATTTATGTGGATCCTGGTTACTCGCTCGGCTCACTTTCTGTAAAGTAACACAACACAATACTTCTTTTTTAGTTCAAATATTTCTTTTACTTTAGTTAAAAAGAAATACATGTGAAATGCTCGGCTCACTTTCTGTAAAGTAACACAACACAATACTTCTTTTTTAGTTCAAATATTTCTTTTACTTTAGCTACTAAGAAATACATGTGAAATACAGTAGCAATACATAAAAATCTGAAACAAATATGTAATAATGAAGAATTAAAAAGGACTACATAACAAAGAACATCTGGACTGGGATAAAAAGATATCAAAGTTATCCTATAAAAATTATCAGATAAATGTCATGACAGATAACAGGTATTACAAATTCATCAAATATTAAGGGCCTGATTCCGATGCGGTTAGGAAAGCATTCCCACCTAGGGCCCGATTCCGATGCAGTTAGGAAGGCCTCCTAATGGCATTTGCTCCTTCCCAATCGGATCGGGAACGTGTCTTCCCAACCGAGGGCCAGATTATGATGCGGTTAGGAACATAGGCTTCCCGTAGAAGTCAATGGGAGTCCAACCAAATCGTATCGGGAAGCATCCGGATGCATCATACTCGGTCGGTAGGACTCTCCCGATCCGAGTCGGTCGGAAACCATTTCCAAACCGATTTGATCGGGAAGATTTCCTAACCGCATCAGAATCGGGCCCTAAGTATAAACCCCAGGAAGATGGGACAGATGGAACATCTACATATTTCCCAACAAAGTCATGTGTGAGTTTGTATTGCTTGAAAAATAGGATACATCAGCGAGGGGAAAGAAGTGAAAGATGGGAAGAGAGAAAAAAAGAGAGAAAGAGGAAAGGATACTAGAAGGAAGGAAGAAGGATGAGATGGTGGGAGGGGACATCTGCTACACCTATAAAAAATAAATTAAGAAACGGATTCAAAAGGATATTGAGCTACCAACCCCTGAGAAGACAAATCCATATAATTATCCAAAGAACACCATACACTACTAGCAATTGAAGGCAAATAATGGTTTCTTTTCAACAAAAGTATTAGCTCCACGAAGATATGAAACCCACGCCCACCAGGTATGGTAAGAAAGGAGATGAAAAGATTTCCATTCTGTGAATATAATTTTGACTACAATGGATAAGAGCAAATCTAGGAGTTCCAAATCCGTACTGTCAAGAGGTAAATGGGTATCTATAGCCCATGGACCCAGCAAAATCATAATTAAAGAGAAAGCTATAGATGTATTAAATATTAATGATAAATGTTTTTGAATCGGGCCCCAAAAGGAGTCTAATAGCGTACATTCAAAGAACATATGTTGATGGGTTCCTGGTACTGAATTACAATTCCAACAAAGATCACTCTCTCTTAATTTCAGCTTGTGCAAACGACCGGAAGTCCAGTGTAAAAGATTCATAGCAAAGAATTTAGATTGAATTAGTGAAGGAGCAATTTTATTACGTAAAGATAATTTCCCTATCAGTTGCCTCGTATCTTGTAAAATATGTTTAAAAAATTCGTCCTCAAAATGGTGAGACCATTTAACAGAAGTAACTGTGGATTGTGAAGGCAGAGGAGCAGATAAAAATGTATACATTTTAGAAACGGTATGGCCGGAGTGTGCCCACATAGAAAGAAGTGAGACAGTAACCGAATCTGTAGAAAGGGGTATCTTAGAAAGTTTAACTTTTAACTTCAAAAAAGTATAAAAATCCATGTTATTGAGATTATATTTTTTGGCTAATAAGGAAAAAGGAAGAGGATCGTGATTAGTATCATAAACATCTTTCACCAGTCTGATGCCCTTGTCAGCCCACGAAAGAGCGATGTTGGGTTCTGTGTCAGTAACAAGTTTAGGATTAGACCATAAAGATGTCCATCTTGACTTATGAATAGGCTTCGAAACTTTCCGATCAATGTATTTCAACGCATTAACCATATCTGATATAATACGCTGAGAGTGTGCTAATGTAATTTGTGAGGCTGGGAGCAAAGAAAGAGTGGAGAAGGGAGCACACAATTCTCGTTCTATATAAATCCATGGAGGTATATGTTGGGGTACTAGTGAAAACCAAATTGCTCCCTGAGCCGCCAAGAAAGAAATCTGGTAGAGATTCCAGTCTGGGAGGTTACATCCCCCCAATATAGAGGGTTTCCTAAGATAGTTGTAAGCAATTCTAGCTCACTTATCATTCCATAAAAATCTTGAAGTGATTACGTCAATCTCATGAAAGAAAGAAGAAGAAAGCTTTATAGGTAGCATAGAGGATAAACAAGTAATGATTGGGGTTATCGTCATTTTAAGAGTTTGTAACCTACCCCACCACGAAATATATTTTGGAGACCAAGAGGACAAGAGATCCTTAACTTTATTTATTATATGGGATTCATTATAAGTAACAGTATCTATAAGATTTTTACAGAACCAGATCCCCAGATATTTAATGCGCGTAGATTGCCACTTAAAGCCCAAATCCCCCAAGTGAGAACGAAGACACAAAGAATTTAAAGGAAACAATTGAGTTTTCTCTTTGTTAAGAGTATAGCCAGAAACAACTGAAAAAGCATGAATATGATTAGAAATAGGAGGGATCGCTGATTCAATGTCTTCTGAAAAAATAAGAACATCATCAGCATAAACAGCCATTTTAAGTGAATGTGTTCCAAATTGGAATCCTTTAATATCCGGGTTCAGATTAAGTAAGCGGAGGAGTGGATCAATAGACAAAAGAAAAAGAAGGGGTCAAAGTGGGCATCCTTGTCTAGTGCCTTGGTGAAGATTAAAAAAGGAGGACTTTGTGCCATTAATACTAATATTAGCCCTTGGTTGCGAATAAAGAGCCATAACCATATTAATAAAAGAGCTACCAACACGGATTTTAAAGAAGGCCAAGATACCTTGTTGAATGCCTTTTTGGTGTCAAGGGCAATTATCGCAGATGGCAATGAGGAAAGTTTTGCTTTTTCTAAAATGTGACAGAACGTTGTCCCTAGCAAGCCTACCCTTGACAAAGCCTGTTTGGGAGTCATGAATGAGATTAGAAATATGACATTTTAGACGATTTGCTAAAGTTTTTGTAAAACTTTTTGCTTCCATATTTAACAGGGATATGGGATGGAAGTTTTTTGGATCAGAATGATCCTTGCCCCCTTTTGGTATGACTACAATAGTAGCCTCAGCGGCTGTACTAGAAACCTTGCCAGAAAGAGCATAGTTGTCGAAACTCTTTTTAAGGTATTTAATTATGGAAGAAATAAGCATTTTATAAAAGGCAATGGAAAAGCCGTCAGGACCGGGAGCTTTCCCCAACCGAGTAGCCTTAATAGTCCGAATAATCTCCTCAATCTCTATTGGCTTACCCAACTCGATCATAGCATCATTCGAAATAGTATTGGTAGGAAGAGAGTTCAGGAATTGTTGGCAGTTAAGCTTAGTAAATTGACTTCGAGGGGCATATACATTTTCATAAAAGCCTCAAAAGACTCCAAGAATTTCTTGGGTATGAAACTTTCTGAAACCAGTTTTATCAGTAATATGAGAAATATAAGTAGTACTGGTATTCTGATATTTAAGGGTAGCAGCTAACAACTTGCCAGCTCTATTCTGTAGTAATAATTGATGAGATTTTTGAGCGTGTACTCCAATATAAGATCTTTTAGTAACTAAGAAATTAAAAGAGCATTTTAAATGTTTAATATCTTGCAAGAGAGATTTGTCATTAGTATGTCTATATAATTCCTCTTTCCGCTTAATATCGTCTCCCAGAGATTGAAGAGATTTCCTAATATCACTGTTCCTTTTGGCCATTTTTTAAATAATGTGACCTCTTATAGTACACTTAAACGCATCCCATAGTACTATTGGAGAGTCCACTGACAATTCATTATCTTTAAAAAAACTAACAATCTCGTCATTAAGTTCCTTAACCTCAGAATCATCCTCCAAGATTTCTGTATTTAGAAGCCAATTACGAGGTCCTTTAGTATCCGTAAAATTGAGGATGGTTAACGAAACTGCAGCATGGTCAGAAACAACGATTGGATGAATCATGACATTTATGGTATGTTTTAAAAGAGAAGCGTCAACCAGAAGATAATCAATACGAGAAAAGCTAGAATGAGGGGAAGGGAAAAAAGTGAAGTCGCTACCTGTAGGATTGTGTAATCTCCAAACATCCAAAAGATGGTGTGACGAACACATAGTAAGCAACTGTTTATGTGCCCTTGGCCTAAAATAGGATTGAAAGGAAGATTAAAATCCCCCCAACAATTGTTCTTGAATTTTGTGGAATGTCAGTAAGTTTCTTATTTATTGCACGGCAAAAATTTGGGTCAACTATATTTGGAGCATATATATATATGTATATATATATAGGTCATTCGAACCATTAGTCAGACAAGTCAGTAACCATCTTTCGTTGGTATCATGTTCAGCTGCAACTATAGATAAACCAGATCTCTTAAAGATAAGAGTAATAACCCTGTTTTTCTTCCCAGAAGCCTCAGAACATGTAGCATCTAATACCCAGTCTTTCCTCATAAGAAGAGCTTCTTTAAAGCCTATCTGAGGGGGTCTTTAGGATAGCGGGCGGATCGCCACCACCCGTATGGCGGTGGCGATCCGCCCGCTATTTCCCACCGCCCGCCTCACATTTCCCCACCGCCATATTAGTATGGCGGTGGGGACCCAGGCGGACGGCAAGACCGTCCGCCGGTTTTCCGCCAGTCGACCGTGCGGAAAAGGGTCTGGATATGGTGGCGGTGTCTGCTAGACACCGCCATCCATATTATTATGGGCAGCGGTGCAGAACTTTCCATGGCGGAGACCCCGCCATGGAAACCCAGGCGGAGTTTGCTTTCGGGGGCCCGTTGCGGGCCCCCAGGGTATTGGGGGTTGGGGGTGCACATGAGGGGTACCTATGGTGCCCCCCTGCATTGTCATGGACATGGTGTCAGGCACCTCACGGTGCCTGTCACCTTGTGCATGACGATGCACACAGTGCATTCCCAGCATTGTGGCGGGCGGTGCTGTGAGCACCGCCCACCACAATGCTGGGAATGGAGGATGCCACCGCCACGGTGGCGGTTGCATCCTAATCGCCTGTGCGGGACCGCCGCACCACTGGCGGCCGGTCCCAGCACCGCTAGGGTGGCGGGCGGACGAAAGTCCGCCCGCTATCCTAATGACCCCCTTAGTCTCTTGAAGCAAGACCAAGTCACCAGATAAACTCTTACAGTAATCTAGAATCTTGTCTCTCTTAACCGGGTGATTTAAACCTCTAACATTAAGGGAGACTACATTTATATCAGACATTGATCTAGATAAAATATAAATAATGAATACTTCTGGTGAAAGAGTATATTAGTAGATAAAATATACTTAAAGACCAAAAGAAGTAAAACAGATGTCCCAATATTAAGGTGAAGATAATGGGGAGGAATGAAGAATAGGGAAAAGAAAAGAGGGTTCAACTGTACTCCAGAAAAGTCTGGAGCAACATCGAGACTCAACCCCACCATGGGATGTCTGTAATAGACATGTTGCATTGGGAATCAACGTGGATGAGCAACAGCAGAGACTACCATCAATGGTGTAGACAACTTGAGTATAAATAAACTGCAGAGCAGCGGAACAAATGTTACCAACCCAAATATATAACCATATCAAATACATCACTTTGGTATAAAGTTAGGTGACAGGAGACTGAATAATTATAATATAAATGTAACGTCTGCAAGGAGATGACAATTCATAAGCAAACAAAGCATAGCTGTAATAGCATAGTGATTCCAGCGTATACCTATTTCAACACAACCATAAAGTTCATTCAAAGAACTTCCAAATTGATATGTACAATATTAATTTGGAACAGACTATAAGCATAAATATTAAAGATGTATTTCATAAATATTATAACATTAATTGTGGCCCTGAAAACGGAGCAACACCAATATATAAAATATTAGAAAAACATTAGTAGATAATAACATAGTTCATTGGTGATTAGTGAAGTTATTAAATAATATACAGCTTATAGACAAACTTCCAGAAAGAAATGGAGCAAGGAAAAAGAATAAGAGATAGAATACTTACCTATAGCGAAGAAACTATAAAGCGAAGTATAGAAGTAATAAAACAGTAATTGCATAAATAATGTCATTGATTTAGAACAAACTATTAGAGAGAAAGAAAATAAATAAATAAAATATAAGTGAAACGTCAGCTCTGAGATAACTTATCATAAGCAAACAAATCCTAACTGAAGCATCATATAAAGTCCAGCTTATACATACTTCAACCTAAATATACAGATTCATTCAAATAAAACAAAATTGATAGGTACAATATTATAAAATAATTATATGACTACTAAGTAATAACAGACTAAGGGCAACAATTAATAAGATGCATCTGAGAATGACATTGCATAAATTATGGTACCGAGAACAAAGCAAAAGAAAAATATAAAATAAATAATAGATCATTGGTAGAGAATAACGTACTTCATTGATGAGGTAACCAAAGAATATATAGCATATACACAAACTCCATAAATCAAGGGAGCAAAGAAAAAAGGAGAGGTAGAATACTTACCTGTAATAAAGTAATTATAAAAAGAGGGGTAGGAATAAGAAAATATTTTATGAACAAAGTCATTTAAATAGAACAATATATCTGAAAGAAACCATATCAGCTAAGTATACCAACTTAATATAAGACACATCTATAAGAGTATTATCCTAAGAAGAACGAAATACAACTTAAGGTACTGCATGGTACTGTGTAAAATTTCAGTTAGCAGAGTCTGGCTCATCCATAGTATGAGAAGCATCAGCATAGTTACAGCAAGATGTATTATAATTTAAAATGTAAGCAAAAATGCAACAAAGGCTGCATCTAAACATACAATAGGAACATCATAGACAAGGTTACATGGAAGCATCCGGCACTGTGCAATCATTGCGAACAGCGCACTACGCAGTTCGCGTAGTGGTACGCGTATCTCGCGTAGTGCGAACTGCACTTTGCGTAGCTTCGCGTAGCGCTACTTCGCGAACTACGCCCACCCTTAAATCTTATGAGTATATGAGTATACAATGGCATGGCCAAATACTATACAGCAACAAAAGGAAATAAGGTTATTTGGAAAACAAGAAAACAGACCAGGTCATCCTATACAGGTAACTAGGAATGCGGAGTACCAGGTAGAGAGTCCAAGTACATCTGGGATTCAGATTGCTTATCAAAGAAAGTAGAAAGGTCTGTAGGTTCAGTAAAAATCTGTGGATGGCCTTTGAAAATGATCCGGAATCTTGGGGGCCCAGCAAAAGAAAAAAAAATGCCCATATCAGTGCACCTTCTGCGTAAATTGAGGAAGCCTTTGCGACGAATTACGGTGTCTCTAGCAAAGTCTTGCGAAATAGAAATTTTGGTACAGAGGAAGAATATCGATGTATAAATATCAACCTACAGAAATATCGAGGGAAAAATATCGTGGGTAAGAAATATCGATGTAAAAAATATTGTGGTAAAGAATATCGATTGTTAGGTAATTAATATTGATTGCAAAAATATCGAAGTGTTAAATATCGTTTACAAAAATATAGGGGCCCATTAGGATGGCGGGCGGAAGCACCACCGCCGTGCTGGCGGATGCAAAAACCACCAGTTACCGCCCGCATGCCGCAGCCCACACGCCCGCCAAATTACGATGTGAAAAGGCAGCCAAACACCGCCGGCAAGCCAGCGACGCCGTCCGCCATCAAAGTGCGCCCGCTCACGTAGCGGCGCAGCCCAATGGAGACACACCGCCAGACGAAATCACGTACCGCCCGGCGTACAAATTACGATGCCGCAAACAAACAGCTCCCACGGCTAAGAGACACCGCACGTGAAAGTGAGGCGGAAACCCGAACGCCGAGCACAGACACCGAAGAGGCGACCCCCCGAGCATGAATCCAGCACTGCAGGCCCTCCCCATGCTATACCTGATGCAGCACCAAGGAGGCAACGTACCGCGGAGACGCAGGTAGGCACACACACAACAAGGGCACGCAAACAGCGCACACAGTGCAAGTGCGGAAAAGGAGGACATGGCACCCCCCAACACCCCTGCGTGGACAAGACACATCCACCACTGCACCCACAAATGTAACACAGGGCAAATTGCAACATCTCGCAACTATCATGGGCACACCACCTGGGACCAGGAACTAACGACCCCGTCACGGCACCGCAGCACAGCGGCGATGACGCAGCCACACATGCGCACAACTCAGCGCCCAACCATAACGCCATGTATGCGTCGCACACAAACAACACAGGGACACAACCAAGCACCACACACACCAGCCACACCCAGAACGCACATGACACGTGACAGGCCTGCCACAGTCATGTCCCCAACGCCCAATTCACGGACAACACCCAACGTCACACAACCGACGCCCACATGTCAGTGAAGTCACGCAACATCAGGACACACCCCTGTGTGACAAACATGGCGAAGCACACAGCGGCGGCAACACCACCCAGCAGAACATGGGCCCCGTCGGGAAGAGGTACGCCAGTACCACACAGAAACACCCATACCACCCTGCACCCATGAACCAGACATACAAAACGGAACACCAAAGAGCCCGGGGACCGACAACAGGTGGACCCAAGAATGACACCCACACACAAGGCCCAACGCATAGCGGAAACACAGCCTGCCGCCCACACACGGGAGAGCAGACAGCACTGAATGACCTTCCATTCCAACTCCGAAACCACAACCCGACTAAACAAGCCGGAGAATACAGCCATTGTCCCAAAAAAAGACCAACACAGGCATGCAGAGGAAACCGACCACAGGGCAGATAGCGCATATCACCTAAGAACATACCGAACGGGAAAGAAAAAATATAAAACTCCCCCATGCCGTTCCCATGCAAGTTATCTGGAAGGAGTCACACACCACTGACCTTGAACATTCAGAGAAGCACGTGGGATGAGGGCCCGTGTCCTCCGCACAAGCTAACAGAACACAAGTCCTGCCCCCTACGACCATCACAGACCTCACAGCAACCTCGGAGCTTGCACACTGCAGACTGCACACACAGCCGGAGCACGCCACCACATCGCCCGCAGCAAAATGGCACCTACAACACACCTACCCAACTACGCCAGACAGGTCAAGCTGTACAAACACAACCTGATACAGATGTTGGGATGCGAACCCCTATCCCTGCTGAACGTAAGTTACCGACTGACTTACCGCATCGCATTGTTCAGCTGCGTCATACCCGTCTTCTACTGTCGGAGGTGTCCCTTCCACCATCCTGTGGAGTTGTGCCTCTCCAACCCGGCATGTCCAAGGGCGGACCTGCTACCACTATTCCACCCTCTGGACGCACACGACAGGGTCTGTTCAGCCTATGGGGGCATGACGTATGTGGCGAACATCGGACCCACACTGCAATGGGACCACTGTGCCTCCACACGACGGATCATGGATCACAGCTACATCGAATGTCACCCAGCATGCCCCATCATGCTCCTACAAGGGACAACTTACGAACAACACCGTGACAGCCACCATCCGCTACATTGGCTGGCAAACATGTATACCACCAATGAAATGGAAGCCCTGCAGGAAGCCATCGCATACCTGTCAACCTGTCAATTCGTAGGACCCCGACGCAATCCCCCAAGTGAGCCATGATGTCCGACACTGTACCCATGCTTAGCTTCCGCACGGACTGGCCAGTAACCACTACAACAGCCATACCAAACGACCTGCAACTGATACCACACCATCAACGACACTGCCATGACATCGGATGTGTCCGGGACATGCACTCTGTTCCCCATCACATCCAGGAACTCTGCATGTATCGGGGGAGGCAGTGGCATGGGATATGTGTATCGCACCCACATGGACAGAACTGCACGTACAACTATGCCATGACATGGATCCTGCGCCCATGGACATATGCACCGCACAGTGGACAGGAATCACCCGGCTGGAGTATGTGAGAGCTGCACCCCTTCTCCCCTCCCCGGAAATCCCGTAACAGGACCTTTGCATGGACGACAAGTGCATACAACAACAACACGACCCCAGTGACTGTGACATGTCCAGTAGCCACCATATGGCAACAACAAGTGGGACGCCGTTGCATGCACGTAAGCCCATGCCCTGATGTCAACTCACACGCACGCGTGCAGGAGTAACAACAGCAGCACACCTGTCACATGGAACTGAGATGGACTGTGCCCATGATGCCAAGCGGTCTGGTAGGCTAAATGTATACCGTCTGTGTCAAAGTCCGCAGCACCGCAGCTATTTGCAAATGAACATTAGCACAGCAACGGCCAAGCAGATGTAACTCTGAAGCCCACATCCCACATGCAACAGCTAATCACATGTACCCCTACACCCTTAGCTATGTGTAATCATGCTCAGTATATCCTCCACATGCATTCCGCTGCCAGTAGTGTCCACTATACTGCATCACAGAGGACATAAGTCACAATACATGGTTTGAAGAAAGAAACTGTCTCTGCTGATTCCTTTCACAAGTACGAATGTGAGATGATGAGAGTGTGTGATGTACATGGCAGTCGTGACATGACTATGTAGTCCACTGTCATTGGATGTCAACGCAAATGAGTAGCACAACTGTGGAAGACACACATGTGTCGTGTGAAGCGGGAGTGACGCTTCGCTCAGGTGGGTGGGTGTGACGGGTAGATGCGCACATGCAAAGTTGAAACACGCTGTGTCGGGAGGGGTCCGGAACTGCACATTACCGCTTCCCTGGGCAATGTTAAAGGCCACCTGTCGGGGGGGATGTGAACACGTGTGTGCACAGCAGCCGGGCACACGAACAATGCGGTATCAGGCGTACACGTCAGCCCACCCTCTGTGGACAAGCTGGATCCTGTTGTGCGCCCGCCAGGCCCTTGACAAGGCACACACAGCCCCTGCCGACCAGGTGTATCCCCAACATTGTCAACCTGCACAGGCAATCCAGGGCACGGGATGGCAGTGGAGCATGGTGGGGGAGAGGACTCGGCGCGCTCCTCCGGGACACATCACGCAGGCAAAACATCCTCAATGTGTAGCATGGCTCAAGTCATATGGAAGTATTGGGGGACGCACACGTCACGAGCAGGAGTGACGTCACGGAAGGTGGCTCGCACCATCCCACCCATTGCCTACATCTCCACACACGTCACATGCCGTTGCAACAGAGAAGCCAGCGCGTGCACAAGCACCTCCGAGCCCGCCCCAGTGAGGCAAAAGAGTGAATGTGTGGGTCCATCAGCCCCAGATGGACGTGGCATGGGCCGCTAGGGCAGCTACAGCCTCTGTGTGTCGCAGGTGGTGTATCCGGACTGCGGAGACTGCTATGCATTGTCTATGTTGCCCGGGTCTCGAGTCGGGGCACCACACAGGTGGACGGCGTCCCGCCACACATCATGCCGTGAGACAGACCACTCGTTCAACTGGACCCACACATACACTCCTTGGCCTCTCCGGGGCGAGCTTGGGGCTGCATCTGCATGCGCTAGCCCCACAGGTGCAAATGCATATTGGGGGAGCGAGGGGAGGCCATGAGGACAGGGACAAAGATGACTGTAGTACTGTCAGTGAGTTCAAGGAATGACCCTGATGTGGACAGGAAAAGACGTGCCCCGTGTGTATTGCAACTAGTCGCTAATCCGATCACCCTCCCATGTCCTGCATGTAAGCCCGCACCTAGCCCCGCCCACCCGCCACACTGAAATTAGCACCAGCACAACATCATTCACATTCGAAGCACTGACTGGGGGTGACAACCATTGGACACACTTGTTGAGGCCACCCACGCGTACATGTGGGCCCTCCATGATCCATGTCACCTGCGGCAAAGTGATGACATGCGCAATGACGGAAGTGAGGAGAGCTGTCCGCCCCACGCACAGATGGTGCATCAGCTCCACAGACCCAGCAGCGAGTGCAGCAGGGGTCACATGTGCAGGGGCAGCTGTGCCTGGTGTGAAGGCACATTCAAATTGACAGCACATCGACCAATGTGTAGTCTGCCCACATCTACAGTCCATTATCATGCGGACATAGAAAATGAACATAGGGCAACACATCTGTGTGGGTGCACCCACTGTGACCAACACTGCGCAATCATCGACGTACTCGCCCTGTGCATGGCCCACCACGCAACGGAGGTCACATTCAGTGCCACCATCCCACACACACATCCCTATCACGAGACATGGTGTGTCCAATAGTCAGTACTGAGTTAGCGCCCATCTGGAGGGTCCAGCACAGGAGACACATGCAACCCACTAGGCAGTCGGTGCTGTCACCTACTGGCATTGTGCAGTCAATGTGCAGGCCAGGCCTGCTGGGATTGAGAGGGGCAGCATGGCCCAGCCTGACATTCACACGAGCAACAAGTGCACTGAGACCTGCATTGGCAATTGCAGACGTTGGCCTGCACCCAGCTGGCCCGGGACGCCTACCTCCATAGTGGAACACGCAGGGTGCAACCGCGAGGGTCATCGGAGTTGGCCGTAATGGCCTGGCCCATGTTGGTGACAGTCCGCTGATGCCATGTGCACCACACAGTATGATGTTCGCACTGCATCTGCAGGTGTGGCCATGATGTGCGTGTGGGTGCAGGTGCACAATGGACGGGGCCACAACATGCCGTGTGCATAGGCAGGGACGGCCAGTGGCCGGCCCCCACATGTCTGTTAGCATGTCATCATCTGCACATTGGCATGGGTGCATGGTATACGCATATGCACACGCATGTCATCTCTCACTATGTACATCTGCCACTTGGCACGTGCAAGGTTACGTGTCACATGTGATGTGTATTTGCAAGCACACAGCCGTGTTGGCATGGGGCTGTCAATGTGTACACCTGACAATGCTTCTGGAGGTGTGATCCGTACAGTGCTGCACATAGGGTGCAGTGGTGACACCAATGACTGTCTCATATCCCCTCGTGCCACAGGTCCCACTTGTCTTGGCCGCTCAGCCTGTGCCCACATCGTCGTTGGTGTGTGCCATACTCATCCAGCCTCGGAAGCAGTGTGATGCACAGCAGCCAGTCATGTTGCCGTGGTGTTGCCGCTTGCCGAATATGCAGTCAGTCCCCATCAGCACGCCTCACAGGTCATTGAGGCCTGGATCCCCATGTGCATGCACATAGCAATGGTTTGTGTCACTGCCCATTGCTATTGGTGGGAGACCTGTGTAAGTGTATTGTGGCTGTGCTGTCCCTGCATGACAGCTGTTCTGTGACTCTAGTTCTTGCTCTGTCATATCAGTTATGTGTATGTGCAAATGCCATGTGGCGTGTTGCTTTGACATGTGTCCACTTCCATCTTTCCTAGGCGGAGACCAAACATTTACCGCCCTTACCAATTGTTGGCGGACATGGAGGATTCTGAGGTCACCCGGAAATTTTGCCTGGACCGACCAACCCTGCACCGACTGTGTGCCATGTTGGAACCCCACCTCCGTCCTCGCAGGGTGTATCCGACAGCATTCACCCCCACGGCTAAGGTGATGGCTGCACTGCATTTTTTCGCCACTGGGTCATTCCAGCACATAGTGGGCAGTGGAGGTGGGATGTCCCAGCCCATGTTCAGCATGGTGCTGAGGGATGTACTGGCAGCCATGATGCTGTACAGGAACAGGTACATCAGATTCCCCAGGGTACGTGAGTTGGCAGCAGTGAAGGGTGCATTCTATGCCCTTGGACGGATCCCACATGTCGTTGGTGCCATAGACTGCACCCATGTTGGCCTTGTCCCACCACAGGCCACTGAGCAGCTGTTCCGCAACCGGAAGCACACGCACTCCCTGAATGTGCAAGTGGTGTGCCTTGCGGACATGGTCATTTCCCACGTGTGTGCAAAGTTCCCAGGCTCGGCCCATGACGCGCACATCATGCGCAACAGCATATTACCACGACTGATGACCAATCTGCAACAGGACCGTGGCTGGATTGTCGGTGAGTATGTGGAGTTGTGTAGCGTGCTGGCTTAAGGATGCTGTCTACTGTCCTGTTTGAATTGCAACGGTTCTCTGTGTCCCTCACGCCCAGGTGACTCGGCTTACCCGAATGGGCCCTGGCTGCTCAGTCCATTGCGACATCCTCGGAGCCCAGCAGATGACCGCTACAATGAGGCACATGGGAGGACCAGACGTGTGGTCGAGCGTACCTTTGGCCTCCTCAAGTCCAGGTTCAGATGCCTGGACCGCACCGGGGGTGCGCTGGCGTACTCCCCACAGAAGGTGTGCCAGATAGTGGTGGCGTGCTGCATGCTGCACAATCTGGCCATTCGAAAGCAGATCCCCCTAATTGTGGATGACGGGGATCAACCAGGGCCCCAGCCTGCACACCAGGACAGCTCCAGTGAAGAGGACAGTGGAGAGGATGAAGCTGTGAATGTGCGTCAGCAGCTCATCGCCCGCTACTTCACTTGACGGTGAGTGACCATGTACGACGGCTGATGTAGCTGTAGTTGTGCAGGTGTATGTGTGCTCTGTTACTGGGGCCTTTTGTTCACTGAGTGCTGTGTGTCAATGGTCCATGTCCAGGTTGGTATGCCACTGTCAGTGGCTGTAGCATTGTGCCCTGTTGCGCTCTCAGATGTGTGTGCATTGCTTGTAGTTGGTAACAAGTACTGTGTGATGAGTGTGTGACACACTCATTGAATGTACTCTTGTTCTGTTTTTCACCCCTAGGTCCCTGCAGCCTCTCCTGTCCCATTGACATGCCACACAGCAGATGCTATTCTGCTCATGGTGGCGATTGCACATCGTGGAATAAACCCAGGACACATTAAGCCGATTGTGATCAAGGTGTATTTATTAACAGCGGTGACATGTGATTGTGTGCAAGGTGATGACAAATGTGGTGCAAGCTGTGACAATGAGTTGACGGTCATGGCTGCGTGATGGTCAAGGTGTACCCATGGAGTTCTATGTCCACAGTCCAACAGACACATGCCATTCACATGGCAGTGTGGGGTAGGATCGTATTACAAGTCAATGCAGTAGGTGGTCAAGGTGGCTGGCTGACTCACTGGCGTTTGGTGCGGGCGAAGTCCTCTCTGGACACCTGTTTCCTCTTCGGACGGCCCCTTCCACGTTTGGTAGGGGGGTGTTGATGTTCCGCTGGTGGTGGTTGAGGAGTGCTCACTCGCTGTGGACGCAGGGGAACGCGATGCTGCACGAACCTGCGCCACAGCAGGTGGTGGCGGAGGTGGTGTTGCTGGCCTTGCTTGTGCCCTCCCCCCACCACCAGCTGGCCCATGAGGTCCGCGATTTGGGCCATGTGGGCGTCCATGGACCTCAACACCGCAAGGACCTCCCGCGTGTCGCTTGCCGACCTGGCCCATTCGCCTTGGGCCTCTTCATAGGCCCCAAGGACTCTGTCGATTGGCGGCAGGGCTTGGCTCCCAGGCACAGTTGGCGTTGGCCTGGCCCTGCTCCTCCTACCAGTACTGCTGCCACCGACCTGCCCACTAGCCACATTGCTCACCACGGTCCTCGCTGTGGCTCCCAGGGTGGACCCAGTCGGCCGGACCACCACTTGCGCTGGGGCTGGGGCCAGTGATGACGTGGTGGTGGTCGCGGCGGTGGTGGTGGTTGTGGCAGTGGGAGTGGCCGCAACGACCGTGGGAGTGGCCGCCACAACAGTGGTAGTGGCCGCTACGACAGTGGCAGCAGGGGGCTGTGAGTGGTCATCAGCCCTGGATGATGGGTTGGTGGGTGGGAGGGTGCCTGGGGTGCGGTTGGGCCCTGCCACACCAGATGGGCCTGCTGGGTGGTCCGTGTCCGAATAGGAGGACAGATCCTCCACATCCGTGAGTCCTTGTTGGGGGCTTGCAGGCTGGCTGTGCTGGCTGCTGTCTCCATCTCCAGCATCCAGCAGTTCGTCACCTGTGGGGAGAATGAGATATGTTATTGTGTTGCACATGACAAAGTATGTATAGGTTGTCTGACATCCACAGTTCGTGCACAGTCGTGCACAGGTTTCCCGGAGCCGTGTGTGTGGCTGTGCTATTTGTTGTTGTGTGGGCATGCCAATGGGACTGTGTGCTGTGGACATGTGGCATGGGACGGATTGGCAATGCCGATGGGTGTGTTGCTGTGCTCCTGCTTTTTGTGGCTCTGGTGTATGCGGACTCCAGACCCATCGTGGAGGTTGGTTTGTACTATGCTCTTGGGGTTCAAATGTAACGCTTAGAAACGCAGATGGCATAATGGGGGTCAGCCCCCTGAAACGCATTTGAGATGAACTATGCTTTGGGGGTTCATATGGAATGCTTAGAAACGCAGATGGCATAATGGGGGTCAGCCCCTGAAACGCATTTGAGATGAACTATGCTTTGGGGGTACATACTGTGAGCCATGGGTGCAGAACGTGACATGTGTTGTGGCAACATGACAGTGCATGGTCTGAGGTGTGTGTATGTCTGACATACCCTGCATATTTGCTGTCTGTTGTGATTTCTGGCCATGTAATTGGACGCATTGTTATGAGTGAGTGATGGTTGTGTGCCACACGACGTATTGCAGATGGTCCAATTCCTTGGTGTGCGTGCTGCCCTGTGCCATGTGCATCAATGCAGTGCTCGGGGGGTGTGGCCCATGTTATGTGTGTTGTTGCTCACAGTGTGACGTGCGCTTCATTCACTTCTGGCACATGATTTGTCATGGGCATGTTTCTTTGCGTGACTACTGTATGTGGACCAGCTGTTCGGATGACATACCTTTCATGTGACTGGGGCTGACGGATGAGATGGATGGTATGTTGTATGTGCATTGTGTGTCTGTGTGTTTGATGGGTCCAGTGGTGTTCGTGTGCATTTATGTTGTTCCACGCTGTTGCGTCTAGTGTGGTATGTCTTACATGGGCGTAGTTGTGGGATGTGTGGTTGACAGGCAGTAGGGGCTACATGGACAGGACTTCGATGGTGTTGCAGTTGTGTGTGATGGGTTGCACTGTGCCTGCCGTGTGGTTCTGTAATCAGTGTGACTTGTGCATGCAGACGTGGCTCCTTGGGTGTTGCTGTGTCTGTGATGGGTCATGTGGGGTGTGACTCTGTGGTTCATGTCCGTGTGCACATTGTTCACATGGTTGTGACAGGGAGCAGTGCTGCGTGTTCCTCTGCTACTTGACATGTCCCATGTGTTAGTCGTAATTCAGTCCTCATGCCTCCAGTCACCCCGCCCTGTCCAGTTTCCCACCTGCAGGTTGTTTTTGAGCGTGCACTGGACTGGATGCAACATGGTTATGGGCGGGGGGTGCTCCATGTTGCAGGTCTGTGGGGGTGGGGGCGGTGTTATGGGTCGTGGTGATGGCTGGACGCCCACTGACACCGTTTGTCCTGGGGCGGGATGTCTACCTGTTGGCTGCCGGTGTGCACTGCAGGGGCTGCTACGTGGGTGTGGGGTGTGGGCTGTGCTCCTCCTTGCTGTGCTGTGGGACTAGGGGCCTGGTGTGTGTTGTACTTCAGCTGTCCCCCCTCCCACCCACTACACTTTGTGTTGCTGCAACTTACCTGTTACTTGTCGGTTAGTGCAGCTACGGCTGCCACATGGGTGTGGGGGGTGCTCCGCCTTGCTGTGCTGTAGGACTAGGGGCCTGGTGGGTGTTGTACTTCAGCTGTCCCCCTCCCAACCACTGCCTTTGTGTTGCGGCTACTTACCTGTTACTTGTCGGTTGGTGCAGCTACGGCTGCCACATGGGTGTGGGGGTGCTCGTTGTGGCGCTTCTGGAGTACTAGGGGACCTGTTGGTAGTTACGTGGCTGGCTGTGTGTACACATGCCCCCATGGTTTTGTTAGTTGATATGTTTGGGCTGTGTGTGTGGTGGTGCCTGTTGCATGTGTGAGTGATGTGTTGTGTATTGTGTACTGGACATGGGGGTGTTTGTCCCTCGGAGCTATGGCATGGTGGTAGTGCATGTGAGTATATAGCGGTGTGCTGGCATACATTTGTTTGTACTTACCAGCCTCCACTCCCCCTGGTAATCCGGTGAGGATCTCCGGATGGATGATGACTCGCACCTTCTCCTCCCACGCTTTGAAGGTCTTGTAATGCGCGGGATTCCCTCCGCCAGTCGTGGCAGCCAGCTCTCGATTTTTGCTCTCCTTCTTCTTGACCAGGCTTTGGATGTCGTTCCACCGTTTGTTTATCTCTCCTCTGTTTCTGGGTACGGTCCCGACTGCATTGACCTGGTCTACAATTCTGTTCCACATTCTGTTTCTGGTGGCTAGTGGTATGTGCTGGACCTGGTTGCCATAGATTTGTGTGTGCACCTTGACGATCTCATCGACCATGACCGTCAGCTCAGTGGAAGTGAATTTGGGCATTCTGTGTGATGCCATGGTGTTTGTGGTGCTGGTGCGGTGTGTGATGTGTGATGTGCAGGGGGTTTGTGGTGCCGGTGTTTGGTGGTGGTGGTGGTGGTGGGTGTGATGTGTGCGTATCTGTGGTGTGCTGCTGTCCTTGCTGTGTCACTGTGTCCTCTCCTCTCCTCTCTGCTTTGCAATGTTGCAAGGGGTTGTGGTCTGTGGAGGGGCTGCTTTTGTACTTACCTGTTTGGGTGTGTCCTGATGGTCTGTTGTTTTCAGGTGTGTTGTGGCTGGTGTTCTGGGCTTTGTAGTTTATTTGTTTGTCCAGGGGTGGTGTGTTTTCGGGATGTGTACTTTGTCTGTGTATTTGTGCGTGGGTTGCTGTGTGGACTTGTTTGCCATGTTGTGTGTGTTTGTTTGAGTCCGCGGCTGTTTCTGTGCAGGGACGTGGCCGCCATGGCTTCTGCCGTGTCCATTTTCTTCAGTGTTGTTTACGCTGGCGGGCGGTGTATTTGTTGTTTTTCCGCGCTCATGTCGGTGCGATCGTAATTTCACGTGCGGTGTCTCGACCGTGAGGGCGGGCGGTTTTGTGTTGTCGTGCGTCTTTCCGTCCGTGGCGGGCGGTTTGACTCCGACTCGGGCAAGGGCGGGCGGTATTTTGTGTTTTTTTACCGCCGCTGGCGGTTTTCGGTTCGAGGCATCATGATTGCTGGGTCGGTATTCAGACGGTGTAGGCGGGCGGATTTTTGCCGCTTTCATGGGTGGCGGATTTTTTTACGCCCGGTATCGTAATGGGCCTTATAGTTGTTAAAAATATCGATTCATTATTAATGTTATGTATTTTAGTATTTTGTATGAGAATTGTTTGTATTTTTATTATAAGTGTTAACATTTTAGCAGTTAATATTTTTTTAACTTGAATTTTGTGTTTTAGTTCCGTAGCGGGTTGTGGGTTTATAGGGGAATAGGGTGGGAAGTAATTTAATTATATGAAATTTATTTAATAATTTATATTTATTCATAATTGTATAATTGTGATGTTATAGAGTTATAAATGTGTAAATTAATTTATTAATAATTGTTTGATAATTAGTTGTTAATTATTTTAAATTAATTAATTAATAAATAATTAATTATGTTAATTGTTTAATTAATTTTAGGTGTGTGTTGTGGTTTTTATAGGTGTAAATGGTGGGAAGTAATTTATTTTTTATTGATGATTTATTAATTATGTGTTAATTAATTTGCATTAATTAATTTGTATTAATTAATTTGTTAATTAATTTGTATTAATTAATTAGTAATTATTAATTGTAATTGTGTAATTAATTTTAGATGTGTGTTATGGATATTATAGTGTTAAACAATGTGTAATTAATGAATGTTTTTTTTTTTTTAATTATAATATATTTAAATTCAATATTAATTATGTTAATAATGGAAATAAAATTTAATACAAATGTTGATGTTTATTTTTTTATTGGTGTGGTATCCAGCACTTTCCCTACTGTTGCACTCACTGGAGTGGGAATAGTAATTTTTACCCCTCCGCTATCCAGCACTTTCCCTGCTTTTGCACTCACTGGAGTGGGAATAGTAATTTTTACCCCTCCGCTATCCAACACTTTCCCTACTGCTGCACTCACTGTAGTGGGAATAGTAATTTTTACCCCTCCGCTATCCAACACTTTCCCTGCTGCTGCACTCACTGGAGTGGGAATAGTAATTTTTACCCCTCCGCTATCCAACACTTTCCCTGCTGTTGCACTCACTGGAGTGGGAATAGTAATTTTTACCCCTCCGCTATCCAACACTTTCGCTGCTGTTGCACTCACTGGAGTGGGAATAGTAATTTTTGCCCCTCCGCTATCCAACACTTTCCCTGCTTTTGCACTCACTGGAGTGGGAATAGTAATTTTTACCCCTCCGCTATCCAACACTTTCCCTGCTGTTGCACTCACTGGAGTGTGAATAGTAATTTTTACTCCTCCGCTATCCAACACTTTCTCTGCTTTTGCACTCACTGGAGTGGGAATAGTAATTTTTACCCCTCTGCTATCCAACACTTTCCCTGCTTTTGCACTCACTGGAGTGGGAATAGTAATTTTTACCCCTCCACTATCCAGCACTTTCCCTGCTTTTGCACTCACTGGAGTGGGACTAGTAAATTTTTACCCCTCTGCTATCCAAAATTTTCCCTACTGTTGTATTTATTGTGTTGCAAAATGTATTTTTAATATTTCTTTTAATAGTTTAATGTGTTAATTAATTATAGAATGTTTTATTTTATTTTAAATTATTCATATATGTATATATTTTATTTTTATATCATTTAAAAAGTTTATAAATTAAGTAAAGATAATAGTTAATAAAATGTTTTTAAGTAAATATATGTATTTGTACACATTTTTGTGTGTTTATATTTTATTTAATTAAGTTTATTTGTTATATTTAGTTAAAATATATATTAAATGTAATTTATTTTGTTAAAAATATTAATATTATTTAACCTATTTTATTTAAGTTATATATCTTTTTTAAGTCGATATTTTCTACATCTATATTTTTTACTTCAATATTTTTGTATCAATATTATTGTACTTACCTGTTTAAGTATAGGGAGTCGATATTTTTGTATTCAATAATTTTTACCACAATATTTTTGTAAACTATATTTTTTACATCGATATTTAAACAGGGAACCAGACATTTTATGACCTTCCCACTGAACCATCTTGATCTTCCTCATTTGTGCTAAGATCTGAGCTGTGTGTTGATGTCGCAAATGTTTAAAAATCAACTGCTTTGGAGAAGACATATTTCTGGGTTCAAAAGTTGGAACTGTATGAGCTCGTTCTATCTCAAAATATTTTTGGAAAGAGAGATGTAAGACATTTGGGATCCAAGTAAGCAAGAAATCAATTACTGAAGGAGCAGCATTCTCACTCTCCTCCGGTAATCCAAATATCCGAAGATTACTTCTACGATTGCGATCTTCCTGTTCTGTCAAATCTCTCCTTAACGATGTAAAAGAGCGTTCCAAATTTTGGATGTGTTTTGCTTGTTATTTGTATAGTCTTCCACACTACATATCCTCGTTTCAGCTTCAGAAACACATAATGAGAGATATTTAAGGTCATTACGAATTGCTGCCACTTCCACCTGCAGTAAATCTGTATTGGTTTTGGTGCTCTGAGCTATATTGTGAACAGTATTGAGCTTGAGTAGTATAGCTTCTAAAGTTGAAGTAGAGTCAGGACTACCTTTAGCTGGCGAATCCGGGGTAGGTGAAGAATGTTTGGAGCGTTTCACGTTACCTTTGGAATCTCTGTCTTTGGTGCTACCACCCATACCTTCCGCCATTGGGAGGAATCGTAATAGAACTTTGATATAAACTGCAAAGGACAGCTAGGAAAATATGGAGGAGCCACCAAGACACAAAGATCAGGGTGAATAATAAGCCAACACTGCCAAACCACTGAGATATGACTCGTTAATCAGAGTAGAATTTGTCAGTAGATATAGCACAAAACAGCAAAATTCCAGGCAGCAGCTGCCAGTTTGTAATCACCAGAATTGAAATAAATACGCACACTAAGGGGTCGATTCCGATTCGGGCCGGAAAAAGCACCGACCGACTCGGAGCCGGTATTAATTCCGACCGACACGTACCTGTGGCGCCCGACCCGCCAAGTACGATGCAAAGCGTGCAAAATTCGACCGACACGTACGGAACCCAAGCCGAATGACCGAGCCGCACGGAAAACAGCAATCCGGCCGGAAAAACACGCGAATCGAACCGACCGACACGCACCCGGAACAAATCCGACCGAAACGTACCCGCGAACTCCAAACCGCCAAGTACGATGCAAGGCGCGAAAACCACGACCGAGTCGTACGGAGGACAAGCCGTACGACCGACACGCATACAAAACTGCGAGCCGAAGTAACACAAAACACCGTGACCGACGCGTACGCAGCATAGAAAATAGCACAAACACAGCGTGAACGAAACGGAGAAGACCGTACGAGACAACTGCAGGGTCCGACTCGGTCACAAGAACGTTTCCAACATGCACAGAAAGTACTAAGGGAAAATACACAAAAAAAGGCCAAACAAGCAATTACAAAGCCAATAAATACTGGGGGGTGGGGACAGAGAACAAAGACACACCCACAACTCCACCCATATAAAGGACACAAATCCCAACCATGATCCTTTGCAAATCCAATTCACCTGCCAGCACTCAACAGACAGCAACCACACACCCACAGCTCATCCCTCACACAAGCCACACACCATCAGCACACCAACAAATAGCTACCTCACATACACCCAGCAAAACACACACTCACACACCTTCACCTGCACACCAACACACACATCACTCACCATCACCACCCATCACCATGCCCCCAAAGAAGAATCACAAGTTCCTAGATAGTGAATTGGAAGTCATGGTAGACGAGATCCTCAGGGTAGAGCCACAGCTGTTTGGCGCACTGGTCCAACAGACACCCATCGCCCAGAAAACAAAGATGTGGGAGAGGATCATCAACAGGGTGAACGCACACTCACCATGTCTGCGCACAAAGACTGACATCCAGAACAGGTGGTATGACGTGCGCAGGAGGGTACGGGACCTGCTGAAGAAGGACTACCTCCTGAGCAAACACACCGGCAGTGGCCCTCCTGCCAAGCCAGTATACCTCAGGCCCTGGGAGGAGAAGGTGCGGGCCATCCTACCGCCAGTGAGCGTCTATGGACTAGAAAACATCCCAGAGCCTGGTGAGTACACAACAAATGTACACAATATTCTGCCACAATACACACACACATCACTGTCAAGGGGAGAGTCAAACCATGCACTCTTAGCAATTACACAGCAACCAGAACAGAATCATCCCAAAATGTGTATGTCAGTCAGATAAACACAACACATGCCATCTCAAAGTTACATTTAACCGTGTCATCACATGTACAAACACAACTACAACTACAGCTAGGCAGTGGCACAAATATAACTAACAAACACATCCAGACATGTAGCCACCACTACAACACCAACACACAGTGAAGACCACTGAAAGAAAGGAATTCTGTGTATGCTGGGCAAGTCAGTGTAGCCAATAGCATCATGGGAGTCGTAGTCACAGATATTGCTCACCCCCACAACTGTCCCATCAACACCACCATGAACCATGCGCACATCACAGGGAGTGGAAAAGGACTCACAAGATGGCTGACACTGGGTACTGCTGTGGGGAGCACAAGGCCCTGCTGGCAACTGTGCAACAACCAACAGCAGGACACCACTGACTGACATCCTGAAAGACAACTTGCACTCCCTGCAATGGAAGCACGTTCCATGGTGGGATATCTGGCTGGGTGGGAAGGAGGACTCACAGCACTGACCATAGTCACAAGCACCTCCCCTCACACACACCCTCAACACAAACTCCACATAACCCACCTGGGAGAATGCAATGCCTCACATCCTAACTCAAGATCCCACAAAGAACCACCACCCTGGGTTATGCTGTGTGAAGCACAGGGAGACTCTTGGGACTTTTAGCCAAACAACTGCCAGGACAACACTCCCAGCCATCCTGTCAGCACAGGCAGCCCACCCCACAGGGAAGCAGAGTCAAAAGGAAGGAAGGATGGGCATGCTGGGAAGGGGGTGGAGGCAATAGCATGATGGGAGTTGTAGGCACAGATATTGCTCAGCCTCACAATTGGCCCATCAACACCACTCACAACCATGCTCACATCACAGGGAGTGGAAAAGGACTCACAAGATGGCTGACACTGGCCACTGCTGTGGGGAGCACAAGGCCCCGCTGGCAACTGTGCAACAACCAACAGCAGGACACCACTGACTGACATCTTGAAAGACAACTTTCACTCCCTGCAATGCAAGCACAGTCCATGGTGGGATATCTGGCTGGGTGGGAAGGAGGACTCACAGCACCGACCACAGTCACCAGCAGCTTTTCACACCTCCCCCTTAACACAAACTCCACACAACTCACCTGGGAGAATGCATTGCCTCACACACCAATAATCTATCCCACAAAGAACCACAACACTGGGTCATGCAGAGTGAAGCACAAGGACACACATGGGACCTGTAGCAGAACTAACCCCAGGATTACACTGTCAGCCATCTTGTCAGCACAGGCACACAACCCCACAGGGAAGCAGAGTCAAAGGGAAGGAAGCATGGGCATGCTGGGAAGGGGGTGGAGGCAATAGCATGATGGGAGTCGTAGTCACAGCTCAACATCCCCCACCCACATGGCCCAGCAAGCTCACACTCACGCATGCACATCCCACAGAGAGTGGAAAGGCCCATCAAAGATGTCTGACACTGGTGCTGTGTTGTGGGGAGCACAAGGGCATGCTGGGAACTGCACACCAACCAACAGCAGGACACCACTGTCAGCCATCTTGCCATTGCTCTCACACCCACACACACTGAACTCCCCACAAAAGCAAGTAAGTATGGGAATGCTGGGAAGTGGGGTGGAGGCAATAGCATGATGGGAGTCATAGTCACAGACATAGCTCACCCCCACAACTGTCCCATCAACACCACCCTGAACCATGCTCACATCACAGGGAGTGGAAAACAACTGACAAGATGGCTGACACTGGCAACTGCTGTGGGGAGCACAAGGCCCCGCTGGCAACTGTGCAACAACCAACAGCAGGACACCACTGACTGACATCTTGAAAGACAACTTTCACTCCCTGCAATGCAAGCACAGTCCATGGTGGGATAACTGACTGGCTGGGTGGGAAGGAGGGCCGGCTGTCAACCAAATACAACCAATGCAGACCATGTTCACACCCCAACAAATACATAGAAATGCCCAAATAATGCAGGACAATGTGCTACACCAATATCAACCCCTGACTGTGACAACTTAGGACAATGCAATGTACAGGCCCGCACCCAGAGGCACAGTCACAACTGTCAGGTGTGTCAACCATTGATGCCTGCAGAAACATAACATACATTGTGTGTGTCTCCCAAAAACAGGTGATGATGGGGACACAGCAGCAGACGCTGAGGAGTCCCAGTCCCAGGCTCAAGAGGATACGGAGCTCACTGGTGTCGAACAGCCTCTGCCCTCCTCGGATGAAGAAGACCAACCTGGCACCTCCGGTGCAAGTCATCATGCAGCACCAGCAGGACCACCAGCTGCAGCACCAGCAGGACCACCAGCTGCACCCCCTGCACCCACCCCTCCAACGACTGTCACCACAAATACCATCCCTGCCGACATGGACAGAACAAGGAGCACCACCAGCACAGGGACCCTGGACCAACGTGGGGCCATGGACACCACCACCACCACCAACCCCAAGGGGGACCAGGGTCATCTGTGCGTGCCACTGCACGCACTGCACATGTCGGCAGGGGTGGTGGGAGGGGTGGGAGACAGAGGTCGCTGCTTGCAGAGGTGTCTGGTGTGCATGATGACCCACAACTGGCACGCATAGCCGATGCGTACCAGTCCAGCACCGGAGATCTCAGCCAGGTAGTGGGGCTCCTCAGGGACATCAAAGAGCAGCAGGCTGCCCATCATGCCCGCTTGGACTCACACATGTCCCGCGTGGAGTCCAAGTGGGACACACTGCAAGAGATGACGGCGGTGCATAGGGACATATTACAATGCCTCCGCCAGATGACCAGCAACCAGTCTACACCTCCCTGTGTGCCAACAACATCTGGTGCTGAAACAACTGCAACTGCCACAGGGAGGGAGGATGACTCTGGCGGAGAGTCCCCTGCACCCTGCACTTCAGGGGCCCTCCCCAAAGAAGAGGGGTCGTCCGAGGAGGGGCAAGTGAGAGGCCGATGGCCATGTGCAACCCCCAGGAAGCCTGAACCTGTTCTGGATGATCACCTTTGTGCGCAAACTGTTCACCCTGTTGACGGCAACACAACTCCCACACATGACATGGGGAGTACAAGTTGGACCAATGTCTCAGACAACTGTGGCCCCGATACTGGGGATTTTGTCTACCAGGACTTTCAATTCATCTAGGAACTTCTGATTGCAATATAAATGTACAGCACTAACCATCCTGTGCACTATTCACACAAATGTATCACAATAAACACACTAATACACCATACTTGCCTCTGTTGTGATTCCAACGTGGGTGCTGTCATGGGGATGATGAACTGCAAAATTACACTGTGTATGCGAACTGCAACAGCAAGTACAACACAGGCATGTGAGTAATGGCAACGTGACACATATGAGGGAGACACACCACCAGGGCTACACAACACATACACACCTAGGCCATCTGACTCATTGCCTACACTGATGTTGCCAGGAAAGACGGTGCAATGCACAGACACCACACCTATTCCCAGTTGTAGTCAAGTAGCCCACAGGTGCAGTAAGCAAATGGCAGTCAAATGTGTGACCACAGACAACGCACATCACAAAGTGAAGCACAGGTTTATTACACAGTTGCAACATGTCGTAACCACTACAGATGCAAGGTAATCCCACCTGGCAGCGGGCACACAGTCAACAACTGTAGAAAGAAGGAAGTCCATGGGTGTGGCGCACATCACCTGTAGGGACACAACAGCTACCACCCTGGAAGTACAATCACGTCGTCGGTGGACACAGTTGACCAAACGAATCTGAAAGTACCCTGTGAAGGACAGAAATGACACACAGTCAAAAGCAATGGAGAACAGGACAGAACAGCAAAACTCATGCACAATACATGTTACAAGATACCCACCCAGAACCAAGTTAGCATGTCAACACTGTTGGGGAGTACAGACTACCTGTAAGCACACATCGCTACACACATCCAGTCAAGTAGCCCATGGACACACTCTAACAGCACCAGAGTACCACCTACACATATCATGCTAACTCACATCATTGACATGACACCTCAGGATACTCACATTCAGCTAAAGAAGTTGGTGATGAGCTGTGTGCGGACATCACCATCATCATCATCATCACTGGCATCGTGGTCCAGGCCAGGATCCTCCACAGGTGGCGGATGTTGGTCATTGTCATCCTGGATGAGAGGCAACTCCTTCCGCACTGCCAGGTTGTGGAGCATGCAGCAGACGATGATAATCTTGCACACCTTCGCTGGGGCATATGGGAGGGACCCTCCTGTCTTGTCCAGGCAGCGGAAGCGGCTCTTCAGGAGACCAAATGTCCGCTCAATCACTCTCCTGGTCCGACCATGTGCCTCATTGTAGCGCATCTGGGCTGGTGTCACAGGGTTCCTGAGGGGTGTCAGCAACCACGGCATGTTGGGGTATCCCGAGTCACCTACGGACAGACAAGTGCACATTAGCTGACTTGGAAAAGTGGGCGGAATACTACAGATCAGATCACACACAATGGCACAAAGTCAGTACACACCGACAAGCCAGGCACGCTGGTTCTGCATCTGTGCCATCATCCTGGGGATGCGACTACTCCTCATCACAAAGGCATCGTGTGCTGAACCAGGGAAACGGGCACACACGTGTGAGATGGTCATATCTGCAAGACACACCACCAGTGCATTGACCGAGTGGTAGTGTTTGCGGTTACGGTAGGCCTGTTCATGTGCCTGTGGTGGTACCAAAGCCACATGTGTCCCATCAATGGAGCCAATGACATGCGGCATCCTCCCCAGGGCATAGAAGTCACTCTTCATGTCAGTGAGTCATTGCAGTCTAGGGAAATAGATGTACCGGTTCAGGTATAGCAACATTGCCTCCAAAACATCGCGGAGCACACGGCTGAACATGGTCTGTGACATCCCACCAGCAGTCGCCACAGTGTGTTGAAAGGTACCGGTGGCAAAGAAGTGTAGGGCTGCCATCACCTTCACCTTGGGGGTCAGCGCTGTAGGATACGGCCGGCCAGGCTGCAAATGTGGGGCCAACTGCACTGCCAAATCCTCAATCAGCTGCCTGGTGAAGCGGTACCGTCGGATGCTGTCCCGTTCCACCATCGTTGCCAGGTCTGGGAATGGTCTATGGACAGCAGGAGCCCTGCAGTGCAGAGGAGAAGAAAGCAAGATTGTCAGTCACCCCACATATGCGGCATTGAACACACTCAATATCACATCATACATCATTATGAGGCACAACTACATGAAGTGTGCAGTTCCGTAAGGACATGTATGGTACATACATGGCCAACATCTGTCATCACGGTTCAACAAGTGGCATCAATTAGTCCCAGGTTGGCCCATTGGATATCATGAGGCCGTATCACAGTTCCCATCTCCTGCTGCCATGTTACAATCACCCCACACAGTGACATGTGAGGACAGATGTGCCCCAGGCATCACAGCTCAACGACAGGTACATTCCCAGGGACCCTGTATTGCCACATGGACACTGGCATCACATGGAGTATCATGTATACACCACAGCAAAACAACCATGACCCCCACAGGTAGTGGTTCCACTTGCCTCTGCAGGACAGACATGGACGTCTGTGACACACACACGCACAACATCAAAGTCCATGCACAAACAACGTGGATGTGGAGACTGTCTCCCATTGTGCACATGAAATCAGAGACATTGTAAACACTACATGCACACAGACTGTGGAGGACCATCACTATTGTGCCACTGGGTCACCCTGGCTCAAACATACCGTCCCACGTGGGACTCACGGGGTATGTGACATGACATACACATACACCACCGTGAAATGTGAGCATGGCACATGCTCAGATATGAACAGTTGCACATCACAGTGGTCATGTACACGTAACACCCAGGATCCTGTCCCCATGAACATGTGCACAGCCTGGGGGTGGCTGCCCCCAGGTGACACCCACAGGACAACATGTACACCAACATACACACAATAGGAAATGCAGCCTTACATGCCTTATGATACAGTTTGGACAGGCTGTGGTGTTGTAGGTGTGCCCCTCACTCCCTGGGAGCTATTTGTGGCTGGCATATGTTCATCTGAGACAGGCATGGTGACATATGCCAGTCTCTTGTACACGGATGCGTTGAACAGCAATGGACCGATCGGTGCACCCGGCCGGCCCATTGCATTCAATGTGTGCGGGTACGCGTTGTACCCCTGTACGCGTTGAACAGCAATGGACCGATCGGTGCACCCGGCCGGCCCATCGCATGCAATGTGTGCGGGTACGGGTTGTACCCCTGTACGCGTTGAACAGCAATGGACCGATCGGTGCACTCGGCCGCCCATTGCATTCAATGTGTGCGGGTACGCGTTGTACCCCTGTACGCGTTGAACAGCAATGGACCGATCGGTGTACCCGGCCGGCCCATTGCATTCAATGTGTGCGGGTACGCGTTGTACCCCTGTACCCGTTGAACAGCAATGGACCGATCGGTGCACCCGGCCGGCCCATTGCATTCAATGTGTGCGGGTACGCGTTGTACCCCTGTACGCGTTGAACAGCAATGGACCGATCGGTGCACACGGCCGGCCCATTGCATTCAATGTGTGCGGGTACGCGTTGTACCCCTGTACGCGTTGAACAGCAATGGACCGATCGGTGCACCCGGCCGGCCCATTGCATGCAATGTGTGCGGGTACGCGTTGTACCCCTGTACGCGTTGAACAGCAAAGGACCGATCGGTGCACCCGGCCGGCCCATTGCATTCAATGTGTGCGGGTACGCGTTGTACCCCTGTATGCGTTGAACAGCAATGGACCGATCGGTGCACCCGGCCGGCCCATTGTATTCAATGTGTGCGGGTACGCGTTGTACCCCTGTACGCGTTGAACAGCAATGGACCGATCGGTGCGCACCCATTGTCAATGGCCTAGCCTGGCAACGGACGCGTTTTCAAAATTCGAACGAGTCGGTTGCTGTAAATTCAGTTGGTCACCCACAACAATGTTGCAAAATCATGTATGTCATGAAGTTGAAGATTTGAAGGATGCTGTGGGCGTGTATTGGTGCTGCTATTCCATGGATTGGCCAGATTCAGAAGATGCAAACGACTTGGACCTATCACTTTGGACACATGGGACAGTATCTGCCTCTGCAGCACACATATATTGCTGGCTGTTCCCCTGAGAGCTCACTTGCCTGCACTATATGCTCCAGGACGACATCTGCCACTGCACTGCTGCTGTCTCTGCCCCTCTGGACCCTGCAATGGCACGTACTGTGGAGAGAGCCCCAGCCTTCAGCCTTGAGGAGAACCAGGCCCTGCTGGACAGCCTATTTCCACAGTACAGCAAGCTGTATGGGACACCAGGGGAGCAGGTGAGTGTTCTGTGCACTGCCTTTCTGAATGTGCATTTTGTCTGACTAGCAAGGCTGAAAGTCTGCACGCCGCTGGCTAGCAGGCTCACTGAGTAGTTGTCACCCCCCATAGTGTGTAGTGACATGCACTGGACAGGTATGGTGCAGTGACAGTGCATTTGAACAAGGTTTTACTTCCCATGCAATGATACCATGTAGTGACTTCTGGCAAACTGTCCATGGGCAGCGTTGCACTGCCTGTGTACATCATGTGCCCCTGTGATTGAGACATGTATATACAACTGTGTCATGCACGGATATGTTGCATGTGTAGTAATGGCCTTTTCACTTTGTCATCCTCACAGGTTAATGCCCATCGGAAGCAGGAGATCTGGAAGGACATCGTCCGGGCTGTCTGGTCCGTGGGGGTCTACAAGCGCCGGATCCGCAACTGCCAGAAGAGGTGGCAGGACCTTCGGGGCTGGACCCGGAGGATTGCACGGGTCCAGCTGAAGCTGTCGCCTCCTCGCAGGAGGGGCGGAACACGGACCCTGACCCCCCACATGCTCCAGATCCTGGCGGTGGTGTTTCCAGACCTGGATGGGCAGCTGAAGGCCAGACAGCAGCAAGGAGGGGGTGAGTCAAAGACTGCACTGTGAACTCTGTATTACATGCTATGTGCCCTCCTCTGGCCTGGTTAAACTGCCACAGTACAGCAGTCATGTTGTCCAGGAGCCATGTCCCTCTATTGTGCACTGCCCACTCCTCATCTGATACCCAGGTGTGGCCCTTACAGTCAGGGAATTGTGTCACTTGGGATTGTGTCCTTGCAGTTTGCTTCACTCAAGGTGGGGGACAGCATCTGTTTCCCTAACTCTGTTGTGGGCATCATGGGTGGGTCCATTGTTCACACAATGCCTGTGTTCGGAAGTGTTCTGCGTGTTGCTTTGATATGCGGTCCACTTGCTGAGCTGAGCCACCACATGTGCCTGGGGTATCTGGCACACACCCATGCAGCGGGTGGGAACAATGTTTGGGCCCCAGGAGTGTGCAGATTACGTGTGTCACACATACATAGCCAGCTATCCACTGTCCAGGGCTCATCCCTCATTCATGTGGGGCAGGACAGTCATGCCTACTCCAGCCCATCCAATACACCTGTACTCGCACTCCCGTGTATCAGCTGACACGTTGTGCGCAGTGATTTGATCCCTCAGGTGTCTGCCTCTGTGTGCTGTGGATTTGTTGCCAGGACTGCTGGGGTGTTTCTCGGTTGGGGCTCAGCATTCCACTGGAGATGTGACCATAGGAGACGATACTTGTGTGTCACATAGGTGTTTGATCAGCTGCCCGTGCAGACTGGGGTATGCGAATGTGAAGTTCAGGCAGCTGTTTCCCATTCACAGCAGATTGTGAGGGGCTCAGATTCAGAGGGTAGTGTTACAGGTCTCCCATATGTCCAATCGGTATGACCTGGACAGATGAGGGTTCAGATGATGTGTTGTGTGGGGGATGTACATGTGCACTTGTGCAGCTCCAGGACTTGCATTCCCCATGACCTACTATTGTGACACAGTGCAGAGTGTTGTTGTCTGGTTGCCAAGTCATACATCACTGAGACAGTGATGTATGACTTAGCAGTCATGCCTCTGCCATGGCATGTGTCTACTTATTGGTGATCCTGCAGGGGAGTGACATGTGCTACATGCACACCATTGTGGCGATGGCTATCAGGACATGGGTGCATCATGGTGTCTGTCGCAGGTATGCATCACATGCATTTCCTATTTGACTCTGGGCATCCCTTTCATCCGGAAACCTGTACTGACTCAGTGGCAAGAGTTGTGATGTGTGCATGTCCACATGCTACACCGTGTCCTCTGCACTGTCCAACTACTGTGTAGGTGGTGCATGTGTCCACACTGGGGTGTTGCTATCCAACAGACACCAGACAGATGGGTGCAAGGCCATGTGGGATGTGAGTGCCATGGTTGGCATCAGACTGACAATTGGCTTCTCCTGTTCAGTCAGGGCACTTTTAGCAATGTTCAACTAATGATGCCAGGGCTTGCTCTGTAATGTGCTGTGCTCACAGTGGTGTGTGCGTTCGGTGCAGGTGACTGATGTCTGTCTGTTTCCCCATTGATTGCAGATACATCCACGGCCACAGATGGGGACAGCTCCACGGACCAGGAGGAGCCGGAGAGCCAGACTGGGTCAGCAGCCGAGGAGTGGTCGGAGGGACCCAGTGGCATGGAGGGCGAGGGGAGCCACACCGAGGAGTCCTCAGCAGCATCCACCTCAGCTGAGGACCACAGCGGCTCGGAGGATGACTCCCTTATGGAGGCGGGTGTCAGCAGCCACCACACCCCAGCTAGTGTTGCTGTCCCCGCCACCACCAGCACCACCACCGCCCTCCCATCGGCTCCCATTCCCCAGGTCCGTGGAGGCTCCCATGTTCGGGAGCGTGTCTCCTTCGGGCCAGGTACCGCACCCCCTGCCCCTGTGTCCCCTGCTGCCCTGAGTGAGGAGTCTGTGTACCTCCTTCGCCAGCTCCATGTAGGGCAGACAGCCATGCTGAGTGTCCTCCATGCACACACCGCTCTGTTGACTCAGCTGGTGTCATTCATGGAGGGCATCTCATCGGGCATGTCTGACCTGCAGAGGGGCAATAGGTCCATGGACTCCTCCCTGACGGCAGCAGTGTCCCTCCTCAGACAGTCCCTCACCCCTCCTGCCTCTGCTCCATCCACACTCCCCAGCACCTTACCCGTCCCAAGCACACACACACCGGCACAGGCACACACCAGCACACACACGTCCAGTACACAGACACACACGCCACAAACAAAACGCACACGCACGCACAGTCAGGGGACTGAAACCAGACTCACAGGGGATGGGGCCCTGGAACACACACACGCATCCACAAGCACTGCGCAGTCCTCAGTTGCCTCTCCCTCCAAAGCACCCTCCCTTGCCTCACCTGCAACCCCAAAGTCACAGCGGCTCTTCCTCTGTGACCTCGGCCTCATCCCCTACGATCCAGCTGCTCCAGCATCCAGGGGGAAGAGGAAGCCCACCCACACGGAGCAGAGTGCCCCTCGCCCCCGGACACCCTCCCCCAGGCGCAGACAGACTGAGGCCCTCACCCGCAAGTCCCCCCTGAGTCATAAGAGCAAGACCCCGCCGCCGCCCTGCAGCTCAGGCACCAGGTCTCCTTCCTCCATCCCTCAGGCCCCCACTCCACAGGTGCCCCCACCACACCCTGCCCCAGGTTCCCCCACCCACAGATATACCATCCCCAAGAGGATCAGGCCTTCTCCCCTGCCACTTGCTCTCCCGGCACCACACCCCCGCTGTGCTTGTCTGTGCCACTGATGTGGTGAGGGTGTCCTCCCCTCTGTCCAGCCCACCTTGCCTGTTCCCCATTCTCCTCCCCTGGAGGTAGGCACTGCAGTGGAGTCCACTACCACCCTGTCTGACTTGGGCACTGCAGTGGCGGACCTGTCCACTCCATCTGCACGGTCCACTGCAGTCGTGCCAGCACACACACCATCTGAGCCATGCCCCCCAGTTGTGCCGGCACACACCATGTCAGACACCTCCACTGCAGTTGTCAGTGGCTCTCCAGCACCCACCACCCCTTCCCTGCCTCCTCCTGGTGAGCCCTGATCCTGTCCCTGCGGTGCCTGGCCTGCCCCCCGGTTGCCCCTCCTAGTGGATTGTCCCTGGTTTTGTGCAGTGCAGGCATGCGTAGGGTGACATCTGCCACTGTCACCCTGTATTGACTTACTTGATGGACTGGCCATTGGCCTTTGTTGGAGCATTACTGTTCTCTGAGTTTTTGGACACACATATGCTGAATAAAGCAACTTTCTGTTCTCTAATGCTATTACTTCTGATGTACATGATGTTGATGATGCTGACCATGCCCTTGCAGCAGGGATGATGATCTTTGGTCTCATGAAAATGAAGTGTCACTGGGCAGGGCCCCATGTGGTCCAGAGGGACAGTGTCCTATCCTGTGGTGTATCCATGTCATCCTTAACAGCATCTGTGGGTGTCATGTTTAAAATATTTGGCAATGGAATTTCCTAGTTACATTAGCAATGTCACATCTGTGGCTTTCATCCCTGCACATCTGTAGTGCTTGCCATTGTTCAATTCGTCTACTTCCCTGACCGTGTGGCCATCTCCAGTGGACATGCAGGTTTGGGCATCAATGGGGAAGGACTCATCTGTGTTGTCAGTGCAACTTGCTGTACATGTGTGTTGGATCTGTGCTGATGATTTCGTTGACACTCCCATGACCAGGCTGATGTGATGGGAGCCTTGATTTGGTGCTAATTGTTTACTGTGTGACAAAGTGTTGTGCTGACATGATGGAGCCCTACTGATGCGACATATGGCACAGCTTTCCACACACAGGAGTGGAGTCCCCTCATGGCAGTGTGTGCTCCTGTGACATTGCCTGCGCCCAAGGTGTGTGTTGTATGAGCATGTCTGTGTGTTCACTTCCATTTTGCTATGCGTGCTGGGATCCCTAGTGATGTTCCTGTTTGTGATGCTTGCTGAGTTGAGCTATGTTCCCCCAAAGTCTTCTCCCTGGGTTCTCTGTGATGTGGGTGCATGGCACATTACTGGTCATCAGGGTGTCACCCATAGGTGTGTTTGCTGTCAGGTCTTAGTTTGTGGGCAGGCGCTGATGGGTCACAGTTAGGATTCCCCTTAGCACTTGTTGTTTACTCCTGTAATGTGATTTCTGGTTTGTGTTAGCTTTCATTGTTTGTGACACGTTGTGTGTGTGACTGCTGGCACTCCTCAGGGTCAGGGCTGCAATGTTGGTAGTTGTCCATGTGTGTTCTTTGTGGGTGACCTTGGCTTCTTCATTGGTGTGTGACTGTGGCTGGGATCCCATTGGTTGGTGTGGTGTTGCCGTCATGTCCATGTACAGCGTAGTGTGCAGTGTGTCAGACATTTAGGAGTCTTGTTGAGTGGCCATGTGTGCTGTGTTTCTGCACCTTGCTTCCCACCCACCCCCTGGGATTGTCATGGGTGCATGCGCAATGTCACCTGTGCATGTGCGCTTCACTGCAGCACATTGTTGGTGGTCGAGGTGTGTGTTGTTGAGTGTGTGCAGATGAGAGTTGTTGCCCGGCAAGACCCCTGCCTCCATGTTGGCCTTGGCTTACTGGCCATGCTGATTGATTTGTGCTTGTGTGGGTGTGCTGGTAATTCTTTGCTCAGGATACATGACTGTGGTTCACAGTGTGAACGACATCTGGCTTTGTCATCACAGTGGTATTGTAATGCAGCCCAGGGTCACCACATTGTGTGGGCCCTGGGGGTGGTGCTGTGGTGCCTCGGTGTCTTACTGTGTGGGTTGCTGTTCCTACATGCTTGTGTGACATGTGTGATTTGTGCTCCCTCTCATCTGACAATGCCTGATTGCCCACATAGGGGAATTGGATCCCTGAGTTACCTTTGTGTGGCACTGTATGCACATCTGTGTGTTTGGTCTTCAGGCCTCCTCATGTGTTGTGTGGTTGCCTGAGGACACTGGTCCCCCCCCTCACCTGTTGTGTTTGATGTGCAGTGTGTGTCTGCCTGTTTGTGTTTGTGCATCAGCGCCACTGCATTGGCATATTTATGGTGTGCCATTATCTGTATGTTGTTTGGTGTGTTTGCCCTGCTGTCCCTGGGACTCCTAGGTCATCAGTCAGCACAATGATCATTGTTTATGTGTCCCATTGCTGCCATGGTATGGTATCTGTTCACCTGCCATCTGCAGTCTACACAGGGTATCTGCATTGGTGTGTCCATTGGTGCAAATATGTGGGTCTGCATTGTGATGGTCACTTCTGTCATTGTGTCATTGATGTATGTTGACGGTGTCAGACACCATGGGTGATGTTTGTATGCAGCTGGCCAGAGGTATGTCTTATTTGCACTGCACTGTTTGCCTCCCCAAATCTATGTTGCAATGGGACACCTGCACTACTTTGCCACAGTTGTGTTTGTTGTTCTGTGACCAGGATTTGTCCATGCAGTTTGCCAGTTGCAGCTTCTACTTTGTTCACACTTACATTTTGGTCACTGTGATGATGGGGGTTTGGACCCCATTGCCACAATGGTCAAGATGTGCTTCAGCTCAGGACCCCACACTTACATTTTGGTCACTGTGATGATGGGGGTTTGGACCCCATTGCCACAATGGTCAAGATGTGCTTCAGCTCAGGACCCCACACTTACATTTTGGTCACTGTGATGATGGGGGTTTGGACCCCATTGCCACAATGGTCATGGCCTGCTTGCATTGTGGGGGCCACACACATTTATGTGTGGCACATGTGATAGGGTGTCACATTGTACGTTGATGATCATCTTCTGTGTCGTAGGCATTTGACACAGTCTACACACGCTTGTCATGGTGTTGGGGGGATGTCTTAATGTTGCATTCTTTATGTTGGTGTGTGCTTGTTGCGACATGTATTAGCCATCCTGTGAGTGGAGATGTTGTTAGTGGTAGGCATCCAGCCCCCCCTGGCTAAGGGTGGTAGTAGTGGTAGGCATCCAGCCCCCCCTGGGTAAGGGTGGTAGTAGTGGTAGGCATCCAGCCCCCCCTGGGTAAGGGTGGTAGTAGTGGTGGGCATTCAGCCCCCATGGCTAAGGGTGGTAGTAGTGGTGGGCATCCAGCCCCCATGGCTAAGGGTGGTAGTAGTGGTAGGCATCCAGCCCCCCTGGGTAAGGGTGGTAGTAGTGGTAGGCATCCAGGCCCCCTGGGTAAGGGTGGTAGTAGTGGTGGGCATCTGGCACCCCCATGGCTAAGGTTGGTAGTAGTGGTAGGCATCCAGCCCCCCTGGCTAAGGGTGGTAGTAGTGGTAGGCATCCAGCCCCCCTGGGTAGGGGTGGTAGTGGTGGTGGGCATCTGGCACCCCCATGGCTAAGGGTGGTAGTAGTGGTAGGCATCCAGCCCCCCTGGCTAAGGGTGGTAGTAGTGGTAGGCATCCAGCCCCCCCTGGGTAAGGGTGGTAGTAGTGGTGGGCATCCAGCCCCCCCTGGGTAAGGGTGGTAGTAGTGGTGGGCATCTGGCTCCCCCATGGCTAAGGGTGGTAGTAGTGGTAGGCATCCAGCCCCCTGGCTAAGGGTGGTAGTAGTGGTAGGCATCCAGCCCCCTGGGTAAGGGTGGTAGTAGTGGTGGGCATCCAGCCCCCCTGGGTAAGGGTGGTAGTAGTGGTGGGCATCTGGCACCCCCATGGCTATGGGTGGTAGTAGTGGTAGGCATCCAGCCCCCCCTGGGTAAGGGTGGTAGTAGTGGTAGGCATCTGGCACCCCCATGGCTAAGGGTGGTAGTAGTGGTAGGCATCCAGCCCCCCCTGGGTAAGGGTGGTAGTAGTGGTAGGCATCCAGCCCCCCCTGGGTAAGGGTGGTAGTAGTGGTGGGCATCCAGCCCCCATGGCTAAGGTTGGTAGTAGTGGTAGGCATCCAGCCCCCCTGGCTAAGGGTGGTAGTAGTGGTAGGCATCCAGCCCCCCCTGGGTAGGGGTGGTAGTGGTGGTGGGCATCTGGCACCCCCATGGCTAAGGGTGGTAGTAGTGGTAGGCATCCAGCCCCCCTGGCTAAGGGTGGTAGTAGTGGTAGGCATCCAGCCCCCCCTGGGTAGGGGTGGTAGTGGTGGTGGGCATCTGGCACCCCCATGGCTAAGGGTGGTAGTAGTGGTAGGCATCCAGCCCCCCTGGCTAAGGGTGGTAGTAGTGGTAGGCAACCAGCCCCCCCTGGGTAGGGGCGGTAGTGGTGGTGCGCATCCAGGCCCCTGTGTGCATATGTGGCATTGGTGATGGGCATCCCGCCCCTATGGTGCTGCTGTTGCTGGTGTAAGTAAATTCTGCATCCCTCTGTGTGTGTGTGATGTGTCGTGTACGTGTTGTATGTTTTTGTGGTTGGTGTCTGACTTACCTTCTGCGCCGTACGCGTCCGTGCCTGTTCCGGTAGTAAATGTAGAATATTGGTAGGATCGGAACGAAGGGATTCATGGTTGGTACGTCTCGTTCGTCTTTCTCGTTGCTTCGCCTCGTCCTCGTCGCTGGCGTGTTCGCCTCGTAGCCGTGGATCGTGTTGTGGCGCGAATCGGAGCTTATGTGCGCCTCTCCCGGAAGCTTTGACGTGCCGGACGTAGCGACGGGTTCGGCGCATACGGAAAGCGCATCGTACTTGTCCGGCCGGACGGGGCTGCATTTTCCCTTCCGTGCGACTCGATTCGGCGTTTCCGGATTCGCCTCGGTCGGAGTACAGGACCTGGATTGGGTGAGTACGACTCGGCCGGATTCTATGCTGTTGTGCGCATAGTACTTGCTCGTTCGGAATAATGTGCGGATCGGTCGGGAAACAGGCATTCGCATGGCTTTTTTCCCGACCGAATGGTATTGGGTGCGCCTCCGACCGAGATCGGAATCGGCCCCTGAATGTTGAAATGAGAGATTTTGAATGCTGAGGTGTAGTAAGCGAAGTTAATGCACAGAGGTACTTATTAGCAAAAAAGACAAACCGCTATAAAAAATTAAAAGCTGACCAAAAATCTCATCAGGCATGTCGTGACGTATCTGCATTAATGACCACCGTAGCCATATTATGTCATGGTTGGGATACCTTCCATGTAGTAAGTATCCAGCACTGAATGAAGACCCAATAATAAGTTGAGACTTTGCAGCAATTTAATTCAGAATGAAACAAAGTTCCTGTCAGCTGCCGCCATTTTGAGACCTCCAACTGTGAGTAGAACAGCCCCTCACAGCACTAATAAATAAAGTTCATCGATGTATCCAAAAAAAGGTTGGCGCGCACAGTACCTTCAATTAGAGAGAATCCTTAATTTTCACAAAGGAACAAGTGACTGACTCCAGTCCTCATACGTTATGCTGGACCCAGGCTGCAATGACGTCTGCCATTCAGGACTTTACCTCAGGCGAGCTCCCTTGCATGTGGCAGCCTCTAGCGGAGGAGCGTCGAGTACGAGGAAAATAAAAACGAGACAGCAGGTGATCAAAAATCACCCGTAATACATATTTCTAGAGCATCCGCACCGGCAGTATCGCAGAGCTCAGAGAAAGACAGCCATTTTCACTGCTTGATGTCAAGCCACATCCCCAACACAACACAGTACTTCTAAGGGAGGTTAGTGGGGGTGGGGAGGGGTCCTCGGGCTCAGCACTTAACACCACCCCAGCACAGCAGTAAGATCAATGTTCAGCCCAGTGCTTCTCTTTATAAAAGACAAGTATTTTATTGCACAGAAAGCAGAAATACAACATACTACAATCACATGGGAATACCCGATTTGCGGGGGTGAGTCTTATGGGCTTCAAAGTAGGTCCGCTCCGTCTAGGTACTATTCCGCCTTCTCCTCTCTGTCTCTACTTTAGGGCCTTCAGGGTTCTTGGAATAGCTTCAAATAAGGTGCTGTGTGCTCCCTCCACTTCTCTTTGCACACACAGGGCTCAATTCACAAGCTGCATTTCGTGTTACGTAATACTTCTTACATGCAGGTCTAAATCTCCACCTTCTCCTACCCTATCTTTTCTATGGAGTGAGCCTCACACTTTACTACTGTGTACGGTCTCAGGATCGCACTCTCCCTTGCAGCTCTGGTGTGCTCTGCGTCGCCTGCCAGCCCCACTGTTGCTGGGTTCGAATCTACCCTGATTCTGGTCTTGTTTTCTCCGCTCTGTTCCTCCTAATTTCACTTCCTTGTGCCTGACTGGTGTTATAACTTGTTTTTCTCTGTTTTGTGCCCTTAATTTTACTTTTTGTGCCGACTGCTGCCTAAACTTGTTTTGTCCGCTCTGTGCCCTTAATGCCACCTCTTTGTGCCTGACTGCTGTTAATCCTGTTTTTTTTTCTGCGCTGTGCCTCTTATTTGTACTTCTTGTGCCTGACTGCTGTTTTAGCTTGGTATTGTGCCTATTGTGCCTCACTGTTGTGCCCGTTTTTTTCTCCCCTCTTCCACTCGTTTTCCCGCCGTTCCCCCATTCCCGCCGCCGCTTTTCCCGTGATCCCTCCCCCTAACCGCCCCGCTCCCGCCTCCCAGCTTCACATCCCTCCCCCTCCCCTACATAATGGCGGCTGCTGCACGGTTGCACCGCTGTCGCGCCAAAGGCGCGCCTAAGGCAAGCCCGTCTGCGCCCGTCCGTGACCCGACCGCAGCCAGCGTCAGGACCCCTGGTTCTCCGAGGCCTCACCGATACGACTCAACCACCCTCCACGCACTCAACCCTGGAAGACACTCCGACTGCGCAAGATCCTCGCCGAACACCACCCACGGACAGTTCTCATGCAGACCGTGCCGCAAATCCTTCACCATCGACAGAGCCCCCGCGACCACCAAAGGAACGCCCGATGCACAGACCACCGAAACCCTGACTTGCATCCTGCTCAACGTGCGCTCCCTGCACCGACACGCCATTGAGATCTGGGACCTGCTCGACAACCTCTCGCCCGACGTCGCCTTCTTCACGGAAACCTGGACCAACGCCACCTCCGGTCCCGACCTCGCCACCGCCATCCCTGATGGCTACAAGATCCAGAGAAAGGACCGTCCACACCGCCCAGGAGGAGGACTCGCCATCGCACACAAGACCCCCCTCCGCCTCTCCACATCCAGCACAAGTGACCCCCACTCCAACACAGAACACCTCCATTTCCAGATCCAGACAAGCCCCAGGACCACGCTATGCGGCACCCTCATCTACAGACCGCCAGGACCTCGCACCCACCACGGAACTACCATCGCAGAGCTCACGGCACCCCATGCCATCACCTCCACGGACTACATTCTACTCGGTGACCTGAACTTCCACCTCGACAACGGCAACGACCCCGACTCCACTACTCTCCTCGACAACCTCGCCAACCTAGGGTTGAAGCAGCTCATCAAAACGCCCACCCATAGAGCGGCTCACACCCTCAACCCCATCTTCGCGGGAGGAACAAACATCCGCTTCTGCCACACCACCCAGCCCATCTGGACTGACCACCACTGCGTCCACTTCACCTTCAACACCACCACCGCACCCAAACCCGCCCTACGCCCGCCACTACGGAACTGGAGCAAAGTCACAGAGGAGCATCTAAACACCACCCTCCGTCAACACCCCCCATTGTCGCGACCAACACCAACGCCGCAGCCAGGGTATTTCACCGCTGGGTCTCCCGCTCCGCCGACAAGCTCGCACCCCTCCACCCCCCTTCCAAACAACGCCCGCTGAAAGCCGCCCGGTTCACACAGAACTTCAAGAAGCCAGACGCTCCTGCAGACACCTAGAGAACACCTGGTGAAACCTGAAAACCACGGAACCACAAGAGCGCCCTGAAGGAATATCACCAGCGCATAAGAGACACCAAACGGACCTTCATAAGAGACAAAGTCCAGACAAACGCGATCAACGCCAAGGAACTGTTCAACGTCATACAGCAGTTCGCAAAACCCACCTGCGAAGCCACGGACGTCACACCTTCCCAGGAACTCTGCAACAAGCTCAGCTCCTACTTCCATCTGAAGATCAAGGCCCTCTACGACAACTTCAGCGAACCAATGAAGAGCACCACCCTCCTACCCACCGCCGCCGATTAGCCGACCATCACGTCCTGGGATCCCACTACCGTCGAACTCATCACAGCGACCATGAAGAAAACCTCAGGAGCCCCAACGGACCCCTGCCCACTGCACATCTTCCACAGGCCCGCCACCATCATCGCGCCCGAACTAGGACGCACCATCAATGCATCCCTCAGATCAGGCATCTGCCCAGATGACTGGAAACGGGCGGAGGTAAAATCCCTCCTCAAGAAACCATTGGCCGACCCAACGTACCTGAAAAACTACCGGCCCAACTCTCTCCTCCCTTTTGCGGCCAAAGTCACTGAGAGAGTCGTAAAAGCCCAGCTGACCGCCTTCATAGAGGAGAACTCCATCCTGGACGCCTCCCAGTCTGGATTCCGCAGCAACCACAGCACTGAGAGAGCCCTCCTCGCCGCCACTGACGACATCCGCATGCTACTCGACCAGGGACATACCGCGCCCCTTATCCTTCTAGACCTCTCCGCAGCCTTCAACACCGTTTCACATCGCACTCTCGCAACCAGACTGCACGACGCAGGAATACAAGGAGCCGCCCTCGACTGGATCCAATCCTTCCTCTCTGGCAGAACCCAGAAGATCCAACTCCCTCCCTTCCTCTCCAAACCCACGGAAATCAACTGCGGAGTACCCCAGGGATCATCACTCAGTCCCACGCTCTTCAACATCTACATGTCCCCCCTCGCCACCATCGTCAGACAACATGGACTCAGCATCGTATCCTACGCAGACGACACCCAGCTCATCCTCTCGCTCACGAAGAATCCCGAAGACACCAGACTCTGTTTCCAGGAAGGTATGAAGAACGTGGCAGCCTAGATGAAGGACAGCTGCCTGAAGCTAAACTCAGAGAAGACGAGGTCCTCATCCTTGGTCCCTGCACCTCCGCCTGGGACAACACCTGGTGGCCCTCCGCCCTCAGGAGCCCACCCACCCCTACAGACCACGCTCGGAACCTCGGCATCATCCTTGACTCCTCCCTCTCCATGAACCGCCAGATCAACGCCGACGCCTCCACTAGTTTCAACTGCCTTTGCATCCTTTGTAAGATGTTCAAGTGGATCCCCCCCGACTGCAGAAGGACCGTCACCCACGCACTCATTACCAGCAGATTGGACTACGGCAACGCCCTCTACACCGGAATCAACAAAACTCTTCTGCACAGACTCCAGACCATTCAGAACGCCGCAGCCAGACTCGTCCTCAGGACTCCGCGCCATGAGCACATGACCCAACACCTACGAGGCCTCCACTGGCTCCCCGTCAAGAAGAGGGTCACCTTCAAACTCCTCACCCACGCCTACAAATCCCTCCACAACATCGGACCCAAATACCTCAACGAGAGAGTATCCTACCACGTACCCAAGAGGAACCTCCGTTCCGCAGACCTCACCCTGGCAGTGATCCCCTGCATCTGCAGAAACAGAACCGGCGGGAGAGCTTTCTCCTACATCGCAGCCAAAACGTGGAACGAGCTCCCTGTGAACATCAGACGCTCCCCGACCCTGCACACGTTCAGGAAGGACCTCAAGACCTGGCTCTTCGACTGATCCGGAGCCGCCCCCACCCCCTCAGCGCCTTGAGACCCTCACGGGTGAGTAGCGCGCTTTACAAACCCCTGATTGATTGATTGATTGGGAGGGACCAACAGAGCGGCTGGAAAAAGGGCCATTCATGCTAATAAATGGGAGGGATGAGGAAGAAGTATGGAGGGTTTAGTGTGGGTTAAGGAGGCATTTAGGGATGGACATTCATGCCCCCAAAAGAAATAAGACCATTGTTATTCACAAACTGCACTTCTAAAGTTTATATATCCAAAAGGACCCAAAACAGTAGTAACTATACTCCAGCTCAGAGCTGGAGTAAATCTTACACCACACATGGCCAGCCACTGGTACTGCATTACTCTCCTATAGAAAAATACCACTGGACTGGTGATCTCACTATTGTCAAGTATAGGGGAAACATAAAAGTTTATTAAACTTGAAGAAAATTAGTAAACATATTTTAAAGTTAAATAAATTAATTATTTTTAAATGTAAAAATGCTACAACACTGCTAACTTAATTTTGATATATATTTGATTAATTTAAATATATTACATTAAATTAACATTGTTCTTCTTAAGATTTATTGAAGAAAATATCCCACCTAATAATAAATCTGTATATTTATTTATAGATTTCTATCAGGGACTACCTTCTCTGAGGACAACAAATGACACCTAACAGTAGTCATACCGGCTCCTGTGTCTCTCAGAGTCTCAACCCTCCGCCCCTTTAAGGTGACCCTTTGCCTATACTTTTTGGCATTTTCAGGCATATGGCCATTGGCTTAATCTCTTTGTCACCCGTGGACACTAGGGTAACCTCTGCACTACCCCAACACTAACTGGGGCAGCCTCCTACCCAGGCTCTACACTAGCTATTGCCAGGGTAGGCCCGCAAGTGTGGGGGGGAGGAGGCTGCTTCCTGCACTTGCAAATGGGATTGCACTTAAAATGCCCATACTGGTAGCACTCATGGCACTTGGGCCTGAAGTAGCCCGAGTGCATCTTCCCATTAAAACCTCCTTTGTTTTGGCCAGGATTGGACTTAGAATCCTTTCCCTGAAAACTGATGTGAGGTTCTTGTGAGAACCCCTTTGGTTTTTCCTTGTTTCTCCCTTCTTTCTTCTGGTGCGGACCTTGTCCAATTTTCTGGTCCCCCCCCCCCAGGTACCTTCTTTGACATTCTGATAATATTCTGTTATGTGGTTCCTATGAATCTAGTAGGACTGTGTACGTAGAAGAGCAAAACTTCATAGTACAGAGGCTTAGGCTTACAATATAATCAGTAAATGTTGGTCTGTTTGGCTTGCTTACAATAGTGCATCTAAACTCCTCAACCTACAGAAGTATAGATGGTGTCAGTAATCTAGAACATGACTCTAAATTCCGAGGGAATTCTTGGAAACAGATCTACCCTTTCATTTGTCACTTATGCATGCCCAAAGTGTCACAAAGAAAAAATACAGTATTGCATTTTCAAACTTTTATTGAAAAGCTCTAATCTTTATAAATAAAAGATGAACTGTGATTATTAAAAAGATGAAACACATCATTGTAATATGCTATATTAGAATGGTGAAAAACACTAACAATTCCACCATGTTAATTGTTTATAATGTTCCAAACATTACTCCTATCTATCACTCATAGAAGGGTTAGTAGATCAATTTCCATTACCCTGCACAGATGAAATCATTATAACATTGGACGGTGCAAATTTTCTTTCAACTTTAGCTTTAACAGTGGTGTATAACCAAGTAGAATTAGATTCATGCTCGCAAGAGGTTACCTCATATATAACACCCATTGGAGTGTATACGTTTAAGAGAATACCCTTTAGGCTTGTTTCTGATGCCTCAGTTGTTCAACAAGTGATGTCCAAAGTCTTGAAAGGGATAAAAGGAGTGAAGTGCTTCCAGGACAACATATTAATCCCGGGAAGTACATTGGGAGAACATGATGATCGAGTACATGCTGTGTTAAAGAGGTTTCTTGAGGCTTGATTGACATTAAGGAAAGAGAAATATAAGTTTGGTGTACATGAGATGACTTATTTGGGATGTGAGACTTCTGAAAAGGGGATTGCACCAAAGAAAGGACCACTGAGAACACCATCTCTCCACCCTAGGAACTCTGCAATAACTTGGCACACTACTTCCACTGCAAGATAGCCACCATCTCCAGCAACTTCAAAACCCAATCTACCGACCTCTACATCCTACTCACGCCAACTGAAGCCACCCACAATCATGGAAACGGCTCACCACTCCGAGCACCAGAGCCATCATGAACCCCATCCACTTGGAAGCACCCACGGACCCCTACTCCCACCATGTCTTCAACCTCGGAAGCAAGGAAATCCACAGCAAACTCACCTCCATCATCAACGCATCCATCACCACAAACACCCTTTCTTATCAATGGAAACACGCAGAGGCCTGACCCCTCCTCAAAAACCCTCCACTGACCCCAGCAAACTTAAGCACTAGCACTCCATCTCTCTGCTCCCCTTCCCTGCCAAAGTCCTTGAGAAGGCCAACAACCACCAACTCACCGAACACCAGGAGAACAACAATCTGCTGGACAACTCCCAAACTGGCTTCCGCACCAACCACAGCACCGACACCACCCTGATTGCTGCCACTGATAACATCAGGTCACTCCTTGACCACGGGGAGACAGCGGCCATGATCCCTTCCTCGACCTCTCAACAGCATTCAACACCAAATCCCATCACATTCTCATCAGAAGACTCCTCCATATTGGAATCCAGGAAGGTGCCCTCAAATGGATTGCATCCTTTCTCACAGGATGAACCCAAATTATCCACCTACCACCCTTCACTTTGGAATCAAAGAGCATCATCTGTGGCATCCCCAAGGCTCTTCCCTCAGACCCATTCTGCTCAACATGTACATGATGCCCTTGACCGACATTGTCAGAACCCACAGTTCAACATAATTTCATACGAAGACGGCACCCAGCTCATGCCCTCCATCTCAGAAGACCCCTTCACCATCGGGAGCAACTTCCACAACAGCATGATGAACATCACCAGCTGGATGAAAAACAACTGCCTGAAGCTCAACACGGACAAGACAGAAGTGCTGATTTTTGGGAACAACACCTCCCCATGGAACAATACCTGATGGCCCTCCAAACTCTGACTTACACCTATGCCGACAGACCATGCCTGCAAACTTGGCCTCATCCTGGACAGCAAACTCATTATGAAATGCCAGCTCAACATAGTCTCCTCTGCTTGCTCCACACACTCCATATGCTCCAAAAAGTCTTCAGATGGCTCCCTGTCAACACCAGGTAAGCCTTCACTCAAGCCCTAGTCACCAGCCATCTGAACTACAGCAACACACTCTATGCAGGACTCACCACCCAGCTGCTGAACAGACTCCAGATGATGCAGAACATATCCTCTTCGACCTCCCTAAACCGACCCACAAACCCCCACCTCAGGAACCTCCACTGGCTCCTCATCCACAAAAGGTGCTGATTCAAGATGCTAGTACATGCCTACGATGCCCTCCATGGCCAAGGACAAGCATACATCAACCACCGCCTGAACGTCCACCAACCACCCAGACATCTGCACTCCACCTCCCTTGCCCTTGTTCACACTCCCCGCATCCGCTGAAGCATCACTGGAGAAAGCTCCTTCTCCTACCTTGCCGCCAAGTCCTGGAACGACCTCTCCCTGCACCTCTGGACCTCACCATCTCTCCCTGAATTTAGAAAAGGACTCAAAACCTGGCTCTTCCACTGATAGCAGCAAGAACCCAGCCACTCAAAGGTGATTATTTGTGCTCTACGAATCCTGATTGATTGAAGACTGTCAGGAGGAGTTTGAGGCTCTCAAGATGGAACTGAGGAATGCACCATGTTTAGAGACTGGTGAGGAGACCATGATTGTTACAGATGCCAGTTCTAAAGGATTGGGGGCAGTTTTTTTACAAAAAGAAATGGAGTTGAATGTTTGGTAGCATGTGCCTGCAGATGTTTGCGTGGATCAGAAATTAATTACTCCATGATTGAAAAAGAGGCGTAGGCCATATTCTGGACAGTGAGAAAGTTCAAAAATTTGATTTGGGGAACCAAATGTAAAGTTTAGTCAGATCATAAACCATTAAAAGAGGTTTTATGAAGAAAGGTTTAGATTCCATTTAATCAAGGATCTGAATGTGGGTGATAGCCTTACAAGAATATTGTTTTGAGGTTGAGCATATACCTGGAGTTCGCGATGCGTCAGCCGATTGTCTGTCTAGACTGGTTGATGAAGCAGACGTGGAGGAGTTTTAGGATTAATTTTTGGAGGAGGAGGTGAATGTCTGTGAGGTCACATTGAGTGTGATAACGAAGGAGAAATGGAAGGATGAGATGTTGAAGGATTCAGAGTTAATGGAGGTGATGAGAGTGTGTAAGGATGATCATTTTAATGCATTATGGATTATGGTTAAGGATGAGTTGTTGGTGGACAGAAGTATGTTTTTAAGAGGCACTTGGCTTGGGCCCCTACTGAGTTTGAGAGATAAATTGATAGCACAAGCTCATTTTGGCCATTTAGGTATAATTAAGACCAAAGAAAGGTTTTGTTTGCCAAGGATGGATATTCAGGTAGAAAGGATGGTTTGTGACTGTAAAGAAGGTAAGAATAGTGATAACATTCTAACTATTAGACAGATGCCCATGGTGTGCAGGCAACTTCCTGAGTACCCATGGGAAGAGCTTGCTATAGACATAGTTGGACTACTTCGATGAGAGCATCGTATACCTTATCTGATAGTGTTGCAGGATCTTTATTCAAGATGGGTTGAAGTGGCATTTGTGCAGGATATTTCCTCCTTAGGGGTGATTACATTTTTGGAGGTGGTATTTAAGAGACAGAGTTTTCCTAAGTGTATTCTTTCAGACAAGGGGCATCAGTTTTGTTCTCATGAAATTGAGACATTTTTCTTTTTGAGGGGCATTCTCCACAAAAGAGGTTCAATTTATCACCCGGAAACTAATGGTGCTGTTGAGAGGATAATTTGAACTTTGAAAGAGGGTATTCAGCTGGCCAATGTGAACACTCTTCATTGGAGAGAGGAGTTACAAGATAGGATTACTGCCTATCGTATGACCAAGCATTCTTCCACGGGTAAAAGTCCCTTGGAATTTTTCAAGGGGAGGACTCCCAATACAGTGGTATGTCCTGGGTGGATGAACTGGAAAAAAGGGGTGAAAAATCAGGAAATAAGTGCCTGGAGGGTGCTTAAAATGGACTTACAACATAGGAAAAAGGTCTATTTTGATTTTAAAAAAATGCCAAAGAAGTTGATGTTCAAGTTGGGTATTGGGTGAAAATAAGAGCTCCTGTTGGGTGTGCACAATGGTCAAGGTTTATCAATGCCCAAAAAATCACAAAAAGGGTTTAGGAATGCTGTCAAAACAGGTGATGGCAGGATATGCAATAAAGGTCATGTTGTAGTACTCAATTCTGATGGTTCTGGAAACAATGGATCATGAGACAATGTAAGTAAACACGTAGGAGAGGAAAATGAAGGGTATGAAGTAAATAAAGAGTCACTGATGGATGGTGCTGGTCCGGCAAAGAGAAGAACTAGAATACTTAGGAGACCAGCCTAATTTGATGTATATGTAAGTGAATAAGGGTAGAATTTTCTTTATACACATCTCTAGTCCGTTTTAATGTGCAGGGCATTTTTATAACTTTTCTAGAGTTTGCAATTCTATTCTGTTTGTATACTATATAATATGTATGTTAATTATGATTTAAAAAGGTCTATTAATGTGTGTTCTAAAGATGGGTGATGTGTGATGTCTTGAAAAGTGGGCTGTGCATCATAAGATTCTATGCTAGAATCCTATGATGCTGCGGAGAACCGTGGAATGTTTAGAAGTGACAGTGTGAAGTCAGTTTATGGATAGGTGTGGCTTGAGCTGCCACAAGATGGCCGCGTCCGGCTGTGGCTCCGCATTGCGAGCGGGACCTTTTCCATTCACCGGAGCAGTTTTTCCCGATTCCTGGAGCCATGGAATGAGTGTACTTAAGGAGGAGGCGCGGGGCACAGGTAGCTGTTCTTTTTCCTTTCTTTTGTGCCGTTTTTCGCCCTGCTTCCCCCGCGCCATACTCCCCTCACGTCTCTCGGCAGCGCCCGACATTTTATTTTCGGCGGGACGCTGCTTTTCTCTGTGGCTTTTCCTGTGGTGCGGTTTCAAGGCACCGCTGCTGTTTACCTGTGAAGCTCAGTATTCCTGATGGCATTTTCTGAGTTTTAGGTACTTTCTTCTGCCTGCATCCATTTTCGGAGGAACATTTTTATTTTTGAACTTCGTATTACATTTTGGGAATACTTCCTGTCAATACAAAAAGAGTCATCTGTTGGAGCTGCTTGCCCATTACATGGCGGCTACTCTTTAATTCATGCTCTGTTCTCTGAATTGCTTTGCCTTTTCTACAAGCTGAATTGAATCTAGTTGTCATGCATCACGTGTTCTCTTCATCATTGTGCTGGTAACTTAGGCACTTTGCTCCTGTGGGCTATGGCGCTGCTTTGACGATCATCTTCAGTGCCTGTTTTTCTTGGTGCGCCTCCATTCTTTTTTCGCTACCAGCCATCTATTCCCCTCGACGTTTCCTAGCTGGTTTTAGAATCCTTTGGGCTGCTTATTGGAGACACCTCTGAATGCTCTACTCGCTGCTGACGCAGGATTACTAGATAAAGACTTGTTTCTTCTTTTCATCCAATTACTTCACACTGCCTATCTCCTGTGACTGTAATACATTTTTTTTTTATATTTACCCTTATGGAGCCCTCTTCCTCCCTTGGTCAGAAGAGTACCTCAACGAATATGTCTTCTCTTCGCAAGGATTCTAATACTGCTGCTTCTTCCAAATGCCAAAAGAAGGAACCCAACTCTCCTACTAAGGGGCCAATTCCGATTCGGGCCGGAAATCACTCCGACCGAGCCGGACCCGGAGAGATTTCCGACCGAATCGGACCCTAGCAGTCCGACCGAACAAGTACGATGCGTTCGCATGCTATCGGACTCGAGTCGGTCGGACTCCCATTGAAGTCAATGGGAGCCGGTTGTACAACGCGTACGCGGGCTCCCATTGACTCAATGGGTGCGAGGCGAACAAGGGCGCCCCCTATACTGGGTACACATCGAAGCGGGTTGCGCCGTACATGCACAGGTAGGGGGGACCCATGGGTCCCCCCTGTGTGCGACTCGCGTGGCTAGGTGTACAGGGGGGTCCGACACGGACCCCCAAAGTGCGGCTCCGACTGCTCTTTCGAGCCAGACGGCGCGAGTCGGTCGGACTGCTCGAGGCGCGCATCGTACTTACCCGGCCGGGGAACGTCTCCATTGCGCGGTGCGAGTCGAGTCCGAGCGAGTCGGTCGGTGCGGTTGGGTCCCACGAACGAATCGGTCGGCGATTTCGCGTCCGCTCGCATCGTACTCGCTCGCCCGGACGCACGTCCGACTCGGTCGGGAAACAGGGCTCCGAATCGGATCCGGTAATGCCGGATCCGATTCGGAGCCCTACCGGCCGAGATCGGAGTCGGCCCCTAAATCTCCACTACCTATAACATTGGAGGACCTTATGGAAGAGCTCAAGCTTATTAAACCATTTGTGATCGACACTAATGCTACCATTCAGAGGCTGGAAGAGAAATGGTCCAACTTAGACTCTAGAGTGTCTGCGGTGGAACAGAGGATTAGTGGTACTCAAGATGTGATTCCTCAAGTTGCAGCTATGTCTAAAGAGATTGCTCTCCTCAAAATGCAAACGGAGGACTTAGAAAATCGCAATAGGCGCAATAACCTTAGAATTTATGGTATTCCAGAGGGAGAGGAAGGATCTGACATGCTCGCCTTTTTGAAAATACACATTCCTAAAATTGTTGGTCTCAAGGACGGCACCACTCTCAATTTGCCACGTGCACACCGCATCGGTCCTCGACCCGGACGTTCCTCCCCTACCTCATCGGTTACTCGCCCTAAATGGATAATTGTTCTATTTTTGGAGTACACTGAGCTGTTAATGGTCCTCTCGGCGGCTAAGCTCAGAAAGCAGATGTTATGGTCTGGTCAAAAGGTTTTCTTCTCCCAGGATGTGGCCCGTGCATCTGCTGCTCGTCGCAAAGAATTCCTGTCTTTTCGCCCGGCTCTTCGATCAATGAACGCCAGATACGGCCTGGTGCATCCTTGCTTTTTTAAAGTTACCTACAAAGAACGCTCCTATTCTTTTGATCGTCCTGAAGATCTACGACAATTTATTTCTCATCATAAAGGAGATGAGATGGACTTCGGAGGTTCCTGAGACTTTTCTCTTCTTGTTTTGTCTTAAAGTTTTGTGAGTTCTCCTTTCTTATTCTAATGTTCTGAAGACATTCGTCTTCTCTCGCTGTTGTCAGTTAAGGCATGTTGTTTTATTGTAGATTGTCGTAGTTTGTCCGCCTTCTTAGGAGGCCATTTCTCACCACCTCCTTTGTTTTTCTCCACAGATGTCTTCCTTTCCGTACAGACTCATTCCTCTGATGTTTTCTTCCCCCCTACGTTCCCATCTTGTTCCTACTGTTTACAGTTGTTTCCACTGTTTGGTAAGTGTCAATCTTTCCATCAGATACCCTTGTTATAATTGTTTTATTTATATCATTCTATGTTTTTACATTCTATGTTGTCAGTCCCTCCTCTTGTGTTATCTCATACTAGGCTCCCTGTTCTTCGTGTTTTCTTGTCTATTGGTTCTTGCCGTTTCCTGGTGTCTTCGCTGGCTCTGCCATCTGTCTTTCCTCTGCGGCTCCCCACCTCCACATGCTATTCTTTTTCCTCTGGATCTGTATTCCGTCATTCTTGACTGAAGCCTTCCGGCTCCATGTCAACCTCTCTTCGTATATCATTTATTCTCTCTCCCCCTTTTTTCTTTCCTTTTCTTTTCCTTATGTATTTCCATTTTTCTTTCTTTTCTTCTTTGACTTCTGATTCCTTTTCTTCTTCTCTATTCTCGGTTATATTATCTCCTTTTCCTCTCTACCTTGTTGTCATCCCTATTTTTCTTCTCTTTCTCATCCTTTCTTCTTATTTGCTTTTATTTCAATTTTTTAACCTTGTTGACTTTAAAATTTTGCATATTGAGTTTTTAATCTCTTGTCTCAATTTTATAATATTCATGGTGCTGTTTAATGCCCTTCCCCCCTGTGATGACTGATAATGTTCGAATCATTTCTTGGAATGTAAAGGGTTTACGTAATCCTGTCAAGAAGCAAAGGGTTCTTACACATCTTTCCAAATTACAATGTAAGATCGCAATGTTACAAGAAACACACCTTAATGACAAAGATGTCAACTCTCTCAAAAAACAATGGGTGGGTCAAGTTTACAATTTCCCAGCCAAAGATCGGAAAAATGGAGTGGCTATACTATTCCATAAGTCCCTTTCCCTTACTATTGAAAGCGAGGAAAAGGATACAGATGGAAGATGGCTTCTTCTTCATACTCTTATAAATGGTTCTCGCATTTCTTTCCTCAACATTTATGGTCCCACAGGCATTGATTCCCAGTTTTGGCAATCAATGTCACACACCCTTCACTCATGTTCTGAATCTAATCTTATAGTGGGTGGGGATTGCAATCAGGTTCTAGACCCTTTTATTGATAGGAAATCTTCCTTTAGGTATATTCCCAATAAAATGCAAAAAACCTTTGCTAATACAATACTTTCAAGGGGTTTGGTTGACGCCTGGAGGATATCTAATCCCGACTGTTTGGAATTCACTTTTTATTCTCCCACTCATAATTCTACATCTCAAATTGATTATATTTTTTAAGCCCACACCTTCTTCCTAATTTACAACACGCTGAGATTGGTTCCATTCTTATTTCCGATCATGCTCCCGTCTTTTTCAATTTAGAATCTCCCCTCTCTACCTTCCAAATCCTGTCGTTGGCGCTTTAATAATTACCTTCTCAAGGATCCTACCTTTATTGAGCGCTTTAAAGATTTCGTGTCAGAATTTTTTCTCTTCAATACTACTCCTGATATGCCTTTTCCCACTATTTGGTACGCCTTTAAAGCAACAGCTAGAGGCTTTATTATTGATTATGTAGCTATTAAAAAGAAACAATATTGTAAGGAGTCTGCCTTTCTTCTGTCTTCCATTAAGACATTGGAGCATGCATATTTTTCTTCTAATGATGAAGTTACCCTTAAGAATTTGGTCCAGGCAAAATTAAATTTTAATAGAAAATCCACAGAGGAGGCTTCCGGGACGTTACTCAAACTTAACTCCAAATTCTATTGCGGGCGCAATAGAGCTGGTAAACTGTTGGCAAATTATTTGAAGATCAAGTCCCAGAGATCTAGAATAGTTAAAATCACGGATGATAATGGGATTAATCGCTTTACAGATGACAAGATATTGAACTGCTTTACGGACTTTTATAAATCATTATATACCCCTGAATCTTCCCCGTCTGACACTTCCTTAGATTCCTTTTTTGATTCACTACCCCCCGCTCTTCCCCCTCTCCTGATTGCTCTATGTTGGAAACAGATATGTCCCTTTCCGAGATCAAGTCAGCCCTATTCAAATTACCCAAAGATAAGGCTCCTGGGCCGGACGGCTTTACTGCTGAATTTTATTCCTGTTTCTCCCAAATACTTTTGCCTCATCTTTTATCTCTTTTTCAACATTTTGTCTCTCACAATGAGGCTCGCGGCTCTTTTCTCGACGCTATGATTTGTTTAATTCCAAAGAAAGATAAGGATCCCTCTTTATGTGCTAATTACCTCCCCATTTCACTGATCAATTTAGATTGTAAAATTTTCGCTAAGGGACTGGCCCTCCGTATTATTCAGGTACTTCCAGACCTGATTGGTTCGGAACAGACAGGATTAGTCAAGGGTAGAACTTTAGCTGATAATTCTAGAACTTTTCTTAACATTATTCATCTAGCTTCTAAGAGTTCTTCCCCTATTGCAGCCATAACCCTTGATGCGGAGAAAGCTTTTGACCGTATTCATTGGCTTTTTATGATGCGCGCCCTTAAATGGCATGGTTTCGGCCCTTCTATCTTGTCCCTTATTAATCTGCTATATTCTTCCCCCACTACTTCAGTTTTTGTTTATGGATCTCAATCTTCCTATTTCTCTTTACAAAGTGGTACCCGTCAGGGTTGTCCCCTTTCTCCCTTGCTCTTTATCCTCTCTCTTGAACCTTTTCTTCATTCTCTACGTCATTCATCAACTGTCCGCGGTTTCCTTCATAAGGCAATTGAAATCAAATTTACCTCCTATGCGGATGATATTATGCTATACATTTCTGATCCCTCTACCTCCTTGCCCGCCTTCACAGACCTACTCTCCTCTTACGCCGCCTTGTCTGGTTACAAGTAAAATTTTTCTAAATCCGAAGTGCTTCCATTAAACAAATATTGTTTAAAAAGCATGTTCGATGGGACCGATTTTAAATGGAATACTAACAATATCACTTGCCTGGGCATTAAATATTCTTCTTCTGTTGTGAGAACGGTTCAGCTTAATTTGGAAGATCTTTTACTAAAAGTAAATAATATGGCAGGTAGATGGTCTCCCCTCTTCTTGTCTTGGTGGGGTAGACTGGACACAATAAAAATGATGATGCTCCCTATTATCAACTTTTATCTGTCCATGCTACCGGTGAAACTTCCGTTAAAATTCTTTAAGACCCTTAATGGTGCTTTGAGTAAGTTTCTCTGTAATCGTCGGATAGCTCGTATCTTTTTATCTTCCTTGTCTGCCCCTAAGGATCGGGGAGGTGTTCACTTTCCCAAATTCCGACAATTTCATTCCTCCTTTTTAATTCGTCAAGTGTTACCCTATTTGTCCTCTTCGACAGACCTTCCCTCATCTGTCTGGCATAAATTGGAGGAATCTCTGATTCATCCTTTTCCTTTTTCCTCGTTAGCCAATTTTACCCATCCTCCTCGTTCTTTTAATTACCCGACCATTTCACATTTTATTTCCACCTTTCATCCTGTCAAGTGTAAATCCCATACTCCTTTACAAATGTTTCTAGACTCACCTCTCTGGCACAATAAGTCCATTAAATTGTCCAATCGTACTATTTTTGGGAAAAAGTGGGCGGCTAAGGGGATCTTCTTAGTTAAATATCTCATACATAGATCGCATTTTCTCTCTCCCCAGGAAGTCCAATCTAAGGGGTCGATTACGATGTCGGGCGGATCGCCACCGCCCGCATGGCGGTGGCGATCCGCCCGCCATAATCGCCCGTCCGCCAACAAATTCCCCCCGCCATATTACCATGGCGGAGGGGAGCCCGGCAGACGGTAAGACCGTCCGCATGTTTTCCGCCCGGCCGAACAGTCGACCGGGCGGAAAAGGGTTTAATATGGTGGCGGTGTCTGCAAGACACCGCCATCCATATTATGATGCCGGCGGAGATGAGCCTTTCCATGGTGGCATCGCCGCCATGGAAAGGCTCGCGGTCTTTGCTGTTGGGGGCCCGTTGCGGGCCCCCAGGGTGTTGGGGGGGTGGGGGCTGCACATGGGGGGTACCTATGGTACCCCCCTGCATCTGCATGCACAAGGTGGCAGGCACCGCACGGTGCCTGTCACGTTGTGCATGCAGATGCACAACATGCATTTCCAGCACTGTGGCGGGCGGTGTTGTGAGCACCGCCCGCCACAATGCTGGAAATGGGGGATGCCACCGCCACCGTGGCGGTGGCATCCTAATCACATGTGCGGGACCGCCGCACACATAGCGGGCGGTCCCATTTACCGGGGCGATGGCGGGCGGACAAAGTCCGCCCGCCATCATAATCGGCCCCTAAGATTGGCCTACCTGTTTCCTCTCACCTTAGGTACGATTCTTTACGATTGCTCTTAACTAATCAGTTTTCTCTACTCTCCGGATCTTCTCCCTCTGCTTTAGACCCCTTTTTCGAGCCTTTGTCCACTTCTCTTTCCCTTCTGGCCTCCCATATTTATCAATATCTTCATTTCTCCTCTCCTAACCGCCCCAAGAGTAAAGTTGAACTTGCATGGGAATCTGATTTGCAACGTACTCTCTCTATTCTCACATGGAACTCCATATGGGCACGCATTCACCATACTTCCTGCACTGCTAACACCACTCAGAACCTTTATTATTTTTATCAAAGGTTATTTTTAACCCCACTATCTCTTTCCAAGTATAGTTCGGATATATCCCCTAACTGCTGGACTTGTAACAACTCCCCTGGCTCCTTTCGCCATTCCTTTTTTCTTTGCCCCAATATTACTCTGTTTTGGACTAAGGTGTGTGACTCAATCTCCTCCATTTTCTCTATTACTTTCCCTTTTGATATTTACTCCATTTTCCTGGGAAGTAATTCTGCAAATTGATTTGGTTCTCGCAGGGTGGGCATCTTTGTGGATTTGTTAATTGCTATTGCCTTTCAGGTAATTACATCTAATTGGAAGGATGCCACCAAGGTCTCTTTTTCTGTTTGGTGGAACCTTCTCTGCTATCATCACAGACTGGATAGAGCTTCTACCATCACATCTCAGCAACTTCTCAGAAAGGAGGCCCTCTGGTCTCCACTCACCAACTATCTATCCGCTTCTGCATTGCGTTACAAAGACGGTTCCTTCGCTTATCAACCACCATGAGTATTTTGTGATTTTTCTTATATAGTTTTTATAATTCAATGTATGGTTTCTACCATGTTTATACACAATTTATTGAGTGTACCTTAGTAGTCTTAGATATGTTATTGGATGAGGATGTTGCTTTCTTCTCTCTTTCTCTTTTTTTTCTCTCTTTTCTTTCCTCTCTTCTCTCTTCTCTCTCTCCTTTTTTCTTTTTCCGCTCCCCATTCACAAATTGTAAAACACTGTTTTGTTTTAAGGTACATTTCACTAATGCTTTTATTTTCTGGTTTTATTTGCTTGATATTGGTAGTTCTCTTAAAATTTTCATTCCTCCCCATTGATTATTTTGCTTGTTAGTTTTTGCCATTTTTCTATTATTATTGCTGTATTGTCATACCTATGTTCCTATCTGCTTCAATAAAGCTCTTTAAACTCATGAAGTCAGTTTATGGCGGAGGTTTTGAATAAAGAAACGTACCTGCTGGTGTCTCATCGAGTCTCCTTTTTGAGGGCATTTTACTCTACTATCCACTTCTCATCCCTCAGTGCTGCATTTACCAACGACTCCATTCTCATCACAGATAAGACAGATCCCTGCCTCCTGGTCCTCCTGGACCCCTCAATTGCCTTTAAAACGTTAATCCATCACACCCTCATCCACTCCTTGGTATTATGAATGCCATCCTACACTGGTTCCCCTCATTCCTTTTCAATCAGCACTAGCTCATGTAGGTGGGTATCTCAAAATCACCTGCAGAGTTCCCCATTCCTACATCCTATTCCTCAAGTCATCATCTGTTTTTACAGGAAACCCGTTGGAATTCTGCTCACTAACAGGGACATGAAAATTATCCATTATGGAGATGGCACTTAACTTTCAACTAACTGTCTGAATCTAATCGCTTGGATTTTCCCTTGATGCTGACATCTCCCTCAAGAAACAACCCTCCAAGAAGACCAAGACTGCATGGTACAAGCATTCGCTCCTGAAAAAGTCAAACCTTTTGTCCTTGAAAACAACTTCACAGCTGTTGTTCAACCTCTTGTACCCTCACATCTACACTCAGAAGATTCCATGCTCCTCGACCTCAACAACATACCCCCCCCACCCCCAGAAAGGCGTTCTGTATACTTCGGCATGTATGATCAAAGACCTGAAGATATTCAGCTAATCACGCCAATTCTGATGGACTAACTCGCTCTCCCTTCAGCCCTGCTTCATCTTCAAGACCAGTTGTATCACCTACAAGGCTTCCAGGATAGTGTCCATGCTTATATGAGTGAGAAAATATCCTCCTTGGTGGAATATGCCACACTAAACTAGGACCTTATCAGATTAGAGACGAAGCACTGGAAAAGAGAACAGAGGGCTTCTCCGACTGCATTCATAGGGCCTGTAACAACATCGGTGTCAACTTCCAACCAATACAGCCCTCCTCCAATTCAGCAAGGGGCTGAAGACTAACGCCATGTAATGACCCATATATACGCATACACATACATTCCTTCATTTACTTCTACATTTCAACATAGTCTGTTTCACAATAACTTAATTAATCACATATGTCTGTTTTCTTTTATTTGTTGCTAATCGCAGTTTGTGTGTTTGTTTTGGATGAGTTTGTAAAAATATGTTTGTATAAAACAGGTATTTGTTGTTTACTGTTTTTATGGGTTGCTTAGCTGTAGTTTGTGCTTTCCTCCGAGGACGTGGTCAGTCATATATGTTGAACTTCACTGGACTTAGCGTCATGTGTGGGTTGCAATGGCAGTACATTTCCCTTCCTTAGATATTTTGATTTCAGAGGATTTTAAAACTAGATCCAGGCAGGCGAGTGTATTATCAATTTTCAGCAATTAACGTTTTGTTCTTTCCGGCCTACATAGTTGGCACACTACAAGCAGTGAAAGCGCCAAGTGTGCTGAGTGGAGAAGAAGCAAATCCCAGTAACAGACTGCCTCTGTTTATCCAGCAACTCCAAGCCAGATTTAAGAATTGTAATAAAAGCAGCATAACTTAAAAAAAAAACTTAATCTTAGAAACCCATCAGCGTGACACCAAGGGCATCCAGTACCAGGAACAATCTTTAGAGACTGCTCAGAGCTCTCCTAGGAACTTTGCAGATGGTTCCCTGAAGACATTTCAAACATTAAAAAGTCCATTCAAACTGAGCAGGGCATCATCTTGCAGAACCGATGATGTGCTCAGATTACTGTATCTTGCAATGTCGGCACACACCAAGAGCGTCACGTTTTTTTGCTTCTGAAAAACTTTTTTACAAGCTTTTGACTTGACGATATTCAGCTAACCAACAATGTTTTCTTTCAAGTCTTGCAGCGTTCAAATGAAAAAAAGGTAAGGGATCTTACTTGGCAGCTGAGTCTGTAGATCTTGCCCAACACCATGTCTTCGTAGATTAAATGGAAACAATGGAGGAGTCTGTGTAAATTAATTGCAAGTTCTGCCCATAATTAATACTTCCTTCTCTTTTTAAATAACAATTGCTGTTTGTAGAATGTTGTTAAACTGTTTACAGCCAATGGAGTTACAGCGATGGTTTTCACAGCTGAATGTACAGGAGAATAAAACTGCAAAAGGTCTGATATCTGCATCTGTTGCAGCTCTGGCTTGGATAGTTTGGGTCAAAGTGTTTCTCCAGGGTACAAATCTTGTAAAGGCGGCAGGGAGGGACACAACATGCATGAGGGGTCTCAGGCCATGATTCTAAAAGCGAAAGGGTCTCTCCAAAGGAACAACACGTGTAAATGCCTTATTTTCAGTTCTAGGTAAAAAAGGGTCGGAGAGAAAGGGTGTGAGAATTAGAGTCAGAGAGACATAGGCAGAGGGGTCAAGTGCTTAGAATCAAGCGTACAGAGCCTAAAGGATTCACAAAGTAAGGAAGTCATCAAAGAGGCAGAAAAACATTAGGAAAAGGGAGCTGAATGTTGGGCTTTGATGATAAGTATTCCTTCATTTAACTAATCACATTTACAATTCCTGGTGGTGGACCACTGTGAAAGAACCAATGTGGGGGGCGCCAGAAGAGTAATTCATGTGCAATGAGTGTTTTAAGCCTTTTTGAAGGACTTAAAGATGGGCCATACTAAGAAAGAAGTGAGGCGTGACAGGCTGACAACTGTGGTGTGGTGATAATAAGATACAGTAGCGGCCCGTGGTGGGAGTGCTGGAGGGCGGTGACGCAGGGTGGGGGAGGGGCAAGGTGGGGGGGTAGTAAACTACGGATTTCAGCCGCACTGAGGTAAGTAAACAAAAAAATAAATAAAACGAATTTCGTTGCGCGCGCTGCATCGCCAAATGCCGAAACCCTGAAAATCTCCTTGTGAAAGAAAAGCAGAACATGTTACATCGACTGAAACTGTTGTGAAGCACCAGTGTATTTTTGGACAAAGCTCACGCTATGTAAAAAAAGCCCCAAATAGTATTTTATGGGAATTTGTAAAGCGCAGCTAGTCGGTCGTGTGGGTCTACAGGTGCTGAGTAGGGAAGGCCTGAGGGGGGATGAGTAGATCACGCCTGTTTCATCTGGAAGAGCCATATCTTGAGGTTTTTTCAGAAGTCCATGAGGGAGGGAGAGGTTCTGAGGTGTTTCAGGAAGTCGTTCCAGGTCTTGGCTGCAAGATATGAGAAGGAGCGTCTTCCACTTCTGGCCTACTTGATGCAAGGGAGGTGTGCTTTTGCCTGGGATGCAGACTGAAGGTGTCTAGTGGATTGGTAGAAGTTGAGGGGGTGGTGGAGGTAAGCTGGATAGGTGTTGTGGAGAGATTTGTAGTCGTGGGTGAGTAACTTAAACTTACATCCTTCCTGGACTGGGAGTCAGTGGAGATTGTTGAGGTGTAAAGAGATGTGGCTATTTTGCGGGTTGTTCAGGATCAGTCTAGGAACGGTGTTCTTGGTGGTTTGGAGTCGGCGTTGGACATGGGCTGGGATTCCGATGCAGAGAGAATTTCCGGAATCAGGTTTACTTGTGATAAGAGCCTGGGTGACTGTGCGTCTGGTGTTTAGTGGGATCCACTTGAAAATCTTGCATAGCATTCACAGGATGTGGAAACATGATGACGTTGATCCATCTGCTCGTGGAGAGGTTTGTGTCCAGGATGAATTCTGAGGTTCTTGGCATGGTCCGCAGTGGTGGGTGGGAGGCCAAGGTGGGAGGGCCACCAAGAGGCGTCTCAGGTGGAGTGGTTGTAGCCAAAGATTAATACTTCGTCTTTCTCTGTGTTGAGCTAGAGGCAGTTGTTTTGCATCCAAGCAGCGAGGTTGCTCATGTAGTTAGCGAAGTTTACTTTGGCGGTGCTGGTTGAGTCAGAAAGAGAGAGGATGAGCTGCGTATTGTCAGCGTAGGACACTATGTAGATGCAGCAGGCTCTGATGATGCCTGTGAAGGGTGTCATGTAGACGCTGAAGAGTGCTGGGCTGAGCGTCGATCCTTGAGAGACTATGCAGATGAGTTTCTTGGGTAGTGAAGTGTAGGTGGGAAGTCGAACTCATTGAGTTTTGTCCATGAGGAAGATGGATAGCAACTTGAGGGCCAATCCAAAGATACCCTTGTGCTGAAGCCTTCTGATGAGTGACTTGCGGGAGACCGTATTGAAAGCTGCAGAGAGGTCGAGAAGGATGAGTGCGACCATTTCTCCATGGCCGAGGATGTTTCTGATGCCATTAGTGGCTGTAATGAGGGCTCTCTCTGTCCTGTGGTTGGTGCGAAAGCCTGATTGAGAGCTGTCTAGGAGTTGACAGAGTTCTATGTGGTCTGTGAGCTGGGCATTGATAGCTTTCTCAATGATTGTAACTGGAAAAGGCATCCGTGCCTTAAAGGAATACACCTTCTTCAATTTTTAAGACAACTTCTCATACTTTAACCATGACACCTAGTGGCAGCCAGCTCTGTCGGTCAAAACATCCGTAAGAGCTCTGCTGGCAAATGGGCAAGGTTAGAAAATCACCTGAGAAGAGAGGCTCCTACCCGACCAGGTCTGAGAGTGTTGCAGAAGTATGTTGCAGCTGCTGGGAAGAGTATTGGGGCCAAATAGATAGCGCGGCTTAACACTTGCTGACTGTGGTGAATGTGTGGCAAAATAAGTCCAATACTTTGATGTCTGGAAGTACAATTTAAGTAAATGAAAAACAATTACATATATGAAATTCCTCTGCCTGCAAGTGGGAAATGCCATTGGTTGAAAAACACTATTTATATTTTTGCAGGGTTTGTGTTCTGCAGGTGAGGCAGTGGTTGCCAAGTGGCTTCTCTTATGTGATTTACACTTTCTGCCAGTTCTGACTATGCAGTCTGATCGATTACCTATTAACTGTGCCAGTTGGCTACATTAAATGCTGGTTTAGAACATTGTCACTGCATGAGATCATGTGCCTTATTAGTGTCAATGAATATAAACATGTTTCAAAAAAGCCATGTGATTTGCATTAATGTGCAGGAGCAGGTATTTCCCACACTACAGTCAATAAATACATTTGGGCCCATCATAGGCATATCAACCTAACTTAGCTGAGCTGCACTTGTGTTCATTGTGTATACAGAGTGATGCTAGGGACACGCACTCATTAAATGGAGAAAACTGCTTGACTACACTTTACTACACTCACCATAAAATATCACTCAAAGTGTCACACATATGGCAATCAAATGTCACACATAATCAATGAAAACACAAAAATGTCACACTTATGGAATCATAACACTTGGCAGCTATGCAAAAAAACTGGCGAACATCTGCTTCGGGATGCTCCGAATGATTAGAAAAATATTGAGCCTGCTCCCAGAAAAATCAAGGAAGACAGTGGTTCAGGCCTTAGTGGTGTCAAGGCTTGACGACGGGAACTCATTATATCTGGGTTCCCCCAAATATGTTACAGACAGGCTGCAAATAGTACAGAACGCGGCAGCCCGACTGCTCCTTAAGATACCCAAACACCAGTCAGTAAGGGCCTCCCTCAGGGAGCTACACGGGCTGCCGGTCAGTTCCAGGATCAAATTCAAGTCCCTCTGTCTGGCCCACAGAGCTATGCACGGGAAAGGTCCCGCGCTAGTACGAGACCTGATCTCCCAGTACTCTCCACGCCGGCATCTCAGGTCAGGATCAAAGTTCTTGATGAACACCTCAAGAATTAAGAGATCCAGATGGGGGGGAAGGTCATTCAAACACCTGGTTCCCAAGCTGTGGAACAGTATGGACCCAGAGCTACGGACGATCGAGAACGAAACAACCTTCAAAAAGAGACTAAAAACATGGCTGTTCCCCTAAAATATCCGCTGAAACTCCCTTATCTTGCTTCATAATCAGCGCTGGGATGCCTAAGCGTAGCCATGCTCTCTATAAATCCCTAAACCTAAACCTAAACCTGCAACTACGTGTGGGTGACATTATCCCGTTCAAGTGAAAGTGTCACTCATAGTCGTTGAATGTCACTCATAATGACACTGAAATTATGAAAATGTCACACATAAGCAGTCTGAAACCTTGGCAGCTATGCTTCACTCAGCTCTGGCTCGACTCTCCCTGTTAATTTGTTGCCTCAACTGGTACGGCAAGACCAGGTTCGAATCACCTGCTTAATATTTCATGATCCAAAAATAAAATATATGCTTACATTCAATAGTGACGTTGCTATTATTTTGCTAAAATAAATGTCAAGAAAAAGATGTTTAACTTACACAGAGACCTTTGCATAGAAAGGCACTGGCAAATGTTCGTCACAGCAAACTGTACAATGTGATTAAAAACATAGGGGAGAAGCCGGTGTAGCCCAAATTCAACCATTCATTAACAAACACAATTAACTTGCATAGACAACAAGTTAGCCTGTGCCTTTTGGAACAATGCATTAGCCATCTTGGAACGGTTAAGAATAAGAAATAACGCAGTAAATATATGATTGCTTTTTCCTTGTTCTTTATCCTTCTCTACCATTCCAAAATTGTTGATGTGTTGTTGAAAAGAACATGCCGACTATTTTAGAGCATAATGAATGTTTAAACATGTGAAATACTTGACTGCCGGAGTGGAGCACTGCAGGCAGTCCCGAGTGTCTTAGCTGTGTGCAGGGAGTTGCCGCGCCCTCACAAAAGGGAAATTAACAATGACGTTTATGAAAATAAATCATGCTGAGATTTTTACTTCTAAAGGCATACATGCCAACATTTTAGTAGAGGAAAGTGGGAGATTAAAAAAAAATAGTCAGGAGAACGTATTTCCCCCATTGACTTCCACTGAAGTGAAGGCAAATTCAGGAGGGAGATAGCCAAATTAAAGCCATTTTTCTTAAAAACGGGAACCTCCCACCTGTATCGGGTCTACTGACACATATGTAAAGGGGGCATTTACTCAGTAGCCAAGGTAGTAAAGGAGGCTACCTTTTAGCAGATGTGCACACTCTGCACAAGCAACATGCTGTAAGTATAAATCTGAGGAACCAGTGTCTAAAGTGGGCTAATCCATTGCCCCATGATGTATGCTGTGGTGAGAGGAAGAAAAATGTGAATGACAACTGAACAGACCATTGGATAAAGAAGGCTGCCAGAAAGCCCCTGTATGTTTGGTATACAATATTTTTTTCTTAAAAACTATATTCTGGCGAGACCGCAAAAGCTATCTCTAAGACCAGATGTAAAATGTGAGGCAAACCAGCACTAAGGGGCAGATTTACGAAACTGTCACCCAACTGAGCGGAGGAGACAAAAATGCTGCGCTGCATTGCGTAACGGGGGCAGGAGAGAGCCATATGTACAGAGATATGGCTCTCCCCTCTCCCTAGCGCCTGCACAGAATTTTCTTACCCTGCACCACACACACCTTTGCGCCATAGTGCAAGGGTGTGTGTGAGTCTATCATAGGTTTTGTACTGGAAGGGTTCCCTTCCAGTGCAAAATACTATGCCTAGAAAACTTCTAAAACTTTTCCTACTTTGTATGTGTGCTGTACAATGCAGCACACATGCAAAGTCAGAAAAGAAAGGAGAAATTAAAACGTTTCTCCTTTTAACGGCTGGTTTCAAAGGGCGTTATGTTTTGAGGCAAAACCCTGTCTCACATTTTTGATAGATAGTGTTTTGCATCAAAAAGGGTGGGTGATTGCACGGGAGTGCCCATTTAATGCCCCATTGATGCTAAGTAACGCAAACACTGTGTTACTTAGCATTACTTTTAGTCAGTTTCCAGCACAAAACAAGTATTGCACTGGAAAGTAAATAATAAAAAACATTTTATGCTGGTTTGCGTCACTGTTATGGCGCAAGGCCAGTTCAAAATATTAGCAAATCACCCCCTAAGTCTTGATAGGATGTTTACTTTCTAGCCCAAATCTTGCACTGGAAAGTTGTCAAAAAGTGAAGAAAATCGTGCTTCCCACTACTTTGCATTTCTCTGTGTCAAGGATGCGTTCAAATGGTTCTACATGGGCTTTTCCTTGTGACCACCTATAGTTTATGACACAAAGCCCTATGTATTGACAACAGTAGACAGGTCTTTGCACCAAAAAATCATGCTTACTAGAGATAAAAGCAAAAAGAAAAAATGATGGACGGAATGCTGAACAATGCAAACATTCACCCCCCCAGTCACAACGATCTGGGTTTAATCCATCATTCTTTTGCTCAACACACAACCCCAGCCATATGCAAATCAGTTTTGACCCTGGTCCTCATGGGTACAGACCAGCCCAAATTGCCAAGCCAGGTAATTCCTGGACTGGAAACAAGCATCCTGGGCCCGGTTTCAGGGTTTCACCCCTAATCAGCCAGCCTAGCTTGAATCCAGTGGCACAATGAGCATGGGACCCACGTCTGGGCATACCCTTCCCACCTAGGGCGACAAAAGCAAAAAGAACAAATGATGAACGGAATGCCGAACAATGCAAACATTCTCCCCCAGTCACAAAGATCTGGGTTTAATCCATCGTTCTTTTGCTTATCATGCCACCCCAGTTTGGACCCAGCCAAATGCAAATCAGTCTTAACCCTGCTTCTCATGGGAATTTATAAAGATTAAATGCAAAAATAGTGCTTAGAAGTCACTAGTGGTCAAAAGGTTACTTGAGGTCGTGAAGGACCGGTGCAAATCCAAAGTTCAGGCCGACTGTGATGGACGGCAGGCCGGTTACAGGGCCCACGCAGGGCCCGCTGAGAAAATACCTTGGATGGAGCATAACGTCAATGGTGAGGGCTTGATGAGTCGATCATCGGGTTGCCACACAGTTGTTGAGCTTCACCGAAATGAAGGCAATTCGTTGTCGTCAGTGAGCCGCGCGGAGCGTTATCGCCGAGCAATGCAGGCTGTAGAACCATTGTCGCAAACAGCCTCTACATCAGCGTTGAAGGGTGATGCATCAGTTTTGATCGGCGCTCTGGTGAGGACACGTCGGTTTTGTAGAAAAAAGCTGCAGAACCCACTTCTGAGACTCAGAACTTGGAGAGGACTAACAGAAGGCAGACTCCAGCAGCACCAGCAGACTTGCAGGATGTATTTTGTGTCCCTAAGACTTCAGAAAACAGGAGGCAAGCCCGCAAGCTCTCCTTCAGCAGAGTCAGGGAGCCGTAGGCAGGGCAACAAGCAGAAAAGCAGTCCTTCCAGAAAAGCAATCCAGTTGAGTCCTGTAAGCAGCACAGCAGTACTTCTAACAGAGGTTCAGTTCAAGATCCAGAAGAGAAGTGCCTGATTTTAGGGTGTCAGAGACCTAGTACTTACACTCAAAAGTGCCTTTGCTATAGGGGGTGACTTCAAAGCAGCTCTCTGTCTGCCAGGCTATCTATGAGGGGTAAATTGATGCTTTGTGTGTGGACAGGACACTAGCTATTGAAGTGTAAATGTCAGCCCCTCCCACTCCTCCCTGCCCAGGGAGACCCATCAGAATGAGGATGAGTGCTCAGAATGCAGATGAGCCTCACCTTCCTGTGTTTGTGGCTATCTAGAGGGAATGCACAAAGTGCATCTGTCACCCAACCCAGACGTGTATTGGAGACAGGCTGCAAAGCACACAGAGTTATAAGCACAGAGAAATGTCCACTTTCTAAAAGTGGCATTTCCAATACAATAATGTTAAATCCAACTTCACCAGTAAGGAGGATTTGCCATTACCATTCCAAACATATGAAACATGAAAAAGCTTCTCTTCTCTCATCAGGAATTACAGCTTAAAAGTGTATTAAGGAATTCCTAATGCTAACCTATGAGAGGAGTAGGTCTCATGGCAGTGAAAAGTGGAATAGGTTGTTTATCAATACCAGGACATCGAAACATCATAGTACATATCCTACCTTCTTTTACACAACACCCTGCTCTTAGGTTTACCTAGGGCCTATCTTAAGGGTGCGTTCGGTGTAATAAAAGGGGAATTTCAAATGTGGCATGTAGTTTTAAATGCCAAGTCGAAGTAGGAGTAAACTGCACACACAGGCCCTGAAGTGGCAGGCCTGAGACAGGTTTGAAAGGCTACTTCAGTGGGTGGCACAAAAAGTGCTGTAGGCCCACCAGTAGCATTTAATTTACAGGGCCTTGGTATATGGTATACTACTTTATAAGGGACATGAAATGAAATCAAATATGCCAAACAGGTGTAAACCAATTATACCATGTTTAGAGGAGAGAGCACATGCACTTTAGCACTGGTTAGCAGTGGTAAAATGCCCAGAGTCCGAACGAAAATTAGGTAAGAAAACGAGGAGGAGGAAGGCAAATATTTTGGGGTGACCCTTCAGAGAGGGCAATTTTCCAACACACTGGTTTGCAAAATTACAAAAGACAACCATACAAAATAAATACATAAGGTGCATAGTGACCCTAGTGCAGCAGAACCACAAAAGAAAAGTGTGATCAACCTTCTTGCAAATATACAATTACATGTGTGTTATATATAACACACAACTACATGAAATTAGATAAAATAGTCAATGAACCTTAGAGCGCGATATATTGCAGTGTTTGTAACACCTTGTCGATGACGTTTCGACCCAAAAAAAGGATGACCAAGTCTCATCAGGACCTAATGTGATATGAGGAACATCTGAAACCTTGAACAACGAAACCATGTTAATAATGGACAAGTAAAACATAGTTGGCTGTGAACAGAAATATGTGTGTCGAACTACCATCCATTCAAACAATGGGGGGAAAAAAAGCCAAGAATACGCAGCCTTGTGAAGAAAATAAACCAGTTACTTACTCAGGAAGGAGACTACCTGAAAAAAGTTCAACATGATGAATGCAGGCCACAAAATATATGACTAAAGTATCCACTGTATCACATGATAAGTGGCCAACTTACACCAAGTGTGGCTGAAACAGCAGTTGTAGGCGTGGCCCGCAAGCTTGCTAAATTTCTTCACTCCAAGGGAGATCACTTCCCTTCAATGCAAGGCAGTGCGGCCGCTGACTGCCACTGTCTGATTCCTTCAGGGTAGCGTGCACAAGCTTTGAGAAGAAGTGGACAATTGCACGTGGGAACAAGGCTTGGAATGCAGAGTGCGCTCCAAGCTCAGAAGCGGGAGCTCAAAAGCAGGGGAGCACAGCCACAAAGAGAGGAAATCTCAAAAGAAATTAAATCCTTGTAAGTCAACTGGCCAAAACCATACTACTGATTACACAACCATGCAAGTACATAAAAAAGTGATAATAATGAGAAACATTGCATACAGAAAGGAGATAAATGCAGTAACTCCTTTTATAATTTCTAAAAATTGGCAATTCTGGGGGCTTGGATACTGTGGAGAATGGCTTCCTCACGAGGTATCTCTCCATCCCCACTAGCACAAGTTCCCTTATTTGTTACCTCAAGGTGGAGCTGGGCTATATTGAAGATTTTTTTTAAATTCAACCTCTGTTACTGTGGCTCCGAATATGGACTTTGAAGCAGACAGTTCTTAACAGGGTTATCTTTGCAGATTATCTGCAACTGGACCACTCCATGGACTTTCCTTGGTTAAAGTATATCCATCATACTTTGTAGAGCCTGGAGCTCGATGAATTATTTAGGACCCCGTGCAGTCTCAAAGCAAGTTTTGCTGCAATATTGTAGACCAAATTGTTATCTTCTTGAGGAGACTATAGGTTACAAAGGGAGGTTGATAAACGAAGTGTCCAGGCATATGCTGAGATCCCGACTAACCCAGGTGTGGCTCCCTACTTAAAGTGGGTGGTGAATGAATTTAAGTCATCTATTTTTGCTGCTGAGGTTTAGTTTTGGCACTGTTCACTTCTTGGTTGCCTTTCCGATCCAGGGCCCCTTTTTTAATAGCTTACCTGTCTACTCCTGTGATGGTCATTCGACCCAAAGTGTTAATATTGATGTTGATATATACGCTATGATACGTGTATGTTCAAAAACAAGATCAAATCACTGTTGTTGAAATCTCCTGAGATGACCTCTCCATAAACCGAGTAGGAAATACATGGTCAGGAAGGCCCTGGGACCTGAGGCTACTGATTGACAGATCACAGGTGGGGTGGCACGTAACCAGCAGGACAAACGCGTAAACAGGAAAACCCCAGATTAGACCCACAGATAGGCAGCAACATCACAATGGTCTCAGGAGACTGGCCCCAATAAAGCACATATGGCCGGAGGGGTGCGCGCTTTCTCAAAACACCATAAAATTAGATGCCACATGAAGTTAGGAACACGCAGCCAGTCAGAACATAGCACACACAGTACACACAGTGATCACATGCTCCTCATTCAGGGCATTTGGACACTTCACCCACTCAATCAATCAATCAATCAGAACATTTGTAAAGCGCACTACTTACCTGTGAGGGTCTCAAGGCGCTGGGGGGGGGGATGCTGCTACTGCTTGAATAGCCAGGTCTTGAGGAGTTTTCTGAAGGTAAGCAGGTCCTGGGTCTGCCGTAGGAGGATGGGGAGGGTGTTCCAGGTCTTGGCGGCGAGGTGGGAGAACGATCTGCCGCCGGAGGTCGCTCTTCGGATGAGGGGGACTGTGGCGAAGGCGAGGTCAGCAGAGCGGAGCTGGCGGTTGGGGGTGTAGAAGCTGAGTCGTCTGTTGAGGTATGCTGGTCCGGTGTTGTGGAGTGCCCTGTGTGTGTGGGTGAGGAGCTTGAAGGTGATCCTCTTGTTGATGGGGAGCCAGTGCAGGTCTCTCAGGTGGGGTGTGATGTGGCTGCGGTGAGGGATGTCGAGGATCAAGCGTGCAGAGGCGTTTTGGATGCGTTGAAGTCGTTTCAGGAGTTTGGCCGAGGCTCCTGCGTAGAGGGCGTTTCCATAGTCAACCTGCTGCTGACGAGGGCCTGGGTGACCGTTCTTCTTGTTTCGGTGGGGATCCACCTGTAGATCTTGCGGAGCATGCGGATGGTATTGAAGCAGGAGGACGAGACGGCGTTGACCTGCTTTGTCATGGAGAGAGTGGAGTCTAGGATGAACCCTAGGTTGCGTGCGTGGTCGGTGGGTGTTGGAGCTGTTCCCAGTGCGGTCGGCCACCAGGAGTCGTCCCAGGCCGAGGGGGTGGAGCCGAGGATGAGGACTTCCGTCTTGTCCGAGTTTAGCTTCAGTCGGCTGTTCTTCATCCACTCGGCGACGGCCTTCATTCCTTCGTGGAGGTTGGTTTTGGCGGTGAGGGGGTCCTTGGTGAGGGAGAGGATCAGCTGGGTGTCGTCGGCGTAGGAGATGATGTTGAGGTCGTGCAGTCGGGCGGCGTGGGCGAGCGGTGCCATGTAAATGTTGAACAATGTCGGGCTGAGGGATGAGCCCTGGGGTACGCCGCAGATGATCTCGTTGGCTTCGGAGCGGAAGGGGGGGGAGGCGGACGCTCTGGGTTCTGCCGGAGAGGAAGGAGGTGGTCCAGTCCAGAGCCTTGTCTTGGATCCCGGCGTCATGGAAGCGTGTGCGTAGGGTGCGGTGGCAGACGGTGTCAAAGGCGGCTGACAGGTCCAGGAGGATGAGGGCCGCGGTTTCTCCATTGTCCAGCAGGGCCCTGATGTCATCGGTGGCGGCGATGAGGGCAGTTTCGGTGCGGTGGTTGCTGTGGAACCTGAACTTGGACGGGTCCAGGATGCTGTTCTCCTCATGGTAGCTGGTCAGTTGTCTGTTGACGGTATTCTCGATGACCCTCGCCGGGAACGGGAGCAGGGAGATGGGCCGGAAGTTCTTGAGGTCCTTGGGGTCAGCCTTGGGTTTTTTGAGTAAGGCGTTGATCTCGGCGTGCTTCCAGCTCTCTGGGAAGGTCGCTGTCTCGAAGGAGAAGTTGATGGCTTTCCGGAGGTGGGGTGCGATGGTGGTGCTGGCTTTGTTGAAGATGTGGTGAGGGCATGGGTCTGACGGAGATCCGGAGTGTATGGTGTTCATGATTTTGATGGTGTCGTCGTCGTTTATGTTGGTCCAGGAGAGCTGGGGGTCGGTGCGGATGGTGGCCGTGGGGACGGAGGTCTCAGTGGTTGTCGAGACGGTCATGGCGTTGAAGCTGTCATGGATGTCTGCGATCTTGCGATGGAAGAAGCTGGCAAGGGAGTTGCACAGGTCTTGCGAAGTTGGGATGTCGTTGGTGTTGGAGCTGGGGTTGGAGAGTTCCTTCACGATGTTGAAGAGCTCTTTGCTGTTGTGTGTGTTGTTGTCTAGGCGGTCTTTGAAGGAGGCCCTTTTGGCGGATCTGATGAGGTGATGGTGTCTGCGGTTGGCGTTCTTGTGGGCTGCGTAGCTGTCCGGTGTCTGTTCACGGTGCCATTTCTTATTTAGCTTTCAGCAGTTTTGCTTGGAGGCCTGGAGGTCTTCAGTGAACCAGCTGGCTTTCTTGCTGGTGTGTCTGTTGGAGGGTTTCTTGATCGGGGCAAGGGTGTTGGCGCAGTCGTCGATCCATTGTCTGAGGTTGCGGGCGGCGGAGTCGGGGTCGGTGGGGTCGGCGGGTGGGCTCCGGGTGAGGGTGGTGGTTAGCTGGTCTTCGGTGACTTTGCTCCACCAGCGGCGGGGGATCTGTTGTGTGCAGTGGTGCGTGGTGGGTTTCCGGAAGGTGAAGTGGATGCAGCGATGGTCGGTCCAGTAGAGCTCGGTGGTGCGGTTGAAGGAAACGTGGGAGCTTGCGGAGAAGATGGGGTCGAGCGTGTGGCCTGCGGCGTGGGTGGGCGTAGTGACGAGTTGTCTGAGTCCGAGGTTGGCGAGGTTGTCGATCAGGGTGGTGGAGTTGCGGTCGCTGTTGTTCTCAAGGTGGAAGTTCAGGTCCCCGAGAAGGATGTAGTCTGTGGAGGCGAGGGCGTGTGTACTGATGAAGTCGGCGATGGAGTCGCTGAACTGTGGTCAGGGTCCGGGGGGTCTGTAGACGAGGGTTCCTCTGAGGGTGGTGTTGGGATCAGTGTGGATCTGGAAGTGCAGGTGTTCGGCGATGCTGAGGGTGTCGTCGGTGTTGGTCGTGACTCTGAGAGTGTTCCTGTGGACGATGGCGATTCCTCCTCCTACTCCGTTGGTGCGGTCCCTGCGGGTGATCTTGTAGCCGTCAGGGATGGCTATGGCGATGTCGGGTGCCGAGGAGGGGTTCAGCCAGGTCTCCATCAGGAAGGCAACGTCTGGGGAGTTTGAGTCGAGTAGGTCCCAGAGTTCAATGGCGTGTTTGCGGGCGGAGCGGGTGTTGAGAAGGATGCATCTGAGGTGGTTGCGTTCCTTCATGGTGGGTGGCTTGGCGGATCGGATGCTGGTGAAGCTGCAGTTCCGGCAGGTGAAGGGTCCTTGGGTGCGCTTTGGGGCGGCCAGGAAGCAGGTGTGTGATCGTCCGGTGTTGAGTGCGTGGAGGGTGCTGGCATCGTAGCAGTGTCGGGCGTCGTGGCGTTCGCAGGGGTCAGGGGTTCTGGCGCTGGGCGCGGTCCAGGCGTGGACGGGCGCAGACGGGCTTGCCTTAGGTGCGCCTTCGGCGCACCAGCGGCCGCCATAAGAAGGGGAGGTGGGAGGGAGGAGGCAGCTGGGAGGAGGGATCGGACGAATGGGCGAGCGGGGGGCGGAGCTGCAGTGGATGCAGCGGCGGGAAAACGGGGGCAGGAACTGCGAAGGAACAGAAGGCAAAAGGGCACAGGCCACAGAAAAAAACGGAGGGAAGAAGGAGGAAGAAGCACTAAACAATAAGGCAATACAATTACGAGGGGAACAGAAGGCAAAAGGGCACAGGGCACAGAGTTAGAAACGGGGGACAAGGAGGAAGAACAGCATACAAATAAGGCAAAACAATTACAAAAAACAATAAGAATCACTACAATTACAGTGAGACAAACCTACCTACGGCCTAACACTGACCACCAGGGATGAGGCGCAGGTGGCAGCCTGCGGGTGGAGGAGGGCCTCGAACTCTCCTCAGCAGCGGCAGCTGGGGCTGAAGGGCAGGACACACAGGCGGTGCTGTGCGGCGTGGGGAGCGACCTGCCTAAGAAGGGCCAAGGGTCGCTCTCCTCACCGCGCAGCGGCCGCCATAAGAAGGGGAGGTGGGAGGCAGGAGGCAGCGGGAGGAGGGAGCGGACGAATGGGTGAGCGGGGGGCGGGGCTGCAGGGGATGCAGTGGCGGGAAAACGGGGGCAGTAACGGCAAAGGAACAAAAGGCAAAAGGGCACAGGGCACATGGCACAGAAAAAAACTGAGGGAACAAGGAGGAAGAAGCACTAAACAATAAGGCAATACAATTACGAGGGGAACAGAAGGCAAAAGGGCACAGGGCACAGAGTTAGAAATGGGGGACAAGGAGGAAAAACAGCATACAAATAAGGCAAAACAATTACAAAAAACAATAAGAATCACTACAATTACAGTGAGACAAACCTACCTACGGCCTAACACTGACCACCAGGGATGAGGCGCAGGTGGCAGCCTGCGGGTGGAGGAGGGCCTCGAACTCTCCTCAGCAGCGGCAGCTGGGGCTGAAGGGCAGGACACACAGGCGGTGCTGTGCGGCGTGGGGAGCGACCTGCCTAAGAAGGGTCAAGGGTCGCTCTCCTCACCGCGCAGCGGCCGCCATAAGAAGGGGAGGTGGGAGGGAGGAGGCAGCTGGGAGGAGGGAGCGGACGAATGGGCGAGCGGGGGGCGGGGCTGCACGCGATGCAGCGGCGGGAAAACGGGGGCAGGAACGGCGAAGGAACAGAAGGCAAAAGGGCACAGGGCACAGAAAAAAATGGAGGGAACAAGGAGGAAGAAGCACTAAACAATAAGGCAATACAATTACGAGGGGAACAGAAGGCAAAAGGGCACAGAGCACAGAGTTAGAAACGGGGGACAAGGAGGAAGAACAGCATACAAATAAGGCAAAACAATTACAAAAAACAATAAGAATCACTACAATTACAGTGAGACAAACCTACCTACGGCCTACCACTAGCCACCAGGAATGAGGCGCAGGTGGCAGCCTGCGGGTGGACGAGGGCCTCGAACTCTCCTCAGCAGCGGCAGCTGGGGCTGAAGGGCAGGACACACAGGCGGTGCTGTGCGGCGTGGGGAGCGACCTGCCTAAGAAGGGTCAAGGGTCGCTCTCCTCACCGCGCAGCGGCCGCCATAAGAAGGGGAGGTGGGAGGCAGGAGGGAGCGGACGAATGGGCGAGCGGGGGACGGGGCTGCAGGGGATGCAGCGGCGGGAAAACGGGGGCAGGAACGGCGAAGGAACAGAAGGCAAAAGGGCACAGGGCACAGGGCACAGAAAAAAATGGAGGGAACAAGGAGGAAGAAGCACTAAACAATAAGGCAATACAATTACGAGGGGAACAGAAGGCAAAAGGGCACAGGGCACAGAGTTAGAAACGGGGGACAAGGAGGAAGAACAGCATACAAATAAGGCAAAACATTTACAAAAAACAATAAGAATCACTACAATTACAGTGAGACAAACCTACCTACGGCCTACCACTGGCCACCAGGGATGAGGCGCAGGTGGCAGCCTGCGGGTGGAGGAGGGCCTCGAACTCTCCTCAGCAGCGGCAGCTGGGGCTGAAGGGCAGGACACACAGGCGGTGCTGTGCGGCGTGGGGAGCGACCTGCCTAAGAAGGGTCAAGGGTGGCTCTCATTGTGTCCACGCAAGGGGTGAGAGCCACCTACATTTGCTATCAGGTAGCCTGATTTACAGCTCCATGACTAGACCCACATTCCTTTTTCTAAAATAAGATCTAAATTGTTTTATGGTTCTCCAAAGAGTGCATATTAATGCACTCAGAACTAATGTATCTTGAGACAGTCCTCAGACCTGTTTCTATAACTGTTTCCCGGTCACAGCGGATGCCTCTCGTCTTTTGTTTTTTCAAGGTAAATTCACATTCCAGCAACAAAAGCACACTGCAATTTATGTTTTTTTGTAAATGTTATATCTTCTTGAGAAGGTTTTATCTTGTGTCATTTTTAAAACAAGCATAGATCCGACTTACCAGAGCAGCCTTTACCTATTCACTGTCACTGCTGAATTTGCAGATTGCTCATTTAACTGCAGCCTATATTCAGAGGGCTATTAGGCAGTCAAAATGCCATGACTGTGTTATAATATGATCTCTTGTCCTGCCTCTTTCTGTCAACTGATAATGTGATGTTATTTATATCATTTTTATGATGTGCTGGAATGTTGTAATCTGTTTGCTTCTATGTATTAGATTGCTTCTTTTATGATCATGATTGTGATCAAATAAAGATGATAATTGATTGATTGAATTCCTTTTACAATAAAAAAAAATTAGCCACACAAAGGAGAGTATAAATGCAAAACGTCCTTTCTCAGTCTTAAGTAGAGAACATATATCAAATTTCTGTCCCATTTAGCAGTGTCATTAGTGCACGCCATTCTTCATTGGTATTCAAGCCTTTTCTATCAAGTTGCATAGCATAATCCATTTGTACTCCATTCTTTGCAGAATTAGAGAAATGGTACCTCCTCTTGCTGGAGTTTGTGCCATATCCAGTACTTCCAATCGGATGTCATTGGCAGAGTGACGAGCATCAAGAACATGTGTCACCAAGAGTGCAGTGGTCAATTCAATTCGGGGTCAAATGGTGTAGAGTAGCTCTGCTTTATTTACAGTTTTTAAGTTTGCCTGAAATTTGTTATTGTGCCTGTGCCTTTATGAAGTCAGCTATTCGGGCAAGAAAAACAATGATAAGGTAACCGCACAATGGTCTTGTATTGTCTTGTAATTTTATTTTAAGGTGATCCCTGTTTTAGTTTTCAGGAAGTTTTAAACATATGTATGAATTCATTGTATTGGATCAAAGAGTCTCTTTATTAGAGCATGCATATTGCAGATTTACATCAGCATCTTGCTGTTGTTTTTTTATCTATTTGTATTTTATATTTGTCTGTACTATTTTATTGTGGCTTTCTTTTTATGACCTATATGTAGGTCGAATAAAGATTTTGAATTGAATTGAAAAAATTTAGTGCATTGGTCATTCCACGTTGAATCCTGCTTCTGTATTGTCCAATCGCACTTTAACTTGTTGAGTGGTTTGACCTATTTAGATCATGGAATAAGGACACCAAATACAATATACAACATTTGCTGTATTACAATTAAAAATGCCTCAATTCATATATAAAATTCCCATGTTCAAAGTACTTGGTATTGTCTGTAAATGGGCAAACAACACAATCTCCACATTTGGAGTGATCCATCACTGCAGTAAGACCCTATATGTCCCATAGGGTGTTATTGGAGGCATAGTTTGTCCTGCCGAGTGTACTAAATGGTCTCTTAAATGTTTGCACCTCTTAAAGGAGAACAATGGCAATACTATTGTGGGTTCGATATTGTCAGTGCTATGCCAATGCTTCTTGATTGATGCCACAATGGTGTTAGTGTGAGAGCAAAATGTTGTCACACATTTTTATGCAGTTTGGTCTGTAATAGATTTTAGATACTTTTATTTATGAATTTTATTTATTTATAAAGTTTTGTATAGCGCGAACATGACCCTAGTGGGTATCAGAGCTCTTTACATGATGAGAAGTAGGGTATCAATTGGACTGGTAAACAAATGACACATGCACGAATGACAAACATATATGAAAGTACATAGAGTAAAAAGCTTGATCTCAATTATAGTCAGTAATAAGATGGTCAGGCATCATAGAGAAGTTAGTATGGTTACATTTCCATAAGCACAGATATATTGTCTTAGGGTAAAAACTTAGGGGGTGATTATGATGGCGGAGAACCCGTCACCAGCAGCCTGCCGTGGCGGGTTCACTACCATTGTGTGGCCAATTACTGCCCGCCAGATCAGGATGGCGGGCAGTATGCCTGGCGGGCAGAAAGCCCATCCGCCACGGGTCTGACACAGGCAATCATTTCGATTGCCTGTCGGACCCACCCCGCATCCACAAAATGCTGGCGGTGCCTAGCAGGCACCGGCTGCCAGATGCCTGTCAGCCTGTCTATGGCGGTTCAACTGCCATTGTAAGGCTGGCGGGGATGTAGTTTGGGGGCCCGTTGCGGGCCTCCCTTGTGCAGGGGCATGTTAATTTTGACCTTGGTGCCCCCCTACAGTTCCCTGCACCAGGTGGCAGGCACCGCGTGATGCCTGCCACGTAGCACAGGGAAATGTACAACATGCATTTTTACCATTGCGGCGGGAGCTGCAGCCAGCAGCACCCACCGCAATGGTAAACATGCACAATGTGACCGCCACGGTGGTGGTCGCATTGTAATTTCATGTGCGGGACCGCCGCCATATATAGGCGGGCGGTCCCAATTCCTGGGACAATGGCGGCCGGACTTAAAACCGTCCGTCATCATACTCACCCCCTTAGTCAGCAGAAAAGATTTTGCTTTTTTTTTTAAGGAGGCGTAAGAGAAGATTAGGCGAACGTCCGGTGGTGGAGAGCTCCATATCTTAGGTGCGACAACTGAGAAAGCTCTGGCGCCCATTTTCTTTTTGTATGTTTGTTGGGGTTTCAGAAGCAGGGTGGGTGCACTTCGTGAGGGTCTGCAGCCCCCTGATTTTTCTAGCTTTAGAGCCAGATATCTGGCAGTATTGAAATGTAGCGCTTTAAGTGTCAAGCATACAATTTTTAATTGAATTCTTGCGTCATACAGTAGCCAGTTCAGGGATTTTAGGGCTGGTGAGATGTGTGTATTTCTTTTTGTTCCGGAGACAAATCAGGCTGCCGCGTTGAGGGAGGCTCTTAGAGGGGCCAACTAGTATTAAGGTAAGCTACATAGTGTGACACTACCATAATCCAGTTAGGGCAATGCAAGAGCTTGGGCCGCTTGTTTTAGGTCTTCATGTGGAAGGTAGGGTTTACGTTTCCGCAGATTGCTCAGTTGGTAATTCACTCCTTTGGTGTCTGCACTGATGTGATCCTGCATATTCAGATGTTTGTCTAAAGTAATACCCAAGGATCTAGCAGAGTCTATGATGTGAGGTGAGCAGTTAAGGGCTGTAAGATGTTTCAACCAAAGCTCGATCTTGGGGATGTTATTCAGCGGTGAGATGAGAAGGAATTGGGTTTTGGCAGCGTTGAGTTTGAGATGGTTGTCCATGTGCCAGAGATGTGCATTTTGCATGGTGGAATTGAGGGATATAATATCCTCTGGGGAGGCGATTTTGAGATGCAGCTGAGTGTTATCCGCATACATATGATAATGGATGTTAGCAGATTTTAAGTGGTTTGCTAGTGGTTCCAGGAATAAGTTGAAGAGAATGGGAGAGAGAGCAGATCCCTGGGGAACCCCCAGAGTGATCGTGTGGGGCTTAGACAGAGATTGGTTAATTTTGACTCTCTGGTATCTGTTTTGGAGGAATGAGGAAAATCATTGCAATATGACCCCTGATAAGCCCAGCCTTTGTTCCAGTAGTTTCAGTAGACTATCATGTTTGACCGTGTCAAAGGCGGCCGATAAGTCAAGCAGTATCAGAAGGCATGATTCATTTCGATCCAGCATTTTTAGTATGTCATCCACGACATGAGTAAGTGCAGATTCAATGCTGTGACCTTGACGGAACCCTGACTGGTGTTGGTCAAGGAGTTGGTAGTTGTCTATGTGATTGCAGAGTTGGATCTGGACACGTTTTTCTAAGAGCTTTGCAAGAGTAAGGGATGTTGGAGATGGGTCGGACGTTATTAGGATCAGAGCAGTTTGCGTTGTTTTTTTTAAAAGTGGGGGTTACTTGTTCTGCTTTTAGGAAATCAGGGATAGTGCCTTGACGTAGTGAGCCATTTACATCTTAGTCCACAGGGGGAGAATACATGCTTTGTTCTCTTTAAATATAGACAGAGGTAGAGGGTCAGTGAAGTGATTAGATGGGTTTAATGATGAAAGAATGTTGTAGATGTCTCTTTTGTTGATTGATGAGAAGGTGTGCCGAGAGGCATTGTTTTTGGAGGGGTGCCTGGATGGCTTGCTCCCTTCAGTATACTGGGAGGTGTATGAGAAACTGGATGAGGTAGCCGGTAGTAATTCATTCGCTAGTTGCAGTTCATTCTCTATCTTTGTAGTTTTTTCCATGAAGAAGGCACCCAGTTCTTCGCAGTTTGGGAGGGTGCTGGATCCGGAGTCTAACGGGTTTGATATGTTGCGTGATTGCTGCTTGATTATTTCAAATAGTTTTTTGGGCCTATTTCTGGCTTGGTCAAGCTGTGCTCTAAAGAAATTAGCTTTCACTTGTCTTATTCTTCTGTTGTATGTGTTCCTCGTTGATCTTAGGCGATTTAGAAGTTCCAAGGATGGGGAAGATCTCCAGGCTCTTTCTGCTTGTTCAGCAGGCCTAGCTGGGTCCCTGTAGCTGGCCCGAGCTCCATTTTAGTCAGCCTGAATTTGTGGCTTTGTACCAGTCTAGTGCGACCAGATATCCACAGTTGGCGGTTTTTGCTTTTTGTTTGTATACTCGCTGAAATTTTTTAAATTGCATATCCCTGGTTCTGCTGATTGGATTTTAGTCATTTTGGTCTTGATTTATTTATTTTTCTAAATTGGTGTGGGATCCTTCTTTTGTTGTGGTTTCTCTTTATTACTGCTCGATGTATTGCATAAATACTTTGCACATTGCCCTAAGTAAGCCTGACTGCCTGTGCCAACCTACCAGAGGGTTGAGTACAGGTTAATTGTGCCTCACCCTGACAAGAATTGTTGTTCCTGCTTGAGAAGGATTTCGCCCCCTCAACCAGTAACCCTATTTCTCACAATGAGAAAATTAGAAATGGAGGAAACATGCCACAAAGAACCAGAGATCATAAATGAGTCAAAGTGTCTGTTGTTTTTATTTCTGTGTCTTGGCCGAAGGTAGAAAACTAAGTCAGTCTTCAGTCAAAAAGATCTATCTGAAATTACATTAGGTCACAAGTGTTCCTAGAATATTGATGTTTCCAGTCCACTGGTCAAGTAAAAAAGGAAATCAAATGAAGGCAAACATATAACAAAGTTGACAGTTATCCAACAGGTAAAACAACACCCCCTCTAACCAGGGCAAGGGGACTGGGGCCTTCCTTGCACTTTTTCCAAGGTGAAAGAGTAATTTGGCAGAGCTCAAAATTGCCAGCCAGCCTCTGCCACCTCCACCCCTGATTGTGTGTTAATGATTCAGTCTTGGACTTTTGGGGCTTTTGGATAGAGGCCCAGGTACATCTCCAGCACACTCTCTGCAGTAAACACCTGACAAAGGATTATGCTAGATGCCTGCGTTTTTGATCTCTTGGATTAGGGAGAGATAAATACATTGATGTAGTTGTCAGGTATATGGGACTGTTATCCTAATCCTTGCTAGCATGATGAAAATGTAAGATAGAGGTTTATATAGAAGGAATTCTAGTAGAGTCTAATAATGAATGTACACAAAACTAATGTTGTAAGGAAATCCATATTTTTTTATGTTTATCCAATAGTTGTGCTCTAGATATCTGGCGTTTGACCTCTGGAGTAGCTGAAGGTTTTAGAAAAATGATGAGAACTCCAAATTTGCTGCATCAAAGCAAACCTCTGTGAAGCAATCCATGGCAGTATTACGTTTTAATTACCTTTACTGCTTATCCGTGTTTTAAGCTATTAAGTGTAGCCTGCCTGATACTTAGCAGCAGTATTTAGCAAAAGATCATTGCAATGCCTGGCTCACCATGTTTCACACCTCATGTTAGTTTTCACAACTAATTGCCTTCTAGATTCGTGCTTTGAAGACAAGCCCATACTGTGGGCTGAGGATACATTTGTGGAACAGCACGTGGCCTCCCCTTCAACCACAAGACAACGTTTCTATTCAGTAAGGGGTACACATCTCAGATCTGAATACCCTAAAAAAGCACAGGGCAAGGCAGAGATATGGCATGGGGGTAAGGTTTTTTTTCAATCCTTGGTGGGAGTATATGGGTTAGATCCAGGAAGAGTTGGAAATGGGCTGAAGGATCAAGGCTACTGACATTTTGACTTTCTGTGATGAAAGTTGCTCTTGGGTAGATTTTGCTAAAAAATCATGTTGCATGAACTCAGTCTCTTTGCAAAAAAAACGTGTTGTATAGAGAGCATGTAATTTTTGTTTGAAAAGCTAAGGGGCCATCACCAATAACATAATCATTTAATGCCCTTCGTAACCCTATGAGAGAAGCCTGTAGAGAGAACTGTTTAGTAAGCTCTCTCTTGGTTTTCTGGGACTGGAGTCTGCTTTGCAGGCTAGAGAAGCTAGCCTCTGACTGTCTTTAAGGACAGAAAGGGTACATGTCCTGCCAGTGGAAGGACTTAGTAGTCTATCTATCGCTAAAGGAAAGTGTTTGCCTGATGACATTTCCTATTGTGTCTGAAAGGTTTTGGGGACAGAGTAAACTGTGGAAATCATTAGATGTTTTGGGCCAACCTAGGAGTATATTGGATGTGCCAAAATCAAACTTTTGAACTGAATGCGCTTATGCACAGGAAGCCAGTGCAGATGTTTGAGATGACGCGTTATCGACGACCCGCTAGGGAGTTTCAAAACTAGTCGAGCTGCCACATTCTGTACCACCTGAAGCATGTTAGTCAAGGCCTGAGTTACACTGAGATAAAGGCTATTTGCCTGATCAACTTGTGAGGCAATCAAGGCCTGTACCTCCATTTTATGGGCTTCTAAAGACAGAAGGTCTAAAAATGTCTTAAAAGTGGACAATATAAGGAAAAACTTCCTGTTGTGCTGAAAATCTGCTTGCAAACAGATAGCTTATTGTTAACTTGACACCCTTGGGTGATAGTCCCCCAAACATTTTTCATTCACCCATCTTGTTTTTCTGAAATCGTTTTTGTTGGCCTTATGACTCTCTGCATTTTACCAATGCTAACCCATGCTAAAGTGCTTGTGCTCTCTACTGTAAACATAGTAAAATTAGCTTACACCCAATTGCTACAATTAATTTACTCATAAGTCCCTAGTAACTTGGTAATACAGATACCCAGGGCTTGTAAATTAAATGTTACTAGTGGGCCTGCAGCACTTATTGTGCCACCCACTTAACTAGCCCTTTAAAACACGCCTCAGGCCTGCCATTGCAGCTTGTGTGTGCAGTTTTAAACTGCCATTCTGATTTGGCAAAATAAACCATTTGCCAGGCCTAAACCTCAGTTTTTGACACATATAAGTGACCCCTAGGTTCCTGGGTCACATGACTTGGTGTAGTTGGCAGTGGCGTTTGTGTATTCCTCCCAGACAGTATCACAATAGAGGGTCTGGGTGTTAGCAGTATGGGCCATCCTGGCTTGATGGAGGGGGGCAAAGCTGCCATCTACCACACTTGCACTTGAAAGGCTCTGGCCCATCTCAGACACAAAGGACTTCAAGCAGGGCTCAGGCAGGTCCAGTTGCAGATCCAGTGCAGCAGGTCAGCTGGGCAGTTGCAAGGGAGACCTCTGGAGTTTGTTGTGTCCCTGTAGCTCAGAGCAGGAGGTCAGTCAAATGACCCTTGGAGTCACTTTAGCCTGGTATGAAGGGTGCAGGTCTAGTCTTCATTCTCAGAGAGAGCAGGTCAGGTCTTAAGAAGCAGGGTAGTCCTCTGGCAGCAGGGCAGCCATTCTTCTGTAGTATCCACAGGTCCAGGAGCATACTGAAGAGTGGGTCTGAGGGTCTCCTGTTTATACCTGGTGGCCTCTTTGAAGAGGAAGAAACTTCTGGCGTTTTCCCCGTACATAGGTGTCTGACATTTTATGGCTCCCTGCCCTAGTCCCTGTCTGTCTGGATGCACAATAGGTCAGTTTGCTGCCCTCTGCTGAAGTGAGATCCTGTCCCCAAGAGGTGCCCCCTAGGGCCTTGACCCCTGGTGTGGCATCAGTTGAGCTCCTCCTTGAAAAAAGAGGAGAAATCCTGCAAAGTGAGATCTGCACTTCGCGCTACAGCATTGCCAACCCGCGGTAACCACGGATCTTCAGCAACTACTGTCCACTGATGCCCGACAGGACCTGTGAGAAGTTGGCCTGGCATATGCTGTCCACTAATTATAGTGGGCACCGTGCACCAGTCCAAATCGACTCTTATGGTAGGTAGGTTAAAGACAACCTTATTGAAAGCTATCCTAGTGGTAGCTATGGAGAGCAGCCTTCAGGCTAAGTCTTGAAGGAATGTAAAGCAGCTTGTTTTACCAGTCTATAATCTCTTGAGTGACCAAATGAAAGAGCACCACACCAGGTATATATTCAAAATATATGTATTTATTACTAAACACACCCCTCTAGTCTCTTTATGAGGCTAGAGTTCGAAGTACATAGGTTATAAGATCTTAAATCACAGTAATAGCACAAATACACGTTTGGGCCCTAGGGGCGTACCAAACCATATACCAATAAAGTGGTATGCGAACCACGACTGAACTAGACACTAGGCCTAGAGCCTCTAGAAGTGCTTGGACCACAAGGAACCACCCAAGGTAGTGACACAGGGGACCCACGGGAGACGCGTGCAGTGTATATACACAACCGCGATACGCCATTAACTTCTATGGAGAAAGTCGGGATCGGGAAAATAGAAGAAAGGGACACTTAAAAGAGGACTAGGACAAAACCCTTTGAGATCTAGGACTTTGAAGAGTCTCTACCCACGGGAGCACCGGAGTACTCGTGTTACCTCACCCAGGGAAGCCGGGTGCATAGGTGCCTTTCGGGGTCGGATTTCGTCGTCGGTTCTTATGGCGATCTGCTGCAAAGTGCTGCTGGCGACCAGGAGAAAAGTGTCCGGGTGGATCCAAGAGTGGATCGGAGTTCTGGAGAACCTGAAAGCAGAGGGGACAGAGTCTGGGTCACTAGCCAGTGACCAGGGAGGCGATGGACAGATGCCCACCGATGTCGAGTGCTTCAGGTTCGATGACGGTCGTCTTGACTCTTCAGCCACGAGGTCCGGGAGGCGTTGTCGGCGACCAGGAGCAGGATTCGGGCTGCTGCTCGATGTCTGTCAAGTGCAGAGGTGTTGGCGACCAGATTGGACCCAACAAGCCTTGGCAACGGCAAGTCTTGAGTAAGATGTAGATCGTCGATGATGCAGACCAGCAAGGTCTGGGGAACTCACCCAGCGAGGGTAAGTGAGGGCAGGCCTGGAGCAACCAGACTGCCAAGTAAAGAAAAGATTGGCCTTCGTTAAGGGCTACTAGCCAACGGGCTAGCGACCGCGAAGGAGCCTCGTGACGCCGCACGTGGAGCTGGCTTACAGGACACTCGTGGAGTGGGGGCCAGTGATCTTCGGTGCAGGTGGTGCTGGAGGCTAGGGCTACTCGGAGCCCAAAGCACGACTTCTTGGGAGACCCAGAAGATGGTGCACTTGCAAGTGTGCTCGGTGTCCAGTGGTCACTGTCTCAAGTCACCCACGATAGCCACGGGCCTCAGCTTTGCTGGGGACTCAGGGTAGCCTCGGGAAGTCTGAGAATCCACCTCTGGTGATGCGATGACTTCGGCGTCCGACGGGAGCTTCAGTGATGCGAACCGGACAGATGCTTCTTTGGTGCCTGCCAAGCAGGGGAGTCACTCCTTGACCCCAAGGGAGATTCTTCAGTCCTCTAATCGTGAGTAGAGCGTCGAAGGTCCAGGATTCTGTTTCAGAGTTTCGTCCAGGTATAATCTAAAGTCCTAAGGACTGGGTTCCTACCTTTATTCTAAAAATAGGGGATGGACTACTCTGTGGCCCCACCTATGGGTGGGTCAGGGCAGAGGGGTGGCTACACCCCTTTCCCTTTGTCCAGTTCGCGCCAAAGCAGGGGCTGCAAGCCCCTGATCCGGTTTGAACTGGGGTATGCACAGGGACACCAAATGTGCCCCCAGTGCAGGACTTCAAAGCACCCGAAAGTGCTCCCGCCCAGCCCCAATACACATTGTCCTGTCTGGGGAGGTGGTCACACCTCCCTGGGACAGGAAACCTATTGTCCAGGCCTCCCCTGCCGGAGTTTCGTCCAGCAGCAGGAGGCCAGACTCGTGTCTGTGGCAGCAGCATCCATTTTGTGATGCCAGGGCTCTGGAAAGAAGTTACCGGACTCGTCAGAGTTAACATGCCTTTCCCTCTAGAAGGGTGGAATGCTACCCCCGCCACCAGGATTGGCGGGGGGTAGTATTCCAAGATGTTTGACACCAAACACGACATGTTTAGGTGCAGCCATTCCATAGTTAGCATTTTACCGCGAGGATATAATGCGTTTAAGAGTATATGGTCAGGCTGCACTACAAACAGCATCAGAGATGGTCTCCGAACGCTGCAGAGGGGCCCTGCTCATGCAGGGGCACCCTCTCACATAGGAACCATGCACTCTGCCTTTAGGATTGATAAGGCCTGCCTTAGGAGTGACTTATAGGTTTATATGTGTGTATGCATTTAGTGATATAGGTAACCTATACCACAGCAAGGGGTGCATGCACCACCTTACTCAGGCTGCAGTAGCAGACCTGTGGTGCCAGTTTGGATGGCCTACCAGGGGTGGCATAATACATGCTGCAGCCCCTGGCAGGCCTCTGAGGTACCTATGCCCTTGGTACATAGTATACCATATACTAGGGACTTACAAGGGCACTCCAGATCCCAATCAGTGATGTGCCTAAGGCACATGGAGACCCTTTTAAAGAGGAAACCGCTAGGCTGGGGTTCTGAATAGCAGGGCCCCAGCCAGACTAATGTCGAAAACCAGTGAAGTATCAGCAAAAAGTGGGGGTACCCATGTGAAGCAGATCCTACTCTCCTACACAACCCCCCCAAACGTAGGGACATTAAACTAACCTTGCCCAGTTAAGTCTTCATGTTCTAAGTGGAAATACCTAGAGAGTCCATCTGCATTCGCATGGTTACTCCCAGGCCTATGTTCCACTGTAAAGTCCATCCCCTGTAGGGAAATGGACCACCTAAGCAGTTTGGGGTTTTCACCCTTCATTTGTTTTAGCCATAAGAGGGGCTTATGGTCTGTCTGAACCAGGAAGTGTGTACCAAACAAGTATGGCCTCAACTTCTTCAGAGCCCAGACCACAGCAAAGGCCTCCTCTCTATGGCTGACCAACGTTTCTCTCTAGGGGTCAGCCTTCTGCTAATAAAAGCTACTGGCTGAACCTGACCTTCTTCATTCAATTGTGACAGTACAGCCCCTACCCCCAATTCAGATGCATCTGTTTGAACAATGAACTTCTTGGAGTAATCAGGACTCTGCAGAATTGGAGCAGTGCACATGGCCTGCTTGAGGTCATCAAATGCCTTTTGACAGCTAACTGTCCACTGAACCTTTTTGGGCATTTTCTTAGAAGTAAAGTCATTCAAGGGTGTCACTATTGATCCATACCCCTTGACAAATCTCCTATAGTACCCAGTCAGGCCTAAGAAGGCTCTCACCTGAGTCTGGGTAGTGGGAGCAGTCCAGTCCATGATGGTCTGGATCTTGCTCTGCAAAGGTTGAACCTGGCCTCCACCCACAAGGTGGCCCAGGTACACAACCTGACTCTGCCCTATCTGGCACTTAGTGGCCTTGATAGTCAGGCCTGCCTTTTGCAGAGCCTGTAAAACATTCCTGAGGTGCACCAGGTGATCCTCCCAGGTGGAGCTAAAGACAGCAATATCATCTAGATAAGCTGCACTATAGGCTTCCAGTCCTGTGAGAACTGTGTTCACCAACCTCTGGAAAGTGGCAGGTGCATTTTTCAGACCAAAGGGCATCACCACAAATTGATAATGCCCACTAGGGGTTGAAAATGCTGTTTTGGGCTTTGCAGTATCAGCTAGTCTGATCTGCCAGTAGCCAGCTGTTAGGTCAAATGTGCTGAGATATTTGGCAGAGGCCAAAGTATCTATGAGCTCATCTGCCCTGGGTATTGGATGGGCATCAGTCCTAGTGACTGCATTGAGGCCTCTGTAGTCTACACAAAACCTCATCTCTCTTTTCCCACCACTGGTGTGAGGTTTAGGTACTAGGACTACTGGACTAGCCCAAGGGCTATCTGAGGGCTCAATCACTCCCAATTCCAACATCTTCTGGACTTCAGTCCTGATACAGTCCCTGACATGGTCAGGTTGCCTATAAATCTTGTTTTTAATAGGCAGACTGTCCCCAGTGTCCACTTCATGAGTGCACCAGGTGGTCTGACTGGGTGTCAGTGAAAACATATGTCTAAACTGATTGAGGACTTGCCTGCAATCAGTTTGTTGCTGGGTAGTGAGGCTGCCTGCCAAGGCTGCACCATCAACTGACCCATCGTCAGGGTTCTGTGAGAGCAGGTCAGGGAGTGGGTCACTCTCTTCCTCCTGCCCTTCATCAGTAGCCATGAGCAAGCCCATGTCTGCCCTGTCCACATATGGCTTAAGTCTGTTGACATGGAGAACCCTTTGGGGACTCCTGGGTGTTCCCAGGTCCACTAAGTAAGTGACCTCACCCTTCTGCTCAACAATAGTGTGGGGTCCACTCCATTTGTCTTGGAGAGCTGCTGGGGCCACTGGCTCCAACACCCACACCTTCTGTCCTGGCTGGTAAACAGTCAGAACAGCCTTTTGGTCATGCCAGGCCTTTTGAAGTTCCTGGCTAGCCTCAAGGTTTTTGGTTGCCTTTTTCATGTACTCAGCCATCCTGGAGCGGAGACCAAGTACATAGTCCACTATATCTTGCTTTGGGGGCTTGAGAGGTAACTCCCATCCTTCCTTCACCAAGCACAGTGGACCCCTCACAGGGTGGCCAAACAGAAGTTCAAAAGGGCTGTAACCAACCCCTTCTGAGGCACCTCCCTATATGCGAATAAAAGGCAGGGCAAGAGTATGTCCCATCTACGCCTAAGCTTTTCTGGGAGCCCTTTAATCATGCCCTTCAAGGTTTTGTTGAATCTCTCAACTAAACCATTGCATTGTGGGTGATAGGGTGTGGTGAACTTATAAGTAACTCCACACTCCTTCCACATTGCTTTTAAGTAACCAGACATGAAGTTTGCACCCCTGTCTGATACTACCTCCTTAGGAAAGCCCACTCTTGAGAAGATTCCCAGGAGGGCCCTTGCCACCACAGGTGCTGTAGTGGTCCTGAGGGGAATAGCTTCTGGGTACCTGGTGGCATGATCCACTACCACCAGGATAAACCTGTGCCCAGAGGCTGTTTGGGGATCCATGGGACCAACAATGTCAATCCCTACCCTCTCAAAGGGCACCCCCACCACAGGTAGTGGTATCAGGGGGCCTTTGTAGTGCCACCTGCTTTGCCACTGGCTTGGCAGGTTACACAGGAGCGACAAAACTCCTTACTGTCTTCAGACATGTGGGGCCAGTGAAAGTGAGGGACAATTCTGTCCCAAGTCTTGTTCTGGCCCAGGTGTCCTGCTAAGGGAATATCATGGGCTAGGGTCAATAGGAAGCCCCTGAACTTCAAAGGTATTACCAACCTCCTGGTAGCACCAGGCTTGGGGTCTCTACTCTCTGAGTACAGGAGTCCATCATCCCAATACACTGTATGGGGACCACTAGCTTTCCCAGCAGCCTCAGCAGCAGCTTGCTGTCTGAGGGGTTCAAGGGAGGGGCAGCTCTGCTGCTCCTGGCTCAGATCTGCCCTAGAAGGTCCCCCTGTCCCCAAGAACTCAACCTGGTCAGGTTCAAGTTCCTCTGGGACAGTTCCTTCTTCAGGGCTGAGATCATCCCCCTCAAGGGACTGATCTTCCTCCTGAGCCAAGGGGGAAGGCACTGCCTTAACCCTACTACTCCTCCTCTTGGAAGGCACTTGGTCCATTCTTCCAGAATCCAAGGCCTGTTCAGTTTTAGACAGTTTAGCTTGTGACCTGGTCACAGCAAACACATCTGCAGGGATCCCCAGCATTTCTGCATGGGTCCTGAGCTCCACTTCTGCCCAAGCAGAAGTCTCTAAGTCATTGCCAAGCAAGCATTCGACTGGTAGGTTTGCACTTACCACAACCTTCTTAAGGCCAGTTACCCCTCCCCAGGAGAAGTTAACAACTGCCAGAGTATGGTCTGTTCTGACATTGCTAGCATTGGTCACTTGGTACATCTCACCAAGCATAACTTGCCCAGGTAGCACAAGGTCTTGTGTCACCATTGTGACACTTGCCCCTGTGTCCCTAAATGCCAAAGCCTCTCGTCCATTGATTAAAGGCTGTTGTCTGTACTTGCCCAGATTACTGGGACTCACAGTGGAGGTCACATCCATGCCTCCATCACAGACTAACACAGCCTGAGTCAGTTCCCTGACTAAGTCAGAGCCCAACTCAGTTCCCAGGGTGAACCCTACTAAACCCTTTGCTGGAGCACTTCCACCAACTGTACTAGGGGGAACAGGTGCCTTAGGGGCATTGGTGGGTGCTGGACTGGAGTCTTTGGACTTGGTGCAATCACTGGTCCAGTGGGTCTTTTGCTTACAGACCTTGCACCATGGTTTTCTTTGGCCTTTACCCTTGGTAGACTGGGAATCCCCACCAGAAGAAGATTTTTGGGGGCCTGATGAAGACTTTTGATCTTTACCCTTCTCCCCACCCTTGTCAGAGTTCTTAGCATCTTGCTTCTTGGTTTCCCCACCTTGGTTCTGTACCTTCTGCTTCACCCTGGTTCTGACCCATTTGTCTGCCTTCTTTCCCAATTCTTGGGGAGAGGTCAGATCAGAGTCAACCAGGTACTGATGCAACAGCTGGTTTTGACAGTTATTAAGAATCTGCTCCCTCATTATCAGATTATACAATCCTGAGAAGTCACACACCTTACTGCCCATCAACCAGCCTTCCAGAGCCTTGGCAGAACAATCCACATAGTCTACCCAGTCTTGAGTCTGTGCTTTTTGGGTGTCTCTGAACTTCAACCTGTACTGTTCAGTGGTTAGGCCAAACCCATCAATAAGAGCACTCTTCAAGACCTTGTAATTGTCAGCATCCTCCTCTCTAACAGTGAGGAGCTTGTCTCTACCTTTGTCAGCAAAGGAGAGCCACAAGATTGCTGCCCACTGCTCCTGAGGGACCTTCTGTACTTTACAGGCCCTCTCTAAAGCAGTTATCCATTTGTGGATATCATCCCCACTCTGGTAGGGAGGGACAATCTTGCTCAGGTTCCTATGGTCATAGGACCTTTCCCTATCTCTAGGGACATGGCTGCCACCATGGGACTCTAGTCCCAACTTTCTTCTCTCTCTAAGGAGATCTAGGGATTCTCTATCTAAAGCCAATTGCTTCTTCCTGATCTCCAGTTGAGTTTCCTCATACTGGACCAGTCTCTTTCTTCTCTCATGAGAGGATTCCCTCCTGTGAGAAGAAACAGAGCTCCCTATTGAGGTGCCAGAGTGGTTAGACTCCTGAGAAGGAGACCTAGACTTTCTGAGCACACTCATAATCCTTCCTGGGGGGACAAAGGTGTGGTTCTCTAGATCCTCATCTTCATCTTCCCCAGAAGGGATTGGGTTTTCCAGGTCAGGGTCATTGTCACCCTCCTGGTCAGTTTCAGAGGGGGGCTGGGGGTAGTAGTACCCCTGGCCCCTTCCTCATCTGCTGGCCCACCCTCTGCTCCTACCCCTTCAGTCTCTGAGGACTTACTAAGATCATAAGCCACCAACAACTCCTGGAGGTGTTGGGTGGTGGGACTTTGGCCTGTCCTTAATTTCCTCACGTTACACAAAGCTCTCAGTTCCAAGAATGGGAGTGTGTCATACTTGGAGGGGGAAGCTCAATGGCTTCCTGCAGGGCATCTTTGGATCCTGCTTTTAAAGACATTACTAGTGTGGTGTGGTGTATGCACTACCTACTCTAGTGTGGCCTACTAAACTCTCTTGAGTTGTAGAAAGGGTTGTGCTATCCCTTAACACACAACTCTAAGTTCAGTAGAACTTACTGATATTCTAAGCTTAAATTATATGTACCTTAGGTACCTTTAGTGGTTTTCAGTTGATCAATTCAATTGAGATTATCTGGTAAAACAATAGCAAGCTGGAATCCCACACGCTGCACACCAATGTGAGAAGTTGGCCTGGCATATGCTGTCCACTAATTATAGTGGGCACCGTGCACCAGTCCAAATCGACTCTTATGGTAGGTAGGTTAAAGACAACCTTATTGAAAGCTATCCTAGTGGTAGCTATGGAGAGCAGCCTTCAGGCTAAGTCTTGAAGGAATGTAAAGCAGCTTGTTTTACCAGTCTATAATCTCTTGAGTGACCAAATGAAAGAGCACCACACCAGGTATATATTCAAAATATATGTATTTATTACTAAACACACCCCTCTAGTCTCTTTATGAGGCTAGAGTTCGAAGTACATAGGTTATAAGATCTTAAATCACAGTAATAGCACAAATACACGTTTGGGCCCTAGGGGCGTACCAAACCATATACCAATAAAGTGGTATGCGAACCACGACTGAACTAGACACTAGGCCTAGAGCCTCTAGAAGTGCTTGGACCACAAGGAACCACCCAAGGTAGTGACACAGGGGACCCACGGGAGACGCGTGCAGTGTATATACACAACCGCGATACGCGGTTAACTTCTATGGAGAAAGTCGGGATCGGGAAAATAGAAGAAAGGGACACTTAAAAGAGGACTAGGACAAAACCCTTTGAGATCTAGGACTTTGAAGAGTCTCTACCCACGGGAGCACCGGAGTACTCGTGTTACCTCACCCAGGGAAGCCGGGTGCATAGGTGCCTTTCGGGGTCGGGTTTCGTCGTCGGTTCTTATGGCGATCTGCTGCAAAGTGCTGCTGGCGACCAGGAGAAAAGTGTCCGGGTGGATCCAAGAGTGGATCGGAGTTCTGGAGAACCTGAAAGCAGAGGGGACAGAGTCTGGGTCACTAGCCAGTGACCAGGGAGGCGATGGACAGATGCCCACCGATGTCGAGTGCTTCAGGTTCGATGACGGTCGTCTTGACTCTTCAGCCACGAGGTCCGGGAGGCGTTGTCGGCGACCAGGAGCAGGATTCGGGCTGTTGCTCGATGTCTGTCGAGTGCAGAGGTGTCAGCGACCAGATTGGACCCAACAAGCCTTGGCAACGGCAAGTCTCGAGTAAGATTTAGATCGTCGATGATGCAGACCAGCAAGGTCTGAGGAACTCACCCAGTGAGGGTAAGTGAGGGCAGGCCTGGAGCAACCAGACTGCCAAGTAAAGAAAAGATTGGCCTTCGTTAAGGGCTACTAGCCAACGGGCTAGCGACCGCGAAGGAGCCTCATGACGCCACACGTGGAGCTGGCTTACAGGACACTCGTGGAGTGGGGGCCAGTGATCTTCGGTGCAGGTGGTGCTGGAGGCTAGGGCTACTCGGAGCCCAAAGCACGACTTCTTGGGAGACCCAGAAGATGGTGCACTTGCAAGTGTGCTCGGTGTCTAGGGGTCACGGTCTCAAGTCACCCACGATAGCCACGGTCCTCAGCTTTGCTGGGGACTGAGGGTAGCCTCGGGGAAGTCTGAGAATCCACCTCTGGTGATGCGATGACTTCGGCGTCCGACGGGAGCTTCAGTGATGCGAACCGGACAGATGCTTCTTTGGTGCCTGCCAAGCAGGGGAGTCACTCCTTGACCCCAAGGGAGATTCTTCAGTCCTCTAATCGTGAGTAGAGCGTCGAAGGTCCAGGATTCTGTTTCAGAGTTTCGTCCAGGTATAATCTAAAGTCCTAAGGACTGGGTTCCTACCTTTATTCTAAACATAGGGGATGGACTACTCTGTGGCCCCACCTATGGGTGGGTCAGGGCAGAGGGGTGGCTACACCCCTTTCCCTTTGTCCAGTTCGTGCCAAAGCAGGGGCTGCAAGCCCCTGATCCGGTTTGAACTGGGGTATGCACAGGGACACCAAATGTGCCCCCAGTGCAGGACTTCAAAGCACCCGAAAGTGCTCCCGCCCAGCCCCAATACACATTGTCCTGTCTGGGGAGGTGGTCACACCTCCCTGGGACAGGAAACCTATTGTCCAGGCCTCCCCTGCCGGAGTTTCGTCCAGCAGCAGGAGGCCAGACTCGTGTCTGTGGCAGCAGCATCCATTTTGTGATGCCAGGGCTCTGGAAAGAAGTTACCGGACTCGTCAGAGTTAACATGCCTTTCCCTCTAGAAGGGTGGAATGCTACCCCCGCCGCCAGGATTGGCGGGGGGTAGTATTCCAAGATGTTTGACACCAAACACGACATATTTAGGTGCAGCCATTCCATAGTTAGCATTTTACCGCGAGGATATAATGCGTTTAAGAGTATATGGTCAGGCTGCACTACAAACAGCATCAGAGATGGTCTCCGAACGCTGCAGAGGGGCCCTGCTCATGCAGGGGCACCCTCTCACATAGGAACCATGCACTCTGCCTTTAGGATTGATAAGGCCTGCCTTAGGAGTGACTTATAGGTTTATATGTGTGTATGCATTTAGTGATATAGGTAACCTATACCACAGCAAGGGGTGCATGCACCACCTTACTCAGGCTGCAGTAGCAGACCTGTGGTGCCAGTTTGGATGGCCTACCAGGGGTGGCATAATACATGCTGCAGCCCCTGGCAGGCCTCTGAGGTACCTATGCCCTTGGTACATAGTATACCATATACTAGGGACTTACAAGGGCACTCCAGATCCCAATCAGTGATGTGCCTAAGGCATATGGAGACCCTTTTAAAGAGGAAACCGCTAGGCTGGGGTTCTGAATAGCAGGGCCCCAGCCAGACTAATGTCGAAAACCAGTGAAGTATCAGCAAAAAGTGGGGGTACCCATGTGAAGCAGATCCTACTCTCCTACAGGACCTTTGCACTAAAGTGACAACGGACCATAAAGCCTGGCCTTCTCGTCGCGCTACAGCTATGAACATCCGCAATGCTCTCCCTGCAGCCTCCTCCACTGCGAATGGAACTCTTTGAGTTGGACTTTAGGAGATAACTTTTTCAGCAGGACTAACCTGGTCCCTGTATCTAGCCTGCGCTGCATTGTTGTCGGCCTAAACGTGTGACTTTCACGAGGGTCTCGCACGACCGGATAACCATGAGTGGCGCTTTGTGCTTTTAGGTGCTATTCTCACCATAATTCTTTTAAATTGCATATCCACAGTTGTATTGATTGGACTTTTGTTGTTTTGGTGTCAATAATCTATACAATTTTATTCTATTTTTCTAAACTGGTGTTGGAGTTTTCTTGTGTTTTGTTTTCACTTTAATACTGTTTGAGTGCTGCATAAATGCTTTACACATTGCCTTTGAGCTAAGCCTGATTACATTTCTGCCATGCTACCAGAGGATTAAACACAGGTTAATTTAGTGAATTGTTGTGGTTCACCCTGACAGGGGTTGTTGCTGTTGCTTGAGAAGGGCTCACTTCCCCCTCAACCAGCAACCCATTTCTCACACCTATATCACCCCCAGATTTTTAAGGGAGGGTTAGACAAACCTTCCAGTCATCAGCCATTAATTTTAAAGTTATTAGCCTTCCCAAAGGTTGACATCTCTGTCTTGCTTGAGTTACATTTCAAGTACCCACGTTGCATCTGCCTGATACCCTGAGATAAACAATTTTAGCAGGTCAGTTCGGAAACGTCCAAAGCTCTAGTCATTGACAAAATCAGCTGTGTATCTTCTGCATAAGACACGACTTTGATTCTAAAAGTTTCAATCAAAGTGGCTAAGAGTCAAAGTGGCTAAAAGTGCCATGTAAACGTTAAAGAGTGTAATGCTTATTAATGAGCCTGGAGGAACGCCAAACTGAAGCTCTTTATGTTCAGATGAGCAATGAGACATTGCAAACGTTTGATACCTTCCACATAGGAAAGACTAAAACCATTTTAATGCTTGAACACAGATACCAATCTCTTCCAATCCCTGTAACAAAAGGGGATGAGAAACTCTATCGAACACTGCCGACAAATCTAAAAGAATGAGAGCAGCATTCTTCCCTCTATTTAAGGTTATCTTTATATTTGTTTTAGCAATGGCTTGATCTTTTCCTGTCTCTAAAGAGAGGGTTCTGTGGCCGAAGGAAAGGAGTTGTTAAACAAAACATGGACAAAAGAGCTGGTGCTGCAAAGCAATCCCAGGAACCATTTATAGCGAGACATAGTGCAGTGGGCCTGCACTTGAGTTATAGAGAGCCTTCTTGCATCTTAAATCCATGGTTTACTGTCTAAGTAGCTTTTGCTGAAAGCTTGGAGGTGCACCAAAAATAAAGTTAAAGATTTTTTCTCAGAGGTAGGACTTTCAAAAAATGCCCTCTAGAACACCAGAAAAAAGTGGCAAACCTCCCCAGCAAAAAAGGGGGAGATCTTGGGACTACATTTTAGCAGTTTTTCTCACTCTGAGCTTTTGAAAGTGAAGTTCAAGGCTTCTGTGGGACTGATAATTGACTACGGCTTTCAACGTTCTACTACAAAGATTTCCCACCTTCAAACTTTTTCAATGCCGGAAAACAATTTTGACCAGAACGAATAGCCAGAACTGTCCCTGTATATCGCATGCCACAGTTGAGGGAAAAAATACATAAGCAAGTGTATTACTCTTCACACAATATTCTCGGCAACAAAACAATGTGATTTTTTACAATAAACAAATGTGCATTAATTCAGGAAAGAAACAACAAATTAAGCAAAAATAAGTACCAATATAAACATATTTATTATTTTTTGGTTTGTTTTTTAATTATTATCATTAATATATTTGTTTTTAATTTTCTTAAAGAAGTAGTTAAAAACATAAATACAACAACAGCATGATCATATGTTTAAATAAGACAAAACAATACAATTCATTATCCAATTAAATTTCAGTTGATATATTCGATGTCACTGTAGATCGTAGGAAGGCTAGCGGTAGATGAGAATTACGCGCGTTTCGGCATGTGAGCCTTCATCAGGGGACCATCTTAGCAATAACTGCATAAAATACATGATCATTGTTAATATTGTTATATATGCACATATGTTATAGTTGCCCAAAATAAATAATACATTTATTTATGAAGTTTAAATCGTCTTAATTTATCCTGTTAAGTATAGGTGTAAAGGGGTGGAGAACTTATAGGTGCATAAGATTAAGTGATTAGAGATCAGAACACATGTGTCACATCTGGCTATGAAAGGCACATGTATTGTTATCTCTACTTAAATGTGCTAAATTTAAAAGAGTTACCTTATAACCAAGTGATTGGAGAATACATTCCATAGCCACACCATAGTGTTAGAGATTAAAAAGATGTTTTTTTATATATATACATAAGAATTAAAAACTATATGTAACCTTATTTAAGCATGCTGCAATCATGTGATGTTCTAATAGATATCTGTGGTATTTCAAATTTTTGACCGTAAAAATTAATATACCCATTTATTTGGAGAAGACTGCTAACAATCCAGCCGCAACTATAGCTCCAAATCATTCAACTGGAATGTCTATTAGGGTTAAGAATGGAACAGAGAGGGTAGAGTTTAATGTAAACATCATGATGTCACCCATATAGATAGTTAAAGGTGGATATAGACATCTATAGTACCTGTATTTAGAATTTATCCAAGTTTGTATTGGACACCAATGTTCCAACGAGTGTCCGTTCTATCCAGATCACGTCTAGATGCCGGATCTTTTTTTTTATAATGTATGTTGGAAATAATTCTAGTAGCAGTATTCTGAAATACAAAAACAAAATTGAATGTTTTTATTCCTACCCTATTTAGATTCATACCTTTGTGATTTTTAATAGACTGATCAAAAAATTCCCACTTGAATAATTTTTCATATTTTAGAAAATGAGATTATCAAAATGTCCTGAACTAGGTCGTTATCTATTTAGTGCAAAGATGCGATGATGCATCCCACTCTAGTATTATGGACTAGGTTATTATTACCAGTAGGAGTTAAAGCAGTGAAATCTTAAGTTATTACATTGGACCTGATTTAACATCTTCCCTTGTTGTTAAAGAGCCTCTTAATGCAGTCCACTTATACTTACTAGAAGAAATGGTAGATTCTGGGCAGCCTTTGTTTTACGAGGTTAACAAGGTCGTAATTAAAATTTAAAAAGACGGGCACCAATTCAAATAACCTTGTGAACCCCTGGTCTTATTTTTGGTGCTGCCCCATATTTACGCCAGATTAGTAAATAGTGGGCAGCGTCAAAAAGCAATGGGTGTTGCGTCAGAACACCTAATGCAACACCCATTGCCCTTCCCTTTCACACTAAGGGGCACATGCATCAAAGGTTTTTGCGAGCGCAAACGGTGCGATTCGCAAAAATCGGCCGTTTACGCCCGCAAAAAGGCCTTTTTCGATGCATTAAAGTGTTAGGCACTCAGAATTTAAGAAATCGCAATTTCTTAAATTACGATTTGCGATTCCCTAAATGCAATGCCCCTTGGGGCATGTGTGTGCACAACATGGGTGTACATAACAATTTCAGGGGTGCAACAGGGTGTCCTTTTGGCACCCTTGCACCTTTGAAATTGCATGCGCAATTTGCGAGTACCAATGGAGTACTCGCAAATTGCGCATGCAATTCCCATTCATTCCTATGGGCCTCCAGGCCCATAGGAATGAATGGGAATCAATTCCTTAATTGCGACTCGCAATTTGCGAGTCGCAATTAAGGAATTTTAAGGAATCGCATTTTTTTTTGCAAATCCTTCATGCATTGCATTTTGCGATTTCTAAATAGCGAATCGGTAAAATTCGCTATTTAGAAATCGCAAAATGCGGGCTTGATGCATGTGCCCCTAAGTGCTGCGTGAATAGGGGCATTATTTACAAGGCAGTGCTAAGCCACTTTAAGTGGCTTAACGCAGCCTTGTAAATAAGGCAAAAGGGTTATTGCCACCAGAGCGTGAAAAAAATGACATTCCAGTGGCGATAACTCCTTAACATAGCTACGGGTAAAGCACACATAGGCATCTTGGCGCTGAATAACAAATGCTAATTGTTATTTAACAGTACTCATTTCATCAACCTCAGATGGATAAAAGAGAGAGTGGACCAGCCAGGATTTGAACCTGTGACCATGAGGTTAAACACAGAGCCTGCCAGTGGATGCATTAGTCCAGTGAGCCACCAGACCTTACAAAAATGTCGCATCATTTTCAGTTGTCTGCTTAATAGGAACCATTTAGATGTTTTTATTTATTGGCTTTTGTAGAGAACACGACCTTAAATTTGAGCTTGTCAGTAACAGGGAGTAATTTGTCATATTAAAGACTGCAGACAAACTGAAATGAGGTCAGGTTTTCATTCATATACAAAGGAGTGACTGTGGTTCCAAATGATTGTATTTGCCATCTCAGAGCCATGTAAAGACAACAAACTTGATTGTACACAGTCAAGAAAAACCTCTCTGAGGAAAGGGTGACAATTTGTAGAGTCAGGATGTGCTTGCTTCTCTAAGGATGCATTACACAATTCAGTACTACTTGCAGTGCCATTTCTAAAACTCAGAAAGAAATATAGAAGTAGGAAAGGGACATCACTTTAGGGTTTGGAAGATTTGTATCTTGGTTACTGGTATCACCACTGATTTTACTGTGGATTTCAGACTGAATGGCGAAGGAGGTGACCAAAAGAATATATTTTCATCTTATGAGCTGCTTTTTATGCACATCTCAATATTAAATAGGAAGAATTGTTTTATTTTGCGTTGAAATGGCTTTTGGTAAATTTAGATGAGAGTGTATTGCAAGTCTCAGGTCAAATTAGAACAACACATGCATTAGTTACCAGCCTGGCAGAAGTGAAAAATGATTCCTTGTATATTATTCATTAGTTAACTTTGCTTTTTAGACGATTTTATATTCAGATTCATATAAAATGTCCTCCCATGTCCTTCTAGCAAATAACATGACTTGTTAGAGAACATGAAATCATCTACTAATTCACATATTTGTAAAGGGGTAAATAAATATGATGATCCCATTAGTACCTGAGTTGGCACTTCGATGTAGTCAAATGTTGGCGTCAGGTTGTTAGGAAATTGTTTGTGTATGTTTTTCAACAAGGTTAAGGTAAGGTCTGTTGTTACAGTGAACAGGGTATTTAAAAAGACATGAAAGGGCAATCGTTTGTTATTAGACCGAATTACTTTCTGTTCTGTTAAGATGTCAGTGGTGGAAACTCAATAGAAACTTGTTCAAGTCGATCTGCATGAGACTTGTTGAGTGCTATGAGGTTGAGTTTCTTCCTCTGTGTGTAGGATATCTTCTTGGTCCCTGTTTCTGTAATGGTTGGTCTTAAGGAGAGAATGACCACAAAGTTGATTCGGTGGTTGGTGGTCACTCCAGAAGATCGATCATAAGGTTTCCTGCTACTATAATATGTCCATATGGACAGAAGGTTGCGACCATGGGGTACTTAGCTGTGTATGCCCCTTCAGAGATAAGCTGAATCTCTGTTGTAGTCCAGGATCAGTCTATAGACAGGAATCATGGGTTCTCAGTAGCTTCCTTCAAGCAGTCTCAAGTAGCTGCAAGATGACAGGTCCAGGGTGATGCAAAATTCCCTAAATTATTAATGAGCGATCGCCTGAACCTTTAGAGTTACGGACATTACCTGATTTGTTGCATTTGACTCAAGTGCATTTGACACTTGAGTCTTAAAACTTTAAAAGAGATGCACTTTAATTTTGAGAGAATTCGATACAATGTATAGGGTGACTGCGCTCTTCCCTTAATAGTTTTGTGATGCTGAACAAAAATCGGGTATGCGAAAAGCGCTAATTCACAGTGTGGCGCATCCAAGGCGATATATTCAGTTCAATTCAAGGAAATGCAAACATGTTATTTATTTATCATCCTAATTGAAATTAGCAATGTTTCTTCCAACCTTCAAGTCTTTACAAGTATATTGTGAACCTGAATGTGTAATCGTTACCATCATGGAAACTCTGACACGTGTGTGTGTGCGATGACTGATATAAAATTGGTCAAATAAGTATTTTTCCTTCCTATTCCCACAGATAATGAAGGCTGCAAACCTGAGCAGAGTGGCAGAGTTTATCCTGCTGGGTCTCTCGGACCAGCCAGAGCAGCAGATCATCCTCTTCATGGTATTCCTGTTCATGTACACTGTGACGTTTGTGGGGAATTTTGTTATAATTTCAGTCACTAACGCTGACTCTCGACTTCACAAACCAATGTATTTTTTCTTGGGTGTCTTTTCTCTGGTGGACATTTCATTCTCGTCAGTTACAGTTCCCAAAATTCTGACCAACCTTCTCCAGGAGAGAAAATCGATCTCTTTCCATGGTTGCTTCGTGCAGCTCTTTTTCTTCATGTGGTTTGGAAGCATGGAGGTCTTGTTTCTGGCCGTCATGGCCTATGACCGCTACGTGGCAGTCTGCCACCCTCTTCACTACACCATGATCATGACGAAACACGTCTGCCTGCGGCTGGTGGCCTGCTCCTGGGTGGTGAGCCTTCTGAATGCACTGCTGCACACTTTAATGACATCCCAGCTGAGCTTCTGTGGGCCCAACATCATCCACCACTTCTTCTGTGACATCCCCCCGCTCTTAGAGCTCTCCTGTTCAGACACTTTCCTCAACGAACTTGTGGTCTTCATGGAGGGGGGCTTAGTCCTCCTCAGCCCCTTCTTTTTCATTGTCCTTTCATATGCTCAAATCATCTCCACCATCTTGAAGATCCATTCAAAGGAGGGGAGACGGAGGACCTTCTCCACCTGCTCGTCCCACCTGGCGGTCGTGGGTCTTTTTTACGGCACTGTCCTTTTCATGTACTTCCGGCCCTCCTCGAGCTTTGCCCTTGATTATGACCGGGCAGTGAGTGTTGTATACACGATCTTGACTCCAATGTTAAATCCATTCATATACACTCTAAGGAATAAAGAGATGAAAGGTGCTCTGGTGAAAGTACTTACAAGCAGACATAGGTGATTCAGAATAAAGACCACGGCTTTGTCCTGCTTCATAAACACACACTTTTACCCTAATGTACTATGGGTAATTTTTGAGTATGGATATTTGGCAATTAGTGAAACGCAAGTAACCCCTGTTTGTTCTCTTAATTGAACTAAGGAAAATAATCTGAGGGTTTATTTTCAATTTGTAATTTTGGGCTATGTGTTGCACAAGTACACCATCATTGTTAATACATAAAATGAAAGGTAAATTGCTGGGCTGCATATTCAAATTATTGGCTTTGTGATGTTAACCAATATAAATCTTTCCAAATACAACTTTTCTGGAAATTTTCCTTATGTCTCCTCTTATCTCTTGGTATATAGTTCTGTGGGAGGGTCACAGGTACTTTGTCATATCTATTCATGTCTCAAGCTGACAGTATTTTTATGTGGCTTAGAAATGACTATTAATGTATACATCATGGGGATCACAGGCCTTAGGCAGCTTCACTTCCTGAACCTACCGTATTTGTGGTAATTCCTTTATGTAGTGCTTACAACTCACTGGGACGTTCCCCACCCATGTATCTCATTTACATATATCGGAGTCTTTGAAGGGAAAGCAATTATAAACTTTTGGACGTTAAGAAGCACTGATAATGAATCAGCTTCTTTCAACGAAGTAATGAGCAAACACATCTACCTGAGTGCATTTTGTTAATATTAGCCTTCGTAGTTTTCCAGTCATTCTATGACAAAACGAGGTGAGGAACGCCTTATACATGGTTGGCAGGTGGCGTTTAAGAACAATTGTATTTGCTTGTGATTATTCGTCCAACATTTCAAACAAAATTAGATGTACAGAATACGATGTTTAAATGTTTTAAACTGTTTCCCCTGGTTTAATGCACTCATTAGAAAAATAGCATGTTAAGGTTTGGTGCTGCTTACTTCCAATGATTACATATTCCCCCAAACAATCAGGTAAACACCTTCATACTTTTGTAGAGCTGTCCTTTACTCCACAGTACTCTTAAGCCCAGCATGCCCAAGATAAACACACCGGGCAGATGCACTTGTAAGTGCCTTGTGTACTGAGTGGTACCCAAGGGCCTTGAGCATGGCCACCTTCCATAGAGACGGTTACCATCGTTTGTAAGATACTGTACAAGCAGCAACTCGACCATCTGACACGAAATCCACAGTAAGCACCCACTCCCCCGGTGTGAGGGGAGTTGCCATGCCTCTTCCTGGGATATGCGAGACTCTGCATCAAGGAAAAGTGTAGGGTCAATGAAGAGACCACACTATCTCTAGTCTGCCAATTCTCTGGCTACGAGGAGAGATGAAAAAGAACCAAATAAACCAAGTCAGTCATGTTCAGTGTATTGCCCTCCGTCTGATCTGCAGAGCCTGTGGATCCTGGTCTAGCTGTCTACATCCAGAACTTGGATACACATTTTCTCTTCTGGAAAGCAGGCTTCTGAAGAAAGAGGCAGTGAGGAAGCTACCTGGATGTAATCCAGTGTATGAAAACTCCCTCTGCAGAGGACCCCCGCAAACCATTCCTTAGAGGGTGCCTGGTGGTGAAAGCCTTCATGTTTCTGATGCAGGTTTCTGACAGAGGTCGACTGCAGGAGAGCAGTTGTGATGGAAAACCCAGGAGCTGGTGTCCTGTTAGGTGATGTCCTGGGGAAGAGGTTCTTGGAGAGCATAGTGGCCAAGGTGGAAACGTCTAATAGTGTGCCAACTGCCAGTGTCAGAAAGCACTGGTAACACTTTTGGGTGGAACCAACCCTAACCACGTACACCTGACAATCACAACTGCTCAGGCCAACACCTGCATGGAAAATGTCAATGTTCAACCTCAAACAGCTGAACTATGAGACTTCCTGAGGCCCGAGGCTTAAAAAGAGAACCAGGGGCACAAGCTTGTCCAGCTTGTCAACATCTTTACTTGTGAATAGCTTTTGGAGGAGTCCATAAGCATTGAAGCATAACATCTGTGAAAAATGCCAAACACTCCAGAGCAGAGGTCTTCAAACTTTTTGATGCCAAGACCCCCCTGTCAAAATCTTTTAGGAGTAAGGACCCCCTCCTGACAAAAATTTCTAGAACTTGGTACTCTCCTCATTGACAACTATCAACAACCATAAAAGCCCCCAATTCCCATAGCAAATCATTTTTACAGTGGGGAAATAATATTAAACAGTGTTTATCAAACGAAATCAGTGAGCGTGGGGGCGTGGCTAAAAACAGAAGGCCTCATTTATGAGGAATTGGCCTAAGTCTTCTTGCTGAGCTGCCCTATGCCAATGTGAAAGGGCAGGAATGCACCTTATTTATGAAATATGGTGCATTAATGTCCTTTCTCACTGCGTTGGCGCACAAATTGCTGCTTAGCGCCAATGTAGGCAGGATTGTTTTTGTGTAGGAAGGTGCCCCGGGAGGGGTTTTCCTCTTGCTTTGTGAGCTGCAGAATACATGAAAATATTTCTCCTCATTACACCTGCTTCAGGGATGCGCAAGGTTTTGGCGCTGCCCCAGGTTTACATGGTTTTGGTAAATCTGGGGCAGTGTCAAAATCCATGGGTGTTGCGTGGGAACACCCACCACAATGCCCATGGAACTCCTACTTGACAGATTAAGGCAAGGCAGCGACTTGCGCTCCTTTGTCTTACTCCATATGTATGAGGCCACTCAGCCACGCAGGGTGAATTTGCGTCACCTCATAGATACGATTTCGACGCATGTGCAGCCGGAGCTTAAAAAAAAATTATGCTCCGGCGGCTCAAGCCTCTCATAAATCAGCCCCAAAATATTTTGCTAGTTTTTAGGTCTTTCACCATCAGGTAGCTACATATAAAATAATGGGTAGCTTAAATGAAAAATACATTTTAAAAAGTTGTTACTCGGTGGGAAATGCACTGTAGTACATGAGGAAACCACTATTAGTTAATACACTGCAGAGGTCTGTGTGTAACCAGAGAGCCACAGCATTAAATTTGGTTGGTGCAGTGGGGATAGTGGCTTGTGGATTTTTTAGTGCTATGAGGTCACAGCCTGCGCCAGAAAGCACTGTGAAAGTGTAAGTCATTAATTTATTCTTGCATTACACACATTATAAGGTAGACTGCTACAAACAGTGCAACGAGTTTTAGAATATAATGGAGCTTCCAAAATGTAGATTTTAGTAATACTAGAACATAAGTAATGCATTTTTTTTTTGCATAACTGTCTCTGTAACACCTCCTCAGAGGTACTAAGCGATTAAAAACATGCACTTCACAGCCCAGTTGTTAACTCTTCTTACTACCACTAAAAATAAAATAAAAATAAATCTTTGCCATCACAAAGCAATTAAAGCCAGAACGGCTCCCAAGCACCATTTACATTTGCAGATTAACTCAAAACACACATTTCCATTTCATTCAGGCAAGCAGGCACCCTGGCACGAAGGATTTTTTCACCTGTCTGCCAAGCCTCTTCCTTTTACAGAACAGGAGACTCAATTACCTTCAGCTGAAGCATTTTAACATACGGAATGAAGCGTACCAGTTTTCAAAATGAAGAGCACATGTTTTAGATTCCAAGGCGAAGTGAGGCCTGGAAATGCGCGACCCCCTTCCCAGGACTCCACGGCCCCCCTGCGGGCCGCACCCCACAGATTGAAGACCTCTGCTCTAGAGAAATATAGAGGCCCTCTTACCTCCAGATGTGGAGGATGAGCAGAAGCATCTCGAGGTTCTCAAAACCACAGAATCATTAAGGAGTCCTGCAATTCCTGTGCTACACTGGCAAGGAAGAATAGTATTGTACTTCACTGAAGCCCCTTTTTCTCTGTACAGGATCTGTGGAGTAGCTACTGTCTGATTCTCAGTGAAAGGAAGAGGAAGTCACCTGGTCAGTGTATTCAGGGACACCTAGTGACAGTGAGTGATAGGTGCCTTTTGTAAGCAAATGACCTTAACAGATCTATTTTGGGAATTTTGATTATATATGCAAAAAATACAGTATCAAAATCACAGCAAACCAATTCGCCCGTCGCAGCTATACCTTGTGTACCGATGCTCAGAGATCACACTACTCAATCTGCGTGCTGCTCTGCTCTGCTCTTGCACAGCGAAATAGGGGCTGCCTGTTAAGTTTATTTTGCAATAGGGTTCCGCCCATTCAGTATGCCCGGATTTTGTTTGCTTTTTGGATCACTCGGTTTTGGACGTTTTACTGTGGGTGTGCCTCACTACATGTGTCTCACTCATGGTGATCACACAACAAATGGACTGCACGTGTTTACTGTCAGTGTCTGCCTATTAAGATAAGGCCACTGCGAAGCAGCTAGGGTAAAGGGCACTTGGATGGTTACACGTGAATACATGTGCACACGTGTGTGCACATGTGCTGGTTGCGCAATTGAGACTACTGTCATGCATAGCCTGGTAGTGCCTAGGTAGCCTGGTGAGGAGGGTACTCTGCATGATTAGTTATTAACCTGAGGTATGCCTTATAATGTTAGTGTACAATAATAGCGAAAGTCGATGTGATTTACTGTTTTGTCTGTAGTGACAATTAATTATACACATTCTGGAAAACTGCCTGTTAGAGCTGGGGGTCTCTAGTTGGCAGGTTGTTACCCTGTCCAAGTAGGGACCCTTATTCCTAGTCAGGATAAGAGGCATAAACTACTGAAATAACCACTGCTCACCCGCTTGGTAGCTTGGCACTAGCAGTCAGGCTTATCTCAAAGGCAGTGTGTAAAGCATTTGCACAGAACATACGATAATATAGTGAAAACACTACAAAAGGACACCACACAGGCTTAGAAAAATATCCAATTTGTATCTGTGTAAAACAAGACCCAAACGACAAAAGTCCAACATACAATAATCATAATATGCACTTTGCAAGATTAATCTTAAAAAGGCAGTTCCTTGAAGTCGGTAGCTCCGTCCGGGGCTACACGGTGCTGAAAACAACCAAATCCAAACATTTCGGTCTACCGCATTGGTGCGGGCCGGCATCGGTGTCAGAAGACTTGTAAATAGTACCTTGTATTCTGGCCGACCGCAGTGGTGTGTGCCGGCAGCGGTGGTGCTTGAGGCTGCGGTGTGAGGCGGAACCGTGCGGTGTGCCGTCCCCTCAGGTCGTGGTGCAGGCAGCGGCTCTGTGGCAGTCGTCCAGTGGCGTCGGCGAATACAGGGCTGCGGTGTGAAGCAGGGACATGCTCGTTGCAGTGCTGAAGGTCATGGTGCAAGCTGCGGTGGCCGTCCAAGATTGGCAGTCGATGGGGCTGGCGTCAGTGGGCTGTGGCTGCGGTGTGGGATGTGGTGCTGCTTCGTGTAGCTTACAAGTGGTGCCCCCAGACCACGGTGCAGACCACGGCGGCGATGTCAGCTGGCAATGGCATCGTCGGTGAGACCAGGGCGGCGGCGTGAAGCAAAGCGGTGCGGAGTGCGGTGCCCACAGGTCACAGTGCAAGCAACGACTCAGTAGCGAAAGCTGTCATCGACGTCGGTCAGACCAGGGTTGCTGTGAGAAGTGCAGTGGTGCCCTCTGCGGTGCCTTCTGGTCACGGAACTGCCGGGGGTCTTGGTGGCGGTGTCGGGTTGCGGTTTCCCTCTGTGGCAACTGAGATACGCAGTCCCAGAAGCACTAACCAGAGGAAGGTGAAGTCTTTGCTGTTCCTGAGACTTCTTGAACTGTGGGCAAGCTCTAGCTCAAGCCCTTGGAGAAACTCAAACAAAGAAGTTGCAGAAAATTCACTCCAGTCCTTTCTCTTCCCAAAACAGACGCATCGACTGCAGGCCTACACAGCAAAGCACACAGCACAGTGGTAATTCCTCCTCACAGCTTCTTCAGCTCTTCTTCTTGGCGGGTTAGGGCCTGGCAAGTGGGTGCACTTGCCAAGTCGACATGGCAGTAAAAACTGCGCACAGACGCTGCAGTGGCAGGTCTGAGATACCTTTACAGGGATACTTCTGTGGGTGGCACAATCGGTGCTGCAGGCCAACTAGTAGCATTTGATTTTCAGGCCCTGGCACTCTCAGTGCACCTTACTAGGGACTTACCGGTAAATCAAACATGCCAATCACAGAAACACCAATCCATAACATAATTTACAGTAGGAGCACTTTCACTTTAACACTGAACACTAGTGAGAAAGTGTGCAGAGACACTAAATCAGCAAAAACAGAGTAAAAACTAGGAAGCCTGAAAGCAAAAAGACAGGGGAAACACACCAAAAGATGCCAGGTCTAACACTGTCTTACAGTGCAGTTTCTCTTCTCTTTAGCCTACAGAGTCCAGTGACTTATCAAAGGGGTGTGAGAGAAAATCAAATCTGCAAATCCCAGAAAGATATGTGTTCAACTTATGGGTCATCCAGAATTGTATTATTTCCCTGGCTCAGCTCTCATATTTCTCTGGCTCAGCTCAGGATCAGAGCCCAGGCCTCTTGTCACCCTGCTGTGACAGGTCAATTACATTTCACTCCAGCAGCTGAAACATAGGCCTTCCCACACAAAGGGAGCAATTAACAGTGCTTCACTCAGCTCCTAAGGAGGAGAGGGGTGGGGCTGAATGATCTGCATCATTCAATCAGCTGTCACACGGTACCAGAGATGGGCCTGCCCAAGCACAATGAACAAAGGAGGGAGCCCAGACCTCTGGAGCTAACACAGCAAGGGGCCTCCCCTTTGAAGATTTGGTGAGAAAGGCCCTGGCAGTTATGTCAACAGGGGGCAGAGCTGCAAAACCCAGAAAAGATGTGACTAGTGACATCTTTATGACGGCATCTTGAACTGTCCCAGCATGCTATGCAGGAGGGTCGGGACAGAGGTGGAGAGGTGACATGGCACCCTAGGATTGGTCAGCGGTATCGGAGTTCCGGAACCTTCCACTCCCCTTCAAAAACTCTTTCAGAAGGGGGACACATTCTCTTGTTTGGTGTTTTTTTTTGCGCTTCTCTTTAGGACCCTGGCACCGCTATGGACAACTGGAAGGAGGACCCGCGGGTCTCCCCTAGGACTAGTGAGACTGGCCCCCTAATACACCCTGAGGACGATTTGGGGTAAAGCCCTGGGCTTCTGCGCATTGAGACAAAATCCAGGAAGATGGCTTGCGCAGAGAGCCAGAAAGAACCAGCTGCCTGTAGATTTCACTACTTTGACGGTCAGAAGGTCTGGCTAGAGCTCACCGCCAGGAGTAAAATGAGCCCGGGATCGTCCGGATCGGCCCAACTGGGCCAAACGTTTGGCATTCTGAAAATTGGCGACCTTTAACTTCCATGCAACCATTTTTAAACTTACTTGTGGAGTGGGCCAGTGCCAGGGGTACTTGCATGACGATGTGGCCCTGTTAGAAAGTGATCCTTTTGCCTCGTTCACACCCATTTGTTGCTGAACGATACTGGTGTTAACTGACTCTGACTGTACCCTGTGCTCTGCTAAACAGGCCCAGGGCCAGAGCCATGCGTAAAAAGGTACATGTAATCATGTTCAGACTGACCACAGACCTCTCAGGTGGGTCATACAGATGAGGGGGGAGAATCCAAGCTATTGAGGTGGACCATTTCCCTACAGGGGATGGACTTAACAGTGGAACACAGACCTGGGAATGCCCATGCCAATGAAGATGTACTTTTCAGGTTTTTCCACTTAGCTGATGAGGACTATGTTGCAAAGAGAAAATGTACGTAGGCCAAGTGATGTAGAACATAGATAGTGGATTTATTCTTAAGATTACTTTCTTGTTGGTTGGTTACAGGAAACAAGTTAGATCCATGTTAAGCCCCACCAGGAGCAGCCTCCTTGCTGCTCAGCCCATCCATTCCAACTGCTCTCTCTCCAACTCAAACACTCCCAACATTCCGATGACATCACCGATGACTGAGCAGCAAGGCAGAGGACATCAATAGGGAGGATGCACTAATCAAGTAATAGATTATAACACATCCCCCCTCTATAATGATTAAAATAACATTAAGGTATGCAACTTCATAGCACACACTTACGACATGTAACAGATGTTGATTGCATGCAAGATGAAACACACACACTACACATGTCCCACAAATTCCTAAAAATCACATGCCCAAACCCCACCTAGAAAAGATGGAGAAAAGACAGGAAAAGCATTCCAATTTATAAATCAGTAAGTACACACCCACGTTAACTCACTAAAGGGTAATAGACAACCACAACCACAAAATAGTGGTAAACCGGAGAAGCTTAGCAAAAGGAGTCTTCTCACATACGGACCCACAACACATAGTCCAAGCACCTCACACGAGGCAACAACCATTCTGAGAGTATCACCAAAATAGGTACACTAGAGAAGCTTCGTAAGAATGAGTCTACTCACACACGCACCCCAACAATGAGTGATTCACATACTCTCACAACACAATGAGGGGTCACTCAAACAACAGCCAACAAAATGACAACTTATGTCATTCCACAAAACAGTGGTAAACTAGAGAAGCTTCGTAAGAAGGGTCTTCTCATACATGCACCCCAAAACAGTGAGATTAATGTACTCACAACGACAAGGGGTCATCCCAACACGTAGCCCACAAGTGACAACATAAGTCAAACCACACTAGTGGTGACTACACTACCCGAAACACAGGGTAATACACACTCATAACCACGGAATAGTGGTAAGTGAGAGAAGCTTCAAAAGAAGGAGTCTTCTCATGTGCGCACCATGGCAACCAATAGAACTGGGGCACTCACCACCCCACAACCTACACGTAACAGGGCACACACCACCCTGTAGAACATAACTGGGGCACTCACCGCCCCTGAAAACAGAATAGGAGCACTACCCGCCCCACAACCTCACCGTAACATTGTACACAACACCCTTGAAGCAGAACTAGGCCACTCACTAGCCACCGAGTCACCACCCCACAACTTCCACGTAATAGGGAAAAATCTCCCTTCAAACCAAGTACACGCTACAACCACCAACAATGGCACTGGGGCCCTAACCGCCCCACCACATCACGTAATACCCCAAAAATGTCAACATAAAAGGGTACACACTTCCCCCCCACAAAACAGTATTTTAGCAAATAGAAAAACAAGTGAGTCTTTCACTCCGGTGAGCGATCTCTCACCCGAGGTCACCACTCAAAACTCCAGGCGGCTGCAGCATCCAATGCGAAGCAGTAAGGAGAAGGCAATTGAGACTCTTCAATGTGCTCCGCCAACCAGAATGCTGATGTTGAGTCGAACATTTCACCAAAGAGCACAGCGACGTCACCGGATGCCTCCATACCCTTGAACAACGTTGCTGATGTACCAATGATCATCCACACGAGGCATCCACCCTTCACCCGCTCGCGCCGATCCTGCTGCATGGCAAAACACTGGGAAAAGGCTGCCTGGTAACGCACTGCAAAACGTGATTGGCAACGTAGAGAATGAACACCGGCATGAGGATAGCAGCTGCAGCCAAACACAAGATGGCTGCACGTAATGCACGCCTCGCCGGGTGGCTCGCAGCACGTATATGCAGTCGAGCGTCTCCCAGCAAACCATGGTCTTGTAGAAACCCCAACATCATAGAGGCTCCCATCAAGGACTGCAGGACTCCATCACCCAGGTAAGTGCGCACGCGACGAGGGCAACGCGCTGTTAATTTTCAAATTTAAAAAAAGCGAGTAAACTGTCAATTGGCTAGGGACTAGGGAAGACAGAAATTGCCCGTGTAAAAGTACTCACATTCACTGAATCCAGCCGGTAATCCAAAGCTCCAAAATTCAATCTTGGCGCCTGCCTTGACACGCCGGGAGTAGACAAAAGTAGACAGCCAGCCACCACGCACAACAGAGCAGATGGTGCTCCTCTCAGTTGGCGATAAACACACTTAGGTCCACTCACCCTCGAGCACTGGCATAAACAGCGTGGGCATCATTAAATCAGCGTTACTGCTCACCATGAGTTTCAGTTTTACTCACACTCCAAATGGCTCACTAGTGTCTGATGCTGGCAATTCTAGCAAATCGCTGGCTAGCGCCAAACCAAAACAGCAGGGGCTGTGGGAGAGACAGCTGGGCAAAAGCAATTCTTTCCAGGCAGCAGGATAGCAGTAATCTCCACCACAGAAAGTGTCAGTCTTCCCCAGCACACGTCACTGCTGCCAAACGCCAGTTGCTACAGCCAATCTCACGACTGTAGAAGGGACAGCAGGGCAGGAATCCCCACTGCAACTGTATGAATACCGGCAGTAGAAGGTCAAACGCCCTGGGCTGCAGGCTGTCCAGATGATGAGGGACACTGGTGGGGCTGACCAGGGCGTTTCCGTTACGTTCCTTTTCCTTTTCGTATTTTTTTTTTACCTTAGAGTCCTTAAAGTCTTTAGTTCCTTTGGTCTTGCTTACTCCACGCGTAAGGTTCTTCCAGATCGTCGCCAGTGTTGTAAAGAAGAAAATGTACGTAGGCCAAGTGATGTAGAACATAGATAGTGGATTTATTCTTAAGATTACTTTCTTGTTGGTTGGTTACAGGAAACAAGTTAGATCCATGTTAAGCCCCACCAGGAGCAGCCTCCTTGCTGCTCAGCCCATCCATTCCAACTGCTCTCTCTCCAACTCAAACACTCCCAACATTCCGATGACATCACCGATGACTGAGCAGCAAGGCAGAGGACATCAATAGGGAGGATGCACTAATCAAGTAATAGATTATAACACACTACCAAGGTGTTGGTTATTACTCATCAACTTTCGTTTCAGGGGGCATTCTAGAAAGTCATCATTTTTCCCTGTTCGCCCCGTTTGTTGCTGAATTGTACTGGTGATAACTGACTCTGACTGTACCCTGGACTCTGCTAACCAGGGCAAGTGCTATGTGTAAAAAGGTACATGTAATAGGGTACACTTACAATCGGCAATGACAGACCCTAAACGTCCCTAGTAGATACTAGATCCAGGGGGTGCAAACTATCTATAAGTCCCTTGTATATAATAGGGCATGGAAGTTTAGAGGCCCAGCAGATTTCCTGCACTTGCATGTGTGTGATGCTGTGTGCCTGCTGTCTTTTCAAAGGCAGTCCTGCCTTGCAGCCTGTCTTTAAAAGAAAATTCTCACAATTGGTATTGACAGGTCCTATAAGTCTGTTATATGTAATAGGACATGGAAATTTAGAGGCCAACAAGTTTCTTGCACTTGCATTTGTGCAATGCTTAGTGTTTGCTGTCAGCTTAAAGGCAGCCTGACTTTGCAGAATGCCTTTAAATGTAAATTGTGTTCGAACTTGACTTTGGTGGTATGGGCACTTAAAAAGTGATAATCTGCCTTGCAGAGAAGCAGCTTGAGGTTCAACTAGCTTTGATAGCTTTGGAGCAGAAGAAACTAGAATTAGCTAAGGAGCAGCGGGAGGAGAAGAAAGTGAGAAGAAATGGTGGCTGCGATACTGATGAAGAGATTGAGCTGTCAAGGGGTGGTGGGTGCCATTCCCGGCTCCCCAAGGGAATAATACCCAGGTACACATAGGGGGGTGAAATTGGCAAATGGCTGAAGGCATTTGAAAGGGCCCTTGAGATGTGGGGGGTCTGCCCCAAGCATTGGGGTTCACTCTTGTGAGAACTGGTCCCAGAAGCTGAGAGGGATAGAGTCCTGACCCTGCTGGGGGATGAGGCAAGATCCTACTCAGTCAAGAAGTTTGGTCTGACCCCAGAACAGTACAGGGTAAGGTTCAGGGACACCCAGAAGGTAAACACACAGTCATGTGTGGGCTTTGTGTACATCTCAGTGAAGGCACTAGAAGGCTAAATTGGTGGTAACCAAGTGAACACATAGGGATTGTATATTGTTTTTTGAAAGAGCACATTTTGAGTCATTGTGTACAAGAGAAGTTGCACCTGTATCTTGTGGACTCTAAGCTGACTAGCCCTAGAGGGCTGGGGCAGTTAGCTGATGAGTGGGTGAGAACCGTGGTTTCTAATTATCACCAGAGGGGTGATCAGAAGAAGGGAGGACAGATCTCCCCCCCAAGGGAAAGCCCAGGGGAAAGAAGGTCAAAAACAGAAGGAGTACTCAAAAGATCAACAAAAACATGAACACGGAGGGGGGGAGGGGCTGAGCCAATCCAAGTCCAAGGGGGAGGGATATCAAGGAAAGAATGGTAGGTTATTTGATCCCTCAAATGTGGGAAAGGGCTTTGACTGTAATAAGCCAGGGCACAGGAAAGGAGATTCTGTCTGCACAAAGAAGCGCCTGCTGGTGGGCAGACCCCAGGGATTGCTAGTGTAGGTGTGGGGTTAGACAGTGCCCCAGATAGGGGTACGGAAGTGACAGAGGCAAACCTAGTGTCCCTGGGTGGGGTGGATATTGCAACCCTGGCGACATTACCTCCAAGCATGGATAAGTACAGCCAGAGGCCTACCATCAGTGGAACTGAGATTGAGGCTCTGAGGGACACATGAGCCAGTGTGACTATGGTCATGGACACACTGGTGTCTGAAGAGCAGGTCCTACCTGGTGACTTTCATCAGGTGACCGTTGCAGACAGCAGGGCCAAACTCTATCCCATGGCTATGGGGGGTTTAGAATGGGGAGGTGTGACAGGCCCTATGGAGGTAGTTGCGTCTCCTGCACTCCCAGCACAGTGTTTGCTAGGAAACCATCTCGAAGCATCTGAATGGTCAGAGGTAGAGAGAGGTCTCCATATGAGAATATTGGAACTCCCTGAATGGGTATGTGCTGTGACCAGGTCACAGACTAGCCAGAAGGGAAATGTTGGACACTTGGAACCTGGAACAATGGGCCAAGCATTCATGGACATTAGGTCTGGTGAGCCAGCCCAGGGAATTCTAGAGGTGCAGAAGGAATCTGACCCAGAGAAGGAAGATCTGGCCTCTGAGGAAGGGACTCCATTCCTGCCATAGCTGTCAGACTTGGCAGAACCGACACGAGCCAGTGGACCCTCCAGGGTAGAGTTTTGTCAGGGGCAGATGGACTGTTCCACCCTTGAGGGCTTGTGGTGGATTACCTTAAAGTAAGAGGAAGGGGATGGCAGTGGGCTCCACAGAATCTCCTGGGAAGATGGACTGCTCTATACTGAGGCCAGAAACCTACAGGAGGGGGGTACCAGGAGGTTGGTGGCACCACAGATGTACAGAGAGTTCATCTCGACTGTGAGTCATGATATCCCCTTGGCAGGTCATTTGGGGGAGAGCAAAACTTGGAACCGGTTGGTGAACCATTTCCATTGGTCCCATATGTCTGAGAAGGTAAAGGAGTTCTGTAGAACCTGTGTTACCTGTCAGGCCAGTGGCAAGGCATGAGGCAAGTCAAAGCCTCCCTTGATACCACTGCCAATGGTTGGGACTCCCTGTGAGAGGGTGGGGGTGGACATTGTTGCTCCCCTAGACCCCCCAAATGCATCAGGGAATAAGTATACCCTGGTAGTAGTGGACCATGCCACAAGATACCCTGAGGCAATACCCCTCAGAACAGTCACTGTTCCTACAGAGGCTAGAGCCTTACTGTGTGTGCACCTGAGTGGGTTTCCCAATAGAGGTTGTTTCAGACAGGGACACAAATTTGATGTCCAGCAATCTGAAAGCGATGTGGGATGAATGTGGTGTTACTTACAAGTTCACCACCCCATATCACCCCAAGACTAATGATCTGGTGGAAAGGTTCAATAGGACCCTGAAGGGCATGATCAATGGGTTGTCTGACAAACTCAAGAGGAGATGGGATGGTCTCCTCCCATGCCTACTGTTTGCCTACAGGGAGTTCCCACAAAAAGGGGCTGTTTTCAGTCCCTTTGAGCTGTTGTTTGGACACTCTGTAAAGTGGCCATTGTGCTAGCTGAGAGAGTCTTTGGAGAAGCCTCTCAAGGAAGCAAAGGACAATGTGCTTGACTATGTGCTAGGCCTGAGATCTCACATGGCAGAGTACATGTAGAGGGCAGGCAGGAAACTGGAGGCCAGCCAGGAGCTCATGAAGCACGGGTATGATCAAAGGCTGCAATGCCTCAGTATACTCCAGGACAATTGGTGCAGGTGTTAGAGCCTGTGGCTCCTAGGGCTCTCCATGAGAAGTGCATTGGGCCCTATCCAATCATTGAGAAAAAGGTTGAGGGTACCTATCTGGTCGACCTTAACACCCCCAGGAACCCTCATAGGGTCCTGCATGTCAATATATTGCAACTCCACCATGACAGGGCAGACATGACTATATTACTGGTCACAGATGAGGGGGAAGAGGAGAAAACTAAGCTACTGCCCAACCTCCTCTCCAACAATGTGCAAGATGGGTCAGTGGAAGGAGTGGCACTCTCTCCCAAATTGGCAGCCCAGCAACACAGAGACTGGAAGCAGGTGCTGCAGCAGTTTGCTGGTCTGTTCTTTAGGACCCCAGGTGTCACTGATTTCTGTATGCACCGCATTGACACTGGTGACAGCCCACCTGTCAAAATAAACAGTACATGTTGTCTGACCAGGGGGAAAGAAGGAGATAAGGTTATGTGTGAACTAAAAAGGAGTGAATGCATTCACTAAGACTGATGTTCACCTTATACCTAGAGCTGATGAGCTTAATGATAGGTTAGGGGCTGCTAAGCATCTGACTACTTTTGATTTGGCTTCAGGCTACTGGTATACTGCCCTCCCGGAAGGAGCAAAGAAGAGGTCAACATTCTCCACACCAGAGGTTCAAAGTGATGCTCTTTGGATTAAAGAATTTCCCTGCCATCTTCCAAAGGTTCAGTGCAACTTATCTAGATGATATAGCTGTGTACAGTTCCACAAGGGAGGCTCACTTAAACCACCTGAGGGAAGTACTTCAGGTCCTGCAGCAGGTAGGTCTGACTATTAAGGCCGCCAGCAAGTGCCAAATAGGACAGAGGTATCTGGTGTACCTGGGCCACCTAGTATGGGGAGGTCATGTACAGCCTCTCCAGGCCAAAATCCAAACCGTTTTGGATTGGATACCTCCTACTACCCAGACACAGGTCAGGGCATTCCTTGGTCTCACGGGGTACTATCGAATATTTGTTCAAAATTATGTGACCATTGTGGCTCCTCTGAAAGAACTTACTTCTAAGAAGAGGCCAAAGAAAGTACAAAAGCCCTTTGACACTCTGAAAGAGGCTATGGGGGATATTCTCAAGAACGGGCGATAATGATCGCCAACCTAGGTTAACGCAATTTTACATAACGCCGTCTATCGCGAGAAACTAACGCCGTGTTAATGGCGTATTCTCAACATGCCGGCAACAGGCCATAGTATCCAGATAACGCATCAAATGTCCGCGTTAAAATTACCGGGACGCCGATAAAAAAGGAAACCCGAACGTGAAAAAAGTGGCGATCGGCCCAACAGCGAAAAAAAATATCAGTGATAAGCAGCGCCAGGCTTGCTGTTCCCACGTCAGGCGGGAAAAATCACCATAAAAGCTGCAACAAAAAAAAATAACAACTGAGAAGCACCATGCAGGAAGCTGGAGCAACTACAGAGGCCAACAACTGCAGCACAGCCAGCAGCTTTGTCTGCGGAGGGATGTTGGTTGTCCGCTGTGTTGGTACCGTCAGCCTGTGGGCAATGTGGGTCAGGATGCGGAGGATGGTTGACCTTTTGAGCCTGTAGTGGGCAATGACATCCTCTGGCGTTAAGTCTCTGAGGCTGGTGCGTTTTCGGAAGGTCCGATGTCTTGTTCTGCGCTGCCTCGGTGGCAGTCCGGGGGGGGGGTGGTCCTGGGGGTGGGAGTGGTCCTGGGGGTGGTGGCGGTGGGTGTTGTGGCCCTCTTGGGTCTCCAAGCTGCATGATTAGTAGCTCCATGGCATCTGTTGGTCTTCAGATGTGGCTCTGGGCTGGGCTCCCTTTATACTGCAGGTTTTCGCCCTACTTAAGACCAGAAAAAAGCAGGTCTTAAGTCCCTGCTGCTAACGTGCCTTATCGCCTTTTTTTGGACCACATCGCCGATCTGGCTGGTCATTGAGAATATGGCAAAGTGGTGTTATCGTGAGTTTTTGCACGGGAACGCCTACTCTGCATATGATTAGCGTTATTTGTCGGTGTCAGCCTTGGCGATGTTTTTAGCGGCAGCTATCGCAGGTAAACTGACGATGTCGGCTGTTAGCGCAGGCTTGTGAATAGGGCGATAAATCTATCTCCACTTTCGTGGCGGAAAAGTGCCGCTAATTCGGCGATGAGTCCTTGAGAATATACCCCTATGTGTTCAGCACAAGTGTTACTGGCCCCTGACTACACAAAGGAATGTGTGGTTCAGACAGATTCTAAGGAACAAGAGATTGGGGCACTGTTGGCAGGGGTTAATGAGGAGGGCCTTGATCAGCCAGTTGCCTTTATTTGCAGGAAACTACTGCCCAGAGAGCAAAGATGGAGTGACCTTGAGAGGGAAGCCTTTGCTGTGGTTTGGAACCTACAAAAGCTGAGACCATGCCTGTTTGGTACTCACTTTCATGTTCAGACTGACCACAGACCACTCAGGTGGGTCATGCAGATGAGGGGGGAGAATCCAAGCTATTGAGGTGGACCATTTCCCTAAAGGGGATGGACTTAACAGTGAAACACAGACCTGGGAATGCCCATGCCAATGCTGATGGACTTTCCAGGTTTTTCCTCTTAGCTGATGAGGACTACCAAGGTGTAGGTTAGTATACATCACCTTTAGTTTCAGGGGGCATGCTAGAAAGTCTTCATTTTGCCCTGTTCACCCCTGTTTGTTGCTGAATTATACTGGTGTTAACTGACTCTGACTGTACCCTGGGCTCTGCTAACCAGGGCCAGTGCTATGTGTGAAAAGGTACATGTAATAGGGTACACTTACAATTGGTAATGGCAGACCCTCTAAGTCCCTAATAGATAATAGGGCCATGGGGTGCAAACTACCTATAAGTCCCTAGTATATGAGAGGGCATGGAAGTTTAAAGGCCCAGCAGATTTCCTGCACTTGCATATGTGCTCTGCTGTGTGCCTGCTGTCCTTTAAAGGCAGTCCTGCTTTACAGCCTGTCTTTAAAAGTAAATTCTCACAATTGGTATTGACAAGTAATATAAGTCCCTAATATGTAATAGGGCATGGAAGTTTGGAGGCCCAGTAAGGTTTTTGCAATTGCATATGTTCAATGCTTAGTGCCTGCCTTCAGTTTAAAGGCAGCTTGGCTTTGAGGACTGCCTTTAGATGTAAAATGTGTTCAAACTCGAATATGGTGGTACGTGAACTTAAAAAGTGATCATCTGCCTTATCTTTACATATTGGGTACCCCCATAGTATCCCCTGTGTGTCCCAGGGTAATTATAAACAGGGGCCTTATGAGAGATGTTCTACATGCCCTGGTGAGGGAAAAACTGCCCATTTCATTTTACCCCATTGTAGATATGTAGCTTCATAGGCTAGAAATTGCTAGGAAGGAAGTAATATATCATTCAAGGACTTAAAAGATTGGTTTTGATAAATTCAACAACTTGCCACTGGGGAATTTCTCATAACTAGTACAGAAGAGAAGCTATGAACTTTTCTCTTCTGTAAGCCAAACCCCAGCTGTCTAGTGGTCTCTGCTGATTTGTCAGCCTTCACAGGCTTAGCTAGGCTTCTTTGATTAGGTGATAAGTGGCTGATGGAGAGAACTCTGCACTTGGGGAGGATGGATCCTGCAGATAGGGCTGGGTAAACCAAACTGAGCTCAATGAGAGAGAAGATCAGTGAGGAATGCCAGGCCCACCTTCCCCCACATCCTGTACCCCAGCAAGATGGCAGGTCTAGAACAGGAATTTGCAGAGGTCAGGGGGAGGAGAGCTAATTAAATGAGCCACACTGTGGGTTGGTTTAGCTAGCTCTTACTCCTCTGGTGAGATTTCATCCATGTTGGATTTTGGAAGATACCACACTTTGGAGAAAGTTGTCATGCTTTTGGGCAGCATCCAGCATCTCATTGGACAGATGTGCCCCCTGCTTTTTGCCAAAGAACACTGAATAAATATTTGAGAGCTGTATAGTCTCTACGATCTGCTGCCTGAATCTACTAGGAAAAGAAGGACTGCCCTCCTGGAATCTGAATTTGTACCCAAAGGCCTGCACTCGGAATGACTGCGCCTGCTGCACAATTTGGTACTACAGCCCTGGGGACTGTGCCTTGCTTCAAGAAGTAATAAGGAGTGGACTCCCTGCAGCTGCAGATTAACAGGGCCCACCTGCATCATCTCTACCAATAGTTACTATCCTTGAGTGTGTCCAGTGGGCCTCTAAGTATTTGACCAGGTGCATTGCTGGAATAGTAGTCCAGACCTTCCAGAGACAATCCAGGAGATTCCAGACCTTTGGATTTGTGCTTTGAACACTTTGAACCTGCAAGGACACCTCCAGAAAGCACCTCCTGACGATTGGAGAACTTTGCAGAATGTTTAGGGAAAAGCTCCATAAAATGACCGACCCGACCTGGAGAGTCAAGCCAACTACTTTTAACCGCGACCTGGGTAGGAGTTCAGGTTCATCTCGCTGAAATCTGCAGAGCTCCACACTTCCAGGATTTGACTGGGGCCTCATGTAAAGTCAAGTCAGTGAGCCCTCTCCGAATCTGGCCTGCTGGGAGGGTCAAGTGCCATCGAAAGAGAGTGAAGGTAAGATTTTTATCGGGGTCTCCTGCTTAGTGTATCCGACCAGGGCTCCCCTGGGGTTGACCCCAAACTTTGACATTGTGTGTTGTGTCTTACTTATTTGATGTTTCCCATTGAAAGTAGAGAGGGGCTGTACTTCAGGTTCGTTGCACCATTATATATATTTATACTCTGCCCAATATCTATGTTGGCAAGTGCGGTATCTCATTGCCTCAACCCTTCTTTTTCCTTGTTGTCTTACCTATTTGATTTATTGGTGTTTTCAAATGGTTTACACTCCTGTTTCCTATGTTAAGCCTATCTGACTCCCAAAGGGGGGACAGCGTCACCCCGCCTGCTGAAAGAGCAGAAGGTACATGCATCACTACTATTTTATACAGGCCGCGGCACAGGCTAGAGTGTGAACCTGAGGGCGGGGCTGATCGCAGCATCAGGATTCCTTTGTGAAGTTGGCTTCCAGTGCGGAGTGTGCATGTTGGATTGGCTGGCTGTCTTGCGATGGCCAGACCGACATGCGCATATCAGACTGTACAAATAACAGCGTTGTTAACCTGCCAGGGATTGCAGGCATAGGCACCTAGGCTCAAAAGGAGCGCTAGGTTAGCCTACTCAATTCAATCCTTGCACTTCTCTCACAGCATGAGAGCAGCTCCAGGATTGGTTAGGTTCGCATTGGCTATGGCAACTTGAACCACTTTCCTTCACTGTGGTCCAACAGCAAAGCAGCATACACAAGCCTCTGCTCAACACTTCCAGCAGCTAGGAGATTTAGGGGTATATTATCAAGAAACGGCGTTAAAATTATCACTGCTTTGGCGGCAGAAAACTGCTGCTAAAGCGGCGATAATGGGCTTGATAATATGCCCTTGAGAATTCCAATAGAAGCCCATGTTCTGGTGTCAACATGGGCTTCTATTGGAATTCTCAAGGGCATATTATCAAGCCCATTATCGCCGCTTTAGCGGCAGTTTTCTGCCGCTAAAGCGGCGATAATTTTAACGCTGTTCTTGATAATATGCCCTGTGTGTTTCTCTGGTTAGCAGCTGCTCTTGCCGCCGGGTGGAAACAGTTATCTGCGGGCACCAGCCAGCATAGGATAATGACAAGATGCTCCTAACCAGACACTGAGAGCAAAGCCTCAGCTTAGAACTTTGACTTTGTCATCCATAAATATACTCTCTGGCATCAAAGCTGGGAATGTCTGTGCATAAATAAACAATGCCAAATGTGTGGAGAAGTGTGGCTCAATGGTTAGAGCGGCAGACCCTGATGCAGAGATCTGGCCCGGGACCAGGGTTCAATTCCCGCCTCGGCGGGTCTTGGGCTCAATTTCCTCGGACCTGATAATTCTCGCCTCGGTGCCTATTCTAATCATGGGTCCCACTCTGCAACTCTGGGCAATAGCTTGCTTAATCTCCACAATGGCCCCAACAGCGCTGGGATGCCTGGCTTCACCCTGGGAGTGGACATTTCACAGGGAAAAGCCAGGAAGGGTTCCACAGCGGTATGCGTACAGCGCCTGGACACCCCTTTGGGGGTATGGGTGCGCTTTACAAGTACAAATTTCATTTCCTGTCATAGAAAGCATTCCTAGCTGTAACAAGATCTTTAGGAGGCCTGGGAAGGTCGGCCCGCCAGGATCAGTGCCAGCAGCAGCAAGCTACGCTCTGGCCCGGCTGCCACCAGGTGCTCCTCAGTGGCAAGCAGCTTCTGCCACCGATCTGGCTGCAGCCTTAGTGAGTGCAGAATGGTGGTCCTCTCTGCTCCAGGAAAAGCAGGCGACCGTCAGTACTGGGGCTTTAAGGCCCATGACAGACAGAGGGCCGCACGCCAAATGAATGCGTGTCATTTAGCAGGCTGGGGCTCACAGTGTTGATGTACTGTAATATACAAGGCAGGTTCTGGGAATGCCTAGGTGAGCTGTTGACATTTCAATTCATTAAGGAACCAAAAAAGTTGCAGAATATTTCCTAACTCCTGAGAATTTCAGAATGTGCAACACACTGATCATGTTGTAAAGGGTGAATACATGATTGCATTTTAAATTTAAACCAATTACTGTAGCCGAAAAGGTATTCTGTAGCTTTATTTCTGAAAGTTTAAAATTATTAATATGCATGTGTGAAATACTGCTGCTCTAGCTTTCAACAGTGTTAGCAGGTGATTACATTTTTGGAAGAAGCATATACTTTATCGTTTCAAATTATCATTGCAATGTGGCTAGCGATGCTCAAATTTGCCATGAATTGCACAAGAGCGATTACATAAATCTGCGAGTCTCTCTTTCAACTCATTTAATCATCAGACATTTTATAAAGCAGCGAGTTAGCGTAGGAAGGTAGAAGTGCACTGTCCAGGGGTATGGCTGGAAATATGTGAAAAGCTGCTGCTGTGGTCAACATATGGCGAATCAATGAATCTGCAAAATGTGCTCTATTTATCTCCAAAAACGTTACATTTTCCTAGTTGCCCATACTACTCAAATGCATATGGTTTTGCAAAGGCTCAGAAATGTGTCTCCCTTTTCATGGTGAAAAATGTTCCTCACAACTTGCAATCATGACCCTGGGATTATATTTTATCAGGCCTTTGTGTTTCCTCAGCGCACTTTCAGGTCACAGGCCAAAGGCGTCCTGTCCATCGGACAGATACAGTGCTCCCTTTGTACCTAGATCACCCCTGAGCAGGTAGGAGGCCTAGTTGGCCTCTTTATAATTTTGGATAATTTTATTTCATTAATGTGAGGCAGTTAAAATTGAACACCTTGATCTGCCTGGACACAATAAAGCGCTTAAGTGGCCGCGCTTTAAATCACAGTCCAATATTTACTCGGAATCCAAGACGGGTTCACAGGGAAGCCACAAATTGAATTGAGTTCTGCTGCAATCAGCCCAAACTGATGGTCAATTCTTTGGAAATCTTTTAGCCGAGCAGCGTACCATCAGAGCACAGGCCAAAAGTGCAAAACCACTGTTTTTTTCCAGCTGTCCTCACCCTAATGACAATGCTATTAGTGAGTTGTTGTACACCATATATGTGGCCTAGTTTCTTATGATACCTTAAGCAGCATTATATTCTGTGAAATCATACATAAGTTGTCTTTTACAGACCATATCCTGTACTTGCATATTTTAAAGTGCACTTATATGTGAAAATGAAGAACGGTGAGGCTTGCTAAAATAAAATATTTGACTAGGAACACACAGTTTGGTCAAGTGGGGAAGCCGGCATTGATCAGAGGATTTCTGCTTTTAAATTATGCAGTTCAGACCTTGGGACCATGTGGCTGCCTTGCTTGTGCCGTGAAAGTTGGAAAGAGCTTTACAGCACCACTTTCAAAAGTCACCAGCCGCCACTACATCCTACAACATTTCTTCCTAGAAATCTACAAAGCATGGCAGATTTTTTGGCTCCAACTGAAAATTAGGTGCAGATGACCAAGCAAGGTACAGACCCATCACCCACCTCCCATTTATTGAAAAAAATAGAAAAAACAGAAGCTATACAACAATGAGTCAACATCAATCAATTTCTCAATGGCTAACAGTCATGGGTTAAGTCACAGCTCATCACTTAGAATGCTCCCATAAATTTTGAAGTTGGCTGGCTCCTCACTTCGGACGAGGGCGACCTTTTCCTCCTCCTTCCACTCAGAATCAGGTAATCAAGCCCTTAACATTTCTTCATTGCTTATTTCAACACCATTTGCCTAACTAGCGTTTGATTCACAACATGGGATACAATTGTATTCATAAGCCATTAAAATATCCATAAAAGGTAAAACAAAGATGACATAATTTGAAAACCACATAACCAAAAATCGGCAATAGGACAGAATGAGAGGTAATTGATATAACAGAAAAGAGGGGCGTTATGGTTAAATAAGTTAAGTGAATCAGATTAAAAGAAAATCAAGGGAGTTTGCAGTAAGATGCTTAATGACACAATCATTCGCCCGTTTAAATCTAAGGAAAGGGTGATTGCTTTTTGTTCGACTTTAGTCCTGATCCAAACATTTCTCTAGATCTGGATCTAAGATAAAAGTAATATTACACTGAATATTTATTATTATAGACTCATTAGACCATAGATCAGAGACCTCAAAAGAGGGTACAGTATGAAACTTTAATTCAGGGTCCTGTGTCTTTGATCAGAGGAACTAGTGTAGGAATATAATGAGAGACCCAACATGTTTAAGATGTGAATTTGCTCTTTATAAAAAGGACACGGTGGACTGAAGTTTCCATTGAGTTCTGTCTTTGGTCAGGGCAAGAGTAATTTCATATTTATTTATTCCTTTGAGCGTGTAAACTTACATTTTCTGTACTTCTAGTAGGTAGGTCATCTCTTCTCTCATCAATTTGTTCACTTTGTGGGTCTTCACCTGTTGCTTGTCATACCTTGGTGTTACTACACTGTTTGTCATTCCTGCCATTCAAGACAGACAGTTTACCCCTTCAATAGTGAATGGGACTGGTTTTATGACATTCCTGACTCCGATGGTAGCATGTGGGGTTACAGTTACTGTGTGCAAGGATCATCTCCTTGAAACTCCGTATGTTGTAATTTAACGGTTGACATCATCCAACTTCACATTTATCCATCCTTGTTTATGGTGTGGCTTAACAGTGCAGCGGTCGCTAGACAATTAAGTGAGCATCACCAGGAGAGAGGGGCTTTGCCCACATGTTGGGAGACATATTGACAGGATTTGATTGGGCAGAAATTGTTTACTTACTTGGAAAGAGCTCCTGTATAGCACTCCTATGGGCTGTTGGTGGGTTTCCTTTCCTCTAATATGGCCACCTCGGTAAAATGTGATGACGCAGTGACATGCAAGGGAAAAACTTGACAATGCTGCATATTTATTTTTTATTGCCACCACCATGTTTCACATTTCAAAACTAATTCTTTGTACATTCTTTCCATACATAAGCTGTCCGTTACTTTATTAGGCTGGCCGTGACTTCAGCCTGTGACAAAGCTATCTGTTGCTAATGTTATCATGAATGTAAATTTTTCCTTAATTTCAGCTCTTCCAGGTCCCTTACCAGTCTATCCTACTATTGAATATATTCTGAGGGTTATTTGGGTGGAAGGGTCCGGTAAGGTTCTAAGGCGACCTAGGATAAAAGAATTTTCAGTTCTATTAAGGATACAGAGGTGATGGTTTTGCTTTTCAATCTTTAGTGAAATTTTCACAGCAGCCTATAAAACAATTAAAACAAGCTACATTTCCCATATAACCAACCACCAATAGGAACATACATCTACCTTGATCAACCCAAGGCACTTCAACTCCTCCTCTTTCTTTCCTCAGTCTGACAAAAGAACAACCAATCGGAAAGCAAATAGCGCTCTTAGACTAACAAAGTCACTCAAGTTCCAGCAAGGAGAAAAACATCTGGAACTCCTCCAACATTGAGTCTAACTGGATATTGAAAAAAAACTGGCCCTTTAGCCCTCAAGGATGCCAACTCCTGACAAACCACAGGACAGGACCTGTTGCATGGCACCATGCCCCATGCCCATGTCATCTCTCCAGTTCAATTCAATCCTGCTGCTGCTCAGTACCTGGAATGATAAAATACGGGTTAACGTCCATCACACAGTTCCAATGCACATAACAGGGATGGCCAGCAATTGATCATAACCAAACAAGACAGATAATCCTAGCCTCCGTCTCCTTAGTAGAATTAAAACATCTTGTCGCAACAACTAGCAAATGCTTTATTCTATGTCAGGCCCGGAGGCTCAGATTATGCTTGATTAAAGCGTATCCACCACCACTGATGACACAGTGGATCAAGGTTTATAAAAAACTTTTCGAAAGTAGAATCAGAGGACCAATAAGCTGCCCTCATAATGTTCTTCAATTTAGAGCGTAACAGAAAAGTTTTTGACACCATTGCATCCCTGACCGAGTGCACTCCAAAAGTACTTACATCAATCCTGACTTCTGCCATAAGCCACATGATCCATCCTGCCAGATTAGCTGATGATCGAAAGAAGAAAAACAAGGGAACCCTACTCACTGAGGAACCAGGGTAATTATGCAAACAAGAAAACAGCGGTTCCTGTGGAATAGTATAGTTATATATAAATGCAACAATACGTAATCGCAATACAAGGGTTTGAAGTGATATCAGAAAGAAAAAACCACATACACTAATGGTTTTGTTGACATATATATGTATTACTCAAAATAATAAGCAAAAAATAGGCAATCGTGCGAGGTGTCCCAAGTGTTACATGAACCTAAAAATATGTGACAATTAGTGACAGTATTTACACGGTTTCAAGGATTCTTTCTAAAGAAAGTGACCATGACTGAATTTATACAAAGATGCATAGCAGCTATATACAATCATAAGTGCTGGATCAGTGGTTCACTTTCATCTTTACTGTCGACGGCGTTTCGACCCTTTATAGAATGTAGGGTCTCATCAGGACCTATAGTTATAGGGACATCTGGAATTTCAATTGCTCAGCTGAGTGAGGGGAGTGTGCCAACCGTGGGTATAATGAAAAGGGAAAGGTACTCACAGGGAAACCCAGCCGGGTTCCCTGGTGAGGGTGTAGGCTGGCGATCAAAGGACAAGACGGCGCTGATGCTAGTGATATATCTCGGCGGTTGTGAGCTGGAAGTAGTGTAGGAACTCAATGTGTGGGTCAAGCATCCGTCTGCTTGACCCACAGCAAGCAGACGGATGCGGTCTTGCTGGTAACACGTAGCATTGTCACGTGCCTCATGGAATTCTATCCCTATTTAGGGATCCTGGTAATAGCCTAAAAGTGATGCGGACCACCTGCCGCGGTTCTACTCCTATTTTCCTATCCTTAGTGGACTACAAGCCACACATTGAGTTCCTACACTACTTCCGGCTCACAACCACCGAGATATATCACTAGCATCAGCGCCGTCTTGTCCTTTGATCGCCAGCCTACACCCTCACCAGGGAACCCGGCTGGGTTTCCCTGTGAGTACCTTTCCCTTTTCATTATACCCACGGTTGGCACACTCCCCTCACTCAGCTGAGCAATTGAAAGTCCAGATGTCCCTATAACTATAGGTCCTGATGAGACCCTACATTCTATAAAGGGTCCAAACGCCGTCGACAGTAAAGATGAAAGTGAACCACTGATCCAGCACTTATGATTGTATATAGCTGCTATTCATCTTTGTATAAATTCAGTCATGGTCACTTTCTTTAGAAAGAATCCTTGAAACCGTGTAAATACTGTCACTAATTGTCACATATTTTTAGGTTCATGTAACACTTGGGACACCTCGCACGATTGCCTATTTTTTGCTTATTATTTTGAGTAATACATATATATGTCAACAAAACCATTAGTGTATGTGGTTTTTTCTTTCTGATATCACTTCAAACCCTTGTATTGCGATCACGTATTGTTGCATTTATATATAACTATACTATACTATTCCACAGGAACCGCAGATTAGCTGATGAGGAAGGGCTAATTTGTTTTGCAGTGCAATCAACCAGTGGCGCTTATCTGCTATTGCGGAGGAGCATCGCCCCACTGCTTTCAAGTAGTGCGAGACGAGAAGTAGAAACATAAAATGATAATAACTTTGAGTTATTATCATTTTATGCTTGTGCTGCTTTGCGGGCGGGCAGGTGGGCGGGCTGCTCTTCTCTCGGAGCTGGGCAGGGGAGGAATAGTTTGCCCACTCCTAAGTGCGCAATGACTGTTTGGTTGGCCCTCTGGGGCCGCCCAAACCAGTCATGTGCACTTTCCCCGTTCTCCATGCAGGCTGCATTACAGCTGGCATGGAGAACATGCCCAGGCCCCCATGCCCGGGTTGAGCGTCGAACCAGAATACTCAAAACCAATCACAATGCTGCATTGCAGTGTTGTGATTGGTCAGGGGAGCCTGAGTGCCTACCAATCACAACGCTGCATTGCAGCATTGTGTTTGGTCAGTGGGGCCTGGCTGTGCTTTCTGTTCCTTGAGGAGAGCAAGAGCAGAGACGTGGGGTCTGACGGGAAGGTATGTTAATTTTTATTTTAAAAAAAAAATGTTCTTATGCACACCCTCGCGCGACCACCCGCACCCCCCACCCCGAGTCCACTACCCCCGCCAACCCCCGCCCTACCAGCCATGCTGGTCGCCACTGCAATAATAGCTGCTTTCAAACATTGGAGAATGCACAATTTAGGTTTATCAGGAAAACTGGGTGATGCAACACATTTTGAAAAGGTTTTCATAAATTTACAAATCTGAAAAGACACCCATTCAGTGTCCGGCTGAAGCATATCGCTTATGGGTACCAGAGGGCAAAGACCGCTGGATGAAGATCTCAACTTGTCATGACAGGCCAGGCAGGAGCCAGAGGCCCCTGAAACTCCCCAGGCCATGAGTTGTAGGGACCAGTCCAGAATCAGAGGATGAAGCATCCCCACAGGGTCAGTCAGAACCTCTGGAAATGAAGGAAGACACATCGGGGAATCACATGACAGCTACATCATACTTGGAAACCAAATTTGCCCTCCACACTGCAGTCAAATGAACCAGGTTTGCATTTCTGCCTTCTCACCAGAGCGACAAACCTTGGGATTATCAGGAAAGGAGTAAACGCATAGTGGAGATCATTGATCTAGTCCAGCAAGGAACGGCTCTGTCGCTAGGGCCAGAGAATCCGGCCTCCAGCTGAAGAATTATGCCATCTGTTTCTTGAGCTGAGGGGCAAAGAGATTTATCTGAGATGGGCCAGAAAGATCCTGAAGATATTTAAAGTGATTAGGATACAACCTCCAATCACTGACATCTCTCAACAATCTGGAATTCCAATTAGCTGCTACAGTGGACCGACCAGGCAGATACAGGACCACCATCACTGAAATTTTACCCTGGAGGCAATAATGTAAAAAAGTGTTGCCAAACTCCACCTACATTCTCGCCCTTGTGATTATCAACTTGTTGATGTAAAGAACCAGCAGAACATTTTCCATCCGAAGTATACAACAACTTGACTTCTGGTGGGACAAGGTTTTGATGGCGATGGAGCCCACCAAGAATTTTAGGCAGTTGATGTGAAGACTCAACCCCTCTGCTAACCAGAGACCTCTGGTGGATATTAGGCAGTACCTGGCTCCCCAGCCCCACTTGCTGGTATCTGACTCAATGATGAACACAGGTTGGGAACCAAACATCTCCTTGCCATTCCACGCCTCCATGTGCTCCAACCACCAGGACATCTTGGCTTAGGTCTCCTGAGATAAGCGAACCCTGTCTGCGTAAGAGAACCCTTTTTGAAGGGGCTGGATCTTGAAATGCTGAAGCTCTCTGTAATGGAGTGAACCCGGGATAATGGTGTGAATGGATGAAGCCAGTGGTCCCATCACTCTTGCTACTTCTTTCTAGGACACCAACCCTCTCAAAATCCTCCACAAATCCTGTTTTACACCTCGATTTTCTGGGTTTGTAACAATATTTGCGCCATCACTGAATTGATCCTGAAGCTTAGAAATCCCACAGACTGAAATGGAGCAACACAGACTTGTTCTCATTGAGGTGAAAACCTAACTGGTGAAGCAAATGTATGGTCCAGGACAAATGGGTCAGGAAGAGGGACTTGTTCTGCACCATGAGGATGAGATCATTTAGGTAAATTATGATGGGCACGCCAGAGTTTCTACAACCGGTTACATCATCATGGTGTCGCACCAAGGGGCCAAAGATAGGCCAAATGGCACAGCTGCATTTTTGTACCACCAGTTGCACCACTGGAATTGAAGGAACCACTGGGGGTGGGGGGAAATTTTGGAATGGTCAGGCAGGCATCTTTTAGAAGTGGACTACCCAATCATTCTCTCTGAGAATGTCTCTGAGTTAAAGGATCCAATGATTGAACTTCTTCAGGTTCAATGCCAACCTGTAACCTCCTCCTCCGTTTGTATATCAGCAAAATAGTGCTGCATAAATCTCTTTGATGGGGAGATGTCAGATCATTTGCTGCATTGCACAGCAAATCCTGATTCTCCATATCTCTAAAGGTCCTTTCACGTAGAGAAAAAGACAGTTGTCTGGGATGAAACTGTTGTATGGGAGAACCATTAAATTATATTTGGAACCACTGACTGTCTGTAGACTAAAGCATCTTGGATTATCAGGGACTAGTTATGTAGGAAGAATCGAATACGACCCCTCCCCCAAACAACCCCCAAAGAAGGAATCAGTCTCACCTGGAATGGAAGCTTGTGATCCAAACTGGTTGCCAGCACGTAAGCCATCCCTGCCATATCTGTCCCGGTGGTAGAAGGACCATTTAGGGAAGAGGGTGCATCTGCAGAGTCTTGCCAGCATCCTTCTCACCGATTGCCAAAGGCTCATGGAGGACTGCCCCAGTCATGCCAGCCTCCTCTTCGACAATTGCAAAGGCTTATGGTGGACCTTAGAAAAAGGACCGGCCCAGCAATTTCCCTGGAACTTTACATCATCTAGGGCTCCCTCAAGCACCTCCTGCCCCCATGAATATTATTGCACCGTGGTCCCCTGAAGCACATCATCATGTGATTTATTTGATACACACCACCATGTGCTGTTTTAATGCCCATCACCCTGGTCCCACACCCTGTGCTGTTCTAATGCCCATCACCCTGGCCCCACACCCTGTGCTGTTCTAATTCCCATCATCCTGGGCCCAGTTGATGAAAATCACCCTGTGGCTCTTGCTGTACATGATTCAACGCCCTTTTGCAAGTGCAGCATGCGTGCCAGATGTTGTGTATTAATAGTTTGAAACACTATTACAAATGTCAAACCTTTTTGCATCTATCCACTCTTCTGCATCCATCTATCAACCAATCCACTGCTGCATGCATCCAATATTCACTTGTGTCTGCCTGTTCCCACATCCACATTGAGCCTGTAGGTGTTATCTGTGTATACTGGTGCTTGTACATGCTATTTCTTTGTGAATCCAAATAGAGCACACAATATGCACCATTACTTCAAAGATCACATAAATGTGAAACAAGCCAAACACTTTGGCTTTTCCAGTGCACTCCTACTCGTACTCCATCGACTAAGTCACTCATCCAGGCATTGATACATCCAATGAGCCAGCCTTAAAATCATTCTTGCAATCATACTCGCGCAAAATACAGAATATCACACATATCGCCAGTCATTGTAGAAGCAAGTTCAAGAACAAGTCACACCTATTGGCTTTGTCAGTGTTCTTTCAAATATTTAAGAGAGGCAGTCTCAGTCATGGAACAAGGGTGCAACAGCATGTCCCTTGCCCTGACACCTCTAAGTTTGGCATAGAGATTGGTGATGAAGGGGAGACTGTGTTTGGTGACTCCAGAATTTCACTGGCATTCCCCTGGCTCCCATGAGAAGTGGGAGGAACAGGGCATAAGAGCAGACCATCCTCTACCATTTCACTTCTACTGTCTGTCAACTACCAGGAGACCAGATTGAAGTGGCAAATCAGCCTAAACACCAGATTCAAAACCTGTTTTTTCATTTGTTTAACGTAAGAATAGTGAGATAAACCAAACTGGTTTTCACTGTTCTGATGGCAGAGAAGTGAATAACCGGCAATTGAACACAGCATTAAAGATAATGATTTCCAATGCAAGCTAAACACAACAGTATATACACAATGTATTTTGTTTTTGATGTTCACATCACAGTCAACATTTTATCAAAATAATAATTAGCACATACTCTTTTTGCCACATTTTCTCCTGATTGTTTTTGAATTGGACGAATGGATGCGGTGGTCCTTAACACTTCTTGTTTTCAGAGATCTTCTACAAAACGGTGGATAAATGGTTAACATTTTCAGAAGTTGGCCGTGGTTATAGCCTTTTATTCGACAATACAGTAATTTAATTAACGGCACATGTCTTATTGTCTATATATGTTTATTTTATTTTCAAAGTTAATACAGCAATAACTCATTGTCAATATTTTGAGAAAGGAATTGAAAAAAATCTAGGGGCATATTAGCAAGAAGAGGCGATAATCATCGCTAACCCTGCTTAGCGTGATTTTTTTATCGCTGGCTATCGCTGGAATATATCGCCACGCTAACGCTGTATTAGCAACGATTAGCGCTATGGCGATGAATATTCCAGCGATAGCGGGGAAATAGGCCAACATCGCTGAAAAACCAGCGATGTTGCATGGAGAAGGGAGAACACCTTGCTGATACGACCCTGTGGTCGTATCAGCATAATCCACCCCCATGTTAGGTATGGCTAACACCTGCTAATTGCAGGTGTTAAATAAATGGCGATGACCCGGTTAGCGCGACTTTTCACGTCGCTAACTGGGGCCATGGCCACCTTGCTAATAGGCGATAGGCCTGTTAGCGAGTGTTTCCCAGGTTTGTTCGTCGGGAACGCCCACTTTGCATGTCATTAGCGATAAATATCGCTGACATGCAAAGCGGTAAAAACGGGCGCTAATGCCCGCAAACTGTCGCTAACTGCTGTTAGAGACAGTTTGCTGATAGGGCGATATAAATATCGCCGCTTTAGCGGCAAAAAGTGCCGCTAAAGCGGCGATAGTGCCCTTGCTAATATGCCCCCTAATTTTGTTTAAACGTTTTGTTTCTAGATAACCTGGGGGGCATTTAATCAGGCTCAATTGAGAACAAATACAGTGCAATGGTTTCATGAGCTCTTGGTCGGCGAAGAGGTCACATGCATTTGGAGCAGATGTCTTCATCTAAGCTACACCAGATATTGTATATTCCTTATAAATGTGAATTATCTCATCGTCTCAATGTATCACAGGTTCCATGCTCAACACAGACGTCAATTCACGGGAACGTTAGGGATAGCGGAAATGACATCACAAACCCTTGGACCAACGATGACATCACAGAGCTCCCTTGCTCCACCGTTTTCTGCTTAACATCCTCTAGTTTGCTGCTCATGTGGCGCTAGAATGTCAGGGGTAGAAAAGGGCAAGCTAGGTGTACCAACTGCTATCCCTGTCACCGCCGAATTGATGACCGCAATTGCTCAAATAACAGGAAGTTGGCAGTTTTGAGATACAGGTAACAATTCATATGGAATATTCCACATTGACAAAACATTGCATTACGTTTGCCGAAATAATGCGCCTGTTCCTGAAATACTTTTTAATGTTGCATGACGCAGATGCAATAGTTCCATTTCCCATTCTGGTCCTGAACCCAAGTTGCTGTTAATGCTCATATGGATAAAATAAAGGGGGGGGGGGGGGCGGTATACAAGTTACTGCAGATACAAAAACCAATGAGACAAAAAAGCAGCAGATGAAAACAACCTGGACCCATATTACTTATTGGGCACTCTGTTACTGTTTGTGCTGAACTTTTAACTGGACACATCTGGCGCAGACCGAGGCAGTTGTTGTGTCCTGCGAGACACGTTCTAGTGTCTCGACAGGCACAGAGTTAGTAGCCACTCCCCTATGGGAGTGGGCACGCTTGCACCCCACATGCATCCCTCACAGGCGTCACGAGTGACGTGAGCCTGTTAATAAAAGGGCCCGGGTGCACGTGCTCGTGGCCAGTTTCCCACTACACCAGTACCGTGTCTGTGTGGTCATTATTTAGTTATGTGGGCCTAGGGCCCGCCAACATTACATTGGCGACGAGGGGGCTGTGCCTGTGCGTGCAGCAGCCCAGCAAATTAGGAAAAGGGGGAGAGTGTTGCCCTGTCTAGGGCACCCCCTGTGAGGAGGCGCCTGACGCGTCCGATAGCCCACGGGGCGTGTGAAGAGCCCCGAGGGTGGAAGAGGTGATCGGGAGCTCACCCCGCACCTGCGATGTCCGAGAACATAAGGCGGCATCCGATCCGACCGCAGTGAGGAAGGCAAGAGCCCCGTGCGGCGTGTAAAGGAGACGGTGGCCTGCCCCTGCAATCAGCCTGCTGAGGCACAACCGAAGCTGAGCGGGAGCCCACCCCGCACCGAAGAGTCTGCTGCGGTGCCATCCGGCATGAAATTAGCACCCAGTGATGGCGGAAGTGTAAGGCGAGCGGGGCCGAACTGCCAAGACGCCGGCCGCCGCTGTGAGCTACCCGACGTGAGGGACGCCGGAGCAGAGATTGGGCGTGAGGTGAGCCCTTGGGGCAAGAGCAGTGCAGCCTGATACAGCACCCCTACCGGCGGTAAGAAGAGCACCCAAATGGCATGTTGTTAGCGTTAACACCACCCCGCCCCGCGCAGCGAGTGAAAAGTGAGGCTGCAGCGGTAAGGCGAGCGAGGAATGAAACCGCGCCTGGCCAGCGGCCAACTGGGGCGGCAAAAGTTGAAGTGCCCAGGAAAGCGGGACGAAGTACTGAACCAAAGCGAGTGCGGCAGCTGAAGACACAGTGAGTGGCTGGCCGCCGCATTAACTCCACGAGACTGCGGAGGCCTGTGTGTTTCACCCTCCCTCCCTGCGCCGCCTGAATTAAAAATAAAAGGCTTACCGGGAGACGGAAAGCGGTGCTGCTGTCCGGCGAGAGGGCCTCCAGCGGTGTGCATCGGGAGCAATTATCAGTGCCAGTACCCCGCCCATGACGGGTGAAGCGAGGCCCGCAGCGTATGCAGAGCTCCTGCGACCGTTCCAGGCTCTGGCAATGTGGATGCATCACCGGCAGCATTAATTGAGGCACTGCAGCTTGAGGGCATCGGGTGCAAAAAAGGCAGCACCCGCCATGAGTCGCCCTCCATTCCTCTGCCCCCAACGACGCCTGCGAGACCAGGACAAACGGCAGCACCACGGAACCAAGCGAGTTTCCAGACAGAAGGTCCCATAGTTAGCCCTGCAGCGCCACCTAGTGGCCATCTAGCTGTAACGCACCCACTCAACAAATAAAGTGCAACAGAATCGGGAAAGAGTGACTGGGGAGCACAGAGAGAGGCAGTTCCAGGCTGCTGAAGAGAAGCAAAAGGGGGAGAAAGACTGGATACTGCAACAAGGGAGTCCATACTGCAGCAAGAGACTGATGCATCCAGCAGAGAGCCCCAACAAGCTCAAAGTTGCCGAGCCACGGCAGCTGTCAAGAGTCCAGTGAAAGGAAAAGGACCGAAACCAGCCAAGCCCCATAAAGGAGCAAGGAGAACGTGCACCGTGCGCACAATCCCACAGTGGCCGCCTAGCACGCAGGAGGGGAAGAGACTGTTGACTGTTAACCCCCACAGGAAAGCCACAGCTGCCACAACTGCAAAGCTGCCAGGAATCTAGGGACACCCACACAGCGCAGCTAGTACGTCACCAGGACCCCTGAGCACAGCACGCGCCAAACCCCAGGGACAGTGCACAGACTGAGTCAGCAAGAAGCGCGCGCCACCCATCCCAGTGGTGAATGGCCACCACCGCAAGCGAGGAGTGAGCGCTCAAGAAGAGCGCAGAGAGCACGAGGTGCGCAGACAGACATGCCGGCGACCCTGACAGTCCAGTCAGGCGCCCAAGGGATAGAGACATCCCCACAATGATGAAGCACTGGTATGCTGCTGCTCAACACAGCAGAGACATTGCAAGAGCATCTCTAGAGCTTGAAGCAACATCTGCCAAGACAGCACGAAGAAAAGACTGTGGCACATCAGCAGGGGCTCCCAGGAAGCCCGAAGCTTCGCCAGCCCAGGCCTGCGCTGACCAAGCTCAAACAATAGCCACACAAACGCTGTGTCAATAACCCCACTGGCAAGAGTGGACGACCAGTCACACAGCTACGGCTTGAGGGAGCCATCCCCACTGACATCGCACAAAAAGACTGATGCAGAGAGCGCGCCACCAGCGGCGGCCCAACGCCACCACACGTGAGAAGAGCGCCATATGCCCCTGGCGGTCAACGAGCACCACTGCAAGGAAGGAAAGCAGGCACGGCAAGTGCCAGAAGATGGCGCCCTGGCAATGAAGGAGCAGGCAGGACCGGTGCCAGAAGAGTGTGTCCTAGCAAAGAAGAGCGCGCAGTCTGAGTGGCGCACCACAGGCACCCAGAAGCGCGCCAGCACAGGTGCACGCCCAGGAGGAAAATAGATCTCTCCAAAAGGAAGAAGCACTGCTGGAATCAGCAGGGAGATCTCCTACATCTCCACAGCAGCAACAGCAACGAAGCCCGGACGGGGCCCAACGCAGAACAGTGTCCTCCCTCACACTGCCTCACGCAGGAGTCGTCAGTGACCCAAGGCTGACGAGAGGAGAGTCGTACACCACAAGTGGCCAGCCACCACCATAGCTCTCTACTGCCCGTGGAAGCCATTCCCCGGAGAGGGAACACCCGGAGTAGGATCCTCGCTACCCACTGCCCGTGGAAGCCATTCCCTGGAGAGGGAACACCCGGAGTAGGAGCTTCGCTCCATACTGCCAGTGGAAGCCATTCCCTGGAGAGGGAACACCGGGAGTAGGAGCGTCAAGAAGCTGCCTGAAGAAGGAGCACCCAGGATGAGTGGCTGCTCGCCATGCAGCCGAGAAGAAGCAGAAGAAGAATGGAAATCGTGTCACCAAGGAAGAGCTGGACGAACGCAGATGTGTCAAAGACAATGAGAGGAGAAGCACGAGAACTCGTAGCACCACAAGCCAAGAACACCTCCAAAGACACCAGACAGCCACCAAGGCGGACCGACGGCCCTGGTGACAGCACCAAGGGAGAACCACACGTACGCCGCAGCAAGCACAAACCGCGTTGCTCCCATCGCTTCATAGTGAGACCGTCCAGCCCCGAGTGTCGGCAGTTGGAGTCGAGTGGCATCCCTGCTCCTGACCGCAAATGCCAGAGGTGCAAGACAAGATTCAGAAGAGGCAGTCACGTGGCTACGATGTCCATCCAGAAACTTCCTCTCCTAGTTAATCATCGCCACCTGTCGTCCAGGCCCAATGGCAGCTACGTCATCAGTGCCATGTGCATGACACTGCACTCAGCAAGAGATGTGGAAGTGTGACCGGAGGGTCTGCACCAAGAATCGGACAACCAGCTGAGGTCAGACGAGTGAGTGGCAGGGCTGGACGATGAAGAAAACCCAAGCAACAACAGGAGTGAGTCCTGACACAGCGACAGCAAAGGAAGAGGGGGATAACCCGAGAAGGAACTGGCAACCGCACAGCGGGAGTTCGAGAGTAAGCCGCACAGCCTGCGCGAACCGAGTCTCAAGCCTTACGTTTCTCAGCGTGTTCATCACTCCTCCGTCATCAAAGTCCTAACAGCCCAAGAAGTCCAAGTACACGAATGCAAGTGCCTCCCCAGAGAGCATGGAGGTGCCTGGCCAATCCCTGCCTCAGGTGATCGACTCCAGACTAGATGCCTGCATCCATCAAGGCAAGTCGTCACCCGCCGTCGTCTGGATTCACCACACGGCTGGCGATGCTACCATGCCAGTTATCATCAAGTGCGTCTACCGACACCATCTCAAAGACAAATGGATTGGAGTCCTTCACTATTGCCAAACTCACCAACAAGAAAACTCGGAGGCTACCTGCTAACCTGGTCTGCACCTGAACTGCGGCAGTGAGAACATGTCCTGACCAAGATCCATACACCCTTGAGGTTTGTGCGAGAGACTGGCTACTGGCTCCTCAGTGGTTTTCAGTTGCCCCCAGCAGGCACACACGCAGCCCCAGCGCAGCCTACCAGCGGTCCCGTGGCAATCCCGAAGAAGGGCCTCCCCAGGCGGGAGAGCTGGAAGAGACATTGCCCCACCGACAGGTCACCGGACACAGCAAGACAGCCTAAGAGGGACTTCAGGTGATCCCGAAATGATACAGTGAACTTTCACCATGGACTCCCACCATGATCGTAACGCACCCAGTTAATGAACTATTGTTACACACCACATACCATCATCCTGGTCAGCGGACGGAAGTTATGTGGGACTAAATGACATGCCTACATTGGCACGGTACGAGTGCGCAGATGACATCTCCCTGCAAGAGTTCGTGTCCTGAACCAATCAGGTTAAATGATGAATACCTGCGGAGATCATCATGCCACAGTCGAAGTCAACGGTCTTTGTCTACTGTCCTCCTGATGCCTGACCCGAGAAGCTGATGGACCCTGTGGTGTATATTCCATTGTTGTTTCTCCCTACAGGTTGGACTAGGGAACTTTTGTTTTTATTAAAATTTTGGAGGAATGTTGTGTCCTGCGAGACACGTTCTAGTGTCTCGACAGGCACAGAGTTAGTAGCAACTCCCCTATGGGAGTGGGCACGCTTGCACCCCACATGCATCCCTCACAGGCGTCACGAGTGACGTGAGCCGGTTAATAAAAGGGCCCAGGTGCACGTGCTCGTGGCCAGTTTCCCACTACACCAGTACCGTGTCTGTGTGGTCATTATTTAGTTATGTGGGCCTAGGGCCCGCCAACATTACAGCAGTGTCCCCATATTACAGCAAATGCATTTTCCCAGCACAGCTACAAATTTGCATGTTCTCTGAGGATAGCCCATTATTGAAAGGCAGACTGACAGTTGACTGACACCACCTTTTCTTTCATTGCTAGCGGTGACCTGGCCTGCATTTGAAAGCAAGGAGAGATTCCCCTGCTGGGGGGTGCAATGAGTGATTGCGCCCACTTGCTGGGGGATGTTCCCGAAGGGGGTCTAAAGGGTCCTCGTTCCCCCCTTTCAAGGGACCCCCGCGGGGCACACTGACTGTGAGCTTCCTCTATGTGGCACACAGTCAGTGTGCCTCTTCCCAGCCTCTTTGCCCGCATCAGTAGTATGGCATGGAAGTAAATGTCCAGTGTGCCCCAAGGCACTTACTGTAATGTGGTCCCAGGCTTGAATTATGTGAGTTGCTCAGGCGGCACTAATTTACAGTGAGGTTCTATTTAATCATTTGTTTCCTTTCTTTTTGCCCTGGTGACTCCCTCCTTCATTAAACAAAAATCAATTTTCATATTTTTATACTTAGATAAAATACGAACAATGATTTATGCTTTGACAAAACAGCACAGATGATAGCAAAATGTAATGGTGCAAAATAGCACCACTAGGCATTTTATGTAATTTGCCCCTTGTGTATCTTTAGAAAACAAAAGATCCAGTCAAAAAAATCTGCCAGAATGTAGCAGTCAAGGGGACCCCACTCCCAACCTTTTAATAATGCAATCATTTCCTTTCATCATTTCTAATAATTGTGCAGTGGTTCCCTACTATCAACCTTATTTAGAGTGCAGGGTTGATGTGGAGGTAGTATTAGGTAGCAATACTTGTAGTAAAACTGGATAGTTCCTATTAATGTAGAGGTCAGCTGAGGAATATGAGGGTTAATGTCTGATTAGAAGGTTAATGTATTTTTTGCACATCCACTCTCCCCTACAAATTACTGTCAGGGTTTTGCTACTGCAAATTAAAGTTTTTAATTACCCGATGTGGCATCACCACCATACTGATGCAGTAAATCCACATAACCCACAGCAGCATTACCACTAAGCTCTGTGGTGTCCCGTCCTGCACAAAAACAATCATCCCCTCAGTGCAGGCACCCTTGCAAAATGACGTAAGGGTGTCTGCGCTGGCGCATGGCTGCTGTTTACGCGCCAGCACAGGGGAGAAGGACAGGAATGCGCTGTATTTGCACGGAAGGCTTGCTGCACTGCCGTGCATCAAAATATTGTAAATGAGGCCCTTTGTTTTTCCAAGAATCGCACATCTGTCAACATTGCTTGTCATTAGGTCGCATTCTTGCGCCACCATCCGGAGGGATTTCCCTACCTCTGGACTATTTAATGGGCAACTTTGTCCATAACTGGCAGATGTACCTAGATGATAGTAAATAGAGACATTACTAAGACTGTTATATTAAAATGCATTTCTGCTCAATATTCTTGTAACAATATCCAAAATGTCAATGCAATGTATGCTTTTGTAAACATGTGTACAATGCTAGTTTCTCGTTTTTACAGGCCTCTTATGAAACTTAATGCTGGTATTGTATTCAAAACCACAAATAAATAAAAGGATCACAAAGCATAAATAAGTAAGGGTGTAGGCTGCGAATATCGACAGGACAGATTACCATTACAATAATATTGAGGGATAAAATAGCGAAAGATAAGTTACTGTACATTTTCTTTACCTAACTCCACATATGCGTACCTTGGTGATCTATATAGCTCCAAGGTACATAGATGTGGAGTTAAGAATAGTAAATACTTACCTGCCTCTATGCACTTATTTATTTATATTTTATCCTCTGACATTGTTGTAACAATATTCTGTCGAGTCGATATTCAGGATTTGATATTCTCAGCCACGGTCTTAGTGGATGATAGATATCTTTGTGTCAACTCTGTGTAATAGTGATTTTTCTATTTCTTGTACTTGCTTCTTCATTGTAAGATTTCCAGATGTTTTGATTTTTCAATGGTATCTGTCTCTCTGATATGAAGATATTGCTTAATCAATGTTTTTTGGGGGGTAGAGGCCAAATTACTGAGGAACCTTGCTCTGGAATACATACCTTGTACTCCAGCTTCTATGTTACTCAGACCTTTTGACCTTAAGCAAGGGATTCGAGGCTTACTTGACCCACTCCACATATTGATCCCAGCTTCTGAATTGATCTATAGGGGAATTTCACCTGTCTGTGCAGTGCATAGGATTCGACCTTCAGAATTCTTTTCCAGCTTTCCCACCCACCCTCTCTCACCTCCTGCACTCAGTAGTGGCTGATAAATGTTCTATAAAATCTCAGCACAAAGTAAAAAAAAGCAACACATATGATGGACACTGCAGCAGAACGGCAGATGGATAGTGTCAGATTTTATTTCCTCCCCCAAAAATTTCTTTTTCTCAGAGCTCTAGCCAAAGCACCCTTGACTTCCTTGTTTCGAATACTGTAGACAAATGGGTTCAACATGGAGTTCCCAACGCTGTACAACACGCTGATAATGAGGTCCTTCTCCAATGAATAAGCAGAGGCTGGGCGGATGTATGTGTATAGCACTGGGCCATAGTTCAGAGTCACTGCCGTCAGGTGGGCAGAGCAAGTGGAAAATGCTTTGGATCTCCCTTCCGTTGTAGGCATCCTGCATATTGTGGCAATAATGAGGATGTAAGATATTGTAATACAGAGGCATGGACTCAGCAGGAATAAGGTTGTCTCGGACAGAAGAAGGAGCTCATTTGGGGATGTGTCTGAGCAGGACAGTTTGAAGAGTGGCGGCAGGTCACAGAAGTAGTGGCGTATCTCATTGGAGGCACAGTATGATAATCGTGCTGCCATAATGCTGTGTGCTGCTGAATGCAGAGAGACAATGGCCCAAGACCCGGCCACCAGCCTCACTCGGACACCCTTGCTCATTAACATAGCATAGTGCAGTGGCTTACTGATAGCCAAGTATCGATCCACAGCCATGATGGCCAACAGAAAACCTGTCATGTTACCAAAGGAGAGGAAAAAGTGCAGTTGCAGAAAACACCCATGGAAAGATATGCTTTTCCTTTCCAGGAAGATGTTGGCTAGAAGTTTTGGGACTGTGGAAGTCGTCAGGCAAATGTCTACAAAAGATAAGATACTTAGAAAAAAGTACATGGGTGTGTGAAGTTGAGTATCCATCCGTATAATAAAAATGATGGTACCGTTTCCCACCAGAGTCACCAAATACATCAATAGAAAAACCACAAACAGGATTATTGAGTGCTCCGGAGGCTCGGAAAACCCTAGAAGGATGAATTCAGACACTGTGCTTTGATTTCCTTTCTCCATCATCTTCAGAGCTTGGACCTTCAAGAAGAACAATGATTTGTTTATTAAGATATTATCAATGAGCCCCATAAACAATATGATATTTTTAAAAATTGTTTGTAACCACCTGTTTAACTAATAGAATTTAGGAGCCTGCCAAAGGAAAAAAACATTTTAGATCTTTGAACTACTTTTACTGTCCATGGATAGGGAGGCAGACATTGTTCCTGAAGTTGGATTGACAAGGAGATGATGAGCCTAAAATTTAAACCCTTATCAGTTAGTTATCTGCGTCCAGGTTTAAGAAGAGACATGCAAGGGAATGTGAAGGCAGTGTGACCAAGAGAAGGATATGGCAAGAGTAACAAAAGAATATGCCACCAAATGTAGTAGAAGTCAAGATCTAATCAACATGAAGAGTCTTAAAAGGAGAGACAACCAATAGAAAGATGAAGAGGTGTAACGAGAAACTATTGAAGAAGTAAACAAACGAAATCAATCAGTGAGGTCAGAAAAGGTCACAATTACGCAAGTTTGGAGAGATATTGTAAAGGACAGAAAAAGCCAGTGTTAGGAAGACATCTATTGATGAGAGACAGATGAAGAGGCAGGCAACAGTATGAAAAGAAATAGAAACATATTGGGGAATTGTAGGATTGAGTGTCAGACAGCAAAAAGACAAAAAAAGAAATTGAAGGGCAGAAATAAACAGTGAGAGGTTTCTGAAGATGGACATTGACAGGAATGAATTTCATCCAAGGGCAAGAAAGGGTGGAAAAGAAGAAATTCCTGTGTGGGAGTGGAAGAATTTGGCAATGGATGGAGGCAGGGAAAATATAACTGTTATTTAGAAAGAAAGGATTGAGGGACAGACCATTTGGAGGAATGAAAAAAGAAGGCAGTTGAAAGAAAACAGACAGTGGGAGGAGGAGTAATGAGAAAGATTGGGGCTAAGATGCAAAACACACGTTTCACACTGAAAGTTGTAAAGTAAAAGGTTGGGAATACCACCAAGAATGTGAGCCAAATAACACCAGAACAAATATATAAACAAGTGTATCAAGTAGTAATTTAGAAAAAGTGGGAGAACTATGTGTGGCTGGAACTGAGATGGCATCAACACAACAACAGGTGAAAACCCATGGAGAATCCTCAACATCCAAACTGTTTCTATTTCAGGGACAGACCCAAATGTAAAGGGAAAACAAAGAGAAGCAAGAGAAGGTCAAAGAAGAGGGTTGTGAATGGAAAGTTACATTTTTACCATTTTGATGCACAATCTATCTAAATTCAAAAAAAGTACTTTGAAAGGAAGTGACACTGTTTATAATGCTAGATGTTTTGTAACAAATGTTATGTTCTCTAATTATTTAATGATACATTAAATACTTGTATGATTTCAAAATAGTTCCTGGTGCACTATCAACTTGCTATTTTTATTTTTATTTTTATTTGAAGTGTCTAGTCATACGTGAAAAATGGTGCAAAAGGATCAGAGCTCCTTCTCTCAAAATTCTTAAATTCTAAAGTTCTTAAGATATACAAGTGGTATATTTTTCTACTCCCATAACAGGGAACAAAGGACAGTGTTTGTGACTATCAGGCATATGTACATTTATTCTATCACCCATTGAGGTGTAACAGGGATCGGTTTTTTGGTCTTGAGGAAGAAAGCCAAGGGGATGGCTTCTGAAACATGTCGACCTTGTAGGAGGTGACTCATTATAGTACACCATCTACACCTCCCCACTTTTACTATTCTCAGCCAGGGAAGACAATAAAGTATTTTCGTTCCACTAGCCAGAGAATTTTTAACCATCTCACATTTTCTTTTCACGACCCACGCACTACACGTACTCACCAATCACTGAATAAAGTGCTCCTGCGTCTACGTAAGTTGTAGCACGCCCCGTCCCGTTGAGGGGCGGGAAGACCCCAATGATGAAGCATGACACTGAATCAGGTTTCAGTGTGTGAGGGTATTTTACAAATTTTTGAAACATTGCCCTTCCCACAAATTGAGAGAAGGAGCTCTGATCCTTTTGCACCATTTTTCACGTATGACTAGACACTTCAAATAAAAATAAAAATAGCAGCACACACATGGGTGCATATATATTCACATAATACATGGTAGAATCCCTATGTTGGATAACAGTATCAAGAGGAGGACGATTCTACCTTTTTCCTCTTCACTCCCTTCTTTGATTTTTTGATTATGCACTATCAACTTAACCTGTGGTTTAAAGCAATACAAACCATATGAGTACAATCTTGCTTCACGCACAGTGAATTCATGGAACATATTGTCATAGAAACATTATGGACCTTATTCATAAACGATATTTATAATTAATGAACTGGTACTCCAGCAGTAGCACTTCACATGCTCATAAACATAATTAACTGAAGCATGGATGGAGATGTCCACCTATGTTTGCCCTTTCTCTTGTGTGCGGACTTCTCCACCAACAGAGTGGAATAATCCACACATGGAAGCTTACTTCTTTTGAGTAAATGTGCGAGTGGCAAAGGGGAGTTGCAGTAATATAGAGAACATCTACTACCAAATGGGAGGCAACATGCAAATAAAAAAAAAAACATACAAAAGGGTAAGTCAATTGTTGAATTAGATTTAGTGAGAGATTTATGCCTGCATGTAGGCATAAATCTATGTGTGCACAAATTTCTGTCTGAAAATTGCCTTTGTGAATTGAGCCCTCTATACATAAAACTTAAGCAGCATCAGTTATTTAGTATATGGATTGATTTATTTAAATGGCTCCAACACCCTTTTTATGGCTATATTCCTCAGTTGCTTCAAATGTTTTTTTAGTTCACCCGCAGTGATCTTAAAAGGTTTACAGTAATTGTCACTGACATTAGGACAAATCTTAGTGTTCTCTTTCCCCAAAAGTCCTCTCATAAATAAGAAAAAGGCAACATGGTGACCAAGCCAGCACCTATGTGTCGTCTTGTCACCATTCAGATAATCCATCAATCCCCTTCCACCTCTGAATTTCTCAAATCACATCCTTACAATGCTATGGCTTCCTCTCCAAGAAGTCCTCTGCTAATGGTGTGCAACGATACTCTCTTAATTTGATATATTAAAACCTGGAAAGTTTCCATGGCCTCCCCAAACTTTTCACACACTCCATCCAAAAATGCACCAAGCATACACTTTGTTAATCATCTTGGGCATCCTAGCTACATCACCTTGCGCCATTCCCACCTCACATACCCATCTAAGACCTTCCACACTCGGGCCTGATTTAGAGTTCTACGGACAGGTTACTCCATTACAAACATGGTGGATATTCCATCTGCAGTATTACAAGTGTCATTGGATATATTGCACTCTTATTGTAGCGGATGAAATATCTGTCACATTTGTCACCAAGTATTCCAAACGCCGAACTCTAAATCAGGCCCTAAATCAGCCCAACAACCTCGGTCGGAGAGGCCCCCTTGGTGGAGTTGCAAAGACAAAGATGCCAAAGATGCTGTTGATTTTGTAACTGAAGAATATGGACAGCTCGTTGCAGAGGTCTTGAGAGGAGGTGATGCTGGTGGACTTTGCTACTGGAGAGGTGACATTTTTCACAATGGCATAGATTTCCTATGCCCTGTTGGTGCTTCCGTCAATGCAGTACACGATCATGGAGCAGTTGGTGGCCCTGATCTGCTGATAATAGCGTCTTAGGAGGATTTTGTGAGTGCTCTTGTCTGTGTCATTCTGGCTTCGTCTCCATCTTTGCTGGAGTTGCTTGCGGTGACACTGGTCATTTTAAACTCTTCCATTTACTAGCTTGCTTGCAGTCTGATTCTCTTGGCTTTACTGGGCTGAGAGGGGCCAAGGTTTCTGTGCAGTCAGTGATCCAGGCGTTGAAGTTGGAGATGGATTCTCGGAGGCTGTTGATGTGACAAGGGCAGTGGTGAAGGCGTTGTGAGGCTCTGGCGTTGATGATTCTGTGGCGATGTGGGATGGGTACTCTGAAATTGATAAAGGAGTGGTCTACTGCAATGTTGCTGAAACTGGTGAAGATGGGTTCCTGTGGGTGTTTGGTGGCATGAGTGGGGCCTTCTACTTGCTGAGTGCAGCTAATGATAGTCAATGATCATGGTAAACCCGGACCTAGGCGTAATTTGAGGCTGACCGCAATGAACCGCTAGTCAGATACACCACCAGGATTCTTCCTGGTCATAGATTTTACCTTCTGACTTAGGCCCTAGTTTAGAGTGTGGTTATACCATGGGTATTTTACTACATTCAATACAAAACCGTGAGTGGAGGGTCTAAGGAAAACTTTTAAAGACCGGCACGGATAAATTCCCCACAACAACTGTAATACAACAATCAAGTTATCCGCGGCTTAAGAAGGCTTTAAAGGGCAAACAGTACAAGCATAGGGCTCCTATTCAAACATGGGGGGAGTCCTTTTATAAGGACGGAATCCCATCACCCACCGAGGTGGCATGCTTCATCATCTGGGATCTCTGCTTGGTTGCAACACCTATGGCAACCAAGGGCTACAACCCCCTCACTGTGAGGGAGGAGCTCAGGGATGTTTTTTATAGATACTGATCAGTTTGTTAGATCTCCTAAAATCCACTTGATGTAAAGCGTTGTAATGTTTCAGGGTGATGGGTGCAGTGCAAAAAAGAGATAGAGTGAAAAGTGATCTAAAATTGGTTACCAAGAGAAAAAAGAATTTATTAGTTGACTCTTGGAGTCAAGGTTAAAAAAACAGTGCGTGTGCAGTTTAGGAAATATTAGCTTCACTAGTCCAGAAAACAGGTCTACATGTTTCGGCCATGGTGATCAGAATGATCGCGGCCTTCCTCAGGACCTAGATGATATATGCTACTGCAAATAGTGAAGCATGATACAAGTGACAGTAACTTGGTTGTTGTATTACAGTTGTTGTGGGGAATTTATCCGTGCCAGTCTTTAAAAGTTTCCCTTAGACCCTCCACTCACGGTTTTGTTTTGTTTGTTCTTGAGCAGCTACGGCTGCGGGTCTTCTTACTCACCACACCTCAGACTGATGAAGGTGTGTTTATTGCTCTAAGAGTCAATTGAATCCATTACCAGGTATCATTACATTTCATCATGACAGAACTAACAGGCTTGGCATTTGATGATGCCACCGTTCAGGCCATTCTAACCACTCCTAGCATTATCGATACATTGCAGGGTGCAGTGGCCACTCATGGAGATGACTGGGCCACACTTTTAGGTTTAAAAAAATCACACTCACGCACCTTGATCCATGGGGCGATAATGACAGAGTACCTGCGAGGAAACTGTGCCCCAACGGGTCTGATAGTCACGAATACACCGAGGCTTTTTCTCCAAGACAAAGCATTTCTAAAAGATTGGTCTCTTATCGCGTGGCGATGTACGCGCGATTGGCTAATTTTAATTATTAGCACAGCCAAACGCGTTGCAGACACAATTTTAATTGAAATACAGACATTAGATGCACAAATCAAAACTGTTATATCTGCAACTCTGTATAAGAAAAACACAGAGGAGTCCAATAATTCTAACAAAGAATTTAAAGACTCTATCCTGACGTCGAAGATCGAGAAGTTTAAGAAAGACCTGGCACGTTTTTCCCATGAAAAGGTGTATCCTTACACCAGTGATAATTTTACACCACCGGAATTTAACAGAAAAGGAAAACGTTACGGCTCAAACTACTCGTCTTCAGGCACCGACGAATGGTCAAGCGACTCTGATTCATCGAATCAAAGCGGACAACAAAATAGAGGTTGAGGGCGAAACAACAGATCAAATTGGAGAAATGGTCCAAAAGGTCCCCACCAAGCACAATGGTGGCCTCCTGCCCCATGGGGTTCTCCCAACCCGCCCTTTCAACCTCAGATGCTGCCCTACCAACTGCACCCTCAATTTTTTACAAACCAGCCTTTTATAGGGTCAGGCCGCGGACGCTCCAGAGGAAGGAGAAGAGGACAGCAGGCACAAGTGCACTGGAGCTCCCCACCATCACCAAGGAGCGCACGCAGCAAGAAAAAGGCCCCCCTACAACCAGGGACCAGCACCGAAACAACTTAGTGGTCAACTTAAGTGACCGCATACTAACATCGGATGAACAGGCAGTACTCAATAGGGGATTGGGATTTGTCCCTACATACAGTGGCGACCCATTTCAGACACAATGTGAGCTTGCATAATTTTTCAGAAAGATCCAGCTCCATTTTTTCTTTAAAGAGAAAAATAATATCAGCACTGACACGGGACCAATGAACACCGGTCTGAAAGCACGATCCATTTTCAATCCTCCTGCCCATTTAGCTCCAGATCAAGTTCTGACTTTTGAGAAGGCAGTGACCAAAGATGTTTCGACATTGTGTGCTTTGAAGAGTCGCCACTTTCACAATCTACCTTCCAACGAGAAAAAGGCTCTACAAACACTGGCTGACGATGCTTCCATAACAATCAAGCCAGCGGACAAAGGCGGCGCCTTAGTCATTATGGACACACTAACGTATCGCACAGAATGTTTGCGACAACTGAATGACAGGCGCTTCTACCGCCCACTCAAGATGGACCCGACCATAAGGATCACACGAGAAATCTACAACCTAGTAGAAGAAGCCAAAACCGAAGGGTAGATTACAACTCAAGAGGCAAGTTTTTTAACCACCACACATCTGATCATGCTGTATTTTTATGTATTGCCAAAAATACATAAACCACAAAGACCACCACCAGGCCGTCTGATTATTTCGGGCATAGGTTCATTACTGGAACCATTATTTACATTTGTGGATCATTTTTTGCGACCAATGGTGAGGGAGATGCCCACGTATCTTCAAGACACTAAAGATATTTTGAGATTACTACCTGAGATAGAGTTCAACGCCAGTACTGACTTTTTATTCTCTTTTGACGTTGAGTCTCTGTATACGTGTATTCCCCAAGATGAGACTCTTGATGCAATAAGGCTGCTTCTGGATCACAGAGATTTGGATACAATATCACCTGTACATTTTATTATGGAATGTGCGAGGATGGCTATGAAAGAGATTTTTTTCAGATTTGAGGAAACCATCTATCTCCAGACGTCAGAAACATCCATGGGCAGCGTTTTTGCGCCCAGCTTAGCGAACCTTTACATCCACCTCTTCGAACAAGAGCACGTACTCACCAATGACAATCCTTTCCATGAACAGATCGTCTTATGGAAAAGATACATTGACGATATTTTTGTCATTTGGCGAGGGGAATCAAATACCATTCTTGAGTTCCAAATATGGCTCAATTCCAGAAACAACTATCTGAAATTTACAGTTGATTACAGTAAAGAAAGCTTTCCATTTCTTGACCTCCGCATCTTTCCATCTGCAACTGGACTGGAGAGTGAACTATACAGAAAACCGATGGCAAGGAACTCTCTTTTGGCATACAACAGCTACCACCCGATATCGCTTCTCGATAATCTACCATATGTGCAATTCCTTTGTAGTAGAAGGAACTGCTCCATAAAGGAGAAATATAAAGACCACGCCAAAACTCTCTCTCAACAACTACACGACAGGAGATATCCAAGGAGCCTCGTACGGCACTCGTGCAAACGTGCCTTGAACAACAACCGAGAAGCACTCTTGGAACCACCAGTACCTAAACCTCCGATGATAATATTAACGTGTGTCAACACTTTCAGCACACTATCAAGTGGAATTCAGAAGAGTGTGCGAAAACACTGGCGGATTTTAAACGTCGGAAATGAAGAAATACCTCCACCTCTGTTTTCATTCAAGAGGAGCTCTAATTTACGTGACAACCTAGTCCATACTAGGCCAAAAATCAAGTCACCTAACAGGAGACTCTATGGAACCTGCTGGCGGTCCAAGGGCATTACCCCTGTGGCTCATGTGCAGCGTGTCCACAGACAGAACACACCACTACAGGGGACATAGACACTGACAGACCTTGGGTACAGGCCAAACATACAAATTGCAACAGCGAGAAATTAATTTGCTTAATTACGTGTCCATGCAAGCTCCGCTATGTCGGTATGACTACCCGGAAAGTGAAGCTAAGGATTCACGAACACAAGAGCACTATTAGGTGCAACAAACAAGCCACAAGGCTTGCCAATCACTTTATAGTTCAGAAACACAAGGCAGAAGAATTGAAATGGACGGATCTGGAACAACCCTTCATTCCTCCTCATGTCACAGACATACCAACATTTTTATTCCAGAAGGAACAGAGGTGGGTCTTTAAATTAAAGAGTGACACTATGGGCCTGAACGATGATATTCCTTGGACCTTACTGTAGTCCAACTTGTCGCCTTCCTGTCCCAGAATTACATCTTTGCCTTTGATACCTACTGCATTAGTTTGTCACTTCACCAGTTACTAACAGTATCCTCTATGGGGCTTAATTTACACCTTTGATATCTCAGAGTACATGATAAATTGTGGTACCTGGTAGCGTGGAACATCACAAACAACCAGGCAGTCCCATTGAATTCACATGATCACTTACATTCGATGATCATTGCACAGTAGAACATAATCTGTGACTTTGGCGACTCCCGGTCTCAAACTACAGATTCACTTTTTTGAGTTCTGTATAAACTAACTATGATCTGGTGTTTTCCTTTAGAAAAATATCCTTCAAATTTAAGTTAGAACTACATATCCTAGCTTTTCCTGTGCAGCGCGTATTCTGTGTATAACATCACACTAGATACCTTTTAAAATAACTTCCACATGCTTTACTTCAATTTAGAACTATATATCCCAGCCTTCCAGTGCAACGCACAGTTTTGCGTTTAATATTGCACTTGACATGACTTTGTCCATTTATGACTGGTAACAATACTTTCCTAATACCTCAACATGCATTGTTAACCACACACGAAACCTCTTCGGTTGACAATTTTTAATAAACCCCCATTTAACTCCATGAAGAACTACTATTCCCATGTTCCCACGGGACTTCGTGTAGTTCTTCATAAATGACGTCATCATACTGAGGCGGGCAGAAAGGCTAATTGGCAACACCTGGCCGAAGCGGGAGTTTTTCAAAGGTATATAATGGCAGTTACGACCTTCCGTCGGTTACCTCCGGTTGCAGCTCGAGTGTAGTCCGGGGTACCGATGGACAGGTAAGCGATATACATGCACCATAGCGAAGCGCGCTACACTTAGACAACTGCGACCTTGTGCCTCTATTAGAAACGGCTACTTCCCGTATTGACAACTGTAGTACCAGTGGTAGTAAATATGTTTAATACTGTACTCAAATTTAAAATTCGATAGCCCGTTTGTTTGTCTTTTCCTGGATGCTCGTTTCAAGTATCACGAACATTTAGAAATAACCTATCTAATCCTAGTGTTTAACGGGGCATATATGATCACTAACCCTGGGCGGGGAACTACGCTACGCTCGCGGAGTGTGCGCAGTTTCGGTAACTTCGCGATTCGCGTAGAGCGCGAAGTTACCGAGCACTACGCAATTTGCGGCGTAGCGTAGCTGTTTTTCTTCTTCGCGCGCTCAATATACGTTCTCGCGCGTGCGGTAACGACCTACCGTGATTCTGCGTTCGCCGACGCGACTTCCTATCCGTTCGCGGGCGCCACGAGATTTGGAATCCGGCCGCACGATCCCGCGAGAGTGTGCTAACGCGAACACGTCATTCGGACGCGCGATCTGACTTCCGGCGGCAGTGTTGGTAAGATCGCGATCCCGAACACGAAGAAACTACAATCTGGCGAAGAATATCTCTCGAGCATCATAAAAACTTCTCGAAAATGATGATTTTGCTCCAAAAAACTCCTCAGATTGTGATTTGGCTGTAGTTTTTGTGCAATGAGTCCTTTTTCTTTTTTACTTTTTTTCCAAGAGGAAGGAAGTGCCCCTGATTCTCAAACTTCCTGTTCCTGTCCAGCAGGCTCCTCCCAGTGCTTTGTCCATGTGCTGTTCACTTTCATTTGGATTTGGAGCTGGAAGGATCACTTTTTGTGTCTGTCTGCTGCATCATATCATTGGATTGGATTTGAGGACTTCTGGATTTGAGATTTTACAAGTAAGTTGGAGAATTGGTGTACTTGTTCGTTTGATTGGGGCTTGTTTGTACCTACATTTTTTTGGGATTTCCATCGTTTATTGTTGTGGCCTGTAGTTTCGGTAGGGGCCTAGTTGTTTTTCTTTGATTGGAATTTCAGCCAGTAGGCCCAGAGCCAGAGGTACCCATGGGTGCATGTTTCTGTGGTGTCTGTTGGATTTAAACATCATGTAGGGCATGCATGGATGGCATTGGATTGAATTGGTAAATGTGGTTTTTGGGGTGTATTTCACTTTTTGGGTGTAATATATACCTTTGTTGGATGTGTGTGTGTGCTTGTTGTGTAACTTTCCAACCTTTCGTAGCCCTGTGGATTTTCGTTTTTGCATTTTTGTATTAAAGCTGTGTTGTTTAGCAGGCCTCCTTTGTCTGGTCATATTATTATAGGCCTGCTTGAGTTCATTGTTTTCCATGGTCTGTTGTGACTGTGAGTGACCACGTGGCTTGGGGCCATTTTGTGGTGGTAGTTTAGTAGTGTGCTGCTTTTTCCATATAGGCCTGCATGTCTTTTCTTTGTTCCCCTTGGCTTATGCTTGTTGTTGTGGGTGGCCTGGCCATGTGGTGGCGGCCATTTTGTGGGACCAGCCACTGTGCTTTTGCCATAGGCCTCCAAGCTTGCGGCCTAGTCTGCCAGTAGGCCCAGAGGTAGTCATCCTCATGGGTGCATAAAAACTGTTTCTGTGTTGTCTGTTGAATTGGATTGAATTGCAAAATGTGGGTTTTGGGGTGGTATTTCAGTTTTTGGGTGTGTGTTAAATAAATAGGCCTTTTCAGCCAGTAGGTAACCCTGGGCGTTCAGCTCGCGGACTTTGGGCAACTCCGCACTGCGCGACAACGCGGACTTACACTTTTATCTTCTTCGCGCGCTCAATATACGTTTCTGCGCGCGATAACGACTTTTTGTGACGATCGCGATGCCGAACACGCAGAATTTACAATCTGGCGAAGAATATCTCTCGAGCAGCATAAAACCTTCTCGAAAATGATGATTTAGTTCATTTTGCACAAAAAACTCCTCAGGTTGTCATTTAGATGTAGTTTGGTGAGCAAGGAGTCACTTTTTTTGTTTTACAATTTTTTCACGAGGAAGGAAGTTGTTGGGTGGCCTGGCCATGTGGTGGCGGCCATTTTGTGGGACCAGCCACTGTGCTTTTGCCATAGGCCTCCAAGCTTGCGGCCTAGTCTGCCAGTAGGCCCAGAGGTAGTCATCATGGGCGCATAAAAACTGTTTCTGTGTTGTCTGTGGAATTTTGACATCATTTAGGCCATGGATGGCATTGAATTGAATTGCAAAATGTGGGTTTTTTGGGAGGTCTATTTCACTTTTTGGGTGTGTTAAATAAATGCCTTTTTGCATGTGTAATTATGTGTTGTTGTAGTGGTTGTCTAACTTTCCAAACTGTTTTTAGCCATGTGGATTTTAGTTTTTGCATTAAAGCTGTGTGTTTTTTATCAGGCATCCTTTGTCTGGCCATATATAGGCCTGCTTGAGTTCATTGTTTGCCGTGCCTTGTGCCTGTGAGTCACCATGTTGCTGGGGGCCATTTTGTGGCGGTAGTTAGTAGTGTGCTGTTTTTACCACCTAGGCCTGCGTGTCTTTCCATTGTTCCTCTTGTCTTACTGCTTCCAAATCCATCCCCATTGCCAGCTGCAGCTCCCTGATGCTGCATACATCCCACGTGATGCACAAATTTAGGCCAAACATGCTCCACTACATTTTAGTTTTTGTTCTTTACTATTCTTATTCTTCCAGAGTGTACATACTACACAGTAGCCAGGAAAGCCCTGGCCTTGTTGTCAAAGTCTCATATATGGCTACACTGTTGTTGTTCACTGAGTTTCTAAAATTTAATAATTGAGGCAACCTCACACTAAGTTCTATATTATATTTGTTTGATTTGTGCTATCGTTTGACTGATGTTATTCTGGCTTTTTTGCTTTTAGGTGCACAAAGACTGAGGAGGAGGTGTGTCATCATTGCCCGTTGCACTGCCAGACAGACATCCTGCTGCTGTACATAACGTGACGTGTGACCTGACCAGACATCTCTGCAATTGAGTGCTGCTGACATCTGAAGGACGATGGGCCCAAAGAAAGCTGGTACCAGGTCCTCCAGTACCAAGAAAGTTGCGTTTGAGAAGAAGGAACAGAAGAAGGAAGTGACACTTAAGTCTGGTGTGCCGCCCAATACCTTTCTTTGGGGGGAAAAAAATTACGCCTGCAGCAGCGGTGTCCGGGGGGCAAGCTGGAGGCAGCACCTCTGCATCACTGGGCCCAACCCACCAACCCAGGCCCAAGCACATGAGTGTGGAAGAGGTAGCCAGCCTAATGGTGGAAAGCAGTGATGCTGAGCCTGAGATAAACTTATCGCTATCTCAAAGTAGTACCCAATCAACGCAGGAGGAAACACAGCAGATAAGTGGTCAACAACAGCCGCAACCACCGCCCGTTGTTCCTCCCGAAGTAGGGGCAGTTCAGGAAATTGAGCCTCATGCAGAGGTAGAAGAAGAAGCCACTCATTCAGAAGATCCATTGTCTTCCAAATCTACAGCAAGGAAAAGGAGGGGTAGTCCATCAAGCTCTTCGCCAAGCCCCCCTTCTGATGATCTAGATGCCACTTGGAAGCCACAAACTGAGTCTGAGAGGGAGCCACGTCCCAAGACCAAGCTAGGGAAAAGGAAGGTTCCAGAAAGCCTTACACTTATGGAGGTCGATGTAGAACAGCAGGATGATGATGATGATGATGAGCCAGTCATCACGAACATCACTCCCGGCCCAGAGGAGATGGAGACCAACATTATTACCCTATCCAAAATCGCTGCGAGGGATGTAGCACACATACCTCCACAGGTAACACCAACACGACCTACAGCTTCCATATTTGCATTAGCAAAGGCCCGGCAGCGACCTACATCCAGCACAACCACCACCTCAGTAGAAGTAGGTAGTAGTACAGCAGCACAGAGTCAAATTCAACACACACCCTCCAGTTCATCCGGCATTGGAAGTGGCACCTCCAGCAGGAGGCAAAAGTTAAGCTCCCCAGTTTGGGACTTCTTTACGGTTAGCGAAAAGGAGGAGAACATTGCTATATGCTCCATTTGTAATACCTCTGTTAGTCGTGGTAAGCTTGGTACAAACTATGGTACCGGAGGCCAAATGACCCATCTGAAAAAACACCACTTGATCAGCTGGGAGGACCACCTTCGCGGCATAAAAACTGCAACCATTGGTGTTGGTGGGGATAAAGGAGTAGAATATCCGATCACGGTGGAAGAGGAAGGACAGGGAGACATTCTCTCTGGTAGTGGTACACAAGGTCTCCCTGTCCCCAGCAGTACAGTGTTAACGTCGCCCACATCTTCAGCAACATCTCAGTGGCACAAGAGTAAGAGTCAGCCTGAGACACCAAGGAGTACCGCACTGAAAAAAAGTGCGTTGTTGAGCCTAAGAGAAAGGAAAACCATGCAGCCTACCATTATCAGCATGTTTGGGGGGGAGGGGCAATACGAACGCAACCACCCAATAGCACGTTTGTACAATGCGAAGCTGGCTAAAATGTTAGCACTGGACCTTCTCCCTTTTTCTTTTGTTGAAGGGGTGGGTTTTCTGGAATTTGTGTCAACCATCTGCCCAAAATGGCATGTTCCCAGCCGCTACTATTTTGCCAGAGTTGCTGTTCCAGCACTACATCACGACGTGCTGGAATTGCTTGGAAAAGCCTTGAAGCAGAGTGCTGTTCACAGTATCCACCGGACAACAGACATGTGGACCAGTTGCCAAGCCACAGATTACATGTGCATCACTGCACACTGGATCTCTTTTGCGGGGTTAGAGAACAGATATCTGCTGGTGTTGACGCTGCTGAGATTTTTCATGCCACTCGCAAACATGCAACTGTAGCCATGTTTGCCATGGAGAAATCTCATACTGCTGCAAACATTTTGGAAGAGTTTAACACCAAGGTCTTTGAGTGGCTGCGCCCAAGAGGGCTTAAGATTGGTTTTGTTGCCACGGACAATGGCAGTAATGTAGTTAAGGCCATGGGCGATGGTGGCTATTTCAGGGTCCCGTGTTTGGCACACTGCATTAACATTGTTGTTCAAGACTTTTTGAAAAATGAATCCAAAGTCAGCAACTTACTGGCCACCTGCAGAAGAATATGCACACATTTCAGCCATTCTTTTAAAGCCCGGAAGCAGCTGAGGGTCATTCAACGTGAGCATAAAATGCCAGTCAAAGCACTCATCCAGGAGGTGCCAACACATTGGAACTCAACTTATTACATGCTTGATCGTCTGTTTGAACTGTACATACCACTCAATGCTTATGTCATGCAAAGATTAGGGGAACCTACTGTGAGAGGCATGACCATTGAGATGGGTCAATGGGACCTCATTAAATGCCTGACTGAGATGCTACTTCCTTTTGAGATCTTCACACGTGAAGTCAGCAGGGAGGACTGTACTATGGGCCAAGCTATCCCATTGTTGCACATGCTAGAGCAACAGCTGAAGGAGGTGTCTGAAACGTACGCAGGTGTGGATGACAAACAAGACGCATATCATATCTGCAAATACAAGGATTCAAAATAACATTGTGTCACAACAACATTCCATTAGTGCCACAATTTTGGATCCACGGTACAAAGTATTTCTGAACAGTAAGGCAGTAATTCCTTTTCGGAAGTGGATGTTGCCAACTACAAAACTTTAATAGCTGAGGAAGCCACTATTTTCGAAAACGAACGGCTGTTAATTACAGGCCCCCACCCCAGGCCATAACAAGTACTACAGGGCATCCAGAGTCAAGTTCTACTTCGGAGCCTGAGGGCAGTGCGTTTGCCTCCCAGCAGTCACCTACACCAACAATAACATCAACAACAGCAAGAACAGGATCATCCACAGTACAATCGGCAACTGATTGGTTTCTACGGCAGGGGTATGGTAAGTCCAGTGCTGATGCAAAGGCAAAACAGGCCGAGCACATCGGAGCACCCCTGAACATTGAGTGGACGGTCCAGGCCTATCTGGATGACCCAACAGAGGTCTTCATGGATCGAAACCCATTGGTGTATTGGTATGGGAAAAGAAGCCAATGGACAGTGCTCAGCAGGCTGGCGATAAAGTATCTGGCTTCCCCTGACACAAGTGTCTCTTCTGAGCGTGTTTTCAGTGCTGCTGGTGCCATTGTAACTTTGAAAAGGACCAGTCTCTCACCCAAAAGCGTGGAGAGGTTAACCATGATCAAAATGAATCAGCACTTTATACCACCGGATTACAAAATACATGAATCACAGCAGGAAGAGGAGAGCGACTCGGATGACGTAAGTAGTGGGTTACAGGACCTACTTCTGTCCGAACCACCAGAGTTTGAGGACGAGCTCCTCTTCCCTGACAACTAGGCTTTCAAATTGTTACTTTCTTCCTTCCTTTATTTGTCTGTGTATCTGTCTTTCTGGTTCAAATCAAATCACAACAAATCCATCACCACCGTCTTCTCTTTTTATTTCCCTATTGGAGTTGCACGTCTGTGCATTTAACTGTCCACTCTTCAGAGTCCTGCTTCATCTTCCTGTCTCGCCCTAATTAGTACATTTCCATCAAGCCAGACATTGGAGTACAAGAAATGTTGCCTTTAACAGTCCCTCCATAAGAAGTGAAACGTGACTATAGCTATCCTCCATTTTGTTTCCGAGCCGAAACTCATCAGTGTCCGAAGGCTACCGCCTCTGCAGGCATCCACAACTCTTCACTGTCAGGACAGAAGGTACTTGGCAGAGAAAGACAAGACTCTTCGAAGAAACTTGCTGACATTTGTGCAAACTCAATTGACCAGCAATGAGCGCTACCCAGGCCGCAGCCCATCATCACAGTGCTGACCATGTGAAGCAACTTAAACTGTGACAAAGTGCCACAGATGAATAAGACGAAAACCGAAACAGCGACTAACACTCAAAATGAATGTGGACTGGAGTAATGATGAGGCCACTGCCCCGTTAAAAAAAAACCACACACCTGTCAGAACTAGGCATCTGATGATCTGACAGCCAAAGAGAAGAGCAAGACAGGTAATGATGGAATGCATTGAATGCTTGCAGACTCTGAGCGATTGCTGTTGTTTGTTGTGTTGATGTTGTGCATGAAGTCGAACTCTACTCTACTAGTTAATCTACAAAGTGAAAGTGACTCAAGTGACAGTCAATGTTTCCCTTCTTGTTGTTTAATAACCAAATTGTACTCCTACTACTGCAGGTGCAGGCCAATATCTGTTGCAATTTTTTAATATGGAATATGGACTTAATCGGAGTCACTACAGACTGATTTGGAGTTGGACAACACGTACCACACCATGATGATGACCATACTATCTTTGCACGCAGTCAGTCAGTTGGATCGGAGATGATTGAAGGAATAACTGCGTTTCATGAAGTGACACAACAATTCAACAAGAAAGTAAACACAGCAGACCTACGTGTCCATGTAGTGGTGGAGTCGAGTGTAGTCATATGACTGAAAGCGGCGCATTGATTTTGAAAATGCTAGGTTGCTGTATATGCCTTTTGTCTGGCTCTGTCAAAAATTAAGGTAAATGGAGGTTGGGTCACGGGCTGGTGCTGTTGTGGGCCTGTTCTGTCCTGTTGTTGTTGTAGCTTAATGCTGTAAACAGAATATACATGATATATCCAAGCTGCATCAGTCTGAAAGTGTTCTCTCTTCTCTTCTTGGACTCCACCATAATTGATGCTTTTTTTTATTCATTGATTTTTCAATACCCCTTTTGTTTTTCCATCTACACGTTACAGGCCGGCCTTTACCCTGTGCTATACTGGGAGACACAACTCACACTTACCTTACCATCCCGCATCAGGCAGGCAGTGGCACCCAAGATTGATGTGCGGAGCGTCCATGGAAGATCGGACCAAGAGGAAGGACGAGATTCAACTCCACAATTTGACCAGGATAATACAGTAACTTTAGTATCATTCATCATTCGTCTTTTAATTAATTGGAATCCTTTTTTCTCTTCAATCATTACGACTGTGTGGTTGTGTGTTGTTGTTTGTTTGCTAATTGATCCCTACAACTATTTTTTAATTTTCTTTGCTATCTTTAAAAGTAAGCCCAATACAACATGGAATTTGGGTCTCTCTGAGGGCATACAGGCAAGGCAAATTGCATAGAATATACTGCTGCCCTGTACTGTCTAATTGTCTAGTAGTAGTTAGTAAGTACTACTCATTAACCATCAAGTTATCTTCATCATCATGCATGCATTTCCTTTTTCTCCCTTTATAGATTTTTTGGGATAAGATCATGGTCGTCTGCCAAGATTGCGCTTTGCTTTTGTTGTGTCCATGCGTACTGTTTTTCTTTTTCAAACCTTTCCCCAAACCCCCTTCCCATCCATTCATCAAACCCTAACCCTCTTCCCCGGGCTGTGATTTATATTGAGGTGTGATGTGACTACATAAAATGTACACCAATTGATCACACGCTTGCTGGGGCAGATGTGGTGAAAGCAACACTAATTCAATTTCAAGGCAGGGTGAGGAGCTTCTTCTGCTTGCCCACCCATGCTCAGTCTATGTGCAAGCCAATTTTTTTTTCCAAAGGGACCGTCATCTAATAGTACATCATAATTAATTGCCGGCATTGATTGGATTCATCATCAAACTCCTACCACACAGCAGTAAAGGTTACGAATTATGATTGTGTTAAGTTAAGTGACTCACTCGACACAACTACAGTTTGTAACTTCTTGTACTAGGCTGTCCCCGACACCATTAGGTTTTATTTGACTTTAGCAGTTTCAAATGCAATATTGTTTGTTTGGCAGTCGTCTTCTGTACTGTATTTTACTTCGTTCTACTACTCCTCCCACAGTCGCTCTCAGGCAAGTGACTGTCTCTTTTTTATTTTTTTTGCAAATGCTACTGCCAGTGTCTACTCTACTACTACCACCACAACCATGGCATCTTCTCCATTCTCTTGGGAAACCATGCAGCCATCGCTGTGCCGAACGTAATCATCACCAATCACAGGTAAGATAAGTTTGGTGGGAGGTATAATAGACTAGGAGGAGAGACTGACAGTACTAGTAGGACAAATAACTCAGTGAGGGGTACCGCATCTATCTGTTTGTGTTACATCATCAGCAGATTATTTCAATCAAACACTGGCTGCGGCCCTGCGGCAGCAAGGAAACCATGTGATGTTAATTCGTAAAACAGTAACCCCCCACAAAACATTGTATGTTTAAGTATAAATATAATGTATTACCCTAACAAAAATAAACTATTCCACACCTGACCCACCCCTCTCCCTAACCCCAACCAATATCCAAAACAAAAAAAGTCCAAAGAATGTCCAGAAACCCCAACGCCCAATTCCCACCCACCAACAAAAGGAATAAACAAGCATTGAGAATGCAATAGGTCTCGCCTTTTATTAAGTTAAAGCCATTTGCTTTGCTAATGGTATTGTATAGCAAAGCAAATGGCTTTTACTTAATGAAAGGCGAGACCTATTGCATTTTGATGTCGCAACCACACTCCAGTCCAGCTCGCAAACAAACTTTGTGTATTTCTGTCGCGGTTCTAATGTTCCATTTTCGGCAAGCCAATTTATAAGCATGGGGAGCGGGCGAAGACTGGGGAGGGGGGCTGAAAGCAAAAAGCAATGATTTTAGGAAAGATGTTGAAAAGTCAAAGGATGTCAAACGTGGGAAATATTTAGGTAAAGTTTAGAATGAAGCAAAGCAGCAGAAACTAAAAAAGTTGGATAATTTTTGTTCCCATAATTTCTGGCCAGACTCAAACTCGAGAGTTTTGTTGATCTGTGGAGAAATCCGTCTGTAACGTGTCTTTTGCCTGCACTTTTGGAAGGCAGAAGCACAGTTTCTGTCAGGAGGGACACGTTATAGAAAAGAAAAAGAAAACACATGACATGCACTCTGCCTTCCACCCTGCACCCCCCCCCAACCCCAACCGACACCCCCTCACCCTCGCTCAAAAGAAATCTCTCTATTCACCGATGGACACCAACTTCAGTGCCGAGCAGTCAGGCTTTTCAGAAGAGAATGTTTCTCCCAACGGTACGGATAGCTCAGGGGGCTAATGCACATGCTGCTGCGATCTGGTTGTGACACCATATCTACGCAAAGAAGGACTCACTTATTTGCTGTTCCTTCTGAGTATGACACAACGGTCGCCATTTTCTAGTGCAGCCCAGTTCATATTTGTTGGCCGGCAGGTCTGAGGCAGCAGTTCGCAGTCACTCTTCCGACAGACACTTCTGTTCATTGGTGCTGTGTTGTAGTTTCGGGAGGGGTGAAGGACATTGTGCCAACACCTCTTGCCCTTCCGTCGCCCCCAGCCCACATCCTTGCACCCTAAAGTCTGTTCTAAACTTTCATGAGGGGACATCTGGCAAACCCGTATTTTCTAATTTTGTAAAAACAAAAGCGAAACTATAAAAACTTTCTTACAAAAGGCTCTGGGTATGTATAGCAACTTTTTCATGGGGGCTAGCGACGCAAATGTACAAACTGTTTTTGTTTGCCCGCGCATATACAGAGATAATGTGAATTACTGCACTTGGATGCTGTTTTTCACTCTGAGTACTGTTTCATTTGCGTCAGCGGGTGTAGAGCAACCGGTGTTGGACCTGGGGGCCCTGGGCACACTAGAAAAGTAACAGCAATGCTGTTAGCAGTAACGGGCCCCACAAGTTGCAAAGAAACAGCTGCAGTCAGAGCATTAACCCACTGAGCTATCTTTCCATCACTGATGCAGTTAGGAAATGGAAAGAAACTATTTTTAAGGTTGGGAAAGTTTCCCCTTCTCTGCCCAAAGTAAAGCAACAATTGAGGGTGTACAGGCAGACCGAGGAAAACGGTGGATTGCCCCCTACTCCGGATTTTAGTTTGCCTCTTTATTGGTCAATTTGAAGAGAATAGGGGAAGGAAATATTTGTCACAGCATGAAATGGAAAACTCCAGGGAGAAATCAATTATAGAGCTGGTGTAACAGAGGAAGTCTTCAGGAACATGCAGGTAATGCAACAATTAGGGCACGAGACCATAGCATGATTACATTTGGACAACAAAGAGGAAGATTGTTGTATTACTAAAACTTGAGCCAATCAAAACACAATCTTTATAGACGCCAATAATTGAATCCCAAAATTGATTGTTATAACAAAAAACAGGCCAGGGTAGAATTATAGGAGGGCTTAACACCCCCTTGTTGTTTAATGAACATGTGTATGGTCCTGTATTAAGGCCACATTACCTACAGGCTGATGTCAGTTGTAAAGTCTATGAGAGTTTGGTGGCACTAATGGTAAACTAAACACGCACACCAGAAATCACTACTGATACAAATATGAGACAGATCGAGCCTAATGGTGTCAACGCGGGAGGGCCTGGCTTTGGCAAGTGTGTCAGCTGGAATGAATGTTGCTGCCTCGAGAGTCCAGACCAGATGAGCTAGGTGTTCTAAAGAAAATAACATTTCCACAAACACGCAGTTACACATTTGAGACATGGCATTGGAGGCGACCAAACAGTCAACATAAATGAGTATTACAAATCAACCAAGAGTTTGAAATACACAAATGTAAACACCATTCTGGTTAGAGAAGAACAGGTCACTAAAAGACCTCATTGCATTCTAAAGCTCTCAGTTTACCATAAACATGACAGAGTGCATGTGAGGTTTGCACAACAACAGTGCAGTCTTTCTGTTCGGACACAAAAGCACCCAAACGAATGAGGTGTCTGAATATTTAGATGCAGCAACTCAATTATATCACATCACACGGCGCACATGATTTAGCAGTTTGGATTGAGAACATCCGACATGTTGAGCAGATACTTGCAAGGTGTAAAGAGCACCATAGACGGCAGAAGCAGACAGAAACACTGGGTTCCTGGCGGTGGTTAATTTGTAAAAAAAAAAATAGAAGTGCCCGGGCTCTGGTGAGGAGGCAGCTTGCCCCCGCCCATTTCTCCTGTTAGCGCCACCTAAAACGGAACCAACTACTAAACATGAAAGTGGGGAGAGGGTGTGGCGAAATGGCCAAAGCTGCCGACTTCGGAGCTGTGGGCCGGGGTTCGAGTCTCGCCATCGGCTCAATATCCCGTGATTCTAGGTGAATCACTCCCCGGGCCAACCATAAATGAACATGTCCTTAACTGAGGCTCATGAAATGTGCCGGAGATGATACATAAGTGCCTGTGCTCAGTACCTGAGCACCAGGAACCACCGGCTCAAATTAGGCACTACACAAAGTGCTAAGACCAAGTAAAACCTAAGAATTACTATTTTGTAAGAAATGGATGACGCTGACCTATTCACCTAGAGGTATCACATCTTCCTTCCTCTGTCTGAGTGCAGGCGCTGCTTTTAATTATCCCACATGTTTCCTTGGTTTTAAGCGTAGTTTTCATAGACCTTTAATATGTATGGCTCGGAATGGGAAGTAGTTTACACGCAAACAAAAGGCATAATTTCCAACTTGCCTGGTGCAGCAGTCTGCCTGTTGCACAGTGTGCTCTGAGGCAATGGTACCTTGCTTTTGTGGCACACAAGCACACTTGCGATTTTCACCATACACTACACCAAGATCATGCTGCCCTCACCGTGAAAGTGGAAAAGGATTGTTGTTTTTCCTTTGACAAATACACTGACAGATGTTACAAGGTCCACAGAGTTACTCTTGGTAGTTCTATGTAATTTGTCCTCATTTTCTCATTGTCCGGAGGCGGGCGCCGCTCTCGTATCAGCTGGCAGAATATTAGTGCCGGTGACGTAACTGAGAGGGGCGTGCATCACCGAGCGGACTGAGCCTGGCCCCCCCGGAAGTGGGAGCAGCGAAGTAAGCATAGAAACTAAGTGGTGAGAAGCCTCCTCTGATAAATTCTCCATATATAAGGACCAGCCGGAAATCCGTTTCGCCACCAAACTGCGTTGCCGGACTACTATTAAAAAAAAAAGTCACAGTTAACATGCCTAATGCAAATTAAAGTACAGAGTACTGTGAGTGGTGTGCACGCGCATTGTTAGGGTGAAAAACCAGAGAGTGAAGCCTCGTCCAGTCGTGGCATCCCTCTGCTGCAGCCGTGGGCGAGGACTGCTGCAGAGATGTGCACTGAGCGCACTCTACAGGGTTGCGTCAGATAATCTCAGATCCGCTTCCGGTACTCAACAGCATGTCGACCCGGTCCTGCGTATCGAGGGTCAGTCATTATCCGATCGCCAATGCGGGCGCTGAGCGCTCTCTGCTGGTGAAGAGCAGAGCCGAGCTGTTTACCAGCTGCGCACCCTTTGCTCAGCCTCCCTGTGGGCCAATTATCCTTGCCTCAGAGAATAGAATACAGCTCAGCCTCTTGACGGCACTCCCCTGGAAGGTAGAGCTGTTGTGCGCAGCTCCCGGCTTCAAATTTATCAGGAAACCGCTTCCCTGCTTGTGCTGTCTCTGCCTCCTATTGTGAAAAGCCACTGTTTTGTCACGCATGCGTACGATGTAAGGCATCGTGCGCATGCAAGACAAAGAGTGCAATTCACCCACCAATCACACGCTAAACAAGCATTTCTTAATGCAATAGGACGCGTTTTTACGTGAGACCTATTGCATTGGAAATGGAAGGGTGGGGGTCCAGGAAGGCACGAACGGGAGTGGCGAAAAGTCACGGACTGCGGGAGGGGGCGGGGGGGGAGAGGTACACAGGGGAAGAAATAGTTTTGGAGTAAAGGGGCCAATAGCCAGGGAAGGATATAAATGACAACATGGCCACCAGGAGGAGGGACTAACAACTCGAAAACAAATCAAAATGCAGCATTTATGATTGAAGCCAATGGAAACATAGATGGAAAGTGGGCGGAGCTTCCCCCCACAATACTGTATACAGCATCTCTCGAAGAGACAGCGCATGCGCTGCCTAGCCAAGACCTAAAAAGGGGCAATGCAACAGGGTCCTATAGTTCTTATATTCGGCGCGCTTTTAGGTGTTTGTCCACCAGTATTTTGACACACTCCTCTAGTTGCTCCTCTAGCCGTGACATCCGGAGGAGCATCTTGCGGCGAAATGCCCTGCAGTGGCATCCAGGGTGGGGGACAGCAGTGCTGGCTGCTAGAGAATTGCGGCGGCGGGCGGCTGCCAGACCGCGGCGCCGTACCACTGGAGTTGGGGCCTGCCTGGGGCCCGGGGCATCGGATGAGGCTGCAGCTGCTGCCGCCTCCTCCTCCTCCGCCTGAGCCACCAGCAGCCGGTACTCCTCACAGATGGCCTCCAGTTTCCGGCGCCGGGCCCTGGCTGCCAATTCCTTCCGGGATGGTTTTTCTTGGGAAGGAGTACTATCTATATCAAGAAAGAAAAAGAATATTGTTGTAACCAGTACTCTTAGCAAAACAGTAACACAAAATTAATTCAACACATAATGGCACAGTAGCATTAGCAAGAAGCACAGTACATAACATTTGTGGTAATAATCTATCTATCCTCCCACTTCCTCGTCCTCTAACATTTGTGGGAGTTTCAGGCATTATACTAGCACTATGGACTCCAGTACACAGTACACCAGTCTTCTTCTTATCTCTAGTTTAGCAAAATTACATAACCTGGTTGTAGCCGGCATGCCAGCTTGGTCATCTATGCTTGCACCCAAGACAAACATACGAGTCATGACGCAGACTCACGTTAGTTTGATTTACTACTGTCTGCAGGTGGGGAAGCTCGTATTTTTCTATTACGGATGGCACTGGCCATACTCTCTCTGTTACATGAAGGGCAATTGGTCAATTTCACTTTCACAGTGCCCTGGCTACTACAAGATTATATATCTGATCCAATGATCATTGCTTTTCAATGGGACGACGACATAAGGTCAGTAGCGGTCGGTGGTGGGACTCGGGGAGTGCTGCCGGGCGGTGACGTGGGGAGGGGCAGGGTGGGGGGTAGTAAACTATGGATTATTGCCAATTACAGGTAAGTAAACATATAAATAAATAAAACGAATTTCGTTGCGCGCACTGCATCGCATTTGGCGGTGCAGTGCGCACAATGAAATTCGCTTTATTTATTTTTATGTTTACAGTAAAGTTACCTGTATTTGGCCGCGTAATACATTGTTTACTACCCCCCACTCTGCCCCTCCCCACATCGGCTTTGCTACTCTGGCGCGGTTTCTTTTACATTCCCTTAAAACTAAGACTGTGCATCCCGTGACAGTCTCCACCTATGCTGTCTATGATGAATACATACAGGCATCCATCCATTCTAAGTAAATGTCTATCATTCTTCTTAATCTCTCCACAAACTTTACTTTGTTTCACCAACAACAACCCATGCGTCCACTCCTTCCTTGCTTGCCTTGGCTTTGAGTTTCACCCAAACACCGCTGATGATTCTTGCTATCCACAGTATCCACCCATACTGTGTCGCCCACCCAGGCAGGCATCCATTCTTCTTTCACCTTCCACCCATCCTTCAACAACACATGCATCTGATTCCTATCAGCCACCTATCCATGCTTCCAACGTATCCTTCTCTGCCAGTCATCATATTAAATCTCGCCTGTCCTTCCTCCTTCCACCCTTCTTTCCCTTTTTGTTCGACACATCCATCAAGGTCATCTGATCTGATTTTTAGTCTCCTCCATAAAACTTTCACAGCTGAGTTGGAGTCAGATAGAAGAGGCCATTGGTTAATCAAGTCACGCTGCTAATGCTATTGCTACTGCATTGCTAATGCTAAGTAAAGGGTGTCTTCTTCAACCGTTGTATAATGTTCACTACAACTTCATACCTAATAAGTCTCAACAACAGTACAGTGAGTGAAGTGAACACCCTTCCAGCTAGTGCAATGTCAATAAGTAATGAATATAACTTACCACCGCCCGCCACTGCTGCTGGCTCACCCCCTGCACCCCCTGCAGGTGCCGCATCTCCTGCCCCCTCCGGAATGGTCGCATCGCCGCTGGCCCCGCCGGCACTGGTGGTCGCTAGTACGCCTAGATAAAAACATGACACATTTTTAGATGCCTGTACACCTCCCCCTATTTATTCGTTTTCACTAGCAAGATTGAAAAAAAGTTAATACATACATATACATCACATTCACTAGTCCAAATCGGGTACTAGAGTAGAGTCAGTAGACACTAGTAGTGTTATGGTCCCTAGGGTCATTATTATAGTATACTCTACTCTTTGCAAAGTTAGCCTGAGCCATGCAACCATTTTTTGCTTCATGTCTTTTGCGCATGTTACCTCGCAGCTTGTTGTGCAGTAACAGTAAGACGCCTTTTGAGCCCACATGAGCTCATACAGCTACTGTCTGAGCGTTGCGTACAAGAGGTCGAAAAACAAGCCACTTTGTTATGGAGTTCGGTTAGTCCGTATTGCTTAGCCATAAGTAACATGTTACACTTTTTTGGCGGGACTGAGAAATGCTTGCATTATACTATCTAACGCGCAGCATTTTTCTCATAACAGGCAGAAGATTCCCTTCTACGAACCAGAGATTTGCAGAGCTTATGAATGATGCATGTAACCAGTAATTCTACGTTCTACGGTGAGGAGTCTCCCAGAATTCGCACAGATCTTTTGTCTTCTATCATACACTTGTTGTAACAATGTTTATTGTTTTAATCTTATGCATTTTGCTGTTGGAGCTGGCTGGAGTACACTGAATTTTATTGAACAACATACAGAGCTTGTTAGTTGAAAATAAACCTTTTGAACTTACACATAGACTCTGTGGTATTTGGTGTGGTGGTGGTGGACTTACACGAGTGAGTGAGCGAAAGGGTGTTATCTGTTCTGGGTTGTGTAATCATTGGGTATCTTCGGTGGGGGTTCGGGGACCTAATGAGACACTATAGCTAGTCGTTCAGGGGATTGTGGGTTCACTTCTGACTGAGGTGTGAGGAAGGTCCAAGTTCCAACCTCCTATCACCAACATCCTATTTTCTTGTGCATAGTTCTGTATGTGGCTGTGCAGAATCCCCACATCAGTAGTAGTATGTACTATATCCTATCAAAAATAGTCAAATGTCTGGTTGGGCATTTTGTTTGTGGTAATTGTCAAAGCCTCAAGATTAAGAAGCCTAGAAGAGGACAACCGAAAGGACTGGACTCAGTGGCTAGAGCTATTGGTCAATCTGAGTTTTATTCAAAACAGTAAAATAAAGAGTGGCAATGCAAACTGGGCAAGCTTAGCGACAGACTAATAGTAGTAGTACAGACATTCATAGCAGAGGCAGTTAGAGGCAGGGATAACCAGAATTTAGAAACAGATAGTCAAGTCAAGATCAAAGAAGCTTTTGTAAAAAATAGAATTAGGGAGTGGACCAGAATTAATAGTTCGGAAAAAATAAGGTGCAGTAAAAGTTAGGGCAATATAATTGTTAATATTAACCACTGGAGGACTTACTGGGACCAGCAGCAGGGCCCTCGGTAGAGGAGCGGTCCTCTGGTGGTTGTCCCGCTGACTCGGACCCCGTCTTCTTGCCCCTGGGTGCTGCAGATCAGTGATCATGTAAGATATAATAAAGAAAGACACAAACATTAATGATTGCTGTGAAACAAATAAATTATCTAAAAAAACGCTCAAAAAACGTTTTAGGAAACAAAAATTGCAATAAAATTGACCTATCTAATCCGATCGACTACTGGCTTGCGGGATTCACGGACAGTCTACTTATTTAGGAACACTAATTCAGTGTTCCATTCTGATTGATTCAAATAAAATCCAGAACACTAACTAAGCCTAAGTACCACCTGACCTAGCCCACCTATTCCAGACGGGCCAATTGTTCACTAAGTCTGCATTTCCATTTTTTTAGCCCTCAAAAATGCATAGATGAGAAGGAGGACACATGCATAAATTTGTGCATACACCAAATTGTTGGTTGGCTGCGTCTGATGTTCTGCTGCTGACTGACACTGCTAAGTCTACCACTCACTAAACAAGCTACAAAAGGTTCTACTAAGGACTGGGGTAAGCAGCACTCAGTGACAGAGGATGCGTCACGCAGACCGCTCAAAAAGTATCTACTAATAGTAACTAAACCTAGTATCAATCCATCCACCACTATTTGACAGGAGGACAAAGGAAGGACTAGAGTCTTTCTAGCAATAGCATTACCTAACTTAAGTTCTCTAAAGTAAACTCTTACATAATAATAAGGACAAGCGAGCGCAAAGTTGCAAACAAGTAAGAGTAGCGCCCAGCACCTGTGTCCTACAATCACAGAAGATTTTGAAACGTAATTTACCTGCAATGTAAGCAGCAGTATTCTTGTTATTTGTAAAAATGTATACACAATACTTATACTACTATATATATTAGCTACTCACCAAGCCCCACGACCTCGACACCTAGCAGGTCCAACAGGTCCTGCTCCCGGTCCAGGATGTCTGCCCACCGGTGTGCCAGCTGGTTATGGGTGCGCCGGACCCCTGAGCAGCGAAACACTGCCCGGCGCACCTTCGCCCACCGGCGGTGATGCTCCTGGGTAGGGTACCCGGAGCCTGGCCTGCCGCCTGCTGCCAAGGTCAAGGGGAGGTGGCGCTGAACAAAAAAAAACAAGGGCGGCCACCTCCGCCTCACTAAAAAGCTGGCGGGCTTGCACCCCTGCAGGGCGCAGTCTGCCGCAAGGCAGACGGCTCTTGGGCGCACGCGCCTTGCCCTTTGAGCCGTTACTGCTGCTGCTACCCTTCGCCATGGTTCTGGGGTGTGTGGGAGGAGGCGGAAAAGAAAAGTTAGAAGGGAAAAATAAAGTTAGGGGAAGAAGTAGGCGCTTAAAGAAGAAAGTTATATAAAACAGTAGAAATGTTAAAAAAAACACAGTAAAAAGTAGAAATAAATGCAAAATATAGACTTAGGCACAGAGAGAGATAGATAAGAAATAAAGAAAAATTGAAAAACAGTGTAAAAACTAAGGATTGCAAAGATTGAGGGAGGATAGAAAAGCAGGCCCAGAACCATAGCATAGAGTGAAAAACAAGATGGCCGCGCCCTTCGCGACCGCGTGGGTAAGTTTGCACAATATTTCTCCCCGAGCACGCAAAAAGCATCGCAAACACGTACGACGCGTTCCCGAACATGAAATGCGCATCGCGAGCATGCTATACGCGACCCGGAACAGGAAATAAGGGATCGCGAACGGGCGGGACAAGTGAAAAACAAGATGGCCGCGCCCATAGGTGACCGCATGGGTAAGTTTGCGAGATACTATCCCCCGAGCACGCAAACAGCGTCCCGAACACGCACAACGCGTTCCCAAAGAAGAAAAACGCATCGCGAACGGGCGCGACAAGCAACTACGCACGCTCGCGTAGCTTGCGTAGCGCTTCGACGTCTTCGCGTAGCGCGACTACGTGAACTACGCCCAGGGTTAATGATCACCAGCCTACAAGAGAAGGCTCTCAGTTCTTTACATCCATACACTAATTTAACAGCCTGTAACTTAGACTTGCCGTTCCTATCGGACTAGTTCGAGATTTCTAACGTCCCACGTATTTATACTGCCAATATGCTAAAGAGACTCTGTGCTTTTATTTTAAAAGCTACGATCGACTGGATAACTTAACATCCATTCCAGAAGGCATACAAACGAGGCTTTGTGCTCGCATTATGTAGGCACAGGTCTCCAGATAGCATTGCCTTAATTAGTTTCCTTGTTCGCCCGCATAATGATTTTTAAACTATCTTGAAATTGCGGACGCACACGTGGTTGTCTATTCTGTCGACAAGATCCAAAGTGACATATTTAATTGTCTTGTCAGATCGTGGGTAGCCTTACACTTCATGGGTGACACTAACTATATGTTATCTCTCGTACAGCACATGTTACAATATACAATGACTAACTAGGCTCTGCCGGTTTTTTCACTCCAAGAAGATTTCCACTTCTAATACATGTTCAGATTGGGATTTATAAAAGAAAACTCCCCTTTTTCCAAGGAAACTAGTTTTTCAACACTCCTAGGTGCGCATAACGTATGATAATCTATGTACACCATGTACTGTTTTGAATTTGACATATTCAGAACAGACCGTACTGCTTTGAGCTACACTACAGAGCTTGAATGTTGTTAAAAGTACCGCGTAATGTGATATAATTGACTCAAAACATACATACTGTAAGAAAACCAGACTACAGAATGCTTCTGACGTCTGAATCTTCACCTACAGTTTTTTCCTTTTCTTAGAGCGGTGCCTCACGTCCTGAGCTGTTGCCAGGTGAGGCGAGGTGCTCACTCGTAACCAACGGGTAAGCATACTTGGAAAATTAACGTGTCACTGTATACTTATAGGTACAAAAACGATGGGCAATGACTCAACCGTTTGGCAGATCACTCAGTACAAGCAATTTTAAATATCTCTCTCTATTCACCATGATTTTATGTCACATCTTTTTGTCTTTCACAGGTGACATCAACACAATTGTGAACTTTCGCAATCGAGACCTTTGGTTTTTGTAGGTTGTATTTACTCCAACCTGTTTACTGTCACTTGTATCATGCTTCACTATTTACAGTAGCATATATCATCTAGGCCCTGAGGAAGGCCGCGAACATTCTGATCATCATGGCCGAAACATGTAGACCTGTTTTCTGGACTAGTGCAGCTAATATTTTCTAAACTGCACACGCACTGTTTTTTAACCTTGACACCAAGAGTCAACTAATAAATTCTTTTTTCTCTTGGTAGCCAATTTTAGATCACTTTTCACTCTATCTCTTTTTTGCACTGCACCCATCACCCTGAAACATTACAACGCTTTACATCAAGTGGATTTTAGGAGATCCGACAAACTGATGAGTATCTATAAAAACATCCCTGAGCTCCTCCCTCACAGTGAGGGGATTGTAGCCCTTGGTTGCACTAGGTTTTGCAACCAAGAGGAGATCCCAGATGATGAAGCATGCCACCTCGGTGGGTGATGGGATTCCGTCCTTATAAAAGGACTCCCCCCATGTTTGAATAGGAGCCCTATGCTTGTACTGTTTGTGCTTTAAAGTCTTCTTAAGCCTGCCAGACCCACGGATAACTTGGTTGTTGTATTTTACTACATTGCCCTGATGAAGCAACCATACTTCAAATTTAGAGATGCCCGCTGTCCCAGTGGGCATCTCTAATATTAGCAGTAACCACCATCACAGCGGTTCCTGATAATGTATTGAAAGTGTGCCTTACGGCTCCGTCTAAATGGCAGGGCTGTGCGCTGCACTTTCAATTTCTTTATAAAAAATAAATGCCAAAGTAAGATTTTCTTTTTGAAAATAAAAAACAGAGACCCCTATCACCATGGGAGTTTTCTCCAATAACATGGGGGTCATTGAAATGTTTTCACTTTCACTTAAAGCCACGTTTTGGATGGGGGTAAGCAAAAGTAAAAACTTGCCATTTGTTTGCCTACTCTAAATAGGCCAGGTGGACAAATGCAAATCCTATGACGGCCCTTACTCCATCAGGCCATCGGCAGTGTATGCCAGTGGTGGAGACAGAGTTGTTTCCGGTGCTGACATACTCAAGGTCCTCCCAAATCTAGAAGAGAGGCAGACCTTCAGTATGGTGGCAGGCCTTCACCGTTGTCACACAGTGCCCTTTCTGCCCACACTCTTAATCAGGCCCTCAGTCCTATAAGTCTCAATCCACCACAGGAGTGCACTTCTAAAGCCCCTCAGGATCTCAGGCATGGCACATAGAAACAGGTTGTTAGGTAGATGCCAACAACAGGGTCCAGTCCTTGTCCTGTTAACACTGGTCAGCTGGGTACTTCCAGGAAAAGGCCTCCTGTACCTTGTTGTATCCCTGTAGCTTGAACAGGAGGTCAGCCTTATGACCCTTGGAGCCTACCTCTTCATCCTGGGTATAAGAGGGAGCAGGTCCATTCCTTTAGGGCTCCTCTTAAGCCACAGACAGCAGGTCCCATCCTCTTCTTATCTCCCGCAGGCGCAGAAAGTGTTCTGAAGTGGGTGCCATTTACGCTTGTAACCAGCTGGGGGTGGGTGGGCAGATTCCTAGGCATGCCCTAACCAATTAGGTGAAAACCAGACATGATTTGTGGGCAAAGCAGGGACCTTATCCAACTTATTTGCAATCTCAGTCCTGACAGACAAAGCAGCAGCCGCAAAATCCCGAATACACTGCTGCTTTGTAGTTTTCAAAGCAGCGTTTGATCTGGTGCCAATGGGGCTACTGTTGGCCAAGTTACAGAAATAGGGGATACCTCAGACCCTCTTGGAGGCCATCATTCAGATTCACACTAGCACATGGATCCGCATCAAACTGGGTGAAGGAGCACATATTTCGAAGAAAAAAATTGACATCATTAGTAGTGAAACAAGGGTGCGTACTGGCCCCCTGCTCTTTAACCTCTGTATCACAGATTTATCGCAGTCCCTCGACATCATCAACAGCCACTCCCCAAAAAATTGGTGGCACCCAGGTTAGCAACCTGCTGTATGCAGATGACCTAGCTCTGCTCAGCTATACAAGGGTAGGCCTACAACAGCTTCTTGATCAACTATGTATTTATACAACTGAGAACAAACTGGAAGTGAAACTGACAAAAACCAAGGTCATAAAAAATGGGAGAAGTAACTATCAAGGAGGAGGATGGTCCTACAATGGCAAAAGTATCCTGACAGAACATTCCTACAAATATCTAGGGGTCCATATTGATACGAGATGTTCCCTTTTAAAACAATGACAAGAGGTCTGAGCTAAAGCCCTGATGTTACAGGTGAAGTTCTCAAAACTAGCGAAACAGCTACTGGCCCCAAGCTTGTCTCCATTAACAACAGTCATGAGGGCCAAAATTCTTCCCTCCTTAATCTACCACCAGGAAATCATGCTAGGAAAATACTCCAGCCTGCTGAACAAACTCATCGCAAGATTTTATAAGCAAGTACTTAGATTACAGAAATCTTCATCCCCAGCCCAGGTCAGACTTGAATTTGGCCTTTCAGATCTGTGGGCAGCAGAGGCCAGTGCTTACCTTAAACTGTGCAACAAGTTATGAAAGGCCAGGGCTGGCAGCCTGGAGGCAATGCTATGGCTTGAAATTAGCGGTCCCTTGCTCACTTTGCCACTGGATTCAAACTAGCCTGGCTGATGAGGGCAGTTAGCCCGAAACCGGTCCCAGGATGCTTGTTTCCGGTCCAGGGAAGACATGGCCTGGCAGTTCGGGCTGGACTGTTCCCATGAGGCACAGGGTCAAGACTGATTTGCATATAGCTGTGTCTGAACTGGGGTGGCGAAGTGAGCTAAAGAACGATGATGGATTCAACCCAGATCTGTGACTGGGGGTGAGTGTCTGAAAAGTTTCAGCGCTCCGTCCATCATCTCCTTGTGTTTGCTTTGTTCACCCTAAGTTGGCAGGGTATGCCCAGACGTGGGTCCCTTGCTCACTTTGCCACTGGATTCAAGCTAGCCTGGCTGATGAGGGCTGTTAGCTCGAAACCGGTCCCAGGATGCTTGTTTCCGGTCCAGGGAAGACATGCCTTGGCAGTTTTGGGCTTGACTGTTCCTATGAGGCACAGGGTCAAGACTGATTTGCATATAGCTGTGTCTGAACTGGGGTGGCGAAGTGAGCTAAAGAACGATGATGGATTCAACCCAGATCTGTGACTGGGGGTGAGTGTCTGAAAAGTTTCAGCGCTCCGTCCATCATCTCCTTGTGTTTGCTTTGAAATTAGCTGTAGCCAACCAGGTCAAACGGTAAACATCATTTACCACGAATGCGAAACCACGCATGCCATTACAACGCGGTCATTACAATGACCACGTTGTTACAACTCATGTAATTACTACGCAAGTCGGCAAGCAAGATGCGACTCTGTAGTGTCAAAAAGCATGTCCACAGCTCCCACCCGGCATGTTCTGGGAAGTTCAGAGGAACCTTCTCTGCCCATTCAGATAAGCCTAGTGTTCGTTCCTGGGAGGCACTTCAAACCTATTGAAGGCTAATCGCTGAAGCAGGAGAACCAATGTAAATTACCCTCCAGAACCTTCAGGCAGGGAAAAGTTAACTTTCTAAGAGTCACTTTTCCTTAATATCAATTAAAAATCAACTTAACCAATAAACTGGATTTTTAATGACTATTACAAATAGGTATTTAATTATTTTCCCACCTGGGCCCAGCCCGAGATACAGTATTAGTATTTTAGTCTGTCCTCTGGTTTTCTAGGACTGCTAGGCCTGCCACAGTGAAAATAGCATTCGGGGGGGCGGGGGGAGAGGGCTTGTCACTGCAAAAACATGGTAACATGACATTTCTACATATCCCATTTTTAAATGCCATGCACCCTGCTTTGTCAGCTTCAAGGCCTACATAGAGATGACTTATTAATATTTAAAAGAAAAAGTTTACCGGTAAAAAAAAAGGTTTATTCCGACAGGTCAAATTGCAGTTAGTCCTGCCACAGTGAAAACAGGCTTTGCGGGGGCAGCGCTTGACCTCGAGTAAGTTGGCAGGTGTCAGAAATTGGGTTGTTGGGGGGGTGTGAGCCCTTCTCAAGCAACCACCACAATCCTTGTCAGGAGAAACTACAAGAGTCACCAAATTACCCTGTGCTTAACACTCTGGTAGCTTGGCGCAAAAGCAGTCAGGTTAAACTTAGAGGCAATGTGTAAAGTATTTATGCAGCACCCAAACAGTAAATAAGTGGAAACCCAACACAAGGAGAATCCCACACCAAATAAGAAAAACAATTTTATAAATTATTTGACACCAAAACAACAAAAATCCAATCAGTAGAACCGGAGATATGCAACTTGAGAGATTTAAGATAAGTATAGCCCCTAAAAGTACAAACCACCACTCATGGTTATCTGGTTGTGCGAGACTGGCTGAAAGTCACGGGCCCAATTCACAATAGTAATCTGAGACAAAATCCTAACTTTACGACTTTCGGTATTCACAAAAGGCATTTAGTAGTAGTAAAGTTAGGATTCCTAACTTTCTACGAAACAGACAAAATCCTAACTTTATGACTTTTGGTATTCACAAAAGGCATTTAGTAGTAGTAAAGTTAGGATTCCTAACTTTATTACTACTAAATGCCTTTTGTGAATACCGAAGGAATCCTAACTTTACTACTACTAAATGCCTTTTGTGAATACCAAAAGTCGTAAAGTTAGGATTTTGTCTCAGTTTAGTAGTAGTAAAGTTAGGAATCCTAACTTTACTACTACTAAATGCCTTTTGTGAATACCGAAAGTCATAAAATTAGGATTTTGTCTCAGATTACTTTTGTGAATCGGGCCCCACAAGTTCAGGCTGACTGCGATAAAGCATTGGCCAGATACAGGGGGCCAGGTTAGTCCAGCTAAAAAAGTTACATTCACAAAGTCCGGCACAAAAAGTCCAGTTCACGTGGACGAGAAGCAGGGAGAGCGTTGTTAATGGTCATTGCTGTAACGTGAAGAGCAGGCTGCACGTTGTGGATGGTCATAGCTGTAGTGCAAAGATCATATCAGGTGTTGGGGATGATCATTGCTGGAGCATACACTTACGCACCTACTGTGGAATGCCAGGCGACGCACTGTCTTTTGATGCTGAGATGGCCTTTGATCGAGTAAAAATTGGTCTACCTTTTCAGTACCCTTGTTAGAACGGGAATAGGCCCCAACTTTCTTAAGAGGACTCTTTGGCTCTACTGAAAACTGACAGCGGTGATAAATTGAAATGGATTTCTATACAAACCCCTGACTCTCAGAGGTACTAGACAAGGCTGCCCCGTCACCGTTTCTTTTCCTGCTCACTCTAGAACTGTTAGCTATTGCCACACAAAGAGCACCAGACATAACAGGCATGGATGCACCAGCTGGAAACCTGAAAACTATGTTGTATGCTGACAACATTCTATTGACGCTGACTTCACCCGTTACCTTCATACCGGCCCTAATGCAGATCCTCCCTGTTTATCAAATTACATGTTATAACAGCCCACTGGCTACATGGTTAACCATTTAGTTGGATGCAAAATATTATGAAGAACTTAGGTATTCTAATTGGCTTGGCAGAAATGTATTCACTGAGGTAAGATAAAACATAGCAGCCCTCGTAGACCAGCTGCAGAAACATTTTGCAACGTGGAGCCACCTCCAGATTTCACTATAGCGTTGGGTGCAAATGATAAAAATGGTGGTTACACCACGTTTTAACTATAGTTTGAGCATGCTGCCACTGCTAATACCCCTCCCACAATTTTGCCGAATTGATTGCCAGATCAGGAAATTAATTTTACAAGGAACAAGGCCAAGATAATCTAGTGCAAAATTGTATGCTTCCACAACGTCTGGGGGTCTACGTCTCCCAAACATTGAATTATACCACCTAGACATGCATTTGTTTCAATTAATTCATTTTATTTCCGATTTGGTCTCTCCTGTATGGGTTGCCTTACAGAATTACTGACAGGGTGTACTTGAATGTCCTTTGGTTATCTACAGAAAACCTACCTCCTTAAAAGGAAAACAGAACCTCATTCTTGTAGGCATCATTAAATTATGGGAGAGCAGCCATAAACTTCCAAAACAGAGTGGATCATTAAACCTGACAGCCCCCATTTGGAATAGCACTGACATCAAAGTATCCTATTCTGGCTGAAGGTATGTTCAAATCCTTTTCTGAGCTTCTAGCGGAACTTCACCTGGAGCATGCACAATTTGCATCCAACCTACAACTGAAACAAGGGCCACTCTATAAAATAGGTCACTCACTTGAGCTAAGCAACTCTGTTTTGCATGAATATTTGGATATCTTGTACTCAAAGCCTACCTTATCATCTCTCCTCAAAAGATGGCAGCCTTACCTGCAGTAATGCCGAAATTGAGACAGACTGGACAGAACTATTCTTTACCCATTACAAAAGTATTTGCTAATCAAGGCTAAAATTTTGTTTCCTTAAAATTCTGCATGGTGGACACTGATCACAATGTAAATTGCAGAGAGCAAAACTAATTTCCAATGTGCAATGTTGGAGATGTAAACACCATATAGGAGACATGGTGCATATCTTATGGGCCTGACAAACATCAATCCTACTGGGACTCAATTTGGAAGAACCCACAGGAAGTTGATGACCTACAGCTAAACCTGCCATTGGAACTAGCAGTGCTGCATGATATACACAACATTGTTGGCATCTCCAACCGTAAAACGATATTGCTAGACTTGGCCCAGACTGTAGTTACACTGTGTATTCTGAGACACCAGAAGAGGGCTGAACACATGATGACAGAGGAGTGGTCCACAACAATGACAGAAATGATGTCATATGAACAATTCATACTGATTACCTGCTAACATTTGGAGAGGTATGTGCGGTGATAGACTTTAGCATAATGTGCATCTTGTTACTGGCTGCTTAAACTACATAAGACATTATGAGCAGAGAACCCTGATTATGGACATTTTGAAACATGTATCGAGTCCACACTACTACACTGGTTGAAGACTTGGTGATTCATAGTGTCCATCTTAGAGACTTGGTTTTGGTTACCTTAACAGATAACTCATATATATATATATAAATATATAAATATATATAAATATATATATATATTCACTGAAAAAACCATAGGTTTCAGGGACGTTATAGTTAGAAATTAGCATTTAAAAAACCTTAGAAATTCACTGAAAAAACCACAGGTTTCAGGGACGTTATAGTTAGAAATTAGCATTTAAAAAACCTTAGAAATTCACTGAAAAAAAACACAGGGTGTTTCTACCCAGCCCCCTTACCTTGTTTGTTATGCTCTTTTTATCTGATTTTTTGTGACTCGATTACCGAGTCACAAGATGGCTGCCAACACATTCTGGTTTGGAGTGTTGGCAGCCAATCAGAATGAAGCTCGTGCTCGGGAGGGTTCGCGAATCCTCCTCGGTGCTCAGATATATACATTTTTATTTTTTTAATTTCTCAGCGACTACTGAACGGATTTACACCATTTAAAAAAAGGGCGCTTTCTGAACCAAGAGCTACCTTTTTGCCAAATTTGGAGTCATTCTGTTCAGCAGTTCGGGCTGTAGCCTGTATCCAAAATTCCTATGGAAATTAACATTGAGAAAACGAGTTTTGGAACCCCCCTTTTTTCTCGGCCCCCGCTTGAGAAATCACCCCGAAACTTTCAAGACAGGAGCTGGCCTGAGTGAACCATTAGTTTTGAGAATTTCGTGAAGATTCGTCAAACGGCACCAAAGATATTGGCAAAAGAAAAAAAGCTTTTTGACTAGAAACGAGGTCCTAACTATAACTACCTACTGGCAGCTGCCAGTAGGTAAAGATATGTATATATATTTATACATATACATATATATTTTTGCAGAAAGTAATCTTCGCGGAAATCCCAAAGAAAGAAGCGGCATACCAGAGGACTGTGCAATAGTTTATTGTGCACACAAACGACGCGTTTCGGCGAAGCCTTTATCAAGTGAGAAACTTGAGTGCTATCCCTGTAGAAATGTAAACATGGGTTCATGGAAAGAGAAGAGATACTCCAATAGCAATCAGCATGTACTTCAAAATGTTCAAAAGAAATAAAGTTCAATGTCAATTGACAAAAATTTACACAATGTCAAGATGCATGCAACAATGCCGAAAATTATGCTTTGTAATAATGAATCAAATCATAGTTCATGAATGGGTACTTAAAGATATAATAAATAGATGCGTAAATACAATGTCCAACACTGTTATACCACATGATGTGCCCGGTTTTCAGCATGGGAACATATCTTCATGAGCACAGGTATTCTCGAGCAATAGTTCCCAAATTACAAATCACTCGTGTGTGCTGGCAATACAATCAATGTTAATATTTCATAAAATATAGCGCATGCACAGTTCCGACTAATGCCCACAAACAGAAGGACGATGATTGCCCAAAATTGTCACATTGTAGTTGGACAGTGGCTAAAATAGCCACTTCATCCAAATGGTAGTTCAGTTAAACAGAAAAGAATGATAATTGCCTGACATCATATACCAACAATCTAGGGTAATGTACCCCTACTTATTTGGCTGTCTGGAATACATGATTCATGTCTAATATTAATATTTGGTAATGTACTAGATGACAACAAGAATGTATGTGAATGTCAGTGGCACAAATGAATACTTAAATCATCCCATTCACCCATCAAATTCTACAGTAACGGGGAAAAGGCTCACAAAATGTGTGTGAAAAGAAGAGAAAAATGTTGCCCCTTGTGGGACCCCCTTAGCAGGCCTAGGGGGTCTGGGTGTTTCTATTCTCCCCCATAACCTTGTTTTTTATGCTCTTTTTATCTGATTTCTTGTGACTCGGTGTTAGAAGGTGGTTCTGACACTATGGGCCGCCCGGATTTTTCGCTTTTTGAGCACCTAGGTGTTGAGGTTTTACTGTGGGAGAGCCTCATAAATTGGGACTCATCCACAGTGAACTCATGATGAAAGAGACTGCATGTGGATTTTACTGGTGTCCCCCTAGCTTGACTAGCTGCTGCGCAGCAGCTGGAGTAAGGGGCACCGGGCTGGTTACATGCAGACACCTGTGTACATGCGTGTGCACACGTGTAGGGGCTGCGCAGGGGAGATTCTTGGCGTGCGCAGTCCAGGAGCAGCTACAAAGTGAATGGTGTGGCAGGACTTATGCAGAATTGGGTGGTGACACGGAATAGGCCTTATACACTAGGAAGGAACATGCCAGGGAAAGTCAGTGTGCTTTACTGTGTTTTTCACTTCATTATTCCCCTATGGGGATGTGGAGCCCATGTGCTAGATTAACTTCCATAAGGCCTACAGATTCCAGACACGCACTAAAGTCCACTGTAGCGGATGTGAAAAGAAGTATTCTGCAGAGTCCAGAGTCATATTTGTACTGCTTTTGGGTCATCCAGAAATGTTACATCTCTCTGAGTCAGATCATAACCAGGGCCTGGCTGGGGGTTGACCTCAGCAGGCTGGATTGATGACCTTTCCCTCCCAGAGCGAAGACCTCCTTTCCACGAAGGGAAGATAGGCGGAGCTACAGGCTCATCCATCAGCAGCTATCACTGGGTGCCAGGCACCAGGCTGCACCTAGGAGGGAAGGGCTCTGGTTTCAGAGACCATGTGGCCAGAGACCCTGGACGACGCCATTTTGAACCAGCCCAGAGGCTGGACAAGAAGGAGGGAGCAGGGGCAGGGAAGTGATGTGGCGCTGTTGGATAGGACCAACAGAGACTTCCTGCCAGCCCCCTACTCAACTTTTAAAAAGTGCTTGCACAGGAAGAGAAGGTCTCTCTTGGGTGTGGTCTGCGGAGGCAGAAGGTGCTGGAGCCTGGTAATGGGCAGTTGGAAGGAGGAACCCCCTGACTGTCCCCCAGGGCCCTGCCAGCACCAGAAGAAGAGCCCAGGACCAGTGCGCAGAAGCAGAGGACTCTGCGCAGGGAGAAGAGAGGCCAAGGAGGGGAGACACGCGAAAGGCTGGCGCAGGGAGCCAGTGAAGACAGCTCCCTGCCGAATCCCCCCTCTCAGAGACCCTGAGGGTGAAGGAGAGTGCTCCCAGTGGCTGGGGCTGGCCGCCAGGAGCGTAAGGACACGAAAATGGGGCAGATCGGTCCCCCAGGGGCCGAGCTATGGCCCCCAGAAGGTGAGCGACCTTTGACCCCCCCACGAAGGGGAGGTCGGGGGCCCGGGAGCCCATCCCCGGGCCCCGAAGCAAAGCCGGGGAGCGCCGTCACGCTCCCCGCGAAGATTGTACCCTCCGGGGTGCCAGGAGCCCACCCTGGCCCCCGGCGAAGAAAAGGAAGGCGGGGGAGCGCCGTCGCGCCCCCCGCGAAAATGAGCCCATGGGGGCCCGGGAGCCCATCCCCGGGCCCCGAAGCAAAGTCGGGGAGCGCCGTCGCGCTCCCCGTGAAAATGCCCCGAAGAAGCACAGCCGGGGAGCGCCGTCGCGCTCCCCGTGAAGAGTGGCCCCCGGGGTGTCAGGAGCCCACCCTGGCCCCCGGCGAAGAATCGGTTGTCAGGGAGCGCCGGCGCGCTCCCCGTGAAGAGGGGAGGAGGGGCCCGGGACCCCATCTCCGGGCCCCGAAGTCAGAGCGGCGTCGCCTCGCGTCTGCCCGCAGGAGCGGGCAGACAAGAAGACTCTGCCGGCTCCCGCGGCCGCACGCGAGTGTGCGGGCCGGGCGGGGAGCCGGCGGGGGCAGCCGGGGGTGGGCTCCCCGGGCTGCCCTCCAACGGATGGCCAAGCGGGGGTCCCGGGTGGGACCGAGGCCCCAGGAGGAAGACCACAGGCGGTGCGAGGGGCCCGGCTGGGACCGGGCCCCGAAAAATAGAAGGAGCGGCCGGGGGTGGGCTCCCCGAGCCGTTACTCTCACCTGGGGGTCCGGGTGGGACCGGGCCCCCCACCGAGGCCAGAAGATGCGGCGCGATGCGCCAGATCGATCGCGGCTCTCCCTGGCACAGCGGGAGAGCCGCTCATCCGATATTCATGAAAGGGAGCACGAAGCGCCCCATAATGCCTTGCTAGGCATTTCAAAGGAGTGTTTTGGTGCTTGTGGTGGCCCCAGGAGGACGGGGTCACCACCAACTTGGTGCAAGGGTGCTGGGGGAGCTGCTGGAGAAGCGCAGTCTCCCCCCAGCACGAAGAGAAAAGTCCCACCCTAAGTGTCTTGGGGATTTTAAAAGAATAACCCCTCAAGGGCTCAGCCAGCATTTAACACTCTCTTGGCTGGAACTTTTGTTCTACAGCTGAGGGTGTCATGAGAAGTGCCTCAAGGAGCGAAGGGCTGAGTTGGGATGTCGGGAGAAGGGCATCCCCTGGAGGTGAAGAGGTGTAATTGCACCAGAACTGCATTTACTAACAGTTATTCCTTTTTAGAGGGACTGAAGGTCACATATGTAATGTGAAGTACCTGTGTAAGGTGATGTCATAAGCAAAGTGGGTTATGTTGCCAGACACTCCTGCTAGGGTGTCTGGCTGGATATGCGTAATCCTGTGATTTCATCTCTGATGCCCTTAGGGGCTGTAATTGCAATGCATTCTAATGTCCAACAAAGGTGATGAGTACTGTCATTCTAAGGTGTGCGTAAACATGTATTCTTGCTGCTGCACTTAGGTGAAGACCCAGACTGCTAGCCCTTAAGATATAGAGGTGAATACTGTATGGTCAGTAGGAAATGCTCAGTCAGGGTTATGTGTCACCAAGGCAGGTGTACCCATTTTTAATGCGCGTTGAGGTAATGGGGTGGGTCGCCACTGGGATGGTGCCAGTGCGCAGGGCCCTCGCTCCAGGTTAGGCTCAACACACTGCATTAGGGGGCAAGATGATGTGCATACATGGGAGTGGTGGTACTAGACCCCACCCCCTTTTTGGGAGGGGGAGATGTTACGCAATGTCACAAAGTAATTCCAACAGCTTATGTATATTTGTAAATTGGTGCATAGTATTGAGTAGTGTGTGTGTTTAATAAATGTACTCTTACTTTTATAAAGCAAAGTACAGACTGGACAATCAATTATTGAGTGTTATTTCTGCGCACCTGCAAATGGCGATTACTAGCCCACACCACCTCCCTTGAGTAAAGCCTCAGACTGCTCTGCAACGCTACCCTCTGAGCGTCAGGCGCTACAATTGGGTGTTTGGTTCCCAGTGAAGGACAAATGTAGTCATGTTATTTGTGCAGGCCTCACAGATACTGCCTCGTTTTCCAACACTCGGTTACCAAGTCACAAGATGGCTGCCAACACATTCTGGTTTGGAGTGTTGGCAGCCAATCAGAATGAAGCTCGTGCTCTGCAGGGTTCGCAAATCCTCCTCGGTGCTCCGATATATAGATTTTTATTTTTTGAGTTTCTCAGCGACTACTGAACGGATTTACACCATTTAAAAAAAAGGGCGCTTTCTGAACCAAGAGCTACCTGTTTGCCAAATTTGGAGTAATTCCGTTCAGCAGTTCGGGCTGTAGATTGTTCCAAAATTCCTATAGAAATTAACATTGAGAAAATGTGTTTTGGGACCTCCCTTTTTTCCTCGGCCCCTGCTTGACAAATCACCCCGAAACTTTCAAGACAGGAGCTGACTTGAGTGAACCATTAGTTTTGAGAATTTCGTGAAGATTCGTCAAATGGCACCAAAGATATTGGCAAAAGAAAAACGCTTTTTGAATAGAAACGAGGTCCTAACTATAACTACCTACTGGCAACCGCCAGTATGTAAAGATATGCATATATATATATACACATACATACACACACATATATATATATATATATATATATACATATATATTTTTGCAGAAAGTAATCTTCGCGGAAATCCCCAAAAAAGAAGCGGCACACCAGAGGACTGCACAATAGTTTATTGTGCACACAAACGACGCGTTTCGGCGAAGCCTTTATCAAGTGAAAAACCTGAGTGCTATCCCTGTAGAAATATAAACATGGGTTCATGGAAAGAGAAGAGATACTCCAATAGCAATTGGCATGTGCTTCAAAATGTTCAAAATAAATAAAGTTCAATGTCAATTGACAAAACTTTACACATTGTCAAGATGCATGCAACAATGCCGAAAATTATGCTTTGTAATAATGAATCAAATCATAGTTCATGAATGGGTACTTAAAGATATAATAAATAGATGCGTAAATACGTCTAACACTGTTATACCACATGATGTGCCCGGTTTTCAGCACGGGAACATATCTTCATGAGCACAGGTATTTTCGAGCAATAGTTCCCAAATTACAAGTCACTCGTGTGTGCTGGCAATACAATCAATGTTAATCTTTCATAAAATATAGCGCATGCACAGTTCTGACTAATGCCCACAAACAGAAGGACGATTGCCCAAAATTGGCACATTGTAGTTGGACAGTGGATAAAATAGCCACTTCATCCAAATGGTAGTTCAGTTAAACAGAAAAGAATGATAATTGCCTGACATCATATACCAACAATCTAGGGTAATGTACCCCTACTTATTTGGCTGTCTGGAATACATGATTCATGTCTAATATTAATATTTGGAAATGTACTAGATGACAACCAGAAGGTATGTGAATGTCAATGGCACAAATGAATACTTAAATCATCCCATTCACCCATCAAATTATACAGTAACGGGGGAAACAGGCTCACAAAATGTGTGTGAAAACAAGAGAAAAATGAAAAAAGTGAGAGTATTTAATAAGGGGAGGTATCACAAATTATCTTTAATCTTCAAGATTGATATCATATCATGCAAAAAGCATGGCGATGGAAACGAGCTAACTGGATCCATCTAATCGGCTGCAATTGGCCTATGTGGGCAGTAGTCAAGTTCATGGTCAGACTACGACCGATAAGCTTTCTCCCATAAAAAGGGACAGTGAATAAAACAGCAAAAGCTGACTGAAATCACATACTTGGACTGTACAGAAAGGAGATACTGCTAAATTAGCCGTATCCAATGGGAGTTGCTAATTCCTCTCCACTATTGAGCCCATGTGAGATTTTTGTGCTGAGCTCTATTACGTATCGGGATTCCAAGATACGTAGTAATTTTTCTCTGTCCCCACCCCTCGGGTGTTGTAAGATTCTGTCTATTCCGTAGAATACTATCAGTTTACTGCTACTCTGATGTCTCTCCTGATAATGCCTGGCTACTGGATAACTAAGGTCTTGGTTAGTCACTGCCCTCATGTGTTGTAATATTCTAGTCTTGAGTTGCAGTTTGGTGCTCCCAATATATTGAAGGCCGCAAGGGCACCCCAATGCATACACAACATAATCACTAGTACAGGTTATTAGTTTAGTGATATGTTTGGTCATGCCCATGTGGGTGCTATATTTGTCCCTGTTTTTACTGTGTCTGCACGCTCTGCACGTGCCACATCGTACAACGCCTTTGGGTGTCCCTAGCCATGTATTGGTGATGGATTTGCTCTGATGGCTATGGACTAAATGATCCCTAAGTGATTTAGATTATCTGTACGTGATTTGTGGTGTTTTGCCAATGCTAGTGCCAATAATAGGATCTGTTTCCAGTAAGCCCCAATGGCGTTTCATGATTCTTTTGATCACATTGGATTTGGTGTTAAACGTAGTAATCATCCTGGGAACATTACTCTCGATGGTTTTGTCTCTCTTGGAGCGGAATAGCATCTCATTGCGGTTTACCCCTCTGACTTTTTTAATAGCGGAGGATACCACTTTTCTATTATAGCCCGTTGTGCAAATTATCTTCCATGACCTGTTGCTCCTTCCTGTAGCCTGACTCAGTATTACAATTTCTCCGGGCCCTGAGAAACTCCCCATAGGGGATGATGTTAACGAGTGGCGTTGGATGATTACTTTTGGCGTGCAATAGGGTATTGCCAGCCGTAACTTTCCTGAAGAGGCTGGTGACCATCTGCTTATTTTCCATGTTAATAGCTACATCGAGGAATTCACAATGTGAGGCGCTGATCTTATACGTGAAACTAAGATTAAGTTGATTGTTACTCAGTTTGTTGATAAATTCTTGTGCCATATTCTTGGGACCATCCCAAATCAGGAACAGGTCATCTATGTACCTGATCCAGATCGGGCTGTGTTCGGTGTATCTTGCATTTTCCTTGACCCACACTATTTGTCCCTCCCACCAGCCCAGAAAAGATTAGCTAGGCTGGGAGCGAAACAAGTGCCCATCACGGTCCCAGACTTCTGTCGGTAAAGCGTTTTGTCAAAAATGAAGATGTTCTCATTTAGACAATACAGCATCATTCTCTCTAACATAGCAGTATGTTCCCAGAGGGATATATGTCTCCCCTGGAAAAAATACATGCATGCTTCCCCTCATTGCCTCTGATCGATACAGGTGTACAGGGAGCATACATCCAATGCTATCATCAAGTAGCTCTCCTCCCACCTCACATCATGGATGCGATGCAGGAAGTCAGTGCTGTCCCTACAGTATGACCTCAAATTGGTACAAAGGGGGATAGGAACAAATCTAAGAAGATTGAAGTATTCTCCAGGAGCCCTCCATCGGAGGACATAATGGTGGTCTAGTGGGGTGTTTATGAATTTTGGGTAATACTTAAAAACACGGTATATGTGGATTATCTGTTTTTAAAAAAAAAAGTGATATTCATCAATATCCAATAGACCAGCAACCCACCAGCCCTTTAACATCTCATGATAGACATTAATAGAAGATCTGTAGGTGTCCCAACTGATTTCCTCGTAGCAGTTAGTGTCCACCAATTGTCTCAGGGCTTCGTTGTTGTATTGCTCCAAATCCATCACGATTACATTGCCGCCCTTATTGGATCGTTTCACAATTATAGTAGGATCGTTGGTCAGACCCTCCAGGGCGTTTCTCTTTGATTTGGTCAAGTTGTCCCATTGATTATTGGGACGATGTTCCCTTAATTTGCTTATTTCTTGGATCATAATCATGTTGAAGGCTTCAATATTATCATGTGGGACATTGGGGTTAAATACTGACTTGGGTTTTAGCCCACTATGACATGCTGCGTCAGGCAAGAAGCAGAGTTGAATAAGCGCTTTTCCTTTGTCTCGTTTAGGTATTTCGTTAATATTCTCCTCCAATTGATGCAAATCCAAAATAAAGTCCACATCTTCCACATAGAAATCGGAGGATTCTACTGGTATGGAATTGCCAGTTCTAGGTTTCTTCTGTCCTACTGCCATTTTGTATATTTTCATGAGCTTGAGTTTCCGGATATACAGAAAAAGATCTATACAGGTATCCACATAGGGGCAAAAGGATAGGCCCAATTGGAGGAGTGATTTTTCTTCCTTTGTAAGTATCCTGGAGGAGAGGTTGATAACTGAATTATTAGTTGTATTGTTTTGAGTCTCGGAGGGATAATTAAGTACTGTTCTTACCCCTCTTCTTTTCTTTAGTCTGAGTCTTTTTTTGTTCCTTTTCCTCATTTGGGACCTTTGCCTCTTCCTCTGCCCCTCGCTGGAGTCTTCTTGTTTTGTCCCAATTCCTTCTTTTGGTTTAATATTTGGAACTCGTGTAGGAAGGTAAGAGGGCGTACTCCTAAAGGGACACTTGAGTTGAGTACTTCTGTATCCGAACTCAAATCCGAGCTGGAGCCAGTTGATAGGATCTCCTGTTGTCTTTGCCTATGTAGGACCTGTATATCCCTTTGGGCCCAGTCAAAACGTTTGGCATACGTCAGAATTCATCCTTCAACGTAATCTTTTTTGTCACGCAAACATTTACGTTGTTTCTTGGCTTTAATTGCTTCCATCAAAAAGGGAGAGTGCAACTGCCTTTCTTTCAGTCTCCCACTCATTCATCCTGTTCAAAACAGTAACCAAATTAGTCCTCAGACGTCCTCAGCTCGTAACGACCGGGACGTTGCATCTGCTCCATGAGTTGATATATGGTAGCGTATGCGGTTATGTGGACATATTATAATACCTGCTGAGAGTCGCCAGTAGGTAGTTATAGTTGGGACCTAATTTCCACAGACGGAACATTTTTTGTTTTGCCAATAACTTTGGTGCCTTTCGAAGAATCTTCACGAAAAATTCCCACTCACGCCAGCTGCTGTCTGGAACGTTTTAGGATGATTCGTCAAGCAGGGGGTCGAGAAAAAAAAAAAGAAGAGTCCCACAATGGGTTTTTCCCATGCAATTTCCCATAAGGATTTAAGACACGACTACAGCCTGAACCGCTGAACAGAATTACACAAAATTTGACAGAAAGCTAGATTTTGGTAGAGAAAGAATGCTTTTTGTAATTTGGTATAAATCTGTTAAGGTGTTTTGGAGTTATTAAAGAAAAAAGATTTATGTCTATCTAGAGATGTGGATCCACCTCGGAGGATCCGCAGAACCACACGCCAAAGGCAATGCCGTGATCGGCTGGGCGTAACCTGAGAGAAAAGTAGCAGCCACCATTTTGAGCATCGGGACATGGTTCCCGGGGCGGGGGGAAGAAATTAGAAATAGGATAAAAGGGGTCAGGATAGAGGCATCCTGACCCCATGATAGAGAATTTTGTGAGGGACCCCTCATGGGCAAGTAACTGACCAAAAATGTTTTATTTTTTGCATCTGAGGATCAAAGGATCCACCGCAGTGCTCAGGCTGGCCCTGTGCAACTGTACAGCAGATCAGCAAATCCAGACTCCAATTAAAAACAACACATACACCAACTCACAGAGCCACAAAACCCATCATGCACCCACTCACATACCCACACAGCTACTCACACACCCACTCACACACCCATACAGCCACTCACACACCCACTAACACACCCATCTATACACCCACTCACACACTGATGCAGTCACTCACACACCCACTCACAGACCCACAAAACCACTTACACACCCACTCACAGACCCACAATACCACACACACACCCACTCACACACCCATACAATCACTCACACCCCCCTCACACATCAATATATTCACTCACACACCCACTCACAAACCCACAAAACCACTCACAGACCCACTAAGCCACTCACACACCCACACACACCCACTCACATACCCACTCAGACATCCACTCACAGACCCATAAAACCACTCACACACCCACTCACCCACTCACACACCCATACTGCCACTCACTCACTAACATGCCCACAAAACCACTAACACAACCACTCACAGGCCCACACAGCCACTCACACACCCACTCACAAATCGATACACCCACTCACACACCCATACAGTCATTCACTGAAAAATCCAAAGGTTACAGAAATATTATAATTAGGAAATAGCAATTAAAAAACCTTAAAAATTCACTGAAAAAAACAGCATTTTAAAATCCTTAGAAATTCTCTAAAAAGGAAAGGTTACAGAGATGTTATATTTAGGTTCAGATTTTGCAGCAGTTATAGTTATCTTAAGTAACTAATGCTTGTGCCCTAAGGTAAGTATAATTCACCCTCTTGCCATGCATCAGTCAGATAATTAAAAATATCACTGCACCATTTGCAGTGAAATTATTGATTAGAAAACTGTGCCTGGTGGGAGTGCGAGTTAATAGTTACTTGAGATAATAACTGCTGAATTTCTATGGTTTTGTGGCTGGAAAATCTGAACCTAAATATATCGTCCCTGTAATCTTTGGTTTTTTAGTGAATATCTGTATATATTGAAACAGACACCAGGAGCAATTCAAATGCTTTTTTCGTTGTCCACTATGTCCACCATAATGTGTTTCAACCGCCAGATTCGGTCTTGGTCACATGACATGCCTGCATTTTGACAAGTCTTATGCGCACTATGGAAGCATGAACAAAGACAAGACTAGTGACCCAATGCATTGTGGAGACACTTAATCACAACAAACACAGTTTAGTTGGCCTGCATGTTCAGGACATAACAAATTTGAAAATAAAATAATTATATAGCATCATTTTGTGCAAATACACAAAAGACAGAGCTAAATGGCATTTCTACTTAAATGAGATCAAATATGTACCTTTATAAATACTCATCGATTAGGGCTACACCCTGTGGTTCAACACATTTTCTTTAGTGCAGGCAGACACAGCTCCTAGGGTTTAGATCATGAATTTAAATTCAAATTGATTGTTGCTACATCTGTGATTGGGGAGCTCTAATATGATGCCTCATATTTTTCAGAATCTATCTGCCACCATGGGCCTCAACAATATTAGTCTGAATCTCATCCCCAAAAAGATGTACAAGTGCCAGACGTGACTTATACTGTTGCACTGTATATGTCACTGTTGACTGCTCTGTGCCTCTATACCCTTATTAATTCCATTTTTCACTGAGCCTAGTAGATATACTGCCAGTCTGCCCTAATTTTATATTTAATTGCATATAGAAAGTCTTTCTGAATGACAATCACAGGTCCAACTGTGGAAAGAAAAAAGTGCAATGTGCATATTACTTTACCCCTGTAGTATAACACCATTAACATAAATTAGCCCATTTTGGGGCCGTATTACAATAAGGGCTCGGTAGGCGCAAGGGGCATTTGCGCATGCTTTGCATGCCCCCGGGGCCATTTTGTTTTACAGAAGGGGGCGCAGACACTTGTGCTCCCCCTTCAGTAATACCGATAGCGCTGGAGCACTTAAAGCGCCAGCGCTATCTTCAGGGGGTGTTCCCTCATTTGAATAGGGGTGTGCCCTATGCAAATGAGGTGCTTTCTTTGCCTCTGCGCCCGTGCCATATTACATACGCGGGCGCAGAGGCAAAGAAGCTGTCAGGGGGCGCACTCACAGTACGCCACCTTCTAGGTGGTGCACTGTGAGTGTGCCCCCTGAAAGCAGCCCTCTGGAGGAGAGAAAGGGGGTCCTCTGGACCCCCCCAGACATCCCCTTGCAGGCGGGTGCAGTAACTGACTACACCCGCTTGCAGGGGGGGATCTCTAATCCCCTTTAAAAGTGAAGAAGGGTTGCCGCCTGCACTGTGAAAACATGGAGCGGCTGCAAGCAGACGCTCGTGTTTTCACATGAATGCGCTGCCCTGGGGGCAGCGCGAGTTCGCAGCTGCACTGGGAGCAGTGCATACATCCAAATAGGGTGCATTGTCATGGTTTGTGCCCGGCTCACCTTTTAAAAGGTGAGCCCAGTGCAAACAATGACAATGCATAATCCGGCCCATGGTGCACTAACATTTTCATGATGTCCTGCTATACTGCGGGTAATCACAGGTTGTGCTAGCAAAAATACATTAAACTAAAAGTTTCACTGCTGTTGTGAAACAAAATACAAAATAAATAAATTAAATGATAGCAATGGGAGAAGATTCAAGCCCTTGTGGGCATATCTAGAATGTTCAGTTTTACAGATTAGAGGAAAGAATGTAATTTCTCGTCACCATTCAGCCCATTGGGGGCCTTACAGTTTAGACTTACTATGTAACCCATTTCAAGCTCTCTTAGCGCCTTCACATGGTCCCCACTCCTCCTATTCAAGGGCACTGCATCAATTACAAAATACCTAATTTAATTAGGGTTATGTTTGTGATGTGTCGCACAATGCGTTGCAACTGGGTAAGCCAGGTCATTGTTGCTAATAGCACGCTTCTGTTGCAGTACCCTTTTGTAGACTGCCAATGTGGTGCTTCCTGTAGAACGTAAATTACAAGTGCATGTTAACACGTATTCTGAAAATTCAGTTCTACAGCTGTATGTGCCTTTGATCTTAGAGAGCATTGTGTATTCAGTCATGTTCTAGCCTATCGTGCAAGCCTTACACCTTAAACATTTCTGAAAACCCACCTTGGGCTGCAGCCAGCTTACCTGACTTACCATTTAAGGGCTACTTTTTATAAGTGTGTCCCTCATCAAGTGGGTGCTTTTGTACATAAGCAGAAGGCATTCTGTATAAGCTCCCTAATCACAGCATCTGTCTTAACAATGTGCAGGTAGTTTTTCAGTAGAGCCCTGATTGTTCTGTCCTGATTACTGTAGGAGGTTATGAATCTTACACCTCCCTTGGGGCATTTTGTTCTGCCTTGAAAACAGGATAATGTCCCTTTCGTTTTCTTGGCTGCCCTTTACACCTGATTGATTACTGATTCACTGTACCCTATCTGCAAGTATCTTAATTTAATTTCCTTCTGACATTTAAATGTGTCAGTTTAGGTACAACAGTTTCTTTTCACTTGCAGCATCTCACCATACAGGTTGCTCATTTTGGTGCACTGTGGGTGTAAGCTTGATGTAAGTAGAGTCATGTTCCTTGCAGTTTCTTTTTTTTGCCGGCGTGTTTCTAACTTTGTTACTAATGTATTTCTCTGAATCTAGAAATATAACATCGGTTTTGCTGATGATATGTGTACATTATAGATTCAGACTGTTTTTATGTATCTCTTACACAAACTGTTCTGAGGGCTCTACTGACCTTCTCCATACCACAAACAGGTCATCTATAAACCTTGTCCAGATAATGATGTGGTTGTCCCATATCTCACCTTGATCCCTGCGGACCACCTGTTCTTCCCAAAAGACAACATGCAAGCATGGGTAACTGGGGGTGAAATAGGTGCCCATGGCAGTTCCTCTCTAATGTGATAACTTACTCCCGAAAAGTAAAAAGTTACTCTCCAGGCATCTCTTGACCAATACCAATAAAAACGGTGTGTTCTTATGTAAGGTGACCTGGCGACTTTACAGAAAATGACCCACTGCCCTGAGTCCATCACTATGGCAGATGATATATGAGAATCTGTTCAGTAGTTTGAGATATTAACCAAAATCCAAATTTGTACATATAGGGACACATAGGATCCATGACCCCTCCCGATCTCGTGCTGAGATCTGGTTGGCTGCCAAGACTTCAAACCAGGAAGTGTTGGCAGCCATCTTGGGACCAATATACATGATAGGACCCCATTGAAATGCATTGTAGTGAATGGCGGATTTTGAGGGTCACAAAAAGGAGAACATATAAACAGATTTTAGTTACAATATCAAGAATTTGTTGATGGTACCATACTAATTATAGGAATTGTGTGTTCTAAGGTAGTCTTACCCTGTGAAAAAGCCTTAAGGTGGTATTTCATGAAGCACATTTGAGAGAAAACTGGTTTCTCATGATTTTCCCATAGAGGTTATGGAAGATGCTCCAGAAGCTAAAATGAGTGTATTTTCTGTAAATTCACACTACCTTTCTTAGCTATATGAGAATGAAATCTGACATTTTCAGTAAAACATCTACTTCCAACAGGAGCAGCCTGTTAGTTGATTTCCTTGTGTTCTACTGCAGCCTCCCAGAGTGTTAAAAAAAACAACTAGAGCGCTAGCAGTCTCAATTATGACAAAGTGTGGCACACATGAAGCCATCTTGATTGAATCAAACTGGTAAAACTTAAAACATTTAACTTAGAAAGGAACAAAATGAGGGGGTTCATATTGTCATAGAAACTATGGTTAGTGCTGTAGAAATAAAAATTAGCAAACACAAGGAGATGATGGATAGAGTGCTGAAACCTTTCAGACACTTACCCCCAGTCACTATTAGATCTGGGTTGAATCCATCATCGTTCTTTAGCTCACTTCGCCCTCCCCCCCCCCCAGTTCGAATCCAGCCATATGCAAATCAGTCATGACCCTGTTCCTCATGGGAACAGTCCAGCCCGAACTGCCAAGCCATGTCTTCTCTGGACCAGAAACAAGCATCCTGGGACTGGTTTCGGGGCAACACCCCTCATCGGCCAGGCTAGCTTGAATCCAGTGGCAAAGTGAGCAAGGGACCCATGTCTGGGGATACCCTGCCAACATACGGAAACAAAGCAAACACAAGGAGACGGTGGATGGAGCGCTGAAACTTTTTAGACACACCCCCAGTCACTATTAGATCTGGGTTGAATCCATCATCATTTTTTAGCTCTCTTCGCCACCCCAGTTCAGACCCAGCCATATGCAAATCAGTCTTGACCTAGTTCCTCATGGGAACAGTCCAGTCTGAACTGCCGAGCCAGGTTTTCCCTGGACCAGAAACAAGCATCCTGGGACCCTCATCAGCCAGGCCAGCTTTGATCCAGTGGCAAAGTGAGCAAGGGGCCCACGTCTGGGCATACCCTGCCAACTTAGGGCAAGCAAAGCAAACACAGGGAGATGATGGTTGGAGCGCTGACATTTTTCAGACACTCACCCTGTCACTATTAGATCTAGGTTGAGTCCATCATCGTTCTTTAGCTCATTGCGCCATCCCAGTTCGGACCCAGCCATATGCAAACCAGGTTCGACCCTGTTCCTCATGGGAACAGTCCAGCCTGAACTGCAAAGCCAGGTCTCCACTGGACCTGTACTGGGATGGCACGGACTCGGATAACAGAGTGAAGTAGGGAGATGGGCAGGGGCACCAAACTCACCTTACAGGGCAGGCATCAGGGGTTGCAGCATCACAATACACTACACATGGCAAGGAGGATAGCAGTTAAGCACAGCGGACCATGGAAAGCACTAGGGTGGGGACAGGGCCATGCACATGGACAACAGAGAGCAAAGGGGAAAAGGGCAGCAAGCTGATCATACCGGACAGACAGGAGGGACAGCTGCAGTATAACAGACCACGAAGCACAGGAGGGAGGGGGTAGGGACATGACAATGAACAGGACAAGGCAGGAGGGTGGGGATAGGGGTCTGCACATCGAAAACAGCAGGCAGGGGCAAGGGGAAAGGACAGGAGCAGCAAACTGATCATGGAGGGCAGGCAGGAAGGGCACTGGAAGCACAACACACCATGGAGGACAACAGTGAGACTATAATGGCATACACACCGACAATGTAAGGAAGGTGGGAGGGGGTCCGGGGTGGCAAGCTGACCACACTGGGTAGGTGAGAGGGGCTGTGGCTGCACAGAAGACCATGCATGGCAAGCAGGAGCATTAGTGGCAGCGCAATGGCCAGGGTGGGCAAGAAGGAAGGGGCAGGGGCTTGTACAAAGGACCATGGAGGACAGAAGGGAGGGGCGGGGCTAGACACAGACAAGAAAGGGCAAGGGATGGGGCTCCACAACAGACCACGCAGGGTAGACAGGAGGAGCAGTTGCAGCACAACAGAAAATGGAAGTCAGAAGGGAGTGGCAGCAAAATGTACCATGGAGGACAGGAGGTAGGGGATAAGGGTGTGAAACTCAGACAGGCAGGATGGGAGTGGCAGGGATAGGTGGCAGCCATTTGACCATGCTAGGCAGGTGGGAGGGGCAGTGGCAACTCAATAGAACATCAGCTTAAGAACAGCAATGTGTTTGCGATTCACAATGTGGTGGCTATAATCAGCCAAGTCAACTTTGGTGTTTAGTTTTGACCTATTGTATGAGGTTATTACCTACACCTGATGAATATTATATCAACTTTGATGGTATTACATTAGAACGCAAATGTTCCGAATCATAGTGGAACCTGCATTACACATACATACGTAGGGTGAGATGTGAGGTAAATGTATCACTTTTATTAAATGCATTGAAGGAAATTATCATGAGACTTTAAATTGTTTTATATTTCATTGGATACATTTGGTAAATTGAAACTTTCTTAGGGACCAGTTATAAGTCAGAGTTTGACATAATTTGGAAAAGATATTTAGCTAAGGGCATTTGCACTTCATGAGAAAATTGAGGAGGCTTCAGTTGCCAAGCAGATTCGACCAATTTACTGATTAATATGTGCAATTGCAAAAGTATATGGTTCTAAACCTACCAAGGCAATAAGGTCTGGGCCCATATATTGGAGGTTGCCCGAGTTACATTTATAGTCCAGGGCTAATGGGCTTTGATGACAAATGAAGCCAGCGCATAGTATTCTTTTAGTTGGGCTGCTTCTGATTTTGTGCTTAAATTTAGTGGAATGAAGAGAATTACCTGGGAAGGTTGCACCAATAGGTTGCACACCAAGCTGGAGTAAGAGATTGATGTACATCTATGTATGTTAGCCAGTTGTTTCCCTTCTACAATGAGAATAGCCCAGGTTGCCAAGGTCTTGCTTTACCCCAATATTGCTTCTGCCAAGAGGGTACCAAGCCACCATCTTACCGTTGTTTCTCTTTTATCTACTGTGGGATTGAAAATTAACCCTACCCTAGAGAAATCATATGATTTTATTTCTGATAGGCATTGTAGTGTTTAATTAACTTTTATCATATTGCCTCTGATAAGAATATCTTGATGACCCCCCCTTCATCGATACATGGGTGTTAATAGAAGAGCTCTTTTGTTAGTATCAGCAGTAACCTCCCAGTCATTGCTGGAGCTTCATCCGTGTCCATGTGTTGGAATTTCCATCCAAAACAATCTGCATATTATGCTTTTTAGTTCATTTTATGGGTCTCTGAGGAAAAAATTAATTGTCCCTCTTACGAGAAGGGATAACATTCGACAGTGTATACCGGCCCTCTGTTTTTTGCAACAGCTGGACGACCCACTGGTATGCCAGGTGCCACATCCTATCTTTGACAATGCTTAGGACTTAGACAATGTACCCTGTTATGAAGGCTTACCAAAGTGGATGGCAGTACTGGGGCACTTTCTTTGTTTTTATAATTGTAATAAAATGTATACATTTTATCTGTATTTATGGTTGTTTATGATGGTTTTATGTAATTATGTCAATTTTTGCTGTTTTAATGTGGCTGGGTAAGATTTACTATTCCCATTTGAACATGAGCAACAGCAGGGAAAGTATTGGACTTTGGAGGCGTCAGATTTATTATTTCCAGTCCAACCTGTGCAACAGTACAGAAATTGTTTGACTTTGGAGGGGTTAGATTTACTATTCCCATTCCGCCATAAGCAACAGTTGGGAAAGTAAAGGCGAGAAATACTTTTCCCACTCAAGCATGAGCAACAAAAATTAAGACAGCTCAGATTTAATTTTCTCTAACCTATATTTATAAAAAAATAAACAAAACACTTTAAAAAGTAAAAATCATATTTCTAAATTATCTATTAAGTAACTTAAAATTTTACAAAATTAATTATCTAATTTACAAATGAAAACCTTAAAAAAAAACTTAAAATGTATTACCAAATGAAAAAAAGAACACTAAAATAATCAAACATATTTAAAATACTAAACATTAAAATAATAACCACTTATACCAAAAACTAATAACACTTAACTAAATAATTTAACAAAGACTGTATTATATACAAGTACATTTCAGAAAACAATATAAAAATACCAAACAAATGGTATTCCTACCTTTTGTTTTTGTCACATTATATTCTTGACATCACAATATTTTTGACAAATTGTGTCTCACAATATTTTTTTCACAATATTGTGTCAGAATATCTCCGAGTCCATGCACCCCGCCATGATGAACAAAATTGCAGTACCGATGTTATCAGATAGGTTTCCTTGTACTGTATATCAGTAACCCCAGGGATGCACTGTGCACCTTTGTGGTGCCCATGACCCACCTCATAGAGCTGCTTCCTAGGGTGTACTCACAGAGATGGAGATGGTGTGCGCTGAGGTGCAGGTAGAAGTGCAGATGTAGACATAGTAATGAAGGTATGTGATAGGACTTGTCCTAGAAGATTCCACACTTACCAGCATGAATAGGCGCAAAAGACGACTGCAGAAACAATTTCATGGTAAATATGCCTCATTAAGAGAACAAACAGTGCTTGGCAATGAGTAGAGATGTTTTTTTCCCAGAGAACCAAGGACTCAAAGTGCTGCCACAAGGGGAACTCGGATTTGCTGGAGAATTGTTGGTCTGGTTTAAACAGGGACAATCACTGATTATGACCTCTTTGAGAGATCAGCAAGGAGTCATGCAACAAATGGAAAATACATACATAGGAGAAAGGCCCTGAACCAGTAGATGACGGCAGTTGAAAAACAAGCACTTGCAAACCCAAGAAGTCTGGCTTTGGCTGCAAGCCTTTTGGTTTTGTCGATTGTTCTGTCATGGTTTTTGCAATTTTTTATTGTTGGAGAATGTTAGAAATTGGGTTTCTGGTTGGCAGAGCTGCTACGCACCCTGTCCATGCAGGACCCAGAATCCTAGTCAGGCTAAGTCATATACACACCCTAAATTAACCTGTGGTCACCCTCTGGTAGCTTGACACATGGCAGTCAGGCCTCACTTAAGAGGCAATGTGTAAATTATTTGTGCAACAATTCAAACAGTAAAACAGTGAAAATACCACATGAAAAGATGCTACACCAGGTTAGAAACATAGAGCTTAATTTAATGAACAAAACAATACCAAAACAACAAAAAAATCCAAGAAGTATAACTGGTGTTATGAATTTTTAAACAAATAATCTGAAATGCAGTGCCTAAAATCATAAAGCTCCATCCAGGGCTATCAGGTGATGATAGACCTGGTCAAATCCAAAAGTTCAGGCCAATCGTGATGGAGTGTGGTTTGGATACACCTGCTGCAAAGTACTGTGCTTGCATCAATGTCGAGGACAGGATGCGAGGAGCAAAGGAGGCAATGCGTCATTGACGATCCTTAGGATGAAAGCGATGCATCGTTTTCGACCCACAAGCTGAAGGTGATGAGTTGGCTCCGAGCTGAGCAAGGTCAAAGATGCATCAGAAATGGAGGTGATGACCCAAGCATTCAGCGATGCGATGTACTCGATCCTCACAGCAGCTGTGATGCGTCACCGTTGATGGAGATGCGCCAGTCCGTACTGCGCAACAGCTTTGATGGGTGGATTTCTGCTGGAGCATCACTTTATTCCTTCTTCCAAGGGTCCAGGACTGGTTGGCATCACTTGGCAGGGCAAGACTCACAGATGGCAGAGTCCAAGTGCTGCACCAGGGTGAGTTGGAAGTCTTTGATGTCCCTGAGACTTCAAAATAGGAGGCGAGCCAGAAAGCCTTTGGAGTCACTCTGGGTTCAAGCAATGCAAGCCCAGTCCTTCTCACCCAAGCAAGAAGGGCAGCAGGCAGGTCAGCACAGCAAGGCAGGAGTCCTGAAAAGCAGCAGTTCAGCAGAGTGGCTGCCAAACAGGGTGGCTGTCATTCAGCAGCACATCACTCCTTCATTGCAGAGTCTTCACAGGTCCAGAAGTGTACTGAAATGGTGGTGTCTGAGATCCAGTACTTATACCCAGTTGTGCCTTTGAAGTGGGGGAGACTTCAAAGAGCCGCCTTTGAAGTGCACGGAGTCCCTGCCCTGGCTCCAGACTCACTGCAGAGGGGTATGCAGCCCTCTGTGCAGGGACAGGACACAGGCTTTTCAAGTGTAAGTGTCAGCTCCTCCCTCCCATCTTGCCCAGGAAGGCATATCAGGATGTGAATGGTCCATCAGTCACACATAAGCTCCCTTTGTGTGTGGCTGTCTAGAGGGAATGCACAAAGCCCAGCTGTCACCCACTCCAGATGTGTGTTCAGAGAAAGGTACAAGTCACCAAATGACTAAAGTATGAAAATGACAACTTTCTAAAAGTGGAATTTTCAGACATGCAACTTAAAATCCAACTTTACAATAAGTTGTGATTTTATATTTGTGAGTCCAGAGACACTAAACCATAAATGTCCATCTTTTCTTAATTGGAGATTACACTTATAAAGTGTAATATGGTAACCCCAATGTCATCCTATGGGAGAGATAGGCCTTGAGGTAGTGTAAACAAATGTAAGAATTTTTCACTACCAGGGCATATAAAACTTAGTAGTACATGTCTACTTTTTAAGTACACTGGACCCTGCACTTAGGCTATCCAGGGCCTACCTTAGGAGTGCCTTATATGCATTAAAAAGTATGAAAACCATGAAATAGTGGACAGTGGAACCTTCAGAAGCTAGCACCTAACCTGCTATCCCCAAATTATATAGACAAAGGAAAGTACCCCAGATCCGTGTCCACACAGTGTAAGCACCCACTGTCACGGTGCAGTCCTAAACTGGACTTAACAAAGTTTAACAAGAAACAAGACAATTGGTGCACCACCTTATGAACAGTAACACAAAAGTACAAAGTCTGTGTCCAAGGTTGTTCTTCAAGTCCTCCTTTTTATTTAATTACAATTTAATATAAACATATCATGAACCGTGTTGAGTAGACCAGCCAACGCGTTTCATCCATAAGTCTTCAGGGCATATGCGTGGCCATCTTAACATATGGCGTCATTGTACCCATGGCGATTATAAACAATCAGTATGTGGTCATATAGTTGTAGAATGGACAAATGGATCACTCTGTACGAGTTATAAAATGAATTTAAGAGGCTATCTCCTATTAGTAGATGTTGAACTTCCAAAGTGTATCCAACTAAAGTGAACTGCCTGGTCACACACAATTAAGGTGGGCCAAAGCAGGTAAAATCAACAGATCAGCACCATGATAAGGAACACGGCAAAGTCTCCTTCCAGTATTCGGTATTCCCATGACTCGAGATTTATGAAGCCACACAGGGCCACACAAGGTGGCCTTGCGTGGCTTCATAAATCTTTTTTTGCATTTGCGTCGCTCTTGAACCATGTTGTGTGGTGCAAGAGCGATGCAAAGGGGCTCATAAATATGCCTCCTAGAGTCTAAGTAGGCTACTTGTCACTTAAAGACACAGGTACAGATTTTGAAATGCAATTTTTGACCTAGAGCTAGAAGGGCCCATAATTGTACTGAAAGCCTTGTGTATGCTTATTAAGCACCTTGAAATGAAAAACGACTGCATGGGGACAGTGTTTACTGAACTGGGTCCGACTAGAGAAAGCTTGTGACTTGACTGCGATACGGAATATGGAACATGCTTGTGAGTGGCTCCAAGATGCATGTGTTCTTTTGCCAAGCCTTGCATCCCTTTGGCCATGCAGGTTGATAAAAAAAAGAATTCATTTCTTCCAATGAGAGCTTATTTTAGTTCTCTGAGAGTGTGAGGATTGGAGAAGATGAAGTCATTTACGTTCTCCAATCCTGAGGCAGCACAGAAATCTCTCTCATCGAGGCAGGATCATGCTCATCACTGAGTAGGCAGATCTAATATGTACATATACAGTATCTGCTATACCTGATCGACTTCACAAACCGCATAAAGTTATGGAAACGGTTCGACATACATAAGGGATGTGCTGTGTGAAAAACTAACATGGCCACATGGCAAGGAAATTGTTGCAGGCAAAAGAGTTCAAGTTGCATCTGTAACTGGAATGATACAATAAACTGTCATGTTTTCAATTAATATCCACAACATTATGAAATGCTCGGAAAGCAGTCCAAGACACATTGGGAAGGCACTCACTGACAGATTGGTGGTGGGGTGCCAAGGGGAACTAGTCTGGAATGTTGCACTTGAGAGAAAGTTGATGAGCACATGAAAATCGTCAGGATAACGTGATAATTGCCTGTAAGTGCACAAGTCATGCCTTACATAACTCACCTGCCAAGCAATTCTGGTAAGTCTGCATGCATGACCGGAGAAAACTATGGCCTATCACAGATTAAAACAATGGAAGTATACAGGGAGGTAGACATTTTGTGTGAACTTCAAAGCTATGTCTATAAGATGATACATGCAAAAATAACAATTGATGGACAGAATGTAGAACAATGTCAAACATTCACCCCAGTACAGAGACCTGAGCCTAAATCCATTGTTTTTTTGCTTCCCATACCATTCCGGTTGAAACCCAGCCATATGCGAATCATTCTTGACCCTGTTCCCCATGGGAATAGTTCAGCTCAAACTGTCAGGCCAGGTTCTCCCTGGACTGGAAAACAAGCATCCTAGGACCGGTTTCAGGGTTTCAGCCATCAGTCAGGCTAGCTTGACTCCATGGCATGGAGAGCACAAAACCCACATCTGGGCATACCCGTCCCACTCGGGGTGACAAATGCAAAAATACCCTGTGCGTCTTGTCAGATGATACAGCACAACACATGTGGTGCTAATGTGCACAGTCACTAGCTTTACTTGTAATGTACTTAATGCTTTACTAGTTGCTTCGCGAGCCCCTTAAATTAAGGTTACTACCTCTATTACAACTGATGGACTTGGCTGGATTATAAAACAAGCCGATTTTGATACCTTGGCCCTGTCTGTTGTGATGACAGTGGGTTACCTGTTACTGATTGGATGTAGAACTACTTCAATGGGTTGGCTGCAATGGTGTCTTTAAAGAAACAGCCCCTAAAGCAATCACACATCTGGCCTTGGCAAGCCTGCAATGTTTTTTTATCGCATATACAACATGCATTAAAAGTGTAAAATAATCAAATGTAAAAATTATTCTGTCTAAAGGTGGCATGTTTTTGCTTCCAAAGAAATAAGTCAATAACAGGACCATCCTAAAAAAGAAATTTCAAAACAACATAAAAAGAAAGGGGAAATAAAAGCAGATGTTGGTTTAGGTACCCCAGAACTGACATGGACTAATTTTTAGGCAAGCACAAGCAGAATTCTGTAACTCACATTGAAGAGACCCAGTGGCTAAAGTGGGCTGACCCATTGCCCTTTAGTGTAAGTTGTGGTGGGTGGAATCAATATAAGAATGACACTTGAGCAGACCAATGGATGAAGAGGGTTGACCAAAAGCCATGTGTGCGTATGTATTGCATGTATTACGAATTCTTTGGAAAACGTGAGGCTGGCAAGAGAAATAAAGCGGTCTCTAGGCCAGACTTAAAAACATCTGCTTTTCACTTTAACATTCAGAAGGCAATTGAGAAGACAATCTTCAACAACAAAAAAGGTATTTAAATATCTACAAAACAATTTTTTATCAGTCAAATCCTATACAACTATACATTTGTCCTATGTTTTGTATGTTGAGATCAAAATGCCATCTCTAAATTAGTGAAGACTGGAGTAAGATATGTTGACTGAGTGTTCTGTTTTAGAAAAAAAATCAGTGTTCCCTAAGTCATCACACAGGAAACAACACATTTGCAAAAGGTGGGAACATATCCCTTTCAGGGGTGGATTAACACATATGTATGAGTGGCAGAGCTCACCTGTATACTCCAATTCCTACTGGTATTGAAGAGATAGTGACAACCCATTCCCAATGCCAGTCTGCACTCTCTTGGAGACAACACAAGAGAGGCCAGAGTGGCAAAAGAAACAGGCACCGGACTTGGTGGTTAAAAACGTATAACAAATCCCTCCAATTGCAAACAGGAATGAAGACATACTAACAAACCAAATGCGTACTGGAGACTGGAAAGAGTTCACATAACCAGGCGTCTGGAGGCTAGACAGTCTTAATAGAAATGAGCTCCTAGAAACCGGAAAAGCAGGTGGTAACAAGACAATGAGGAAGAAGAGCCAAACAAACAAAGGTCAGTCAAACTAGAGGGTGCTGGGAGGCCCAAATTACTTATATAGAACTTAACGCCATATGTTCGATGTAGATTGAAAAACACTAACCGACATACTCTGTATCGGAGTAGGTTCCCGCATTGTAAAAGTGATTCTCACCATGAACATGCGATCGCTATCTGACACATCTGCATGCATATCCCTGGAACCTTGGTCCAGTTCCTCAGGCTAAAAGAAGACTATAGATTCATTGAAGTCTTAGTTCTTCAGTCTCTACATTGATATCATTCCTGGAGTTCTCAAAAGCCCATCTCTTTCAAGGGGGAACATTTACAGCCTTTCGCAGGAAACATTCTCGTATTACTTCTGTCGTGCCAGTCCTTTCACACCAGGTGTGAGCTACAGACAAACCTCACACAGGCTATTTGGTGAGATACATGCCATTCCAACGTCACCCCATTCAGGGAGTAGGGATGAGACACAAGCACACAGGTTTTCAAACTGCTACTCCACACCTTCCAAGCACTAGGGTGAGACAAAAACACAATCTGATCCCACCAGTTAGAAGTCACTGGATAAGACGAGCTTGAATCAAGTGCCTACTAACAATTTAACAGCAAACAGGGACACTAAACTACTCTGGAAACAACGAATATAAAAGCTATGTTCTATGAACCCCTGATAATTGAAGTTTGTTCTCACAGTTTATATTCCCATCACACCGGAGGATCTGACAATAAAGCATCCTGAATCTGCCTGAGAAGTGCAATGTCCGGTTGTATAACAGAAGCATGCATGAATGAACCACGCGTGCCTCTACAACGCGGTCGCAACAACAAATGTGTCTTAACCATGCATTATTTTACCATGCCTGTCTTTACAAGGAGTTTTGTTGTAAAGGCATGTTTGCTAAAGGAATATACGTGGTAAATAACCACTACCACGAACCCCCCTCCCAGCCCTAAGGCCTAAAATCCTATACCCCTACCTCGGCCCTCCTGCCCCGAGCCCTAAAACCGACCTTGCCCTGTACTTAAAGCTACCCCTTACCCTCCCCCCACACTGAGGCCTAAAACCCTTCCCCCTACCAAAAACTAACCTGCCCCTAGCCCCCTGCCCTGATCCCTAAAACTTACCCCCACCATGCCCGTAAAACTGCCCCTACTCCTTCCCCCGCCTAGAGCCCTAAAATTATGCCTCCTTCAAAAAAACTTCCCTGATACCCCTGCCCTGAGCTCTAAAACCGACCCGCCCTGCCCTTAAAACTACCCCTTCCTCAACCCCCCTCCTGAGGCCTAAAACGCTGCCCGCTACCAAAAACTACCCTGACCCCAGCGCCCTGCCCTGAGACCTAAAACTTACCCCCACCCTGTCCTTAAAACTGCCCCGAGCACCCCCGTCCTGAACCCTAAAACCCTGCCCCCTTTAAAAAGACTACCCCAACACCCTACCATGAGCCCTAAACTGCCTCCCCTAAAAACGACCCCCCTAACGTGGCACCAGCCCTTAAAACTACCCTGACCCTCCTCACCCATTCTGAGCCCTAAATCCCTGCCCCCTTTCAAAAAACTACCCCCCACCCTGACCCCTACAACTGCCTCCCCCTAAAAACCACCCCCTCAAACCTGGCCCCAGCTGCACCTACCTGTACTCATCCGGAGCTTCCTGCTCCGATGCTTCCTGTTCCTCTCCCCGCTCATCCAGACACTAGACTGCTATCTGCATTAACCATGCATATGTGTGGTTAAGTAGATGCGTGGTTCAGGCCTTGTTATGCTTGCAAGGAAACGGCAGGCATGGCTCACCCTGCGTTATAAACTTCCCGCCACGTCCGTGGTCTAGATAATCTGGCCCTACATATTCTCACACTAAGCATCACTTTAAAATCTTCGTCGGAGCTTCTGTACTGATATGCACGTCCAACTATCACTTGGTAGTTAATATAATTCAAGACTGACAAACTGTATTTCAAATTCTACACATCACAAAATTATAATGTGGGTCTTCTAGAGGGAATCCCCCACTAGGGCGACATTAATTAGATGTATATAGTGACAAAATTAGCTTGAAACAAAAAACAAGTTGACGTGTTCTAATGCAAGAATTGTAAGAAAACGTCGTCGGTCCGAACAGTACCTCGTTTTAAAAAGTAAACAACATACCATCTTAATATTAAACGACGATAGTTCAGCTCTGGAGACCAGTACCGTTCTTGAAGACAGTTCAGTTCTTTAAACAGTTCACATCAAAGGGAGCTCAGGTTTATAGATTGCAATTGTAAAATAAGTTACCAGTGGTCCAATTGACACTGAGGGCCATATTATCAAGAACGGGCTATAACATTATCGCCGCTTTAGCGGCAGGAAACTGCAGCTAAAGCGGCGATAAGGGGCTTGACAATATGCCCTATAGAATTCCAATAGAAGCCCAGGTTCTGGTGTGAAGGAAATCAAACCTGGGCTTCTATTGGAATTCTATAGGGCATATTATCAAGCCCCTTATCGCTGCTTTAGCGGCAGTTTCCTGCCGCTAAAGCGGCGATAATGTTATCGCCCGTTCTTGATAATTTGGCCCTGAGAGTCATGCTCAGGTGTCACTGTGGCCGGGTTTGGTTACTTCCACCCAGAGTATATATTATTCTCTTGTCATCACTCGCTCCACTTGGTCCTTGAACAAGGCCTGTAATTTCTTAAACACATGGTAATGTTATGAAGAAATGAATTGCCAGTTTGCTAGAACTGTAAACAATAAAAAGATGGTCAAAATGTAAACCTAGAAATTAGGCCATATCACCATTGACCTAAAATATCTTCGATATTCTACAAGAAAATCGACTATTTAAGATCATATTTCCAACATATTGTGGCTAAAATATCAAATACCACAATATCATAAGTAAGCCTGGGCGTAGTTCGCAAAGTAATGCTTCGCGAAGCTACGCAAAGTGCAGTTCGCACTACGCAAGCTTCGCGTAGCACTACGCGAACTGCGTAGCGCACTGTTCGCAATGATTGCACAGTGCCGGATGCTTGTCCGCACTGTGCAATCATTGAAAACGGCAACTTGCACAGTGCGAGCTGTCTTTTACTGCCGCTCGAGTAGATTTTTACTCGAGCGGCAGCTTTCTCAACGCGGACTGGTAGTTTCTCATCGCGAGCGGTCGCGAGCATACGCGACCACTCGCAATGAGAAACCTGACCTCCCCGCGTTGAGAATCTCGCCGGGAGGTTTATTTTCCACGCTCGCGATCGGCAACTTGATGTTGCTGATCGCGAACGAGAAAAAGTCTCGCCGGGATGTCATTTTGCTTGCTCGCGGTCGCCAACTTGACGTTGAGGACCGCGAGCAAGCAAAAATGACCGCGGCACTACGCTACGCTACGCGTGTTTGCACTGTGCTACGTGCAATTCGCGTTGTGCGAAGTAGCGCAAACTTCGCAAACTACGCGAGCGTAGCGTAGCACTTCGCCCAGGGTTAATCATAAGGCCAAGTGTGTAGTTTTGAGTGTACATTTATTATTCTTAATTTATAAATTCATATTAGAGAGTGTGCCGATATTATTGTATGTCACAATTTTGTATAGAAAATATAATTATGCCGAAATATTGTGGTCAAAATACTGACTATCGCAATATCGTGACGGAAAGTAATCATTCTTGTTTATAAAGGTAAATATATATATTCAAACCTTGCACTTACTCTTAACCTAGCATGAATCATCTTTAACTTGCTTCCAAACACAAACAAACAATCCCCAGAGACATCCCACAAAATATTAGGGATATAATCCGCATTCACAGCTCCAAAATGAACCAAAATCCCAAAACATCCTTTGAATTTTCCACTTCTCTTCGGCCTCCAGGGTGTGGGGGTCATGCCAACACCTGGCTGCAACCACTAGAAAGAAACAACCCCAAAGGTTCCACGATCATACCACACCTCACAATCCTTAAAAAAAGGCTCAAGGTCCACCTATTCACCCATCAGACTACCTAAATAGAATTCAGAAGATCCCAATAACAAACCAGTTTGTTTGATCAGTTGATATTCAACTTAAATACATGCATACAAGAGACCAAAAAAGAACTGAAAGAAGGTAACGCCCACAAACCCATAGGAGAAGATAAAGAAAGGAACAGCTTAAAACATCAGCATAACATTTAAATGCACATTCCAATATCTACACAAATGCCTAGAAAGAACAATCTTGAGGCCAGGCTCGTATTGCATATAGGATGCACTGCCCGGTCTGTGCCACGGTACACCTTTAACTGGCTGGGCCAGGTGCAGATGACACCAGTGCAACCTATTAGATTGAATCCACTATCCCCAGCGCAGCACCAAACTCACACCTGCGCTGGGGACTGCATTATTGAAAGATGGACTGACTATGCAGGCTCCAACCTGGCCTCATTTCAAAAGGGGACAAAGCTCCCTTTGCAGACAGTTGTAGTGAGTGACATCACCCATCTGCAGGGTCTGTTTGGGGGATGTCAATGAGACACCATTTATCCCCTTCCAAGGGAAACTCTTGGAGTACGTAATGACTGTGCTCCACCTATATGTGGCTCACAATCAGTACACCTCCGGATGACTTCTTTGCCTCTGCACCAGCATCTGTAAAACAGCACGAGTACAGAGGCAAAGTGTCCCCTTATTTGCATGGGGCTATACACCCTTGCAATTGAGGAAACATACCCTGGTGATTTTCCTGGCACAATATCTACACTGGGGCAATCCCTATTATATAAGGGGCTGTACAAGCATCTACGGGCCAGTGGCGGCTGGCATGTAAGGAGGGTGGTGTGGCGGGGGGGGGGGGAGGCGCGACGTCCTTCTCATCGCTCGGGTCTTCTCCAAGCAGGCAGGCAGACTCCAGTAAACTGCAGTAACCAATCCTGGTGCTGCTCTCATACTGCATGAAAGCAGCACCAGGATTGGAGGGAGCAGACTCTCTTGCTGCTTCAGAGGACACTAGAGCCCTATGCTGTCTCTAACCCAGCTGTCTAAGACAACTGGGTTAGAGAGGTTTAAAATACACATGTCTAGCTGGCTGTCGCAAGACGGCCCTGCCCATCACGGTTTTCTGCTGCTGCCTGACTGGCAAAAGCAGAAATTAGAACATCCCTTGCCCCTTGTATTTCAGATATTAGTTGGCTTCCTAAGATGTTAGTGGAAAAGACAAGCTACAGATGCAAAACCTGTCTTTGTTCTGAAGAACCTAACTAATGTTTTGGCGTAGCCTTACCGCAATCAAAGTGCTATGAGAGAAGACAATGATTTGGAATCACAGAAGAGTGAGTTTAAGGAAAAGTGCAGAATGAAAGATAAGTGCATATGATGGTCAAAAGGCATAACTCATCGGATTCATAGAAATAATAGCAGTGGCATGAGTGAGTGCGCGTCTTGTTTTTAATTAATGGGAATCTTAAGAGTGTCTCCGTACAGTTATTGTAGTCAGGGCTCAGGGGCATCCATATCCATGCCAATACTGAATTATCAATTAACAGTTAGTCATCTGATAATTGCTGTAGACTTTCTCTGAAAAACCTGGTACAATTGATGAAAATGAGAAATGGCAAAATGTGGGATGATCAAACAACATTTTAAAATATTTTTATTCAGAAAATATCAGATAATTGTGCAATGCTAATGAAGTAATGACACATTGCTCAGGATGTTTCCTTTTCCTTTCTGAATGAACTTCTTTTTGTGAAATGGAAGGGCATTGTACATCTGCTGAGTTTCCAGTACTGGTTGCATCTCTTGGGCCCTGCATACGGGTATTCAGGGATATTCACTCCTGTAAAGAAGTTCGCCGCAGACCTAAATGATGGAAAGTTTAGTGAGTGCTGCAGCAGACCTGAAGTGTGTGTCCAACCCACTAACCGTGTTGCCAGCATACTGTTATTATGCGCTGGTTTCCGGTTTTAGAAAACACCAATTGCAAATATTGCTGTCACTCTGTCCACCCTAAGGTGTTGGATTAACCCTACACAATTAAAGAGGAAGACTGCATAGAGGGATTTCCCAGAATTGATTCCTTCAGAATAACTGAGCCATTCGATTAAATATTAAATAACAGCTGCAATTATACACATAATCTAATCATCTGTATTAGAGGGAAACTATCTCAATGCTTTATTTAGCACAGCTAGTTAAGAGACACGATTTCCCACATGCTGCTTCTGTAAACTGCAAACAGAAATTCGAATAACGTATTTTGTGAATGTATTTTTATGCACAATCACTGATTATCAGAGCAATCATGATTTATTTTGTTATTTCATCTTGAAGTTTGTATTACGCTTACGCATGCTGCAAATTTAATTGTTCATAGGTACACAAAACATGAGTTTAGGATCCAGTGATTCGCAAATCAATAACTGCAAATTACACTCAGACTGGTTGTCAAACAGGATTGCATATTGAGATGCAACTAATGTACAAGACAGTCACATCACAAAACATATATTTACAGGAAGCCCAAAAAATCTGCTACCTCATGAATATTAATGAGGCAGGAGGATTTGTTTTTTTAACTTCCTTTGATTTGCTGTGAAAGGAGGTATGGTGGCGTGCAAAGGACAGCAGACCATTATCCCTGCAGCCCCTGCGCTCACATTCTCTGCCTGGCAACATTTATATTTGTTAACGAATCAATACTTTGCAACCTCAATTGGCCGCAAACCATTCATACATACCTTTGCGACTCTCAAATCGGACGGGAACAGCAGCATTCTAATTGCTATTAAGAAATGGTTACAAACGCCATTTTGCAAATGATAAAGAAATTTGTCTCCCAAAATGGTTTGCATACATTTTACAAAGGTCTTTTCCAGGTACAAAAAGAGGTCGTTTTCTGAATCACCATCGCAAAATACCTCTGTACATTTGTCCTCAAAATTAATTATGGAGAAGGCAGAGTAGTTACATAAAACATCTTCATAGAAATAAAAAGGGAGAAATACCTGAATACTCACCAGGAATTGTTCGTAAACACAGTCTCCAGCACAGAGTACTGTGTGTTGCACTGACGCATGAACCTCAATGGCTGTACCCCCAGTGAGAGATTGATAACTGAGTTCAGATGTTTACCTAGTCTGTAGGGAATAAATTATTTTCTGCAGATATTCAGAAACTGAACTTAAGATCTTGAATGAGATCCTCGCTTTAACTGGTAGCCAGTGTAACGTTTTGAAAGCAGTCGTCCAGGAAAATCGTTTTAACTGAAAAAAATACTTAGCATTTCCAAGGAATATATGAAAGTGCCTATGAATGCCTTGGCGCCATTTTAGTCATGCTTGCCATATCTTTTCTCCTTGACCTGATTATTTTACACGGATTACTGTCATGGAATCTACCTCAACCTTCCCCTCTCTTGTGGCATCACCACAGTTCCTTATGTACTCATCGCCACACTGGTGCTCTCACAGGTTTTAGAGTGTTGGGCATCCTGTTTTAATTTCTACACACTATTTCCCATGAATAGTGCCTTTGCTATGTTGGCTAACTTGGCTTCCTCTTTAGCTTTGAACATGTTTCCCTCCTTTTGATTTTAACAGATTTGATTACTCTACCAGAGATTGGTTGTTGGTCTTTCTGGCTCTATGATTACCTATTGTGCCCCATTACTCTGCTCAATGATAGTGTCTTTGCATTCGGGTTCTTAAGGAGACACTGGACTTTGAGACATTCTATTTTGTATTTCATTATTGCGTTATGTATCATTTCTCAAACTGTGTGACTGAATTTGGAATGATACATTGGAGTCTGAATACAGGTCCAACCATAAAAGATTAAAAGTATTAGCAAAAGCTCCCAGACCTTGTTCGGAGCCAGTTAAATGTGACGGTTCTGAAACATTCTTTTTTATATCCCAGTTGAGCCACTATTGAGTGTCTGGACTCTAGATCAGACAAGGAGTTCCTCCTATTATAGTCAGAAAATCCTTTCTCGTATTGCAGTGAGAGTATCTTACATTATTGCTGGTTTAAACCAGTTTCTGCTTCTAAACTGTATGCTCTGGAGAGGAGCAAGTCTACTGGGAACCTTTATTAGAAGTGAGCTGAATGTACTTTTCTTTTTTTATTCTAGGCTTCTGGTTTTCAATGTCAGCAAACTAATGAACAATGGATATACAAACTCAATAGAACATCTGGTGCCCTATTACATATAGGGCACACTTTCCCAGTTTGCGCTACCGTGCACCTTCAAACAGGTGCTTCGTGCGCAAACAGGGAAAGTTAAACCTATAATGTTTAATGCGCTGCCCTCAAGGTAGCCGCGAGTTCACGCTTCCCTACTGGCAGCGCATTTAAGTGAACTACAGAGCGCCTTTGAAGCAGTCGCTCTGTCTTTTACTGTCCACTTTTAAGAGGAGAACAGAGATCTCCTTGACTGCACCCGCCTGCAAAGGGAGGACTGGGGGGTCCATAGGACCCCCTTGAACGCCTCCAGAGGGCTGCCGTCAGGGGGTGCACTGACAGTGAGCAACCTTTTTGTGGCACACTCTCAGTGCTCCTCCTGACAGCTTCTTTGCCTCTGCCCCCATGTCTAGAATACGGCACATGCACTGAAGCAAAGAGAATCCCTCATTTTAACGGGGCCACACCCCCATGCAAATAAGGGAACAGGCTCTTGAGTTAGAGCTGGAGCACATGTAGCGCCAGAGCTATCTGCATTACAGAAGGGACCGCACTAGTGTCTGCTGCCCCTTCTGCAATGCCAACGTGCCCTGCAGGTGCACAAAGTGGTAGATCATGCCCATTGCACCCCCAGGCACATTCTCTAATATGGCCCCTGGCGTTTTGGTCTTAATTATGTTCTTCTGGAGAATGTTCACAAATTTTCCTTAGTAGCAGAAACAATAAATGTCTTTACATTGTTATCTGTGTTGTTCATGGGTGACTGAGTTCCTATATATCCAAGTGTAAACAATGGCCACTGCTATGGCAGAGGAAAATATTGATACAATACTGTGTCCTGAAAGGATAGTCAAGATTTCAATGGCATTGTCAATTTATAGGACATCAGAAAGAGATTCAATCCATCTACCATCAAACTAGTAATTGTGGCAGTAGTTCAAAAGATTAGTAGTCCGGTAGGCTACGATGACGGGCTAGCAGGACCATAAATTAATATCATAAAGATGAATGAAGGAGTTAAGAAGAGATTTCAGCTACAGTAACAGAATTCGAAGAGGGCGCTGTTGTAATAGGAATGTTGATCCCTGGACTAATTCTTAAGATAAATGACAGCATTCTTTTTCTTTTCATTCTCTAGTCTAGTATATATACACACACACACACACACAACTCTAAGTACCAGCCTATGTAAACCATTTTCCAGAAAGTAAATTAAAAAGAACATTTCTGGTCTAAACATATATGACCAGCAGAGCTTCCAGCAGTGCATGTGTGGCACTAAGTTAAGGAGGGTCAAAATTAATGAAATCAGGTCCATTAATATTGATATCTGACCACTCCAACTTCATTGTGGCAAGTGAGTGCAAAATAGGCTTCTGAACTCACATGACAAGCTCTTGCGGCACAGATGAAAGGTCTAAAGTATTAGGTGATTCATCCAGATAGCCCAATGTTCTTTTCCCACTATATAGGAACTGTTTTAAACAAGTAGGAACATATAAAGCTCTGTGATAACAGTGCAAACCAAATGTGACTGACTGATTTTAGTGACTTAAAGTATCAAGGAAAGGTTAGAATCAATTTCCTGGACAACTGAATGCTGTCAAGAACTAAATGCCAAACACCAATATTTTAGACTGATTTAGGCGAGATAGAGATGTGAATTTGAAATGATATAACCTAATAATCCTGAATACAAGAGTAAAACCAGTGAGAGGGAAGTAAGGATGAACAAAATAAAAATTGTGTGACAGAATGCAAATTATCAATTATGACAAATGCCTCCAAGAGCCAAGGAACTTTTAAGAAACTAGCCGGTCAGTATTCGTCAAAAGAAAATGGGACTAAGAGATTCATCTTTTTTAACCTATCAACCAATTATGAAGAGATTTCTAGAAGAAAATAATGGCCAAAAGGTAGTCAGAGGATTTTCCATCTATCTCACCGGTGCAAACACCCCTGTATATAGGAAGGGGCAATACCATATAGGTAGAAACCATTAGTAATATTCCACAGAATCTTAGATTAGAGCATGAAGATATCAGTGGTAGGATAGAGATTGGCCATGCTAGTGGTAGCAGAATTACTCCCTCTTAGAACGAGTCTCAAAACATACATACTGTGAAATTACAACTCAAATCTTACTGTTTAGATTAAGATATCTACTTTATGGTTTGGAGTATAACATTACATTACTTCTGCTTTACACTTGCACATCATGTCTAAGGCTCCCTGTTTTCCGTTTTTACGGATTTTTTACAGATCAATACAGACAGAAAACCATTTATTTTCGTGTATGTATTTATATGTAAATGTGGATAAAAACGAAAATTAGTTTCTTTTTTTGAGTGATTCTAAATACTGTCAGTCATGACTTTCAAGCCAAGAGCTGTGTAGATTTACAGGTAAGCAGTTAAAAAATAAAGACATTATTGTAATGAGGCTTTAATTCCAGTATATATGCAAAAGGTTGATACTAACATGTTCATATATGTGTATTGATTTATCATCTGTCGGACTTCATATTATTGAAATCGGTCATACATTCAGATAAGAGTTCACATTCATCGTTTAAATAAATGTGGAAATGTACCATTTTTGCTTCATTTGTCTTACAAAACCCAAAATAAAAATGGATAAATACAGAAAAAATATGTAAAAAATAAATATGGATAAATACAGACGGAAATGTCAAGAAAATAAATACTGGGATTCACGTCTAAACAGTACTTTAGAATCTCCTGCGAAGTTTACAAGACAATCACCAGCCATATCCTGAGTGTCTTCTAATATCTCACTGTCTACACCATAAACAAAGGAGGACTATGGCCATTGCAAGCTTAGGGCCCATTGCCAAAGTGTTGTTCTGAGTAGGCACCAAGTATTCCTAGAAATAAAAAAAAATACTTTGTGTAGTGAATGCTTATGTCTCACCAGAAAGCGTCAAATTATGGGATGGAGTCACAGAATTGCTGTTGAGTGCAGCTTCTATCAAAGTAAGGTATGGGTAACATCTCATGTTAATTTTAACTGTTTGAATAAAATCTGTTCTAAAACTAGAAGAGTGCAAAGGTGTGAAAATTCTCATAGTTCAACTGTGTCAAATATTCTTTTATAACTTGCAACGTTCAAGGGTATTATAAAGTTTGCATTTTATATTTTTTACAGACCTAGAGAAAAAATAGTTATAAGGAGCACTTTGCAGGAGTAAAACATAGCAAAGTGGGAATCTTTTTGCGCAAAAGTTGAGAAATTTTGAAGACAAAATTATAATTTTTGCACGACCTACTACAATATGTCTAGCTATAGATTTTGTAATACCATGCAGTTATTAAAAACACTTTGCAACTTTTTGTCTTGCTTTACGAAATTTTCTTTGTGAAACACTGGTGTGGCCAAAATTTAAAACTCAAACTCTTCACAAGGTCTACATGCTACATTTTCTAATTAGATATACAGCAGCATCATAACTGTCACAATCAAAACATTAAAGGCATAACTACACGTTGTGGGGAAACTCAATCGGTGGTGAATGAAGTTATGGGGATGTTATATTCGTTTTATTTGCATTCGTTTCTGAGTTTTAGCCTTCTACATTTTTTCAAAAAGTTAATCAGTGGCCATTAGTTGAGTTGAGGTCGCCAGACGGGGAGGTCTTGGAGACTAAAGAAAGTTGTGTGTGTACGGTTCATTTGCATGTGACGGATGAGTAATACTGTATAAAATAAAACAAACTTACCAGCCGTCAAGCGCTCTTCAGCTGCAAACTCTATCTGGTGTTAACCTGTGCAGATGTGCTGTGTACTGTGGACCGACAGACACACAGATAGTCAGAACACTGGGAGAATGGTGGTGGTAGATGCACCGATAGAGAAACAGGAAAAAAGGCATCCAAGTAGGCAGACGTGCAGGCAGTGGGAGAGGGAAAATCAAGGAAGGAGACAGTCTTAAAAGAAGGCAGCCAGGGAGGGAAAGAGACACAATAGCTAGCCAGAGAGGAAGATAGAAAGGCTGACAGAGAGATAAGGGACCAGGCAGTCAGTCAAGGAGAGAGAGAGAGAGACAGTCAAAGAGACAGAAAGACTGACACATGGGCAGACAGAGATACAAACAGAAGAGACTTAGACAGTAAGCCAGGTAACAAGAGAGACATGATATAGATAATAAGCAAGACAGATAAAAACACAGAGACTGGTAGACAGTCTCAAAGGTAGAAGACAGACAACCCGGCAAATAGAAGCACACACACAGATACATGTATGTGAGCATGCAGATAGAGAAGACCGATAGAAATTAATAGATTATGAGATAGGCAGGCAGTCAGGTAGTGCAGCAAATAGACAGACCTGTAGGTAGGTATCTAGTTAGATAGCCAGGACATGTGGGCAGATAGCTGATAATCTTTGTGACAAGTGTCACCGAGGAATATTTACAATGAATATAAACCTGCCCTACAGTAGGCTGCAGCCTAGTTGTCTAAACCATCAGTACACATCAGTGAGACTGGGCCGCTGAGGATGCTGCTGTGGCATTCCATGCCAGCATTAGCGGGTGATGAGAGGAGCCTTTAAATATGCCAATGAATCTTTGGCAACATATCCTCCAAGGCTTCAAACAAAGGCCAATTATCACAATTGCCTCGTGTCACTGCCTTTTGCAACTGACACCTGGGCCCCCTCTCCATGGAGACTCAGACCCTACCAGATGGCCAGGATGTCTGATGTTGCTCTATACCCCACAGTCTCACTTTCTGTAATACTCCTGATGTCCCCATTGTATTTTCAGAATCATTCCTTCTTTGGGCCTGATTACGAGTTTGGAGGACTGGTTACTCCATCACAAACATAATGGATATCCTGTACGCTGTATTACAAGTCCCATTATATCTAATGGAACATAATGGAACTGGTAAAAGGACGGACGAGATGTCCCTCACATTTTTGATGGAGTAACCCGTCCGCCAAACTCGTATTCAGCCTCTTTGTCTATATTTCTGTTCCCCTTTTCTTCATTCCATCTGTTCTAGTCTATTCTCTTTTCATTGAAGATTTTCCTCTTTCGGATTGCCCGTACTTTCTTTTCTCCTGTTATTTCATGCTTCTCTTCCTCTTTTTAGCTCAAAGCCTACTAGACAGCACTTGCGCTGCCTGCTACAAGACTATTGTTAACTTACAGTGGGTTTACAGCCCACCCATTGCTTACAACTGGCCATATCCATTGCCACTCTCATTTGAATGCTTCTTATTCACCAGCTGTGTGGACTATCCTTCCTCTTCTTGTGCCTCTCCCTACTCTACAGCATAGAGGCATTACTGTGTCCTTCCACTGCTTGATTTTTCAGGTGTTACTTTTTTCTTCTTTTTGATTAGGCACTCCCAGTACATGTCCTACCTTTCACATACACTGCACCCTGCCCATGAGGGTACCTTGGGTTTCCATAGGGGTGTCTTACATGTAAGAAAAGGGAAGTTTGTGGCCTGGCAAGTGGGTGCACTTGCCAGGTCGACATGGCAGTTCAAAACTGCACACAGACTGCACTGGCAGGTCTGATATACCTTTTCAGGGCTACTCATGTGGGTGGCACAATCAGTGCTGCAGGCCCACAAGTAGCATTTGATTTAGCGGCCCTGGAACACTCAGTGAACTTTACTAGGGACTTACCAGTAAATCAAATATGCCAATCAGGGAGAACCAATTGTAATAACACTTTACACAGGGAGCACTTGCACTTTGACACTGATCATCAGTGGCAAAGTGCCCAAAGCATCTAACTAGCAAAAATGAAATCCAGCACAGCATCAAAAATACAAGAGGTAGAGGCAAAAGTCTGGGGAACCCAAAAAATGTGAAGTATAACAGAGGCATTAATGTGTCCTTCAACTGCTTGATTTTTCAGGTGCTACTTTTTTTCTTTTTCATTAAGCACTCCACCAGAGTGCATGTGGTTTCCAACTGTCTCTCTCATGCTCTTCTCTCTCCCAGGTGCATCTGCCCAACTCCCCCCATGTTGCCTTCTCGCTCATGTGCTTTCAACCCGCCAGCCTCATGTTGCTGTCTTTTGCCAATGTTGCATCCCCTCATCTGTGCCCCTATTTCGCTTCCACCCACCACACCCCTTGTGTTGCTTCTGCCCCTTGTACTCTGTGTTGCTTCTGCCCTCCATCCGTGCCCCACAAGATGCTTCAGCTCCTGTGTTACTTCCTCCCAGTGTTGCTTCCCTATACCCAATTTCAAAAAATGTTTTGCCACTTTGTCTTTGTAATTAGTGATCAAATTTGTATTGTTAACTAAAAAAAAAGGAACAGCTTCATTTGTAGGTGCACACACGCGTGGTGAGCATGCCTACCAAATGGCGTAGCTGCCCTCATCATAAGCTTTATTTTAATTCTTCAACCATGTGGCACAACATGGGGTAATGGTACATTACTATAACTACTGGCAAAGTCAATACATCCCAAAGTCGAGACCTATTTACTTTGCCAATGCTTTTTTAAATTTACTCCTCTTCCCCTCTCTTGCTGACGTGCTCCTCTCTTCTTTTGTATAATGTAATCTATCATTAAAACCTTATTACTTTCCGTTTCCTGTTGTTATTTAATTTTCATTTTCTATCTGTTTACGAGTGCTCCCCTTTCTCTGTCTCCTACCAATACCCTTTCCACTCAGCCTTTGACTGATCTTCTTTCATCTCCCTATATTCTGTCCAGTTTCATCTTTGACTCCCTGCCTAGGGCATGTCTTTACAAGATGTTAGTGTGAGGCAACATTGCCAACATTCCAACATTTGTCTGGAGTCTCCTGGCTTTGCCATCAATCTCCTGATGATATTTTTATAGAAAATCGGTAGTGAAGCCCTGAAGACACCACCAATGATGTAAAGCAAAATTGCACTACTGCAAAACTGACTATTAGGCCTTTAAAACAGAAGCCCAGGGAATGATTTCACAATAAGTTTTACAAACCAACCAAACATCATCAAAGACATGGACATTCTGAAACCCTTATTGTTGGTGATTGCTCATGCAAGATTGGGACACTTTGTTTCACAGGATGGCCATTTTAATGACTTACCAAATCTATGACCAGGCATGCATTGCAGAACTAACGCCAGTTGCAGTGGTTAATTTGTGAAAAAATAAGTGCCGGGGCTCTTGTCAGAAGGCAGCTTGCACCAGACCATTGCTCCAATTAGCGCCGCCCATAACAGAACCAGCTACTAACCATCAAACCCTACAAGTGTGGAGAGGGTGTGGCATAACAGCCAGAGCTGCCACCTTTGAAGCTGGGAAACCAGGTTCGAGTTTCGGCATAGGCTTAAAATCCTGTGATTCTGGGCTAATCACTTAGGGCCTCGTTTATGAGGCCCCTTGCGCTGCCGAGACGTCACTTTTTGTGACGTTCCGTGGCGCAGGAGCCTGCTCCATATTTACGAGGCAGCACTAAGCCACTTTTTTTGGCTTAATGCTGCCTCGTAAATATCGTTCCCTTAAACACAGTTTTCAGCGTTAAAGGGGCGTGCAATGGGTGTTGTTGGCAGCATTCCTAGCAACATCCATGGCTTTTTGACACTGCCCCAGATTTACTAGAAATCGTAAATCTGAGGCAGGCACAACAAGGAGAAATATCTTCATTTCTCCTCGTTTTTCCTTTTTCTATGTGTGCTGCAGAATAAGAGGAAAAAGCCTCTTGTGATTTTTTTTGTGTAAGAAGGTTTCCCTGCCTGCACACAAATAATCATCCCCACAATGTAGGCACCCTTGCAGCATGGTGCAAAAGTGCCTGCATTGGCGCACGGCAGCCCATTGTGCGCCGGCGCAGGGAAAAAGTACAGGAATGCGCCACATCTGATAGATACGGCGCATTCCTGCCCATTCCTTTTGATGCAGGGCAGTACAGCAGGAAAGCCTGCGGCGCTGCCCTACGGCCAAACCTCATACATGAGGCCCTTAATCCCTCAATACCTACCAAAAATGAATGTGTCCTTAACTGGTGCTCATGAAAAGCGCTCCTATACCTTTGGGTCCAGTTTGCGCGATAAGCGCCGGTGTTGGCTATTAAGTGCTGGTACCGAGCACCGGAAACCACAGGCTCAAATTAAGCACTGACCAGATGGAAGGACTAATGCCCTGTTCCAGACTTGCTCAAGAGAGCTGCAATACCATTCAGCACTTCTACACTGCAACACAAACCTTTACCAGCACTTCAAGGCAGGGCTGCAGCACATTACCCACCTTTCCTGGCAGGCGTGATAAACGCTTTGTCACTTCTACACAGCACTACATTAATATACCAGCACTTCAATGCAGGGCTTCAGCACCTTACCAGCCTTTCTCTGTAGACCAACACAGCACTATACACTATACTACCATTTTTCAGCAGGGCTGCAGCACCTTACTAGCGCTTGTCTACGACCTGAAAACTCTGTTTAAACACTTTTTCACAACACAACACTTATTTACCAACACTTTTCAGCAGGGAGGCAGCAGCAACCTTAGAAGTAGGGTGTGCAAAATGTGCCTGATTTGCTTTTGCGTAATTAAGTGATAAATATGTGAAATTACGGGTAATTATATGAAACGCAAATCAGTCATTTACCTCTATATTTTAGTCTGAAATGCATCCTCGTGGCAATTTTCGACCCACTGCAACAAACACAATTACCACAAACAACCGCCACCTTGTTCCGACTGTTCAAGTTGTTCCGGCGCTGCCATGCTATATTTTTATCACGAACTGCAGTAAAATCAACCACAGTGGCATAGCTAGATCTTTTCCGCCCAGGGCAGCCCCTGCGTTTGCCACCCCACGGAGGGCGCATGAAGGAGTGGGGGGGGGGGGGGGAGGTACTGACGATTCCTGCGTTTGCCACCCCGCAACAGCCGCAGGTAAGAGTGGGCAGAATGCCATGGCCCCAAAAACTCATGCTGTGCCCCCCACCCCATTTGTTACGCCACTGATTACACAACTGGCATAATGGCGAAATTTTGAGGGTTTCACATAACAAGCATAACACAAAATTCCCAGAATTATGTGAATTAAGACGGTGTCATTAAAATTTCGCCTGTGCCTACTTAGAAGCCTTTCTTAGTCGATCTGCAATATCCCTCAAGAACTTCTCCCAAGGCATCAGAACTTTACCAACAGCTCCCAACAGACCTGTAATAATTGAAAAGTGCATACATTAAATAACCAGGACCACGCCTCACCTTACCAGCCTTTCTCTGCAGATCTGCAGTACCCTTCGAGATCGTCTCCACCAACTTCAGTACTTCACCAACACTTCCCAACAGGCTTTTGATACTTTAACAGTACTTAGTAAGCAGGCCTTGCACACTTTAAAAGTACAGCTGAGCAGACATGCATTAAAGTACCAGCACCCCCGAGCGCGGATTCAGCACCTTCCCAACCTTTCTGTGTGGGTCTGCTGTACCCTTGTGCACTCCTTCCCTGGACGTTACTGCTTAGTACTTTTTAGTAAGGCTGCAAAACCCTACCAGTTTTCTCTGTGGACCTGCAGTGCACTTTGGACACTCCTGAATGGAACTACAGTGCTTGCCAGCACTTCCATCAGAGCTGCAGAACTTTAATAATGCAACAATAAATACATAATAGAAAATTGTTCTGCCTGTTTATCATCAACCACAGGAACAGATTCATTTCCCCGTTAACTAGCACAATTATTAGCCGCTACCAACGCCTGAAGCTTTTTCGAATATTTTTGATTTGAACAGTAGCAGCTGGTGTGGGGGCGGAGTGGCGGGGCAGGGAGGGGGAGGAGGATGGGGAGGTGGGGAGGAGGGAGGGAAAAAGACAATACACATAAAAAAAATACAAAGAACGTACCTGCTGCCCAATGCTCTTTTCTGTATCCTCGCTGTTGTAGGCTTTGGATTCGGTCTCCTTCCTCCCGGCGCTCTCCTCGGCTGATACGGGCACAAAAGGGAAGGACTTCCGCCCTAGCACAACGTGAAACCAGTCAATCCTGGAGCTGAGATTGGCTGGAGCAGGCTAACCCAGTGCTCATTTTGAGGCAGGCGGCCTGCGACTGCAATCCCTCGGCTGTTTCTCAGCCTTGGGATTGCAGTCTCTGAAGTGCGCTGGTCAGCAGGGCCGGACTGGCCGTAGCGGGCACCGGGCGTTTCCCCGGTGGGCCGCCAGGGTGAGGGCCGGTTTTGGGCCCCTGGGGGGCCGTTTTTGTTACAGGGCCGTTTTTGCAGCATAGCTGCGATATCGGCCCCTGTAACAAAATCGGCCGAAACCGGCCCTGGCAAAGTGCTCGGCCGCACCCCCAACCCCGGGGGGCCAGCCGAGCACTTTGCCAGGGCCGGTTTTGGTTCCCAGTCCGGCCCTGCTGGTCAGATTGGCCGGCTGTAGGCAGACAGCCAATCTGACCTGCGCGCTGGCAGGGGGCTGCATTACTAGTGCAATCGCACTGATCAGCCGCACCCCCTGCCATTGCTCTGTTAACAGTGCGAGCCTGGGACACATTCATAAAATGGTATTTATTACCATTTTATTAATGTGTGTGCCTGCTGCACTCGCAGCAGGCGGGCGACGCTCCTCCGCCATAATGGAGGAGCCGCTGCTGGATTTGAATCATTATCATTTCATCAAGCAAAAGGCGAAGACCTTTGTGTCTTGCTCATATTGATTTGGAACTAGACAGTTGTTTTTCCTGGTTTTGGTATTTGCTCTGAAGGTTACTCCCTCTACCTATGGGACGACCAATGTGAACAAGCTGTCTTATTTTTCATTTATTTTTACTGAAAGTGTGTTTTTTCACCCCTTAGTTTCCTAGTCATTGAATGAATAAGAGCAATCTCTTAGTGTTCTGACTAGTGCTACTCGCCCAACACAACATAACTTTACTCATTAAGTGGAAATTTCCACCTGTACTCCATAGTGGGTCGGAGGTCACCATATTTTCTTTTTTTATACTTTTTATGTTTATAATAATGGGTATTGCACGACTATACACACTAAACAATTACATCAGAATAGTTCTTCGTCGAGTTTGGTAAAATTAAAAAACAACCCAGTTTTCCTCCATCACTTTCTTGAAAATGTTTTTTACAACATGATCATATTGTGTATTGAAAAGTGTAATTCCTGCTTTGCAAGCACTTGTCAACAGGCCCCAAAGAAGTACCAGCAATTCTCGGCTGTATTTCCTCGACTAATATTTATTTACTAAAACTTCTAAGTTGGCCTGCAATATATCACCAGCATTAAAGGAGCTTCTACAGGCGCACACCATACATGCACACACTGACGACACATACATGCAAATAGGATTTCAGAAATATCAGCAAAATAAAATCTAACACAGTGCTAAAAGTAAAGTATTACGCTAGGTAGGAAAGTGGAATTATGGCAATATGGAGAAAGGTGGGAACGTTCGAAAGACGAGTTAAAAAAATTTAAGTACATAGGTATAACAAGTAATGTAACAAACAATACTGCCACACCAGGTGTCACACTGGAACACTAAACCAGCACTGGATCATGGTGAAGAGAGCCATTCCACAATGAAAAGAATAGCATGCCCCTTTGACAAAACAGGTTGCCAAATGCCTTAATGGATGTATACTTGTCCCTGAGTTCTGTATCCTTTCAAGGGCCTTAGAGAAATCTTCAGTTGTTAATGCTTCATACAGGCCGAAACTAACCCTTGGCCTTAGATCTTTAGAGATTCGTGGATTGGAGTGGATTGGGAGCCATAGGGAGCATGAATCATCTGACTCTTCAGATAGTGCAAGCTACGGATATTTCCAATGTTGTCATTGCCCAATGCCAAATGTTGTCTTCACACCTTGAAAGGAGTTTACCTGGCCTTCATGAAGTAAGTATCAACCACTCTGCAAATCAGTTTTGGATTTTCTGGCTGACAAATTGCAGCATCGCGGAAAAAACTCTTTCCATTACTGCAACCAGGACTAATCAATGAAGCAAGAGGGTACCACAGAAGACCAGCTTTGTTTCTTGTCACCCCAAACCATGCATTTTGTGTAAACTGTTTAAAAATGTTTTGTAATTTTAATCATTTCATCTCAGATACGCTTAAAAACTAATAGATGTCAGTCATTTTATTCACGTGCATTCACATCATAAAAATGAGTTTTTGTTTGCAGCTGCGAATATCAGGTATGTCATGGTGTGCCCATCCACAGTGCAACCACCCCCATAAGCCATACCCAATACCTCTGCCAATTTCAGGTACCCTAGCTGTCTCTGGAATTGTCATCTACTGAGGTTAAATGCCAAAGGCTCTCACGTGGTGCCAGCAAATCAAGCAGAATGATTTACTATAATTAATTCCTGGTCCAGCTCTTCTTCCAATCACTGCTGCACAAGCTGATCTTTCACTCACTTACCCTTTTTTAGGTCTCGAATAGGAGCCTCTCCGAGGCATCAAGTAAACAGTATTAGTGGTGAAACTCCACCCATTGCGTTTTTGTTTGTTTTCTCGCTTGCCATTGGTTAAATCTGGCATTCCTCTTTTTATCTCTCTCATTGTTGGCTGGTGGTCCGATACGTCATTTCCGTTTTCTTCCATTTTAGGAGGAAGCAGCATCGGCCAACTACAGTTAAATTACGCTTCAGGGCGGTATCTTGCATTGAAGGGACTACTTGGTTGTTTTTTGCCATGGCGCCTGGTTCACCGGACGCCATGCGCATACGTTTACTATGCATGCTTTCTCAATTACCTTTACAAGCGCCTACTTGTTTTAAAATCATGCTAATGTTACTGCGTGAGTGTTCCCATTGCGCGCCTCACACGCATCGCATCTTGGATCCGGGTTATTTCCAGACGGACTTGTGCTGAGGTATTTTTTAATTATTCGTCCCGTCACACTCTTAACTCCAGCTTGGAAAATCTCGTCAGCATCTTTAGGCTATGTAGTTCTTGTGAAAGTGCCTTCCTGTGAAGATGGCTCCAGGGCTCTGGGCTCCAGATGCTGAGGGTGAACCCGTCTGACCCGCAGCTCCGGGTGCCAAATGGGAGTCCAGCTGACTCTGCAGTCTGGGCCGGAGCTGTAAATCCTGCTGTCTATGGTGAGCTATCACGGGACCCGTGCTTTAGCTCACCATGTTTAAAGGTAAAGCGTGGGTGCCGAGATTGTAACAAAGGTAAACAAATAGATAAACAACAAGCATTGGCATAGCCAATAGGTCTCGCCTTTGGGACCTTGTAAGTTAAAAAAAAAACCTGCAGTATAAGACTTCACGTTTACATTTACTTCACTGATACGGCCGCGCGGCCGTGAAAGTGATGTCACGCGGGTTTGTAAGTGCAAACAGTGGCTTTTGCTGGCGACCAGCTTGCGTTCACGCGAGCGTCCAGATGGCGAGGAAGCCATATGGCGCCTGATCGCGCGTGCACGCTCGCGTGAACGCAGGCTAGTCCCCAGCAAAAGCCACTGTTTGCACTTCCAAAACCCGCTTACTAAAAGTCTCGCCAGAGCAGCGCATGCGCGCTGGCTCAGGCGAGACCTAAAAAGCATGCAGCCGCCATTTTTTTCTATTTGTTTACTCCTGTTACAATTGCGGCACTCGCGCTTTACCTTTAAACATGTTAAGATAAAGCGCGGGTGCCGCGATTGCTGCAAAAGTAAAGAAATAGAAAAAAATGTCTTTCTTTACTTTTGCAGCAATCACGGCACTCGCGTTTTATCTTAACATGTTTAAAGGTAAAGCGCAGGTGCCGTGAATAACTTTTTTCTTTTTAATTACTGATCCAAGTTGTAACTAAAATAAAACTAAAGTGCAAAAACGTTTTTTTAACGAAAACTGGTGTGGGGGAAGCAACAAGGGGTGAGGATGGATGGTTACGTGGAACATCAAATTCTGCAGCGTGGTGTAAATAATCCTATGTCTGTAGCATATGCTTTCACTTCCAAACATTTCACATTCACGGAACTGAATGAAATGGAATACCTTCCCCTTGGCAAGAGCAAGCGGAGAGAAGCGCGCAGCGCACAGTAAGCCTTTCATCCTTCAAATACTAACAGCCTGCGAACTGTGGTGCATTCTCTCACTGCCACAAACCCTTCACCTTATGCAAATACGACGGCCAGAGGCGTAGCTCCAGTGAGTGGCATGCCTACAGTACACGTAAAAGTAATATAGCAATTTGATTGGGCCTGTCACATTCTAGAGGAAACAGGTCATTGGAAAAACTATTTTATTCTTGCTGGCTCAGGAGCTAATTTTCTCGTTCTGAAATTGTTCTTTGAACATTTCTTCTTTTGATGAAATCGAACAGAATGCCTATAAGTCCCTGATTTTTCTTTATTGCTAATTTGGTTTATGAATGAGCCCTTGACAGAGGTATTATTGTCTATTTAAACATGGTTTAATTGTGATTCTTAATTGTCAGCCTCTGTTTCAAGGTACACATCTAAGGGAAAGCCGCACTTGTAACCCACTTATTTTTAGCAGCTGAAATTATTGTAAATATTAAAGCCGGTCATACCATACCGCGTATGCACCACAATACAATTTTGTACGTCCTCCATAAACATTCACTGTGCGATGGATATTCCTGTTAAGTTGCCCTGAGCCTACGAGCTAATATTTTTCATCAGACCAAGCGTTACATTGGCTATTGCTTTGTTCCAGTGAGCATTAAGCATTGGCAGTTATTTTAACAGGGCAGAAGTGTCCCATGTCGACAAGCCTGTTCTGGCCACAGCGGGACATGTGTTTAAGTTTGGATTATCCCTCAGTGTGATTAATAGGTGTTTATTGTTCCCGTCTCAGTGGTACTCATTTTATCTTCCTCAGGAGGATGAACGCTTGCCGGTTGCAGTCCTATACCAAAATAAGTCTGAACTGCAGGAATCGGAGGCAACACAGTTAAACAAGCCACTACTTTTATGGGCAGCTTTGGTGGGGAAAGCCAGCGCTGGGTTCCAGAAATAACACCACCCGCCTGCTAGAAACAACAAGCATTTGCAATGCAATAGGTATCGTATTTTTGCGAGTTTAAGCTATTGGCATTGTAATTGACAATGCCTTTTATTTATGTTTTAAAAACCAAAACATAAAGAAAAGGCATTGTCATATACAATGCCAATAGCTTAAACTCACGTAAATGCGAGACCTATTGCATTGCAATCCTGCTGTCTGTCCAGCACGTTCTAGATTCTCCTCCAGGTCTCTGGGTTCCGTGGCTTGAATGGAGTTGTAGACTGAGCTCCCGAGATGTCAGTTTCACCTCTCTGTAAAGCACATTAGAGTCTGCACCACAGTTATAAGTTCCTGCTCTGCGTCTTACATGGCTTAGAATTTGCACCAACGCTACGGATTCCAACAGTTTGCACAGCACTTTATAGATAGTGCCGTGTGGTTCTGCTGCAGCTCTTAGCACGAATCTCCATAGCGCCTTCTTTGTAGACTGTGGCACTATATCTTTGAACACCACTTTCCACAGCTTCCTATCGATCGAAGCCTTTCTATTCTTCAACCAATGCATTCCACCGCCTGTGTCTAACCGCTGGGTTCTAGTTAATGGTGCAACACATTGCAGGGCCTGCTCTGGGGGTCTGGAACATTTCTTCCTACGAATTGCAATAGATGCTTCCCGGGCGGTAATTTTACAACTTTAGACAATATGTCCTAGAACCATTCTTATTCTCTAAGTTCTACATGTTCAAACACAATGTTCTAGAGACTGTTTGTGCTTTCTATTTTCACTCTTTGCACAACATATTGGAAGCTATAGGCCAGCTGTTCATGTAGCGCTTTCAAGGTACTAGACGTTTCTAATGGTAGCCTGTGTGCTCTGCAAGTCCTAATGAACGTTGGGTTCCAGACTGTCTTACAGCACTTTTGAGATTTGCTTGCTGAGTTTTGAACTGTAGCTCTTACAAGAATATGTTCTAGAGCATGTCACTAATCCCTGTTCTTACCAAAAAAAAAATATGAACAATGTCTTACTTTAATGTAACTGGCAGCTACCATTCCCACCAGGATCACTTCGCTCTGCCCCTCTCCTGTTGCTTTTGCATCCCCTCCAGCCCCTGTTGTTTTCATATCTCCTCCTGTGTTACTTTGCTGGTTGCCCCCCTCCCCCCATCCTTCCCCGTGTGCTTCCACTGCCCACGCCCACCTTAAAAAAAAGCATTTGCAACGCAATAGCTCTCGCATTGCTGAAAGTTTGAGCTTTTGGCGTTGCATTATTATTAGCAACACCAATAGCTCAAACGTTCAGCAATTCGAGACCTATTGCATTACAAATGCTTGTTATTGATTCTTGCTCTAGATTTCCATGTTACTCCTCTCTTTGACCACCTCACATTCTCCACTATTTATGGCATTATTATAAACTGTGGTCTACGTTTGTTCTTACAACCTTTAAAATCTATGAACCTGGAGATATCCATCTCATAAAACAGCGTCAGGGCAAAATCAAGCCCTGCTCTGCTTATGAAATGAGATGCTTAAAGAACACATAATTGAGGAGTTAATGGGGAGATATAGTTAACACAGAAACATATCGTAACCATGGGCGTTACTCTCATAATGATTCAGTGTTATTGCATCTTCAAATCTTTTCCGTCCTAGAGCCTTCCGTGGGTCTTAAAGGCGAAATGTGGCCGCTCTTCAGACTCGTGTGGGGCTGGGGATTCATTCACTAATGAACATGTTCTCTAACAGTGTCATGTCAGTTTTTAATGAAGAAGGTTGAACATGTGCACTGAAATACAACCCTGTTGGGGTTTACAGTGATGCAACGAGTTTACAGCAAAGGAGATTAAGAGGCTCCAGTCTCTAATGCACACAAACAACCTTCATTCTCAAGATGTCTTCTGCTCCCCTTGAGAGGAAGGCTCATCATTACTCACCTCGTTAATTGGGAGGGCCTCAGAGACTATGTACTCAGTGGACAACTACTCAAGCGTAAGCATGTGCACATTCATTGTATAAATCAAATAACTACAACAATCTGTTGATTTCATTTCAATAAAGGAGGACAGCCAGGCAGCTCTGTTGCTTTACTGTGTGCAGCTGTGATTGCTTACCAGTAATCTTGATTACGATGAGTCTCCCTTGCATTGTCCCTGTCTTTACATAATAAAAGTGAGTCAATGTCCAGTTCAGTCGAACTCAGGGACCATTTTAAAGTCAGCCTGCAAGGGTACATCATAGAAAACATCAATAAATAAAACTAAGAAAGAGTGCCACATCAAATCCATCACAGACTGTAAACTGACACCACAATGGAAAACCCAAAGAGCCATACTTCTCAGACTAGGGGGCATCACCAAGCTGGGTTATGCAGGGGGAATAAACCATCCATCCAGTGGCGGCTGCTCCCACAAATCGGAGTGGGACCGGGCGGGAGGGGAAGGTGCAAAAGAAATAGGCTCACTTACCTGCTGGCCGGCCGCCTGGCCAGCCACCTCCGTTCTCTCCATCCTCTTTGCCTGGCTTCTCTGCTAACAGGAAGCAGGACGCACCCAGGCTCCCTAAGCCAATCACAATGCTGCAATGCAGCGTTGTGCAGCATTGTGCTTGGTCAGAGCACCCTGGCTCGGCGTTCAGACATGGAATGGGAGCATGGGCATTTTCTCCACACAGGCTGTAATGTAGCCTGGGTGGAGAACATGCAAAGTGAGTATGAATATGTCGCCAGCCCGAGACGGCCGGCCAAACATTCATGCACACTTACAAAGTGTGCTCACCACTCTACCTGCTCCTGTCTTCAGAGCAGCCCCGCCTTGCAAAACTGCCTCAGCAAGGAAAAATTAAATGATAATAATCTCGTGTTACTATCATTTTATTTTTCCTTTTTTGCAGTGCTGAAAGGCAGTGGGGCGACGCTCCTCCGCCATAGTGGAGGAGCCAATCCTAGATCCATGCATGCTCTCAATGTACTCATACCGAACTGGTTGAAGTTGATTTACACTGGGATTATTTAAAATTTGATCTCCCTTCTGTTAAGACAGAACTCCACTCCCCTGGCCGACTACATTGTGGCTCCTCTCAAGGCAATGAAAGTTTGCTCAGTGGCTTCTGTGTTTCACAAACCTTTTTGTTTTTCTAAAACAAATTCTCAAAGCGGTAGTTTTGTTTTTGAAAAGTGAAACTCAAATTACACTGACACTAGGAGATTTCTCCTAGTGATCATTTGCTTTTTTTATGTTCGGAACCTACAGGCATTTCCTGGCAGTCCCAAACAGAGAAAAAAGTACATCAGAATTTCCACTCGAGTAGGACAGACAGAGTGAGGGATGTGCACCGATGGACCCAAGTCGGGCTATCATTGTGAGGTTTGTGCCGTCAGATCAAGTAGGGGCTCCACCAATGGAACTTTGCCGATCCACCAAAATCTGAATGGAGCGGACAGACCTTCAGTTTGCTGGACATTTGTGGAAGAGTACCCTTTCTGCCAAACTCTAAATAAGGGCCCAAGTCTTCAAAAGCAAGAACATCGCCTAATGGAAGACAGAGGTTGAGCAACGCTGATTGTATGAAATGATACGGAACACTTCCATGATTTCATAAACTAGAAGAGAAGTAGGACACTACATCTAAACTGTCTGCCAAAAGGTGGTCAAGCCCATCAGCAGAGTGACCCGGGTAAAAAGCTACCATAAGACCCATCTTCGATACTGTTGAGCACATATAATCAGTTGAGTCACACACATTACCGCTCATCGCTAGTTACTGCAGACAGGTCACAGTACACTATTTCCAACCTAGCCAACCGCTACAGCCCAGCAACTCCACAGCACCTCTGCCTCCCTCTCCGGGTCACAGATGCAGGCCCAGCGAGGCCTCCGGGCCCTGGGGACTGTCCCCTCTTTCAAGATTTTGGCTGCCATGGTGTTGCAAGTGATGGAGTGAGGTTTGTAAAAATACACCCTCATGAAATTAAGTGACCCCATAATAATGTATTGACTGCATGGATCAACCAACCCTGAATGCACACATTCACAGAGGGGGCAAACGCATTTTACATAATATACTAAACCATGTTGGTATGAGTACGTATTAACTGTTTGCGCTTTGAAAAATCGTACTAATGCGTGTTTATGCTATGTTGTACATTGCACATTTTGCATGTTGTGCACAAATAACGAAAAAGGTTGTTTTAAATTAATAGCTTTTGCTAGGAATTAATTAACACAGGGTATTATGTATATGCAATTTGAATGTGAAGCGGATGTCATAATGTACAAATGTTGCAAAATGTATAACTATGAAGGTTAGTGGTATACAAATTTGTCTTTAATACTTCCTTTGTTAAAACCAGTATGGGATGGATTTGTGAGGAGAACTAGATGAGGCGACCCTAGCATGATTTATGACAACCAATCACAGACCGAGTTTCTACCGATACTGCAACATTGTAAGATAGTAAGTTAGGCATGAAGGTATAATTGATATCCCAATTGGGGTGTGGCGGTTCAGTGCGGTCTGGTGTAGCAGTGCAGTCTGGTGTGGCGGATCAGAGAGAGGAGACGATCAGAACGCAGACAATCTGAATGCACAGAACATCGAGGGAGAAGCGCACCAAGACAGAGAGAGCAGATCAGCACTAAGCCAGAGAACACTTTAGGTACGAGAACGTTGCGGGAGTGCTTGGGAGGAGTCTGCGTCCGAGGAGAACTAGATCAAGGTAGATTGAATTGGGAGATTAATCTTGTTTGCCGATCTATGGCAAACCTTAGCTGCATCTGTCCTGTTAACTTTGTCCTCTGAGCCCATCTCTGGGGACCTTTTGCCACAACCTCGGCCAAGGAAGTGGTTTCCTTATTCTTTGGTGGGTATCACCCTCCTTAAATGCTTTAATTTTGCAATATTTTTCTGCAAGTGTTTATGCTGTACCTTCTCTTCCCCATTCCTATGCACGCTTTGATGTCGATACAATTGATTCATTTTGATTACATTGCTTGATAATTTGTTCTCTTATATGTGATCTTGTGTGTGCACTGACAATCTGAATTATGAGCATTTAATGAGATAAAATTATTAACCGAATAAATGACTCTGTGGTTATTTAGATAAAGTATTAAACTGTTTAGTTAATCATAGTCACCATCAACTCTTCAACTAATGGTCCATCGACCAAAGGAAGAAGGAAGTTGAGATTACGAATAGTTAGAGATATATAAAAATGTAATTAATGTGAAGTGTAGTATTGTATATAATAAAACTGACAAATTAAACCCCCCAAATCCAGCGCCCGTCTTCAGGGATCATTTATCGGTAATGTGTGATGGGCCCCGTTGTTTGATAAGCAACTTATGTGTGAAGAGATTTCCTTGGTCCCTGGTTTCATGAATTAGGGGTTGCGCTGGATCAGTTTTTCTGGTAGCAGAATGATGGTTATTATTGATTAGTTTGGTGATTTATTGATTATTGATTATATGTTTAACATTCTATGTAAAGTGAGTTAGTGTCGCATTTCTATGTAGTCTTTGGAACACAGGTACAGGAGGGTATCTGGGAAGCCGGCAGAGTAAAAGTTAGCCTGAAATAAGGCAGAAGAAAAGTGTGAGAAGTGAAATCACACAGGAATAGGTACATTGTCTGTTTAGGTTATTTTAGGGACTATTTAGTGTGTATGTGATAGCGAAGGGTCCACCTGTGAAACTTTGGCCTTATCCCCAGAAGAGTAGCGAGACCTCCTTTCCAACAAAAGGTCCTCTTGTGAAATTTTGGCCTTATCCCTAAAGAAGTAACAGGTCCTCCCCTAGCTTGGATGAAGGGAAGAATAGTGGAATTGTTATACTTGCCCGTATTGAAAGAAATATTCTTAAAAGTGAAAAACTCTCTCTTTATTTAGTAAACAGACAGTGTGGTATTGTTTTATGTTGTGACTAATAAGTTATTGTAAAGAAAAAGGACTTAGAAATTTGCCGTGAATTTTATAAGCAAAAATGACCCTCCCCTTGGAGATCCCTTGGTCAGGAGCGGGAGGAGCTCCCTAAGTCAGCAGTAGGAGGAGAGGCTGACGTCACAAAAAGCAGCGCTGGCATTGGTCAGACTGCGGAGGAAAGGTGAGCTCAGATTGGTTGGTTGGTGTGAGCCGCGATGGTATTGGACAGGATAGCAGAGACGTAGAAAGCTCCGATTGGAAGAGTTAGAGTGTGTCACGCTGACATTGGTCAGGTGCCTAGGGAAGCAAAAGAAGTTGATTGGTGAATTATCGTGGATTCTGTTGACGAAGATTTGGATTGAATAAAATTGTTGACAATTAGTGAAAATGTATTTCGAACAACCAAAACAGGAGAAATTGACTTTGTTTGGCAAAATTAAAAGATTCTTTAAAAAGGACAAATCCGTAATAACGAGAGAAGGAGTTCCTATTCCTCCACCAAAGGCGCCAGCGTCTCACATGATGTTAAAATATGGTTATCACACATGTATTTGGCTAGACAATTGGGTAGGATACACGAAGAATGATGGTGTGTTAGCTTTCCCAGAACATGGTTCTTTTAATTTGGCAGTATTGCGGAATTTGAGAGACAAGATGATGGCATTAGATCCAAGACCCAGACCAACACAGTTTGAAGCATTAGTAGAATGGGAAGATGAAATGTATGAAAGGGAAAGACATAGAGGTGGTAGAGTTAATAGATTTATGTTTGGCAGATTTCATAATGAAAGGCATGAGGACAGAATGAAGAGATGGAGAAATGGAGAGATAACTGAAGGATTATATCCAGTTTTAATGGTAGGAGGACGCAGGAAGCAAATGTAAGGAGAAAAGGAGACATTTAGAGCAATTTGGTTATGGATACAACCCGAATGAATCTGATGACGAGCTACTGGATGATATATTAGTTAAACGACCACCTCCTTATCAGGAAAATTCAGCGATGGTGACACCAAATGCACCATCAATGGAAATCCCAATGACACCTCAAACGACACCAGTTCCAACTGTAAGCGATGTAGTACAGGAAGGAGAAGCAGAATTGGCAATAAAAACCAAAGAATTAGTTGAAAAATTAAATCAGATGAATATGAAAATAGATGCAATAACTGTACCAGTAACTATAGGTCCAGCAATACCTGTATTTGAAAATAGACTTATCCATGAACCTTCCCTGACTATCCCACTAAATTCTGCTGTAACATCAGCTAGTAGTAGAATTAACGCTGTAAGTGTTCAAAGTGAACAGCCCACTACTGTCACGAGGTCAACCCCTCCGACTAATCTAACAGTAAATGAAACCCCTAGGGAAGTAATGCAGTTACAGCTGAAAAGAATCGAGTTGGAGGAAATCCCCAGAAGTGAAGTTTCAATAGGTTTAAAAACGGAAGAGTTAGATGATTGGGTGAAAGGGTTACAAAGGAGAAAAACACAGCCACAGCCTATAGATGTATGCAAGTTAAGAGTAGATCTGGAAGAAATGATCATTGGGACCATAAGTCCAGACAGGCTGAAGACTTATCAGGATGATGAATTGATGCATCTGTGTAAGAGTATTACTTGGAAAGCGAAAAATCTACATGAAAGGTTAGTGGAAGCTGCGGATGAGTTAGGAATAGACATGGGAAGATCAAAAGTGTTGCAGAAGACATATAGAGTGGATTTTTCTGAAAAGGATGTAGAAAATATGAATACATCTGGTAGACGATTGCAGATAAAAGAGTTAATGGTTGTTTTGAGAAAATGGGGAGACGTGGAGAGATGGAAGGGTAGATGGATGAGGAAGAAAGAAGAATTAGCTGCTAAAGAAATACATTTACATCCAGTAAGAGAAGTAGAAAATGTTGCTCTTGAATGTCCCATGAGGGAAGTTCCAGGAGGAGGTTATGTGCATGTTCCGTGGTCTAGACAGGATATATTGTCTTTCACAAATGATTTTCCCAGGTTGAGAGAAAAGCCAGTGGAATGGTACAAACAAGTTGAGAGGTTTGTGAAAGTCTCGAAATTGTTGCTAAAAGATTTAGATGGATTATTTGAAATTGTTGTTCCTGCAGATTTATGGACAGAATGTAAGATTGCAGTTGATTGGCCAAAAGATGAATATCTTAGAGATTCTAAAACAGGAGCACCTTCTGATGAGGTGATGAAAAAGTACCATCAGGTGATTACTTTTTTGAAAGGCAAAATTTCCCCTAAGGAAACTGATTGGGTAAAAATCGATAGAACAACCCAAGAGCCGAAAGAGTCTGTGCATGCATATTATGAAAGGGTATTACAAGTTTTTAAGCAGTATAGTGGTTTTGAGAATATTGGAGACAAGGATATGGGTCATTTCGTGTATAGATTTGTGTATGGATTGAGACCTGAGATTAGTCAGATGATACAGCAACACATGTTGTGTTGGCAGGCTAAAACGATTGACGAGATCTTGAGGTATGGAAAATATTGTAGGGATGACATTGAGTCTCGCCATCGCAAATTAAAAGAAAAGATGTGGGCGCAAGTAAAGGTGGCCGAGCAGCAAGAAACTCAGTTGAATTCTCAGTCTGTAAACCAAATGGGAGGAGTTAGTCAGAATGTTCAAAGACCCAGTGGAGGTAGAGGTAGGGGACAAATGAGCAGGGAAGAGGCGAATAAGAAATTTCCTTGTCATGGGTGTGGAAAGTATGGACACTGGAAGAATGTGTAGATCAGTGCAGAGGACTAATGGAGGAAATCAAATTTTAACCCCACAGGTGAAGAGTGAGGTAGGTGTGCAACAGCCACCTCAGCAGCAGGTAGTTACTACCCAGTATCAGGTCCCGGAACCACCTTTGCCACACAATGTAAATGCTCAAAGATACAGTGCGGATACAGGGTTCCACGGAGGAGACCAGGTTGGTAAAAATACTAACACAAATGTGATTCCCCAATTTTGGATGCAATGTGATGGAAGTGATGTTGAGTCGAATCAATGACGGTCCCTGAGGGGAGGGGAGGAGTGCGTGCTTGGCGCTACTCTAGATGTAGATCAGTCAGGTCCATTTGTTGATGGAACAGTGGAAGGTAATGATATCACCTTTCTTGTGGACACTGGTGCTACCCGTTCTACTGTGAGAGCAGCAGAAATTCCAAACCTACCCCTCTCGGGAGAAACTATCCAAGTAGTAGGAGTCTCAAATACACAGATTAATACTCCAGTTACTAAACCAATTGAAGTGCATATTGGTCCCTTTAAAGACATGCATCGGTTCGTAGTGTGTGACTCGAGTCCAGTGAATTTGTTAGGAAGAGATTTGTTGTGCAAAATGAATTGCACAATTTACTGCACACCGGATGGTATTGCATTAAAGACACCTGATGAGGATGTTGCTTTTTAAAATGGTACTAGCAAAGCAAGGAACAGAAGTGAATGAGTTATTTTCGCTTCTTACAGATAAAAGTGTGCCTGAAGAATTGATGAAAGTAGTGAATTCAGATGTGTGGGACTTCACAGGACAAGAGATTGGGTTAATGAAAAAAGTAGACCCGATTAGAATTACAGTGAAAGATGGTGTTGACTATCCAAATACACCACAATATAAAATGAAGCCAGAAGTCATAGCAGGAATAACTCCTGTAATTGATCAAATGATTGAACAAGGAATTTTAAAAGAAATAATGAGCAGTCCTTGTAATTCACCTATTATGGGATTGAAAAAGCCAAACGGAACCTATAGAATAGTGCAAGATTTGAGAAAGGTGAACAAAATTGTTGTGCCTTGTTGTCCAGTTGTGCCAAACCCAGCAGTGATTCTCTATCAAATCCCACATGATGCGGAATGGTATACCGTGATTGATTTGTGTCACGCATTCTTTTCGATTCCCTTGCATCCAGATAGCCAGTATTTATTTGCTTTCCGGTTTGGAGACCGTGTTTTGGCATGGTGCCAAGTTCCTCAAGAGTATACTGAGAGTCCTTCAATTTTTAACCAGATCCTGAAAAAGTGCCTGGAAGATTTGAGTATGTCTGAGGAGTCTGTTCTGGTTCAGTACATTGATGACCTACTGGTGGCATCAAAGACTCGAGAAGCCTGTGTTGCAGACACTGTTGCTTTGCTGAACCATTTGGCAGAAGGTGGACATAAAGTGTCCCCTGCAAAATTACAATTCTGTCAGCGAGAATTCCAATATTTAGGTCACAAGATTGAGAAGGGAGTCAGAAAGGTAACATCAGAGCGTATTCGAGTGATTAAAGACATGAAACCCCCAACCACTCAAAGAGAAGTGCGAATGTTTCTGGGAGTGGTTGGATATTGTAGACAGTGGATCAGTGGGTTTTCACTGATGGCAAAACCTCTACAGAGGCTGACAAGGAATGACGTGAAAGACCCAATTAAATTGGATGAAGAGAGCATGGAAGCTTTTGTTAAATTGAAAGACAGTCTGTGTCAGGCGCCGGCTTTGGGGATGCCCGATTATTCAAAAGATTTTGCATTGTACTGCAGTGAAAGAGATGGGTGTGCACTTGCCGTTTTAACTCAGAGACACAGAATGGCAAGATGACCTGTGGCATATGTTTCTGCTACTTTAGATTCAGTAGCTGCCGCATTACCTGGATGTTTGAAAGCAGTAGTTGCTACTTGTGTGAGTCTGGAACAGAGTGAAGGAATCATAATGGGTCATCCTGTGAGAGTGTATGTGCCACATTCAGTCGAAATCCTTTTAACAAGAACAAGGACACAGCATCTTACCTGTAGTCGGCTGACTAGGTATGAGAGAGTGATTCTGGGTGCAGAAAATGTGACAATAGTGAGATGTACAAATGTGAATCCTTCCACTTTATTGCCAGATGTTTGGGATGAAGAAGTGAGGGATGAAGCAGAACATGATTGTTTGCATGTGACTGAATTTTGCACCAAGCCCCGTCCTGATATTAAAGATGTTTCTCTCGAAGAATCTGATTGTGTGATGTTTGTTGATGGTTCTTGTTTGCGAACTGGAACAGGTGTGTTGAGTTCTGCTTATGCTGTCTGTACTGTGGCAGCAATCCTGGAAGCATCCTGTCTAAAAGGGGTAAGATCTGCACAAGTCGCTGAATTGATAGCTCTAATTCGAGCTTGTAAATTGGGAAAAAGTCAGAAGGTGACTATAATTACTGATAGCCAATATGGCTTTGGCATTGTGCATGATTTTGGAGAACTATGGATGCAGAGGGGATTCCTGACCTCTTCGGGGTCCCCCATCAGGAATAGTCAAATTGTAAAAGAATTGCTTGAAGCATTACAATTGCCAAAACGAATTGCAGTGGTCAAATGTGCAGCACATAAGTCAGGAGATAATGATGTGACTCAAGGCAACAGATTTGCTGACCAAGTAGCACAATATTGTGCAAAGAATCAGACTTCCATAAATCGGGGAAAAACAAAAGAACACACGGTTTGTCAACTTATGTTTACTAACACCATTGAAACATGGGATGAAGTGAGACAATTGCAGGAAGAGGCAGGTGAAGAAGAGAAACAGGAATTGGAAAAGGTAGGATGTAGGAGAAGAGAAGACGATGATGTTTGGGTATACATTGATGGGAGACCAGTCATGCCAGATAATCTACTTTCTCATATGGCAAGGATGTACCATGGGATGACGCATATTGGCCGAGATGCCATGGTCAGATCATTCAAACAAACGTGGTTTAATACCCGATTCAGGACTATTGCAGAGAGTCTTTGTCAGAGATGCTTGACGTGCCAACAGCAAAATCCAGGAAGAAAGACAATAGTTAGTCTGGGAACAATAGGGAGGGCAGGAGGTCCTTTTACCAGACTACAACTTGATTTTATCGAGTTGCCTCCATGTAATAAGCTCAAATATGTGTTAGTAATTGTGTGTTTGTTTTCCCGTTGGGTAGAAGCCTATCCCACAAGGAGGAATGACAGTTTAACGGTGGCAAAACTGTTGTTGAGGGAATACATTCCTAGATATGGTTTTCCAGTCACCATGGAAACAGATAGAGGAACACACTTTACTAGTGAAGCAATCAAACTGATTTGTGAGGCATTGAGCATTCAACCAAAACTTCATTGTGCCTATCGTCCAGAGGCTTCTGGAATAGTAGAGCAGATAAATGGCACAATAAAGAACAGGTTAGGCAAAGTGTGTAAATCCACAGCACTAAATTGGCCTGACGCCTTACCCCTAGTTTTGATGAGTCTCAGAAGCATCCCTGATAAAAAGACAGGATTGAGTCCACATGAGATCTTGATGGGAAGAGCAATGAGACAAGCATTTATACCTGCCAACAAATTGATAAATATATCTGATGATCTCATCCTTGACTATTGCAGAGGATTGGCTGATGTAGTATATTCTGTGTTTCATCAGGTTGGAGCAGACGCGACCACAACACAGCAGACTCAAGCTCATGACCTGAGCCCTGGTGAGTGGGTTCACGTGAAAAGGCATAGAAGAAAAACGTGCCTAGAGCCCGGCTGGGAAGGACCATATCAGGTCATATTGGTGACGACTACAGCAGTAAAGTGTGCTGGCTTACCAAATTGGATCCATGCCAGCCACACTCAGTGAGTCCCAAGTCCACTTGAACCACGAGTAGAGCGGCATCTGGAGATCTCAAGTCCGAGCTCTGAATCAGAGGCTGAAGTACAAGAACTTGGTGAGGTTAGAGCAATAGACTCTGAAACTGGTGAACATAAACAAAAGGACTCTGAAGAGCAGATTGATGATGAATTGCTTAGCACAAGTCAAGTAAAGTGGGCACCAGCTACTGGGACTGAAGAAACTGCTGTTGAACAAGAAGAAATACAAATATTAGATGGTGAGGGAGAGGATAGACAGGAGATAGGTGAAAGAAATACAGAAGAAGAAAGAGAAAAAGGAGAACAAACTCAAAGTAGGTGCAAAGAAACGAAGGTACGAATTGAACAAAGAAGAAGAAGTTCAACCAAAGAGGGCAAAGAAAGACGACCATTGGCCAAGCGGAGTTAAAAGACTGAAATATAGGGTGGTGAAAGGAAGACCTGAAAATAGGCCAGATCAAATAAATGAAGTTTCAGATCAGATAGAACAGGGAGAGTCGGATGACGAATCAGTGTTGCGACCAAAGAGAGTGAGAAAACCAAACAAAAAGTTCAAGCCACCTGACTGGATTTACATAGTGTTGGAGGAGATTGAAGAAGAAGATCTAAACCAAGAAGGAAACAGCACTGACAACGAGCAAGAAGAAAAGAGTTACCTAAATCCACCTTAAGAGACTGTAAACAAACTAAGAGTGGCATGTTAGCAACTGAAGAACATTTTCTGAAGATTAAGAAGACGTCCTGCAAAATTGGATTAAGTTAAAATAAAAGAAGGGGTAAAGAAGAAAGCTTTTGAAGTGTGGAATCACACTACATTTTATTTTTTTGTAGAAAATAGTTAAAATAGGTTTAGAAAATTCATTAGAACTTTTATAGAAATTAATATTACTATGGCAGATACACAAGTAAAAAGACCTAGATGTAGTCTTATGTGTAGGTGTTATAAAGCTTGTTTATGTTTATTTTGTATATTAATAGTATTCTGGGTAATATTAACAATTGTAATACCTTTACATCTGATAAAAGAAGATACACCTCGTCCTAACAATTTAACAGGTCCAAGAGTAGACACTGACATTAAGCAAACTTCTATTACTAACTTGAATCAAATAGATGCTAGTAGTTGACATCACGATAAATCAGTTACTAATTTTTCCCTGAATGTTTTCACTAAATTACTCTACGAGTATGTGGAAACAATGGATGTGAGTGACTGTTATGTGTGTATACAGTTACCTTTGTCTGTTTCAGAAGGTGTGACCTACCATCACCTTCCTTTGACTTATGGTGTGACCTGTAGTGTTTTATCAACTTTGTTGTATAGAACAGGTAAACTAGATTATTATTATTCTAATGTAGATACAATCTTTTCTAAAGTCCCTGTAATACCCGAGTTGAATAAGATAGCACATGCAAATGTCATGGGAGGTTTTTCCTGACAACCAAGCCTTTAGATATAGAATACGCTAATAAAAATAACTTAACATGTAGATTGAAAAAGGAAGAAAAGATCTTTTTGGAGATGGTGGAAGAGAGAAGAGCTAAGTTTCAGAGAAAAGCTGTTGAAGAGAAATTAGACACCACCTTCGGTTTTCAGAGAGGGCAACTATGACAAAGGCGAGACTTATGCTGCAATGGCTCTGGATTGGTCGCAGAAGGGAAAAGTATGCTTACGTAGGGAAAAGACTAATTACAACAATTACTTAATTGGTTCCAGTGAATGTGAAGATACCTATAACATTATTGGGGGTTGGGTATTAAAGGGAGGAACTGACCCTGTTTTGCCTGGCATATATTATGTCTGTGGGAGGAAAGCCTATTATCGGCTACCAAATCACTGGTATGGGACTTGTTATCTTGGGATTGTCTTTCCAAAAGTCTATCATATAGACAAAAGCACAAATGGAATCCATGAAGTAAACCAAGGACTAAAACGTGTAAAAAGAGAAAGTTTTTCAGAAATTATAGGTGATATATTTGGAGCATTGATACCTGGAGTTGGAGTTACACTGAATGCATACAACATTCGACAATTGTCCACAGTGGTTGATCGTTTATCAACGGATACTGCTGGAGGATTCCTGATGATTAACACTGAAATGATTGCCATGAGATCTATGGTTATGCAAAATCGACTTGCCCTTGATATATTATTGGCAAAAGAGGGTGGAGTCTGTGGAATGCTGAAAGTTCAAAATTGTTGCACTTACATTCCAGATAAAAGTAAGAATCTGGAAGGATACATTCAGAATATCACAGATTTGCATAAGAAAGTAACCCAACTAGAGGTTGACGGTGTCTGGGAGAGACTAAGTAAGAGTTTCTCTACTATAAGTAATTGGTTTTCTTCTATAGGTAGTTCCTTAGTAGGAAAAATAATAGTACCAATAGTTTCTGTAGCTGTTATGATATTCATAATCTGAATGACTTATATTTGTGTGAAGAAAAGACGCAAAGAAATGAAAGAAAGGAAATTAAGTAAGGAACGTAAAGAAAGGAAGAGAGAGATAGACGAGATGGAATTGGAAGATTTTAAAGAAAAATTGTATGTAAAATGTAAGGAGCAAGGGTCAGAAGACAAAATAACAGCTATATAACTTGGTAAACCGTATGTTTAGGGATTTTATGATGGTAAACCATCAAAGGGGGGATTGATGGAGTGAGGTTTGTAAAAATACACCCTCATGAAATTAAGTGACCCCATAATAATGTATTGACTGCATGGATTAACCAACCCTGAATGTACACATTCACACAGGGGGCAAACACATTTTACATAATATACTAAACCATGTTGGTATGAGTACGTATTAACTGTTTGCGCTTTGAAAAATCGTACTAATGCGTGTTTATGCTATGTTGTACATTGCACATTTTGCATGTTGTGCACAAATAACGAAAAAGGTTGCTTTAAATGAATAGCTTTCGCTAGGAATTAATTAACACAGAGTATTAGTATGGTGGGAGGTAACCATAATGGGTTTTATTTCATGAATTAATATTCTTTTGTGTTTATTTACTTTAGTACGAGATTGGGCCTGCATGAAAATGGCCTCTTGTCTGAACCAGCATGTTGTTGGCTTGGTCAGTACGGAGAACGCATGCGCCAAATTGTTCTGCCTGCCTACGAGCTGCAGAGTGTACCAGCTGATGTAATCCGTGTGAAGGCCATGTTGACCTGTGTCCTATTGTTTATGTGCCAAGACGCGACAGCGACTGTGGGAACAGCCATCACTATGTGCAATTTGAATGTGAAGTGGATGTCATAATGTACAAATGTTGCAAAATGTATAACTATGAATGTTAGTGGTATACGAAGGTATTTGTCTTTAATACTTCCTTTGTTAAAACCGGTATGGGATGGATTTGTGAGGAGAACTAGATGAGGCGACCCTAGCATGATTTATGACAACCAATTACAGACCGAGTTTCTACCGATACTGCAACATTGTAAGATAGTAAGTTAGGCATGAAGGTATAATTGATATCCCAATTGGGGTGTGGCAGTTCAGTGCGGTCCGGTGTAGCAGTGCAGTCTGGTGTGGCGGATCAGAGAGAGGAGACGATCAGAACGCAGACAATCTGAATGCACAGAACATCGAGAGAGAAGCGCACCAAGACAGAGAGAGCAGACCAGCACTAAGCCAGAGAACACTTTAGGTACGAGAACATTGCGGGAGTGCTTGGGAGGAGTCTGCGTCCGAGGAGAACTAGATCAAGGTAGATTGAATTGGGAGATTAATCTTGTTTGCCGATCTATGGCAAACCTTAGCTGCATCTGTCCTGTTAACTTTGTCCTCTGAGCCTATCTCTGGGGACCTTTTGCCACAACCTCGGCCAAGGAAGTGGTTTCCTTATTCTTTGGTGGCTATCACCCACCTTAAAGGCTTTAATTTTGCAATATTTTTCTGCAAGTGTTTATGCTGTACCTTCTCTTCCCCATTCCTATGCACGCTTTGATGTCGATACAATTGATTCATTTTGATTACATTGCTTGATAATTTGTTCTCTTATATGTCATCTTGTGTGTGCACTGACAATCTGAATTATGAGCATTTAATAAGATAAAATTATTAACCGAATAAATGACTCTGTGGTTATTTAGATAAAGTATTAAACTGTTTAGTTAATCATAGTCACCATCAACTCTTCAACTAATGGTCCATCGACCAAAGGAAGAAGGAAGTTGAGATTACGAATAGTTAGAGAGAGATATAAAAATGTCATTAATGTGAAGTGTAGTATTGTATATAATAAAACTGACAAATTAAACCCCCCAAATCCAGCGCCCGTCTTCAGGGATCATTTATGGGTAATGTGTGATGGGCCCCGTTGTTTGATAAGCAACTTATGTGTGAAGAGATTTCCTTGGTCCCTGGTTTCATGAATTAGGGGTTGCGCTGGATCACAAGCAGTGCGATATGAAAAGTGATGCATCACTGGTTTCTCCCAGCGATGCGCCTCGTTTCATAACTGTAGCCCTGATTCTGCATTTCCTCTTCGACTGGGACTCTGGCTGGTCATCCTGGCTGTTGGGGGTCTTGGGTGGGGTTGTTGATCTATGCTGCACTTGGCCCTGGCTGCTCCATTGCTTTTATTTCCTATTTTTCATTGGAGATGGACTTAAAGGCTATTTTTGCCTCTAGAGGCAAAAAAAGTCACGTTGGGCTGACTAACGTGAGTTTTTTGCCGCTAATGGGTCTGTCGTCACTTTTCTCTTGCGAACGTCAAAATGTTTATCGCCTTGACGCTTGTGTTAGCGGCAATTTTCACCGCGGCTAGCTGTTACAATTGCCATGTAGCGACGTATTGTAAATTCATCGCTAACAGGGCGATAGTTTTTGGTGATAGGCCACGTTAAGAAAACTCCCACTAACTAACGCTAACGCTAGGTAGCGGCAGTTCTTGTACATATACCCCTTTCAGTCACTCCCGAGCTGCACAAAAGGCTAGCACCAAAAGAAATGTTCTGTGAAAATGTATGAACTGGCACTGTACAGCTTTGACTTGCAATACCTTAAATAACAAGCATTGCCAGCCGCATCCCCCTGTCCCAACCCTAAGAAGAGGTAGTTGTCAAAGTAAAAATAGGGGCGGGGGATTGGGCTGATCCTTCCTGGATTCAATTGTATTGTATTGTAATTGCATTTATATAGCGCTTACTACCCCTGATGAGGCGTTGAAGGGCTTTTTTGGCAAGTAGCCCGCTACTCCGGAACACATAAAGGATTAGTGTTGAATTAGAATAGTGAAATATGAAAGTAATTTGAGTAGTGGATAGGTTAGTCAGTTATTTGAATTCAGAAGGATAGCGGAGGGATAGAAGAGGGAAAAAGGTTTGCAATTATATAGCGCTTGTTACCCCTGATAGGGTGTTGAAGCTCTTTTTGGCAAGTAACATGGTACTCCAGAACCCATAAAGGATTAGTGGTGAATTAGTATAGTGAAATATGAAATTTGATGAGTGGACATGTTAGTCTGTTATTTTGATTGAAAAGGATAGTGGAGGGATAGAAGAGTGAAGGATTTAGACTTTTTTGTTTTGGATGTCATAGCAGTAGGAGGAGGCTTGGGATGAGTAAAAAGGGATGTCGAGGTTCAGACCCTGTGGGCGACTCCGGCATAAACACGCACTCAAACTCAAGCAAAAAGAACTCAGTGACTTGGAAGAAAACGCTGCTCGTACACATGCGATTGCCACACAGGGGAGGGTATACGGCTTGGGTGATAAGGCTAGTGTAGTAATGAAGCTGGACACGTTGAGAAGTTTCAGGTTGGTTTATTGAAGATAAGTAGTTGAGTCCAGAAGTAATAATGTACAAGCCCCACCAGGAGCAGCCAGCAGGCAGCTCAGCCCATCTCAACTGTGCCTTTCTTGAGAGACACCCAACATTCCACTGAGCATCATCACACTGTAACATTCTAGAGGCATTGCATGTGATGAAAGAGGAGAAGGACAAGTATGGACAAAGGTGTAAAATACTACATATCTCCCTTTCTTCCCTGACCCAACAACGGATAGAACAGTAGAGAAGTAAAACACTGGAACAACAGGAACTGGCAAAAGAGAAAAACTGCATGGAAGGAAGAGGAAGGTAGAAAGAGTGGGAGGAAACCACCGAAGGGTACGAACACATAAATAAGTACTCATCCTCCCTTCTCCATAAAACAACGAGAAAGAAAATGGAAGGAACAAGAAGGAAAAAGAGTGGGAGGAAACCACCGAAGGGTACGAACACATAAATAAGTACTCAGGAAACCACCAAACTCAGAAACAAGAAAGAAAATGGAGAAAAAAAACAAGAACTACTCCAGACACACCCACTGGCAGGAAAGGCAAGAAAGGAGACAGGCATTGAGTAAAAGGAAATAGCAAACAGAGAAGCAGAAGAAAGAACATCAAAAGATCCTTCATACTACCCTGTAAAAACAGCAATAAAATATAATGTAGACAACTTTGGAAAACCCAAATCGAGACAACCTCGTAAAGGGTCACACATTGAAAAATTGAGGAGAATAACCCCACAACCTAGTGAAGGTTATATTGAAGAAACATTGAAAAATTGAGAGGGATGAACCCCCATATTAACAACCTCAAAAGGTCAAACATTGGAAAAAACATTGAAATGTTGACCGGCAGCAACACAAATTTACACCCTCATAAAAGTCACACATTGAAAAAACATTGGAAAAAAAAACGAGTAATTGAACTGTTGAAGGTGACCATTTGAAAACATTCAAAATTGAGGGGAATAACTCCACAACCTAGTGAAGGTTATATTTAAGAAACATTGAAGAATTGAGAGGGATGAACAACCTCGTAAAAGGTCAAACATTGAAAAAAACATTGAAATGTTGAGAGGCAGCAACACAAATTGACAACCTCATAAAAGTCACACATTGAAAAAATCTGTTGAAGGTGACCATTTGAACCATTAGTATCGTGGTAGATACAACACAATGTACTCCCAACTAGGGAATACAACTGGAATGCATGCAAATTGATAAAATGAATTGATAAACGCATTCGCTCTAAGGAATCCTGCACGCAGTGAAACATTGGAACGTAAAATAGATGTAGCTAAAGCGTGGCAGCATAGACAGACAGGTGCGACAGGAGGCAATCGCTCTAAGGAATACTGCACGCATGCATGTAGAGTAGTACCGTGGAAAGTACAACACAATATAATTCCAACTAGGAAATATTACTGGAATGTATACAAATTGAGATGTGCAATCTCGAACGTGGAATACTGCAGACATGCACGTACATTGAGGTAATAAAGTAACTGAACACATTCATGTACATTGACAATCGACAAATAGAGAAAATTGAGTAATTGAAATCTTGAGAGCATGTAAGTACGGTCATATACATGTATATACACCATTGAACTAAAATTCAACTATATACACATCACACAGCGGACATTTGAGAACAACCTTATGTAAAGGTTAACCTTGAATTTCCATTTTTGAGAACAAAACACCACTGGAGAAAACACGCACAAACAAAAAAAATAGCATTTGAAATTGAGCATTTTGAACTAAAAAGAGATTGGAATGGAAAGAAGGAATAGCAAAGGTGAGAAACAGCATGGCTGGAAAAACAAATGCAGGAAAGCAGCTCTAGAAACATGAGAAACATAAGAAACATAACATTCGAGGATAGATTTGACCATTGTAATCTCAACTAGAGAATACTAGTAGAATGAACGAGAATAGAGGTGTGCAATTCCAGCTAGGATTCCCACGCATGCACACAGAAATGCTAGACATAATAGAGCACTAGAAATGTTGAAAGTGTATATAATCACAACTAGGGAATACTGCAGGACAGCATGAACTCTGAGATTATTGAGTAATTGTACACATCCATGTACATTGAAATAAATGAGAAGTTGAATAATAGATAATGTTTAAGTTGAATTATTGAGAGTAAGTGAATGCATGTAAATGGAATTAGGCAATCCCAACAAGAGAAAACTGCATGCAAGCAAGAACATAGAGACAAAAGAGCAATAGAATTGAGTTGAATAGAAATAACACAATGTAGAATCCTGTGAAGAAAACATTGTTAAAAAAAACAGTAACAAACATTTGCATTCACCTACATATCACTTAGGTTGTACTTTGGCTCGCATAACGTTAGAAAGATACCGTATGGTGAGCACAATAGAAAAGTACCTCCAGAACGTGGAAGTTGCACTCATGTAAATACGTGTGACCACTGGCTTGGATAAACACCAGAATGACATTGAGATATAACAGCATGCCCCTTGGAAACTTAATTGACATAGCGTTGGAGCGTTGACAAGCGTTCCCAAATTGACATGCATTGAGATGTGCAAATGCTAAACTGCTGTTTTGGAATAAAACAAGCACTGGACAAACCATCCACGAGCAAAAAAAAAATAGCATTTGAAATTGAGCACTTTGAGCAAAATAGAACTTGCATACAGTGAAACATTGGAACGTCAAATAGATGTAGCTAAACCGTGGAACAGCATGGCAGCATAGACAGACAGGTGCGACAGGAGGCAAAACACAGCAGGGGAGGTGATACAGGGAAAAGAATGGATAATGTAAAACAACTTGACTAGAAGAGTAAAAACTCATACAATAGACTTAAAAATAGATTGAACTGTAATACTAGCTAGGGAGTACTGCAAAATTGAAATTGAGCACTTTGAGCAAAATAGAACTCGCATACAGTGAAACATTGGAACGTCAAATAGATGTAGCTAAACCGTGGAACAGCATGGCAGCATAGACAGACAGGTGCGACAGGAGGCAAAACACAGCAAGGGAGGTGATACAGGGAAAAGAATGGATAATGTAAAACAACTTGACTAGAAGAGTAAAAACTCATACAATAGACTTGAAAATAGATTGAACTGTAATACTAGCTAGGGAGTACTGCAAAATTGAAATTGAGACTATTAAGAACACACACTCTGGACAACCTCGTGCAGAGGTGACTTGACGAGTGTGCTCAAATTGACAAATATTGAAACATGCAATCCCTCGAGGGAGTAGTGCACGCATGCAAGTGCAACCTGGGCAACCTCAAGCAGAGATCACTTGACATCCACAAATTGAAATTGAGAAATAGAAAAATTGAATAGTGCAATCCCACTAGGGAATGCTGCACAAATTGAAATTGAGAAATTGAACTATTGAGAACGTGTAAATAGGGTCCATGTGTGTACCCCACTGAGCTGGATCACACAGTATTTGAACTATGACATGCACATACATTGAAATTACTGAGTATTTGAATTCTGGAGAGCATGAAAGTAGAATAATTGAGCATTGAAAGTGTGTAACTGGAGGTGCAAAAAAATAAATGCACACTATTGAGTTAAGGCGAAAATACACACATGCAATCTTACAAAAGAATACGATTGAGAAAACAGTAACATAAATATTAGCATTCGCCTACATATCACTTGGATTGTTCTTTGACTCGCATAACGTTGCGGGGTATATTGACAAGAATCCCAGAGGTGACATTCTCACCATGTTCTTGCGCTAGACTCGACGATTGGAGCAGTAGAAGAAGACAGCATGTGACGTGGACGTAGATAGTTGAAGAAGAGTCGAGCCAGAGGAAGGGCAGAAGTCCGTGGGCAATCTGGAAAACTGGTTTGCCAGGAAAGTGCAAAGTCTACTGACTACTTGAACTCGAACTGGTGCCATAAGTCCACTGTACGTAGTCATATATGAGGTAGAGAACAAATCTTGTAATTGACAGAAACCACGTTGTGCGTCAGTAACACTCTTACGCCCCGCACCTCGCCCATCTGTGTAGACACGTAGAACGTGGTTGGCAAAATAGGGTGGTTGGCAAATGGAAATGAGAAAGAAGAACATCAAAATGGCGGGAGGGCGCGTTCATGTCACCAAGCGTCACCCAGCAAACATGGGAGCTAAAGACACCACTGGAACGAAGTCGATCCAACGAAGGGAAGATGTCACTTAGATCACTTCAGTCTTCACTGGACACAGGAAATAAGGTAAAGAGCTGTACACACAGCGGCTTACTTGAATTATGTTTTAAAAGGATGCACGTGGGAAAGAGCGTGCCGTGCGTCCCTCGTGAGGAATGCTGAAACAGGCGGTTGAACTGCCAAATGTGGAAGAATGGTTGGGGCCCGTAATTGAATAAAATAGACTTACCCCATAGAAACATACCAAAACAACACTTCAGTAAACGGCCACTGCGCTCCACATAAACTGTAGACCACACTTGCTCCCGGCAAAACCCGGCAGGCCCCAGAGTGTAGCACCGGTCACACATAGAACAATTGAATTGCCCACAAACTTCACACGCTGTGTAGCAAATAGTTTCACCGCTCTAGAAGGCCTTACAAATACGGAGAGGCAGGCAGGTATGAAGGCCCAGTTTGTGGAATGCCAGGAAATCTTGAGTGAAACAAACATCCAGATAGAAGCCATAGACTGGAAAGGAAGGTCCTAGATAACTCTTCCCCAGACGTTTTGATGTATTATAAGGCACTCTCCACTTGCAGATACAGCAAAGCTGGCAGATTAGATTCTTGATGTGCTGTATAAGTAGCAGGAACTGAGAGGAGGGCTCAGTGGATTTGTGAGAGGGCACATTGAGTCATGCTTACCCTCAGTGACCCTGATTCTTAATGCTTTGATATTGGCAGGCAGGAAAAACTGGAAAGAACATCACTGAAGGCGGTAGAGAGATTGTACAAGAACTCTGCTTCCCTTGAAGATGTTGAGAATACACTAGAGTTGATGAAATATTGAAGAAGAATCTGGCATGTGCAGGTTGGGGCAACCGATGTGGTGGTCACTGGTGGGGCTCTGACGCCAGAGACTTCGCTTGAAGATAGAAGATTGATGAGCTTATTGAAGATCTTGATAGTTTATGTTGAGCACGTAGGTAAGATCAAATCGTCGCCAATAAAATGTAGTAATGAAGCTGGACACGTTGAGAAGTTTCAGGTTGGTTTATTGAAGATAAGTAGTTGAGTCCAGAAGTAATAATGTACAAGCCCCACCAGGAGCAGCCAGCAGGCAGCTCAGCCCATCTCAACTGTGCCTTTCTTGAGAGACACCCAACATTCCACTGAGCATCATCACACTGTAACATTCTAGAGGCATTGCATGTGATGAAAGAGGAGAAGGACAAGTATGGACAAAGCTGTAAATTAATTGCTTGGCTGGAGAGGAGAGATAGGAGTCGAAACTGGATTTCTGAGATTCGGACAGGGGAGGGCGTGCAGAGTGGAACTGGTGCAGGTTTAGCTGAAGTATTTGCAGGATACTATGAGAACATCTATCAGTCGCAGACCAAACGGGGGGAGGAGGACTGTTATGAACTGCTAAAAGACATGGCATTGCCGACACTTGGGACAGACGATAGGGAGGCGCTGGACTCGAACTGGAGTATAGAGGAAGTAGAAAGTGCCAAACGGGATTTGCAGTCCAGGAAAGTGGCAGGCCCGAATGGGCTCCCTACAGAATTGTACAAGTTTGAGGCAGGGAATCTTGCCCCGCACATGCTCAATATGTTCCTGGAGGCAAGAGATGAGGGTCAACTCGCGGAGGAAGTGAGGATGGCGACCATAGTGGTCAACTTAAAAAAGGAAAAATCCCACGATCTCTGCAGTTCCTATAGACCCATTTCCCTCTTGAACCTTGAAGCCAAAGTATTGGCTAAGGTCATCGCAAATCGTTTGAGCCCAGTCATACAGTCCCTGATTCACCCGGACCAGTCCGGCTTTATGCCGCACAGGAGCACTAGGCTTAATCTTCGCCGTCTCTATGGCATAATGCATATGACCCAAAAGCAACCAGATGTGCCTGCGGCCCTTTTGTTACTTGATGTACAGATGGCATTCGATAGTATTGAATGGACATACGTATTTGCTGTTCTAGACAAGGTGGGACTTGGCTCAAACCTACGGAAGTGGATAGGGTTATTATATACCGCTCCGCTGGCGCGCGTCAGAGTTAACGGGACCATATCCAGAGCATTTCACACTTCATAGGTGCACACGGCAGTGCTGCCCGCTGTCGCCGATGCTTTTTGCGTTGGCACTTGAACCATTGGCTGCCTGGATACGAAGAGACCCGCTGGGGAGAGGCATTGATCTAGGTGGGGGTTGGGAGGAGCGCATATCCCTGTGTGCAGACGACATCCTGCTCTATGCCCACAGACCTCGACAAACATTCCACAGGCTCATCCATATAATACAGACTTTCGGTACATATTCGGGGTACTGTGTAAACTAGGATAAATCTCTGGTGTTTTCCCTGGTGGGAGAGCTCCCAGCACTGACGTCGGCATGTACGGAGCTGGTTCGGAAAGAAACGTTTAAATACTTGGGCATATGGATAACAAAGTCAGAGGCGGAGTTCATGCAGTTAAATGGTCAGGCACAGCTAGACAGACTGAGGGACGACGCAGCCCATTGGAGGCAGTTACCTGTCTCCCTTATTGGCAGAGCAGTTGTATTCAATATGATGGCCATCCCACGTTTATTATATGTAATACAGAACGCCCCATATCAGATACCGGAGACATTTTTTCGGGCTGTTGAGTCCGAGCAGTGAGCGTTGCTGTGGGGGGGGGGGTGGCAGTCCCAGGATCACACTCAAGAAACTTCAGAAAGAGGTTTACAAAGGGGGGTTGGCCGTTCCGGATATTAAGAAATATTATTGGGCCTCTCAACTTATTAATATCAATGGATGGGCCTTTTCACCGCTCGAGGAGCTGGCATATCGGGTAGATCGATTGGCAATGAGCAAAGGTAGCTAACTGGCTGAGTTATACCGGAAGAGGAGAGGCAACGTGCACCTCCAGATACACACACACACACACACACAGTGGTCGATGCATGGCATAAGGCAACTAAAATGACTGGCTGGGAGGCTAAACTCACGGAGCAGACACCACTGTGGGAGGGATATTATTTGGGTGAAGTGAAGCAACTAGAGGGCTTCCGGAAATGGAGCCTTATAGGGATTGACCTGATGGGAGACGTCTGGAAGGGAGGTAAGATGATTGAATTTGATACCTTGCGGGAGGATTTCCAAATTGGGGGGGGGGGGGAGAAAGAGTATCTTAGATACCGGCAGTTAAGACATGCCCTTCACTGTCATTTGAAGGAAGAGGATCTGATACCGGAATATGCACCACTCGAGGATAGACTCCTCCTGGACCCCATGATCGACAAAGCTATATCCCTCACATATAGAAAGCTTGTGAACAACTCCCCGGACTGCATGGGACCCCTGAGGGAGGCCTGGGAGTCGGATGTGGGTCTGCTCGAGGACGATGACTGGGCTGAAGCCCTACAGAGCCCCAGAGAAATAGCTATTAGGGGACGTTTTAGGCTTATTCAGCTCCGCATTCTACATAGGTCCTATGCTTCACGAATGGTACAATTCCGTATTGGTAATTGTGTGTCCGAAGAGTGCGCCAGGGGTTGTGGCGAGAAAGGGTCATTCTTTCACATATTGTGGTTCTGTCCCAAAATTCAAATATACTGGGAGGGCTTGACCCGAGTAATGACAACAGTTGTGGGGGCGAGGATCCAGACAGCGTTGAGGTGGCAAATCGTGGGAGTAACGGGAGAGATTGTACGGCCACAGTGGGCTAGGACCTGGCTGGCCTTGGTGGGGGGGTGGGGCCCCCAAGAGAAATATTGCTCGGGCATGGGTGACAAGGGAAGCCCCATCACTGGAATCCTGGAAGAGAGACCTGGATTGGTGCCACCGGGAGGAACAATCGATATACCAGAGCAGGGGCTGCCCACGCAAATGGGAAAAGATATGGGGTGCATGGGCAAGTATAGAAGCTAATGGACAGTGCCGTGAGGAGAGTCTCAAGGACTCCCAAAGAGACTATGCAGCTGGTTGCTCCTTGGATCGTACTGGTCACAGCAGTGGGTCGTTGGGAACTACATACTGTGCAATATATGGAATATGTTATACATGTCAGTCCACCAGACATACGTTTTTGTATGATGTTTATCTGAAGCATGTTTTTCTCGTTTAATAAAAAGAATTAAAAAAAAAAAAGGGATGTCGAGTGGAAGAGTCAGAGGGAAGAGTTTAGAAAGGCTTGTTTTGGGGGAATCGGTATAGTAAAAGAGGTGTCAGATGATGCAAGGAAGGCTAGAGTAGGGTAGAGTCTAGAAAGGGATCATAGTAGTGGTATGGGGTTTGGGATGAATGAGAGACTGGATGTAGAGGATATATTGATGTAGGTATAGGGTGAGAAATAGGGAAGTGCATTGGAAAGAGTAGAAGAAAGGTTTGAGATGAGTCAGAGAGTTGAGGTAGAAGAAATATTGAGAGAGGCATAGGGTGAGAAATAGGGTAGTGCATTGGATATGCTGAATTATCAGAAAGTAATAAATATATATATCCATAAGTACATGGAAAGTATATAGATGCATAAAGGAAGTAAGTATATGTAGATTAAAGATATTGATAGAGGTATAGGGTGAGAAATAGGGTAGTGCATTGAATATGCTTTTTTAGGAGAAAATTAATAAATATATAAATCTGAGTACATGGAAGGTATATAGATGCATGAGGAAGTAAGTATATGTAGATTGAAGATGCATTAGATAAACTCTGGTTTTCAATTGTTGTCGTACTTTAAAATGTATTTTCTTTTTAAACATAATTATTCTACATATTTATACAAAGCAATACCCATATATAGGTACATATCTATAGTACAAATAAATGCTTATATACAGGAGGGATATGCTGTATATTTCTGTTTGCGTAAGGTGCTTATGTGGGGAAGAGCCAATTCTTGAGTAGTTTTCTGAAGATAAGGTGGATCTTATGTTGGGGGGTAAAGAGTTCCATAGTTTGGCCGCTTGAACAGAGAAGGATGTGCCACCCATGTTTTTTTTCTTGTATCTTGGGATTTTGAGGAGAGGTGGCATTCTAGAACGGAGGTTCCTTTGTTGAATGTGTTTGGTGTTTTTATTCCTTATGAAGAGTGGTCCCATTCCATGTATCACTTTGTGGGTGATATAAAGCAGCTTGAACGTGGATCTTCTAGCAACTGCTAACCAATGCAGGGCTTTCAAAGCAGGAGAGATGTGGTCCCGCGGTTTGATATGCAAGAGTAGTCTGGCAGCCGAGTTCTGAGTCCATTGTAGTCTTTTCATGGTCGTTAAAGGCGATACGTGGTAGAGGCTATTGGCGTAATCAAGTTTGGACAGAACAAGAGAGATGGTAGCTTGGCCCTTGTGTGGAAATCCCAAATAGGGGAAGATTTGTCGCAGAGTTTTTATAGTAACAAGGCTTGATATTGCTAGTATGTCCACTTGGGCATTCATCGATAGCTTGGAGTCCATGGTCATTCCGAGGTTTCTTACTTCCTTCGATACTTTAAACGGCGATCATAGTTGATCAGGCCAGGCGGCAAGCGGTCATAATGTTTCCAATCACCACACATGAGTATTTCCGTTTTGGAAGCATTCAATTTGAGATGGCTCCAAGTCATCCATTGATCCACGGCTCTGAGACAACTGAAAATTGGCAAGTTTCCAATGTCTCTGGGGCATTCCAGTTGAAGGAGTATTTGTGTAATCTGCATAGTTATAGCACATGAGGTGAAATTGATTGATCAGTACTGGTAATGACTTCATGTAGATGTTGAAAAGCATGGGCGAGATGATAGAGCCTTGAGGGACCCCTGCTTTTGTGGAGTATGGTTTGGATGAGAAAGGTGGGGTATGGATGATATTAGTTCTGTTTTGAAGGTAGGACGCGATCCAGTCTAGAGCAGTGCCCTCTATGCCGGCTGCGTAGAGTCTTTGTATCAGAGTGTCATGGTCAACCGTGTCAAAGGTAGCCAAGAAGTCCAAGAAGAGTAGTGCAGCAACCCCGTTGCAGTCAACTGTGTTCTTCAGGTCATCCCAGATGGCAAGGAGGGCAGATACCCTGCCTCTTCCCAGACGATTTCCTGTTTGGAAGTCTGAAAGTATGACATTTTCTTCAATGAATTGTGACATCTGGGCGAACGCTGCTCTTTCTATCAGTTTGCCCAGGAAAGGTCCATTTGTAAAGGGTCTGTAGTTGTCAAGGTTCAGTGGGTCCAAGTTTGTTTTCTTCAGTAAAGGGTGTATGTATGGCTTTTTGAGTTCTTCTAGAAATATTCTGGTAGTTAAGGAATCGTTGATGATTCTTCTTACTGGAGTGGCAGCAAAGGTTGTTAGAAGAATTGTCTTGAAAGTTTGCGGTGGACACTGGTCAGAAGGGCTGCCGGCAGGCCTGCTTGCTTTGACCAGGTCCATAAATTCATCGTGTGAAATGTGTTGGAAGGAACGGAGAGGCTGGGTTAGAGTATTCTTGGATTGTTGTTTTGTAAAAGGGTTAGTTTTGGTGCTTTGTCTCGGTTTTAAGTATGAGCCTAATGTGTCTTCTTTGTCCGTGTAATGCTTTGCCAGTTTGTCTGTAAAATCTTGAGTAATGGGATGAGTTCCTTCTCGGCAATTTGGTTTACAAAATTGATTGAATATTTTATAGAATTCATTATTTGCATATTTAGCATTTTGAATTCTGTCTGAATAGTACCTTTTCTATGTTTTTTTGATAGCCGATTTGTATAATCTGTTAATTTTCTGCAGGCAAAGTTTGTCTTCTTTTGCGTTTGTTTTGAGCCAGGCACGTTGCAGCTTTCTAATTTGTTGTTTTAGTCTTTTATCTCTGTATTTCTCCAAGGTGCTTGTTTTCTTTTGTTCCGTTGTGTGCTTTTGAGTGGTATCAGGATATCAAAAGCTTCCTGTAGCCACTCATATAGTTTTTGAACAGACTTTATTGTTTCCAGATGTGTACTGGATGTTAGTTGTGTTTCTAAGTGTTCCAAATTGAGTTTGTTCCACAGTCGCTAGGTGGATGCATGTAAGGTGGTATTAGGTGAGACGCTTAGTGTTGTTTTGTGTTGGAAAGCAAGCAAATGGTGGTCTGACCATGTGACTGGAGTTACAGTTTGAAAGGTAATTAGTTCGCTATTAGCAAAAATGACATCTAGGAACTGTCCAGCGATGTGTGTGGGTTTGTGGACGATCTGATGCAGGTTCAGTGCGTCTAGGCCAGTGATTATTGTTTTCGGATGTGTATTTGTGCTACTCACGTGCTCCACCACTGAAGCACTGTGTACCGTGACCACATCTCCTGGGAGGAGACATTGCAATGGGCTAGTCAGTGTCTATAACAAAAACATACTTCCACAACCACACCGTGTGGTTCCCCCTCACTCAACCTACACCACATGCCCAGCACCGGCAAAACAAGCAGCTTCGCACTCCCCCTGGACCAAGCCAGAGAACCTTGCTCCGGACCAGCCAGACATCAAAGGCCCAGCCATAGGGTCCAGTTATGCAGGGTCCAGATTGGACTAAAAGGTACTGGGCTTAATCATCCAAGTGAACAATTGCTTTTTAGGGTATGATGTGGTTTCAGCTCCGGTTTTGCCCAAACTCACCAGAAAAAGCAGCAAAGCTCACCCGTGCACCCTCCAGAAGCACCAACACCACAACCGCAAATTGCTCCCAAGTTCCACAAAATGCCCAAGACTGCGACAGCGATCCTCAAGACCATGGGAAGAATCAAGTCCTCTCTTTGATTTTGTGTGCCATTTCATGTTGTCCTTAGCATCGGTAGAGTATTGGCTTCTCCATTCATTGTTGGTAATCTTTTGTTGGAGCCGGAGTTTGAGCTCTAAAGATAGATATATCAGCTCGTTTGCCACTCCTATCACTGACCCTTTTGGAAGGTATATTAGCTTATATGAGGTAGATATATTAGCCTGTCTGGTGGCTCTACAGTTGTGCAGGGACTGTAACGACTGGTAAAACCCTTCCTCTTATTGTCCCATTTCGCCTCAGGGCAGCCCTGCTTCGGACAAGCTAAAGAACGAAGACCCAGCCATAGTCTACAGACTAATGCAAAGTGAGGGGCCAATTGCGTGCTCTGGGGACCACCAGAGTAACAGATGTATGGCTATGTCTGACCTTCTCTGTCATCCTTCCCTGGTGGCAGTCACTGGCGCAGCAGAAGCCAGAACGCAAACAAAAGATGAAAATAATCCCTGCATGTTTTGTGCTCCCTTCCCTGCCCACCAACGCGCAAGCATGGCACAAGCACATAAGCACATCACTTAATGGCTCCTTAATTATGGGGTTAGAAACAGGGCTGCTCTAGAGTGATGCATTCTTATGCCATGTGAAGCCCTTCACATGAGCACCAGTTTGATTACAGAAGGTCACATTCCTTTTCACAGTCACCAGGAAATTAAGTGATTTGCCTAGAATCACAGGATGGCGAGCCGAGCATGGCCACCTCTGACACTATACCATGGGAAGAGAGGGAGTGGCAGGCAGAATCCCCTTATGGGCTCGAGGTTCCAACAGGTCCTCGAGTTAAGCCAGGCTTCAGGCTTGAGTTTTCAGTTGCATCCCACCTCAAATATCTGAAAGTTAAGAGGATTCAAAATACTGGCCAGAAGGCAAAGGTAAACGAGTACAACAACATTTCACCCCTGTGCAAACGCTCCCAATTTGGAGATAGAGTACAAGATATGCAGATTTAAAATTAGCACAGATGCCACATAGTGGTGGATTGTGATGAGCGAATAACTTCCCAAAACTCTAGCCAATCAGACCTCTTTAGTAAATGGGCAATAACTAGAACGGGCAAATGGAGTGTTCAAGTTACCGAGAGCCTTTTTTAGGTCTCACGCCTAGCGTTGCAGTGCGTAGCTCTGCTCGTGCAGCGCAAGACCTCTTGTATGGGCTTCAGAAAGCTAACCACACGCTCGTGCGTGTGGTTTTGCTTTCGCAGGCTGGCATTGGCTGTAGCGTGCTTTTTTAAAAAAAAAAACGGCACGCAATTGGGCAAAGGCGGGTGCATGTCCCGCCTTTTCTCCTCCCATTCCCGTCCGTGTCTAGGACGCGCATCAGCGCGCGGCACAGACAGGCTCCCTCGCCCCCCCTGCTCCTCTGTGGTGCGCGCGCACCACTGGTTTCGATTCCCGCGTTCGGCTCCTCTGTGGTGCGCGCGCACCACAGGTTTCGATTCCGTGCTTGTTTCCATTCCCAGGACTCTTTCACTTTGCAGGCTGTGGAACTGTCAGCCTCCTCTAAGTTAATGGAGCAGATGGAAAGCGAGCGACACGTTTTTGGACAGCGAATTGCAAACCGAGGGTGTGAATGGATGAGGGCAGGCAGCAAGCCTGTATTATTATGAATGGATTTTCAACCGGCAATGCTTTCGTTCCCCTGCTGCACTGGTAGCGTGCATGGATCCGAGAGGGAGCCTGGTCTGCCGATGTAAACTTGCCCCGGTCCCTTCCACTGAGGACGGAGATGCTTTTGGGTGGTACCGAGGAATGATTTGGACCTAGACAACTGGAATGGTGAGGCGCCGGCGGTTTTAGGAGCCCTGTCTCGGATCTGGGACGTGCCTGAGCCGTTGCTGTGGGATTTACACTCTTCAGACTGGACAATAACCCCACACGCTTCCTGCCTCGAGGACTGGCGCGCGCTGGGTGCCGGAGGGAGACAGCCGGAGGCTGACACTGCCCTGTGTAAGCAAGGTAGGTCCCCCTTTTGCAGGTGGGCTCGGGTTAATAATATAAGTCCCTGCCCCCCACACGCCCGTCATTCTCAGTCAGCACCATAAAGGCAACCTTTCCTTTACAAAACCAACTGACCCTGTTTTCATAGGACTGCCCCCGCCCTTCCCCCGATAATGTCAGATCCCTGCCACAGACTGTACCAATTACCAAATGTGGGACAAGGCGGAGAGATGGTAGGGGACTACAATGAGCGGATAACGGTGCTCCGAATAATCCTGCTGGCTGCTACCAGCTAATGATAAACTGCACACGGCAAGGCATTCGACTCATGTTCAGCAGATGCTTTCTCTACAAATACACCGCTGACGAGAAGCAGTGTGTTTGAATAATTTAATGTTACAACGCTTTAGGGTAAAATCATTTCTAAAAAAAAAACCTGAGACAGAATGTAAATGAAATAACTGTGTGGAAAAGGAGTGCGCACTCTTCACCCGAATTGGGTGCTAATGCACTTGGCGCTCTCGATCGACCCGTATTTGCAGCAGACAGGACTCGAAGAAAATGTGTTGGTGAAAAGCATGCACTTTCATGGATCTGTGATTTTTTTTATCCGTGTTTATTAATGATAGTGCAGCCTTGAACACACACTTTTTGCAACACAGCATATATTTCATTGTATTTACTGTGTGTATGTTTATTTAATATTGTAACTCTTGCCACCCCAACCTCAATGGTAGAGGAAATTATATTCTCATCAGTCCCAAGGTGTAATAGAGATTTACAGAGCGATCTGAAGCAAAAGAGAGATGTTGATTACAGAAATGCATGTAAAAAATTGCAGTCAGGCTGGTGGTGCCCTAGAAGAAGAATATTGTAGTGAGGAAGTCATGCTGAGAGCGCAAGGAACATAAAAGCAGTAAGCTGTAGAATAAAATAGTATATGGATGCGAAGTAAAGTTGAGCAGGGTGCAGTCTGATACTTTAGTTTTTTAGGTCTCGCCTGAGCCAGCGCATGCGTTGCTCTGGCGAGACTTTTAGTAAGTGGGTTTTGAAAGTGCTACCCCACGCTTTTGCTGGCCTCCAGCTTGCGTTCACGATCGCGTGCACGCGTGCAGCCGCCAGCTTTCAGCGCCCGATCAGGCGCCATCTGGCTTTCCTCTCGCTTGCTGCACGCGCACCACTTTTGAAGCCGGGCTTGTTAAATGCGTTTCTCTGTTAGCTTATCTGGTGTTCGTTGTCTTAGCGTTTTTATGACCATGGCCGCCTGTTCCAGCCTGTGTGAATTACCCCATACTCTCCCTGTGTTATATTTTGATGCTCAGATCTGTTCGGCGCACGTTCTGTTACTCTGCAGCATTCATACAACGTTAAGCCTTCGCATTTATACAACTATAAACTGCGCTGTCTGTTCCACGCTGACACGTCTCCTGGTACTACCAAACAACTTAAATTAATGACATTGCAGTGTGTATTGTGTATCATGTACAGTACTTCATTAAAACTCTTCATTGAATAGTTTGTAATTCCAAAGACGTAATTATTTTTGTTCAGTGTATCCCTTCATGTCGCATGTTATCACAAATAAGGCTATTTGTTATGTTCTTAGAGAATGGCTGTTGGGCCTCTGACAGAAGTTAATTGCATTTACTTCTAATGATCGTGCAGTGTAGCAAAATAAGGTGGGGAGCAAGCCACAGTGAGGATGCAATCAGACATGACGCACAATGTTCACAGTGCTTTCCTCGCAGAATGTAAAGGCGCTACAGGGAACAGCGGGGGTTATGGTCTGTTGGCCTAGCTGGTCTTCAGAGTCATGCAGTTTGACAAAGTGTTCAAAGAATTAGATCAAGAGTGTTTCTCTTGACTGATGCCTCTCCCTCCCCGTCTCTTCCTCCGTCTCTCTCTATCTCTGCCTCTCTCCCTGTTTCTACTTCATCCCACGCGCCTCTCCCATGCCATGCTTCTCCCCCATGCCCCTCCCCCATGCCATCCTCCTCCCCCATGCCATGCTCCTCTCACTTTGTGCCTAAGGACTACATGCATTCTTGAATTAAAGAACTCCCCTAATTACAATCTGCACTCCGCGTGAGGTGGCGCTGTCTCCGAATCCCCAGCTGTACAATTTCTTTCCACATTCTCTGGGGCATAATTTGTGTTCATTTGTGTGACACCCCCAATGGTATTTTCTATGCCTTGTCATCAAACGTTAGTTGACATTTGCAATAATGCATATTTAGACATAATTCAACTGTTGTGGCTGTTTTGTAAATGGCATGTGGACCGAAGCACATTTTATAAAATCCACCCAATTATTTAATCTTTCGACACACGTCATTTAAAGGATGGCTTTAGGCAAAGCTAACGCCTGAGTTTTCTATGATTAACATTGCAGGCGGTGGTTGGCATGGGAGCCGTTAAATGCACTGCTTTAATGCAGTCTTATCCCTGGAAAAAGCGTGGGATCACTATTTAGCGTGGGCCTTAGAGGGGCGTGGCTCTTTCTGTGACTTTAAAACACACCCCAATATATGAAACTAGTGCCTGTTTATATAACCATCTGGCGACTTGTATGAGCGTTGTAGAAAAATCAGTGTTTACTTCTTGTTACCATACTAGTCAATGTATGGCTATAGCTATCATTAGAAGCAATGATACATTAAGTGTTCCTTGCACTGACAGGCCTACGACTGTGCTAATAAATTGATAATTTCTGTTTCTAAACTTTATCATTCCTTTTTTTTGATAGTGATGGAGCAGTAAAAATAAAAAAAAATTTAACCCCTAACAAATTATATAATTAATTAATTAAAAATGTTCGTTTAAATGTATTAATCAACATTGTATATGTGGGAATGGTAATATGCCAATGTATGTGCTAAATAATCTATTAATGAATGTCCGTGTGTCTAATCATAACGTAAGAATAAAAAGCGTACTAAATAAAATAAATGCATGTGTGTGCTTCATAGAAATAAAATGTATCGTTGCAAAAACAATAGTGATGGTAAGTAAGGAGCAGCTTAAATGTCGCTTTTGCTAGGTAACAACTAATTGGGGTACGTAGACGGGAGGGAAACGAAAGGGATATTTTTCTCTATTTTAATTATGTTTTATTTGCCTCAAATTAGTGCTTCTAAAGTAGAACCGAGTGGCGAGATAAAATGGCCGCCAGTGGGAAGATGTGCGCAGGCGCAAGGGGACACGTGGTACGGGATGAGATTGAAGAAATCTGGAGCCGCGTGATGTCTCTGAGAGGCTAGGATGCAAGAAATGGTCAAGGCTGGTGTGACCTAATTGAACTGATAGTGTGCCGTGATGATCAGGAGAGAGTCCGTGGGAAAGGAACCCAAGAGAAAGGACAATGACTGCGGAGTTCTTGAATGTGTCAAAAGAAGATACAAATGAACTGATCGAATCGGATGGAAATGTTTAAGCGTATGGGAAGGGAAATGATCCAAGGACCCTTGAATCCAAGAGAACTTGATTAAAGAATGAATAAGCTGACATGCATGGACCAATGAAAGAAAAGCGTGATATTAATGTTGCAACAATTAGTTAGCAAAGTTAGAATTAGGGTATAAGAGGGCCTACTCTTAGTGGGAGGGGGTCAGTTGCGTAGTTCCAGTCAGTTCCAGGGAAGTTCCAGAGAGTTGCAGTTCGAGAGTCGTGGTTGCAGTAGAGGAGACGGGTTGCAGGTAGCTGATGCTGACGAGCTGAAGTTGCTGTTGCGGTCTTAACTTTACAGTTGAGTATGAGAATCAGGCTATTTCTAATCCCAAAGTTAGGTTAGAAATCATTAGGTTAAATTAGGAAGCTAGGCAGGTAACTAAGGTTTTTGGCTTCATGACAAAATTTCCTTTCTGCAATAAATTGATTATGCTTAATAAAATTGTGAATTTAAAATGAATAATTGAATAAAGTATTAAATCTTTCCATGCTTTTAAAATTATATAAAATTTAAGATTCTTTAAAAACCAAAATGACTCAGTGGTTATTTTCCTAAATGATTGTGACATGAGTAATTGGTTGGTTGTGATTCAGCTGGTCTTAATCACTATGAACTAATTTCTTAAATGAATGATTCATCGACAAAACAATGAGCAGGAATATCTTAAGAAATAATTAAAAGAAAGTGATAAATTAAGGTAAATAGATATCCTTGCTCTTCCAGCGGTACACAAAATGGTGTTCTCCATTTAGTTCTCATGCTTCTCCTAGGAGTACGGAATTTCATAAAGGTGTAAAAGGAAATCCAGGAGTGTATGTGTGTGTGTTTAGGCGATGTTTATGGGCCCCATCGTCATGTGGATATGAGAAATATAGTTTGCCCCTGGATGACCTATAAGTAACCTGGGAGGAGGATAGTTTTTATTGTACGCGCTGCATCAGATTTCTTGGTAGCAGAGTTATGGTTTTCTATAGATTAGTTTAGTGATTATTGTTTATTGATTATTGATTATTTGATGACTAACACTATATGTTGAGTCGCGTTATGTTATATGTAAGTTTTCACGCTTCTGGGATGTAGGAAGTGGAACACGTGTGGCAAGAGAAGTCACATGGAATTTGGTACATGGTCTGAATTCATTTTTTGGTTATAACGCAGGTTGTGTTATGTTAGGGATTTCGGTGTGAAAAGTGTGTAAATGAAATAGCAAATCACGTTTACTTGTGAAACTTTGGCCTTAATTCTCAGGAGCCTAGTCTCCACATGTGTCTTATCCCCAGAGAAACGAGTAAATTGTTTGTTTGAAAGAAGGGTAAGGTAGAGGGAAGTGCTACTTTATCGGCAAAAGCAAATAATTCTGTGGTAGGGTAGAGGTAAGCGCTGCCTACTGGAAAAACAGGATTCTTGTGTAAAAGGACAAAGCTGTCACTTTGTTTAGCGAATCAGACTATGGAATTATTTATTTGTTGTAACTAACGAAGAAAACTGTAAAAAGAAAAATTGCCGATAAATTTTGTAAAGGAGGGGTAAAGAGTAGAAGTGACGTGAAAAAGTGCCGCGCTAGGATTGGTCAGTGCACTAGTCACGTGAATACAGAACAGGAGTGACGTAGAAAAGTGCCGCGCTAGGATTGGTTGGTTCGCGGACGGTGGAAATTGTTCTGATTGGTACGTTAGTGTGAATCGCGCTGTAATTGGACGAAGTTCCGTACACAGAAACAGCGTTAGAGTAAAGAGAAAACAAATAGAAAACATGCCATATTACGAGTATGAAAGGGAGAGAACGTCATGGACGACGAAATTGAAGAATTTCTTTAAGAAAGACAAAAAGGTTGTGACTAGAGAGGGACAAGTAATTCCTCCGCCGAAATCAGCAGCTTCACATATGATGCTGAAATATGGATATCATACGTGCATATGGTTGGATAATTGGGTAAAATATACAAAGAATGATGGAGCATTGGCTTTTCCTGAAAATGGTTCTTTTAATGTAGCGATTTTACGGAATTTAAAAGAAAAGATGCTTAAATTGGAACCTAGACCTAGACCGACACAGTTTGAGGCTTTAACAGAATGGGAAGATGAGATGTACGAGAAAGAAAGATTCAGAGGTATGAAAGGTTATGAGTTCGTGCCCGGAAGAATGTGGGGAATGAATCATGAGGACAGAATAAAACGATGGAGATGTGCTAACATGACAGGAGGTTTGTTTCCAGCTTTTACAGTTGAGGAAGGGACTAAGAAAAAACGGACTGAGAAAAAGAAACATTTAGAGAGAGAAAAGTATATGCATGAGAGCGAAACGGATGACGAGTTGCTGGAAGATATATTAAATAAAAATCCACCTCCATATCAGCAGAATTCTACAGTGGTGACACCAAATGCGCCACCAATAGAAGCTATGCGAAATGAAAGCCCAGAAAAAAGACAAGAAATAAATAGGTCACAAGAACAAATAAGAACTTCCCAAATTGAGGGAATAGAAAATGATAGTGCAAGAGAATTGGCAAGGACAACAAAAGAACTAACTGAGAAAATTAGAGAATTAACAAAGAATATGGAAGCAGTTACCGTACCCGTAACAATAGGTCCAGTAATACCAGTTTTCGAGAATCAGAAAATTGATGAACGATCTTTGGTGATTCCCTTGAGTTCGCAATTCCAAAGAGAAAAGGAAAGAATAGAAACAAGTCCAGGTACGAGCAATTTGACTAGTGTTTACAGACCAAGTCCACCTGAAAATTTGACAGTGAATGAGTGTAGCGGTAGGAAAATGCCTATGGTAACTGAATCTGCAACAGTGACACCTGAAAAGAGTGGAAATTGGACAGAAATAAATAGTACTCCTATAGGTCCGACTCCTGATGAGTTAAATGAGTGGATAAAAGCTTTTAAAATAAAAGAAACGGAAGAAAAACCATTAGATGTGATCAGATTGAAGATTGACATGGAAGAATTAATTCTAGGAACGATTGGTACAGAAAAGATAAAGAATTATCAGGATGATGAAATAATGTTTCTGTGCAAAAGTATAACATGGAGGGCAAAGAATTTACATGACAAACTAGAAGAAGTGGCCGGTGAGATTGGAATAGATTTTGCAAAAGTAAAAACGTTGCAGAAACCATACAGAGTAGATTTTTGTGAAAAAGATATTGAAAATTTGAATACAGCAGGAAGGCTGACACAGATAAAAGAGTTGATTGTTTTGTTGAGAAAATGGGGTGATGTGGACAGATGGAAGGTTAGATGGACAAAGAAGAATGAGAAAAGTGTAGACAAAGGTTCATTGGCTTTTATGATAACAGAAAAGGAACATGTTGTTAAAGAGTACCCTATGAGAGAAACTCCAGGTGGTAGTTATGTGCATGTTCCCTGGACTAGGCAGGACATCCTGTCATTTACAAATGACTTTCCAAAGTTAAGAGAAAAGCCAGTTGAGTGGTACCGACAGGTAGAAAGGTTTGTAAAGGTCTCGAAAGTGTTGTGGATAGATTTGGATGGATTGTTTGACATAGTAGTACCAACGGATCTGTGGTCAGAATGTAAGATTACAGTTGACTGGCCAACTACAGAATATCCAAGAGATCCTAAGACAGGAGCTCCAGGACCAGATGTGATGAAGAAATATGATAAGGTGATTACCTTTTTGAAAAATAAGATTCCTCCAAAAGAGACAGATTGGGTTAAGATTGATAGAACTACACAGGAAAGCAAGGAGAGTGTACATGCATATTATGAGCGATTGTTATTGGTTTTCAAACAGTATAGTGGTTATGAGGAATTAAGTGAGAAGGATATGAGTCATTTTGTATACCGATTTGTATTTGGCTTAAAACAAGAAATAAGTGATATGATTAAGCAACATATGATAAACTGGCAGAATGCAAGTGTAGATAAGGTGCTGAGGTATGCTAAGTATTGTAGTGATGAAATAGAGAGTAAACAGCGTAAGTTGAAAGAAAAAGCAATGTGGGCACAAGTGAAAGTGGCAGAAAAACAAGAAGCTCAATTGGATAATAATAATGGAAACGAATCAGGACAAAATAAGATGCGACCAAATATAGGTAAAGGAAAAGGACAAGTGAGTCTAGAAGAGGCAAAGAAGAAATGGCCATGTCATAATTGCGGAAAATTAGGGCATTGGAGAAATGAGTGTAAGTTCCCACCTAAACCTAATCCGGAACATCAATCATTAACTCCACAGGTGCAGAATGAGGTAGTTGTTCAACAAAGTCAGGTGCCACAACCACCACTTCCCAACACTGTTAACCAGCAAAGATACAGTACAGAAACAGGATTCTACGGAGGAGAGCAGGTAACACAGTTGCCGAGAGCAGCTAACATTTCCCAGTATTGGTTGCATCAGAGTGAGGATGACCCGGATGAAAGTTTCTGACGGTGCGCAAGAGAGGGGAAAGAGTGCGTGCTTGGCGCAACTCTAGAGGTAGATCAGTCTGGTCCCTTTGTGGATGGAGAAGTGAATGGAGCAAACGTAACATTCCTTGTCGATACTGGAGCTACCCGTTCTACTGTTAGGTCAGTGGAAATTCCGAACCTTCCTCTCTCAGGTGAATGCATCCAAGTGGTAGGAGTTGCCAATCAGCAGATTAAAACCCCACTTACTGAATTGGTAGAAGTAAAAATTGGTTCTTTTAGGAAAATGCATAAATTTGTAGTGTGCGATTGTAGTCCTGTAAATCTTTTAGGTCGTGACCTCTTGTGTAAAATGAATTGCACAATTTATTGTACACCAGATGGAATTGGTTTTCAGACTTCAGACGAAGATGCTTTGTATAAAGTAACTTTGATGAATCAGGAACCTGAAATGAATGGGTTATTTCCTGCATTTGATGCAGGAAAACTTCCAGAAGAATTAAAAAGTGCAGTGAAAGAAAGTGTGTGGGATTTTACAGGAGAAGACATTGGATTAATGAGAGAAGTTGATCCCGTAAAAGTGACAGTGAAAGAAGGGATAAGTTATCCAAACACGCCACAGTACAAATTAACTCCAGAAATAATTGAAGGAATAACTCCTGTGATAAATAAGATGATTGAACAGGGAATTCTGAAAGAAATCATGAGCAGTCCATGTAATTCACCTATTATGGGACTGAAAAAGCCAAATGGAACATACAGAATAGTACAGGATTTGAGAAAGATCAACAAAATAGTTGTACCATGCTGTCCAATAGTGCCAAACCCTGCAGTGATTCTATATCAAATTCCGCATGAAGCTGAGTGGTACACTGTGATAGATTTGTGTCATGCATTTTTCTCTATTCCTTTGCATCCAGATAGCCAGCCATTATTTGCATTCCGTTTTGGAGAGCGTATTTTGGCATGGTGCCGAATTCCTCAGGGGTATACAGAGAGCCCCTCAATTTTTAATCAGATTCTAAAGAAATCTCTGGAAGATTTAAAAATGCCAGAAAAATCAGTGATGGTGCAGTATATCGATGACCTATTGGTGGCATCGAAAACCAAAGAGGCATGTGTAAGTGACACAATTGCTTTACTGAACCATTTGGAGAAAAGAGGACATAAGGTGTCCCCTTCAAAATTACAGTTTTGTCAGAAAGAAGTCCAGTATTTAGGACATAAAATTGAGAAAGGAGTGCGGAAAATAGCGACAGAAAGAGTAAGAATGATTCAAGGAATGAGAGCACCAATGACTCAAAGAGAGGTAAGAATGTTTTTGGGAATGGTTGGATATTGTCGACAATGGATAAGTGGATTTTCTTTGATTGCAAAACCATTACAAAAATTGACAAAGAAAGATGTAAAAGACCCTTTTGAGTTAAACAAGGAAGAAATGAAATCTTTCAAAGAATTGAAAAAGAAACTGTGTGAGGCCCCTGCATTAGGCATGCCTGATTATGAGAAAGATTTTGAGTTATACTGCAGTGAAAGAGATGGATGTGCATTTTCAGTACTGGTACAAAAACATGGCACCATGAAGAGGCCTATAGCTTACTTTTCAGCTGTTTTAGATCCTATAGCAAAAGCATTGCCTGGATGTTTGAAAGCAGTTGCTGCTACTTGTGTAAGTCTGGAACAAAGTGAAGGTATAGTGATGGGGTATCCACTGAGAGTATATGTTCCCCATTCAGTAGAAATTCTTTTGACAAGAACAAAAACACAGTACATGACACATAGTCGGCTGACTAAGTACGAAAAAGTCATCTTGAGCGCAGAAAATGTGACCATAGATAGATGCATAAATGTAAATCCTTCGACTTCATTGCCAGATGAAGAGAGTATAATTGAACAAGATGAAGTAGATCATGATTGTCTGAATGTGCTGGAATATTGCACAAAACCAAGAGCTGACATAAAAGATGAACCGTTAAAGGAATCCGATTATGTCATGTTTGTAGATGGTTCATGTTTACGCACAAAGGAAGGAGTGTTAAGCGCAGCTTATGCAGTATGCACAGTGGCAACTGTAATGGAAGCGTCTTGTCTGAAAGGAGTTAGGTCTGCCCAAGTTGCGGAACTAATTGCTTTGATTCAAGCATGTAAATTGGGGAAAAATGTACGAATCACGATTGTGACCGATAGCCAATATGGTTTCGGCATAGTACATGATTTCGGCCAGATCTGGTCACAAAGAGGATTTTTGACATCTGCAGGAACACCTATCAGAAATGGAGATTATGTTAAAAAACTGCTTGAGGCGATACAGCTGCCTAAACAAATAGCTGTAGTGAAGTGCAAGGCGCATAAGAAAAACGAAGATTACATAGCGGTTGGCAATAATTATGCTGACGAGATCGCTAGATATTGTGCGGAAAACATGGCGTCCCTGAACAGAAATAGAGAAAGGGAGCATGTCTCTTGTCCTTTGCTTTTCACTAATGCAGTCGAAACATGGGATGAAGTAAGGCAGTTACAAGAAACAGCAAGAGATGAGGAAAAGGATTACTGGATAAAAGCAGGATGTAGAAGACAGGAAGATAATGGAGTGTGGGTATACAGAGATGAAAGACCAGTTATGCCTGATAGCATGATTGCAGACATGGCACGGATGTACCATGGACAAGCTCATATTGGGAGAGATGCAATGATCAGACTTTTTAGACAAACTTGGTATAATCCAAAATTCAGAGCCATTGCTGAAAGTCTTTGTCAAAGATGTCTTATTTGTCAACAATTTAACCCAGGAAGAAAGACAGTAGTGAGTCTAGGAACAATAGGACGAGAAGGAGGTCCATTCACAAGGATACAGATGGATTTTATTGAGATGCCCCTAGTAACAGATTAAGATATGTTCTGGTGGTCGTCTGTTTGTTCTCTCGTTGGGTGGAGGCATACCCCACAAGAAGGAATGATGGAACAACAGTGGCAAAACTTATGCTACGAGAGTTCATTCCGAGGTATGGTTTTCCAGTCACAGTTGAGACAGATAGAGGAACACATTTTCAAAATGAGTTGATCCAATTGATTTGTGAAGCATTGAGTATTAAACAAAAACTACATTGTGCTTACAGACCCGAAGCTTCTGGGGTAGTAGAGCAGATAAATGGAACAATTAAAAACAGATTAGGAAAAATGTGTCAAGCTACAGGACTCAAATGGCCAGATGCACTGCCTCTTGTTCTGATGACCATCAGAAGCATCCCTGAAAAGAAAACGGGACTCAGTCCTCATGAAATGATCATGGGACGAGCAATGAGACAAGCCCACGTACCAGTCAACAAGTTATTGACAATAACTGATGATCTAATACTGGATTATTGCAAAGGACTGGCTGATGTGGTGCGTTCTGTGTTTCATCAGGTTGGACCGGATGCGACCACTCTTGAAAGAAAACCAGCCCACGACTTGAATCCAGGAGACTGGGTCCGTATTAAAGTCCACAGGAGAAGAAACTGTCTAGTTCCGCGTTGGGATGAGCCAAGACAGGTAATCCTAGTAACAACGACTGCTGTCAAGTGTGCAGGAGTAAAGAACTGGGTTCATGCCAGCCACACAATCAGAATTCCAGAACCTACAGATCGACATGTGAGTCGGCGTCTGGAAGTGTGGGATAAAAGTTTAACGGCGGGAACAACCAAGATAAAAGAAAGGGTGCCAGAACTTGAAGATCGACCTGAAAGTCGACATCTGGAGACCCCAACGGAAAACACCTCTAGAGAAGAAGAGGAACAAGAAGAAGAAGAAGAAAGAAATTCAGAAGTTCCAGAACTTGAAGATCGACCTGTAAGTCGACATCTGGAAATATCTGACACAACTTCAGGATCTGATGATTCAGCTGCAAATTGGGAAGAATTCCGAAAGAGAACTTGGGGTTATAAACCAATTAGAGAAGAAACTGAGCAAGAAATTGAGTTAGATGAACAACCAAGTACAAGTTATGGTGGAAATCATTCAGAAACAATATTAATAGATGAAGTAGGGAAAGAAGTACACAAAAAGTTAGAAAATCGAGAAGAACCCCGAGGAGCAATAGGGATAGATAGAAAAACAGGAGAACAGGGAAATTCAGAAGCAGGTAAGGAGGAAAACACCAAATCGGAAGAACCCCGAGGAGGGACAGTGATAAGGGAAAACGAAAAGGAGAAGATAGATCCACCAGTAGGAGATGACGAGATTATAAGTTTCAAAATAAGAGACAATAGAGAGACAGTTGAAACAGAAACAGAAGAAAGTGGAGGAGAGGAAAAAGCAAAGACTGAATCAAGAAAAAGAAATTGGAGGTCGGAAAGAGAAGAAAGAGAGGGTGAGGTAAAAAGGCCAAGAAAAGGAGATAATTGGCCCAACAGCTATGTAAGAAAATTGAGATATAGAATAATAAGAGCAGAAGATGAAGATGCTGAACAAGTAAATGAAGTAACAAGTCAAAAGGGACAAGAAAAACCCAGTGGAAAAAGATTACAAAAGTCCAAAAGGACAAGGAAAATAAATTCAAAATTTAAGTCACCTGAGTGGCTGTATATTGCACTAACAGATTACAAAGGAGAAGAAGAAAACACTCACGGAAACCAGAGACTGAGAAGTCGAATGGGAAAAGGTGAGATGCAACAAAAGGACTGAAGTGAAGACTTAAAGTGCTTCTGCCGGACGTGACAATTTTACTGGATGTGACAAATCACCGGATGTGACAACGAAAGAATTCTGGAGAGAATTAAAGAAAGTACCAAGCAAAGACTTTTTGAAAGCAGAGTGGCGTCTAAGTCATTTTGAGGTGTAGTGACACAATTTTCTGAAAATTTAACAAATAGAAAAAGAAAAATGGAAAATAATGAGAATAGAAGAGATAAATGTGATTTTATAAAGAGATGGTGCAAAATGTGCTGCTTTTGTACAGGGTTATTATTGACCATATGGATAGTTTTAGCAATCACAATTCCTATTAGTGTAGCTGTGATAGAAGCAAAGAATGATACTAAACAAGAAAAAGAAACTAATATTAAAGAACAAGTTGTTTTAAGAAGTAGTGCAGAGTTGCATAAGGATAGGTCAGTAACAGATTTCTCAAAGAATGTTTTTACAAAGTTGTTGTATGAGTACGTAAAAACAATGGAAGTAAGAGATTGTTATGTTTGTATGCAATTGCCTGCATCAGTATCTGAAGGTGTGACTTATCATCACTTACCTTTGACTTATGGAATAACATGTAGTGTAATAGCAAGTTTATTTTATAAAACAGGTAGATTAGAATCTTATTATACTGATATAGATAAGATTTTTGCAAACATTCCAGTAGTACCAGAACTTAACAAAGTAAAACCAGCAAAAGTTTTAGGAGAATTCTTTTAGAACATAGAAAATTAACGTTAGAAGAAATAGTTAGTAACAACCTTACCTGTGAGTTAAGGAAAGAAGAAAAAGTATTTCTAGACATGGTTAAGGAAAGAAGAATGAAATTTCAAAAAGAAGCAATGAAAGAGGAAGGAAAACGTTTATGGACGTTTGAGGAAGGAAATCATGAAGGGAAAAAGATAAATGCAGCAATGACATTAGACTGGCCGCAAACAGGAAAGTTGTGCATTAGGAGAAATAAGACAGTCTATGACAATTACTTTGTAGGTTCCAGTGTCTGCCATGACAATTATCAAATTCTGGGAGGTTGGGGATTCAAAGGTGGAAAAGATCCAATATTTCCAGGTATCTATTATATTTGTGGGAATAGAGCTTATTACAGGTTACCGGACCATTGGTATGGAACTTGCTATGTAGGCCTGGTCTTTCCAAAAATCTTTCACATGGACAGAGAGGAAAAGGGAACATACAAAATGATTAATGGATTTAAACGTAGAAAGAGGGAAAGTTTTTCAGAAGTTGTAGGAGATATTTTTGGAGCATTGATACCAGCAGTGGGAATATCTTTGAATGCATTTAAAATTCGGAAGTTATCCACAGTAGTAGATCGTTTGTCTACAGATACTGCGGGAGGGTTCTTAATGGTAAATACCGAAATGGTTGCCATGAGAGCTATGGTGATGCAAAATCGGCTTGCCCTTGATATTCTTTTGGCAAAAGAGGGTGGAGTCTGTGGAATGTTGAAAGTCCAACATTGTTGTACTTACATTCCGGATAACAGTGAAAATATACAGAAGTATATTACAAATATTACAAGTCTGCACAAAGAATTAGTCCCACTGGAGGTTGAAAGTGTTTTGGGAAAACTTGGTAGAGGGTTTTCCTCAGTAGCAAATTGGTTAACTAGGATGAGTAAACTAGTAATAGGGAAAGTTATAATAGTAGCAACTATAGTGATATTGTTAGCCATGACATTGAAAATAGTAATAACATGTATAAAGAGAAAAGTAAGACAGAATAAGATAAGAAGAAATAACAGAATAATGAGAGAAAGAGAGAGAGAAATGGGTGAAATTGAGTTGGAGAAAATGAAAGAAAGCATGTATAAAGAGACTAAAAGGCAAGATGAAGAAGAGACAGAGATATGAATAACAGAAAGTAAAGGATGAAAGACATGCTGCCTGAAAAGAAGTATGACTTGGGTTTTATGTGGTGATTTAAAAATCACCAAAGGGGGGATTGATAGAGCAGTAAAAATAAAAAAATTTAACCCCTAACAAATTATATAATTAATTAATTAAAAATGTTCGTTTAAATGTATTAATCAACATTGTATATGTGGGAATGGTAATATGCCAATGTATGTGCTAAATAATCTATTAATGAATGTCCGTGTGTCTAATCATAACGTAAGAATAAAAAGCGTACTAAATAAAATAAATGCATGTGTGTGCTTCATAGAAATAAAATGTATCGTTGCAAAAACAATAGTGATGGTAAGTAAGGAGCAGCTTAAATGTCGCTTTTTGCTAGGTAACAACTAATTGGGGTACGTAGACGGGAGGGAAACGAAAGGGATATTTTTCTCTATTTTAATTATGTTTTATTTGCCTCAAATTAGTGCTTCTAAAGTAGAACCGAGTGGCGAGATAAAATGGCCGCCAGTGGGAAGATGTGCGCAGGCGCAAGGGGACACGTGGTACGGGATGAGATTGAAGAAATCTGGAGCCGCGTGATGTCTCTGAGAGGCTAGGATGCAAGAAATGGTCAAGGCTGGTGTGACCTAATTGAACTGATAGTGTGCCGTGATGATCAGGAGAGAGTCCGTGGGAAAGGAACCCAAGAGAAAGGACAATGACTGCGGAGTTCTTGAATGTGTCAAAAGAAGATACAAATGAACTGATCGAATCGGATGGAAATGTTTAAGCGTATGGGAAAGGAAATGATCCAAGGACCCTTGAATCCAAGAGAACTTGATTAAAGAATGAATAAGCTGACATGCATGGACCAATGAAAGAAAAGCGTGATATTAATGTTGCAACAATTAGTTAGCAAAGTTAGAATTAGGGTATAAGAGGGCCTACTCTTAGTGGGAGGGGGTCAGTTGCGTAGTTCCAGTCAGTTCCAGGGAAGTTCCAGAGAGTTGCAGTTCGAGAGTCGTGGTTGCAGTAGAGGAGACGGGTTGCAGGTAGCTGATGCTGACGAGCTGAAGTTGCTGTTGCGGTCTTAACTTTACAGTTGAGTATGAGAATCAGGCTATTTCTAATCCCAAAGTTAGGTTAGAAATCATTAGGTTAAATTAGGAAGCTAGGCAGGTAACTAAGGTTTTTGGCTTCATGACAAAATTTCCTTTCTGCAATAAATTGATTATGCTTAATAAAATTGTGAATTTAAAATGAATAATTGAATAAAGTATTAAATCTTTCCATGCTTTTAAAATTATATAAAATTTAAGATTCTTTAAAAACCAAAATGACTCAGTGGTTATTTTCCTAAATGATTGTGACATGAGTAATTGGTTGGTTGTGATTCAGCTGGTCTTAATCACTATGAACTAATTTCTTAAATGAATGATTCATCGACAAAACAATGAGCAGGAATATCTTAAGAAATAATTAAAAGAAAGTGATAAATTAAGGTAAATAGATATCCTTGCTCTTCCAGCGGTACACAAAATGGTGTTCTCCATTTAGTTCTCATGCTTCTCCTAGGAGTACGGAATTTCATAAAGGTGTAAAAGGAAATCCAGGAGTGTATGTGTGTGTGTTTAGGCGATGTTTATGGGCCCCATCGTCATGTGGATATGAGAAATATAGTTTGCCCCTGGATGACCTATAAGTAACCTGGGAGGAGGATAGTTTTTATTGTACGCGCTGCATCAATAGTTTATCAGCAGTTTAGGGCAGCGGGCCAAGGTATGGTCAAGGTAAGTTTCTTACTAGGCTTTACCTAGCTGACATATGGTTGTGATTGCCAGATAGAAATGCAGATCTTGCGTTATATGGTTTGTGGCTTGTCCACATACAGTGCCACTGGAATTATGTAATTGTGTGGTGATTTTCACATAACTAGAGATTTGCAGCATTTTCCACATAATCCATCATCTGCCGCATAATCTGCAGATTTTAACAAAACAAAGAATTTCATCCTAGCTCAAACGGTTCAAAAGTTAGTAAAAACGCAGCAAAACATGTTGCCGCGCAGCGGAAGGACCCCTGGAAAGGTTGACTAGTCACCTTTCTTTAGCTTATTGCTATATTTGGATGTTAAACTGGTACTAGTGAGGTGCAACTAATGCCCAGATAGTGCTAACAAGTGTAACAAGCATTTGCAATGCAATAGGTCTCGCATTTACGCGAGTTTAAGCTATTGGCATTGTAAATGACAATGCCTTTTATTTATGTATAAAAACGAAAACAAAAATAAAAGGCATTGTTATTTGCAATGTCAATAGCTCAAACTCGCGTAAATGCGAGACCTATTGCATTGCAAATGCTTGTTTTTGTCTACCGGGAACTTGGACTGAAATTATTGGAGCGGTTTACACGAGCAGCAGGTACATTGCACAATGACTATTGCTTTAAATAGGAAGTACTCACATTACTTACAGGCAGCGTCTCCAGTCGCCTCAACGTGCAACACCTGCTGAAGTGAGATTGATAAGAGCAGCTCGTCTTAAAGAGGCCATAGTGGTGCAGAAAGTGAAACGCAAGTACATACATTCTCTCTTACTCACCTTTGAACTGGCTGGAGGGGCTGGCGCAGAGCTTACTCGAGTGTGACTCCCCCGACCCCAGCACTATATCAAGCAGTGACGGTTCAATTGCGTGACCTGAAGGGTACTCTCACACTGCACAGAACTGCAGAAGCCTTTCAGGCGATTATGGCTCAAGTGTACGTTTGCACAGCATCTGCACAATGTATGAATTGCATGTTTCAGAGCAGCAACATTTCAGGCGAGTGCTATCGTCTGCGCAGGCATACTGCACTCTAGGTGAGATTGGGTCTATGTGTGACCTCATTTCACACGTGCATTCCTCCACTGTGGGCAGGAGTGCTTAAGATGGGCATTCCTGGCAACATTTCGACACTGCAAAGAGAGAGAAGTTGGAAAACTTTAAGGCGGGAGTAAAATAAAGCCATTTTTGCCTTAAAAACAGAGAGTCGCCCACCTGAATCATTGGCATGTATGGGTGGGCGTGGCCCCAAGTAGGAGCGCGTGACTCCCAGTGCACCCCCACACTGCATCATTCTGCTCCCCATCCACACCCGCTGCATTCCACAAGGTGACACTAGTGCTTCTCATGAGCATGTCACTCGTGTGCACGCATGCACTAAATCCTCAATGCACACATTACACACCTTGCAGAGGCACATAAAACACCAATGGTTCTACTGTGCACACCTATGCTCCATTATGGACGTCATTCAGGGGTTGCAAGGGCTAATCCTGGCTTGCCTCCTGCGACCCCCTACCACTGTGCTTGTGCGCCCCTGCCCCCGATGAATGTAGTAAACTTGTAAAGCAATCATTTATTGTTGCAGGTAGTACATACCTCAGTAAAGAGGCATTTCTGTGTCTCCTGCTTCCCCAGAGCCCTTAGGCAAACACATGCTGCTCATCTTAAAGAGGCCATAGTGGTGCAGAAAGTGAAAAGCGAGCACATACATCCTCTCTTTCACTCACCTTTGAACTGGCTGGGGGAGCTGGCACAGAGTTTACACGAGAGCTCAAGCCCTCAAGCAATCAAGTGCTGTTGAATGGAAAAGGGCTGGGCCAGGGACAAACAGCTGATTGCTGGGAAGGCTGCAAGTCGAAGAGTACACATGGCGACAGGAGGCGTCCTTCCTCAATCAAGGTGGTCCGGTGGCGGTCCGTGGTCGCAGCAGTGCAGGTGAAAAAGGAGGAAGTAGGGGGTGGGTCCTTAAAAATAAAGGGCAAAAAAGTATGAGGCGGGCCAGTAATGTGTTGACACGACCACCAATGACTAAAGGATTTAACCACGATTGGTTCAAAGGAAGTAGAAGGCAGGTCAGCACCTTATTGGAGGCAGGCTGCGGTCACTGCAGGACCCTCATTAGAAGGAATTTCCCGCCCGTCAAAAAAATTATGGTCCTGCAGGTGTTACTGTGGGCAGGGCACACACCTAAAATCAGGAGAAGGGGTGTGGCAATGCAACTCTGAGCTGCAGCACAGCTACGCCGCACAATTCTCTGAATGTGCCGCACACTTGGGCAGATTCTAACCCAAATTTTGGTTACGCGCCCAACTTGCTTTTTCCTCCACAACCGGGCAAAATATCACCCAACTGTGTGAGATCTAGTCCAATCTGGCAACCCTGTAACAGAGGCTGTAGACTACTGGCAATACGATCGTTTAAAGGTCTGGAACAGTCCATTATCACATATGTGCAGGGCAAAAGTCCTAAAAAAAGAAGTGGGGGCGCTCCAAGTTAGGTGGTGTCACCGGAAGTGAAGTCACGACAGGAAGTGACGTCACGAAATTTGCCGTCTCCGTCTGAAATGCATGAATACATACAAGATACAAGTAGAGGTATAATACTGCAATAAGTGGCAGTCACTCAAAACACAAGAACACACTATACACAGGACCCATTCCTCGGATTACACGGTTATTACAGACTCGGGCCGTAGGCACTACGGGCATCTGTCGGGGTCCCTGGAAGTGACATGCTCGGCGTGTTGACAGCGCAGCTCCTTGAAGCCTTGGCGCCTCGGCTGTGCTCTGAGAAAGGCTGGCAAGGGGAGGGCGCGAGGTGGAAGGGGAGATTAGTCTTAGTGCCAATATCGGCAACACTCGCCACCCCACCATACAGCAATCTCCTATAGAAATAACCAAACAAGACACCTTCTTTGTGGAGAAAACTGCTGCAGGTTTATTAGCATTACAAATATGCCAACATGGTGGGTTATCTTACGGGCGATCCCAAGGCAGGCAGCCCCTCGCCGCCTGCCACCTGATGAGCCAAATTACACCGTGGCCTCCCCAACGGTGTTTGCCATATTTTGGGGGAGGGAAGACCCCTCCCACCAGTGGACCAACAGCCCACGCCCCTGCTCACGCCCCATACGGGGGCGGAGCCTGCCAGGCAACCCCCAGTTGCTCAGGTCCACAACCGCCCGTAGGACTAACGGGGCGCCGTCGCTCCATCAGGGTCCAACGCGAGGACCTCCCTGTGGATATTTGGCCTTTGCACCCTTGTTGTGCTTCTGTACGTGGTACCCGTATGTACCTACAGCCTCTGGATCGCCCTGTAACTCCGCCTGCAACACAAAATAATACATTAGACAAAAACCCCCCCCTACACCCACTGCCTGAACGCCGGGTATGCGGTAGGGAGGGAAACGGCGTCAGGGGAATGGGCCAAGAGGGCGCCCAGGGGGCGGGGAGAGGTATATGTACCTCGCACCCTCCCCGGAAGTGACGCGGCACCTGGACCCCTGAGGGTCCCAAACACTGGAAGGCTGCCTCCTGTGCCCTCCTGTGGCACTAAGGCGGCCGCCCTCTTAGCGGGTCTCCTTCGTGGACCCCGGGCAGCCTGCATAGTGCCAATATCGGCAACACTCGCCACCCCACCATACAGCAATCTCCTATAGAAATAACCAAACAAGACACCTTCTTTGTGGAGAAAACTGCTGCAGGTTTATTAGCATTACAAATATGCCAACATGGTGGGTTATCTTACGGGCGATCCCAAGGCAGGCAGCCCCTCGCCGCCTGCCACCTGATGAGCCAAATTACACCGTGGCCTCCCCAACGGTGTTTGCCATATTTTGGGGGAGGAAGACCCCTCCCACCAGTGGACCAACAGCCCACGCCCCTGCTCACGCCCCATACGGGGGCGGAGCCTGCCAGGCAACCCCCGGTTGCTCAGGTCCACAACCGCCCGTAGGACTAACGGGGCGCCGTCGCTCCTCCAGGGTCCAATGCGAGGACCTCCCTGTGGATATTTGGCCTTTGCACCCTTGTTGTGCTTCTGTACGTGGTACCCGTATGTACCTACAGCCTCTGGATCGCCCTGTAACTCCGCCACAGCTCTGGGTGTGGCCACCGTCACAGCCAGGGCCCCCCACCAAGGTAGGCCTCTTCACCTCCATCTTTCTAATTCCAGGGCCTCTCCCAGGCCCAGCAAGACAAGTCCCTGCCCACTCTGGCAGGTGTGCCCCATCCTCTTTCCAAATCCAAGTGGACTTAGCATGCAGCAGGCCATGCCTGATGAACCAAACCCCCCTGTTCAGTGGATCTGCGCCTGGCACTGTAAACTCTCCTGCATGAGGAATCCCCGGCATCCTCTGACCGAGCCCCTCGCCACACTCTCAGTGGGGTTATCTCTGCCCATCATAACACTCCAGCCCACAACTGGTTGTTTAACTTATACCAGGAATATTTGATATCTTGCTGCAATGCCCTCCTACCCCAGAGGGTCAAAACATTGCCTCCCCTGTGTCTGCCTGAATTGAGGGGAGACACCCCTAGACTTGTGCCGCAGCTTCTACACAAGCTGTTCCAGCGCATACCTGGGGCCCCCAACCAAATTATCTCAGTAGTGAGTCGCGCTTCTACCTCAAACTGTGCTAGCGCATGCCTGGGCCGGCCCCCAACCAAGGTAAGTCAGTGATGGAAAACCCATGCCTCCATATGTCGGATTCCTCCCATCGTGCCACTCCCCGGACGCACGGACGGCCCTTGACCCAGACCTTTGATCCTGCCAAATAACGACATGCTCCGATACTAACATCCTTTAATGAGCACTGCACCCCATATTATACAACTAATCCATCTTGAACCTAGTTGCACAATAACACTGCACCCCATCAAACCTTGGGTGCCGCAGAGGGTGCCTTTGGACAACTTAAAGTTCGCCTGTACATGATACACTTAACCTGTCTTCCGGCCACTCCCCTGGGTGGCTGCGGACGGCTGTACCTTTGAAACCATGGAATTCCTATTGTCCCACCTGCTTGATGCGCTCTGCTGCCAAACCCGCCCCGAGCGCTTTGGTTGTGGCTGGTTGCACCTCTTTGCACAATAACAACATCTTTCCCTACACCCTGCTGATTCCCGGGCTTCTCCCCAGTCCAGCAAAGCAAGTCCATGCCCACTCTAGCCAGGTGAAACCCCATCTTGTACCAAACTTCCCTGTGGATTTGGCATGCAAACCATACCTATAAAGCCAAACCCAGTTGGTGAATTTACGCCTGGCACGGTCAACTCTCCTGCGCGAGGTTTCCCCAGCCTCCCCTGACCGGGCTCCTCGACACACTAAACGGGGGGTGCTATCTGACCACCATAACTCCCAAGCCCCCAAAGGTTGCGCCCTACAATTGGAGGACTCCCTCTCTCACAACAGGTGCCTCTTCCCCCAGAGTCTGCTCATTGCCCGGGCCAGGCAACACAAGACAAGTCCATGCCCACTCTAGACAGGTAGACCAGCCTATGCGCACCCCGCCCGGCGGCCCCTAACCTCTACCAAACACTTTGTGGACGTGGGGGCACCCCCTTGGTCTGTGCCGCAGCTGCTTCAGCCCGCTGTCCCGGCACATGGCTGGGACCCCCAACCAAGAAAACTTACTGGAGGAACCCCATGCCTCCATTTCTTGAATTCCGCCCCTCGAGACGCACGGAAGGCCATTCACTCAGATCCTTGATCCTGGCGACATAACGAAATGCCAAGTTGCTAACCTTTAATGAGCACTGCACCCATCCTATACAACTAATCAAGCTTGCACCTAATGTACCCAATACACTGCCCCCCACTGCCCATTGATAGCCTTCCTGTTGAAGACCAGAAATTGAGGAGGGGAGACACCCCCCCTTAGTCTGTGCTGCAGCATCCTAGCAAGCTGTTCCTGTGCATGCCTGGGAACCCCATCCAAATTATCTGTGTCAGGAAACCCATGCCTCCACCTCCTGCTTTCCGCCCATCGTGCCACTATCAGCACGCACGGATGGCCCATCATCCATACCTTTGACCCTGCCCTTTGCCAGACCTACTCTGGTGGGTACCAGGTAGTGGACCAGAGGGTGGAAACGCTACAGGAATGGGAAAACGATAGATGCAGATCACCTGCCCTTTCTAGACTTGTTGAGATGCCGGGTGTCCCATAAAAGAGCCTCTGTGCTGCAACCCAGTATATCGCTAAGCTTTGTAGCCCCAACACACTTGAGTTGTATAACTTAATCCCCACGTGCCGCGATGGCGAGAATGCCGGCGCTTGGCATCTACCGTCTGTTAGCTTGACCAGTAGTCTGCCTTACCTTGATGATACAAATATGACAGACCACATACCATTGTGCACCGCGTGCAACCTGTGCGTCACCTTAAAGGTTGACTAAGCCTGTGCTTCAACACCCTTTCTTGACTATTCCCCCAGCTTCGGGGGGTTCAAGCTGATAACCATGTACTGCACCAGCAGTGGTAATGTACCTGCACCCTCCCCATTAACTCTGGTGCATCACCGGGGTGCCAGTGGTATATTCCGGGTTTGCCTGTACATACTACCCTTAACCTGCCTTCCGGCCACTCCCCTGTGTGGCTCAGGGAACCTTTCAAACATTGGGATACCCATTGTCCAGCCTGCTTGATGCGTGCATCCTGTCCCTTTAATGCCACCCCCGAAGAGTCTGTTTTGGACCTTGCCCTCCGCCACTGGTTCTCAGGGCCCCGAAGGAAGCCGGGCTGGAGGTAGCTGACAACAGGGCATCGTCCCCACCTGCATGATGCGCTTCCGCTTGTATGCCCACCCTGTAAGCTGCTGTTGCTGGCTCTTGAAAGAGCGACTGCCGAAGCGCCTGTCATGACCCCCATTGCCTGGCATAGTAAGGCATGCCTACCTTACCTGCTCCCTGTACCTTGGTAATGGGCGAGCTGTCAGCCAGAGACAGTAAATAGGTTCTCCCTTCTGCCTGCGATGTAGAACTGCTGTGCTCAAATTGTATCCCAGGGCCGACTTCTGGCACCTGAACCCTTACTAGGACACGCCCGAGCTAGATCCCCCGTCTAGAAGGCCTGGCACCGTCTGGCCACCTCCAACACCCGAGTGTCCCGCAGCCACTCCGTATCCAGGAACTAAACCCGGTATAGATGTATCAGAAGACTCATCTCTTGGCGCATGCCTGCCACAAAATTCACTGCCTATCCTAGTCTGTTAAAACCAGGGCGCACGGTAGCCTGCAGAGCTAACCCCAAAAGAAATTGTCCGCCCCTGCGTGCGGCCAAGTATCCCTTACCCGCCCCGCCACCGAGGCTTACATGTTACATGTGGGTGCGACAAGGGGGGTTGCAGAGTCCCTGCTAACAAGTTTTGAATCCTATGACCCCTCCCTGAAATGATCCCCGCAGGAGGGGTTTGCCCGGGATGTCCTGGTCGACCAAAGGGTGGGATCTGGCCTGAGACTCCCTGCCCAGAACTTACCACAGGCACCATAACACCCAGTTATTGCTCACCTGACCTGAGCGCAAGAAGACGCACTGGCCAGTCAAGGGCAGTTAAATTCCATCCGCCTGGGGGAACACATACAACACTCCCAGTACATCCAAATAAGGGCACTGCTACCAATGATCCGGCCGCCTAAGCGTGTTCCTAACCGCACACGCCCCACCAACATACATCATGTGACGGTGCCTGTTCTGAGCCACCCCGTGGCACCGCATTCCTTCTACATGAAACTGATGCGTACTGTGCTGATATAAACCTTCCTCACCGCAGTTATGGTAAAGCAGTACGACCATAACAAACTTTGTATCCAGGCACATTAATCAGACTTTTGCCACCAGAACCACAGCCTGTGCCCATGGGAGAATTGAATATAAACTTTCCAAGCGCGGATAGCGGACTCAAACCTAGGTTACTGCTATACACTCCACCCCTCCCAAATCAAAGGACCAAAAGGGGATGGATAACGCATGGCCACTCCGGATCGCCTTTGAGAGGCATCGTACTGTTCCTAAATACCCCATTCTGCTTACACATCATTAATTGCCAAGCTTCCCCTGCGTAAATACAATGGGCCTAGCCATGGGTGTCAATATGAACAGAAAGCAATGCTTGGCCACGCAGTGACCATGGACAGACCCTAGCTGTCTCTGCGGTGGGGAGTTTGGGAACCCCAGACGGGCCTTATGCAAGAGACTAGGATGCCGTTAAGCATCCATCCACTGACTTTATGACAGACCAAAACAGGCGGAACCCATGGTCCCTCGTTTGTGCAGGAGAGTCTTCATGGAACTTGGGCGTCTGGTCACCTGCCGTTGCCAGTGCTAACCATGTTGCAATGGATTGGTTGCCGACCCTCAAGATCACTTCCATGGCCCTAAACCCCTTCACTCGCTTGAAGGGCAAAACCTTGGCGGCCAAAGCAAGGCGATGGTAGGTGCCGCCTGCCCGTTCTAAACATAGAGAAACCCCCGATCCGCACACCGCACCCCCCGTCAGCGCCGTCCCATGCTCTACAATGTAAATCTGCATGCGGTGAAAACCTGCCGCGTCACAGGAATAATGTGGCTTGTTATTAATTGAAGCTCCATCATCGTTAAAGAAAATTACGTACATCTGCCTGCGGTGAAAAACTGCTGTTTCATAACAATAATGTGGCTATTATTAACGGAAGCTCCATCTCGTTAAAGAAAATGCCGCACCTCTGCACGCGGTGAAAACCTGTTGCTTCATAAGACTAATGTGGCTTATAATTGCAGCTCCAATATCGGTAAAGGAAATGCTGCACATCTGCACGCGGTAAAACCTGCTGCCTCCCAAGATAATGTGGCTTGATGTTAATTGACGCTCCATTATCGTTAAAGAAAATGCCGCCCTCTGCGCGCGATGAAATCTGTTGTTTCAAAGAATAATGTTGCTTGTATTTAATTGAAGCTCCATTAACGTTAAAGAAAATGCTTCACATCAGCGCGCGCTGAAGCTCCATTAACGTTAAAGAAAATGCTTCACATCAGCGCGCGCTGGAATAATGTGGCTTCTTTTAATTGAGGCCCCCTTCTCGTTAAAGAAAACGCCTGTGATGAGCAGGTAGAATAAGTAGCCTATGAATCAAGCACCCTTGGAAATTAATGCATTGTAACTGGAAGCGAATTCTTGGTTAAAGTTGACGGGATGAGAGTAGAAAGGTTACAAGGCCGTGGCCCTAACTAGTTAAAAGCCACATACATCCATTAGCTTCCCAGGCCTCAATCGCCTCATGAGCCCGGCTGGGAGCGCAGCACAATGCACCTCTCTCCCAGCCCTGACGAGTTCGGGCTGCCTTGGCTGCCGCTAGGGTCTTGGCACCCACCAAGGCCTCCGAGGGGCTGTCCCTGACCGCGCACCGAAATACGGCCCAAAGTTGAACCTGAGACCAGTCTCACCACAACTCTTCGTAGTGCCGACTTTCAGTTCTATGAACCAAGCCGGGAGGTTGTGAGCGTCTGGCAGGTCCTGGGCTAGGTGCGCAATGCTGACCTCATGAGGCATACAAACAAAGGCAATATTTCAACCCCTAAAACATTGGAGAGAAGCAAAACCCAAGGATAAAACCTCGTCGAACCATTTATGTCCGCCTATCACCTTTGCCCCACGCATAGTACCCTACTGCAATATGTTCCGTAAAATTCACAGCGTATCTAGTAACCTAGGTTGTGTGTGAACCACCATTTTACTGTGGTAATATTGAGGTCCCACACACTGTTGCACTCGGCAAGCAAAATCATGCCTAATAAAATTCTTGCTTCCAATGTGAGCACGACTATAAAACCGGAGGTCGTGTGTAGTCGGGTTTCACAATTACCCCACCCCCCAAAAAAAACAAAAAAAAAAACAAAAAAAAACGATGTGTGCCTGTGCTGGCCTCCTGCGCCCAGATGGAAAACCACATGCCGGCATCGACCATGTTGCCAATTGCTAAGTGTCCGGTTCTCCGCTGGCAGTCGCACAATGCACTTCAAAACCCGTCGGGCCCGATCATAACCAGGTCGCGGGTGCAGACATACAGCTCTCTTGCCCCCCACCTGGGCCAAGACACACTCCGGCGACCGCAGCCCCCGGCCCGCAACTGCTGCGCCTCATATCGGGGCCGGGGCAGTCTCTACCCCCAGACTAAGGGGGGGGAACCTGTTAAAATGTGCAGGGAATTAAGTGCTTTGCCCAGCATCACAGGGTGTGGACGCGACCCTGACGGACCACCTCTCCTCTCTGGCCAAGCTCCAACGAACCCAGTACCACAAAGGAGGGCCAACCCCAGATGCCTCCACTAACTCCCGGGACCGTGTGCACGGGGGCTTCAAGGGGTGCAGGGGAGGGGCTTTGAGCGCGCGACCCCTAATTGCATGCGCTCGGGGAGATTTAGTGATTTGCCCACACTCCCAGGAAGTACATGCGACCCCGAGGCACGAAACCTGGTTTCCAGCACCACAGTCGGCAGTCTAGCCGACGGACAACATCCTCTCCTTCATGCAGGCCACTCCCCCGTTCACAACTCGGCACCTGCCTACCTGTTGAGCCCCCTACTGCAGTGGAAAGCGACTCTGCCTGGATCGGACCAGCGCCTGGGATGGGCAACCACGGAAACCCAGGGCGGCCAGTTGGATGTCGCAGGCAGGTGAGGCGGGGATCGAGCGCTACCGTGCGCCGAATGCAGCCAAAAGTGTCCCGAAGGCGGACCCAGTGGGTTGGGAACACTGTGGCAGCGAGGGTTGCGCGTGACCACAGACCGAAAATTTGGGCCCGGATCCTCTGGACAACTTTGGCCGCAGGGGCTACTCCCCAAACTCTGGCGCCCACCCAGCAGCAGCGGGGGAAACCACGAGGATGCCCCCCCCGCAACAACCATGCCTGCATTGGCCGGCGACCCAGGGAATAGTGCGGCTGGCGTGAAAGCGCAAAGACGGAGTGAATCAAGCTGGCTCTCTTTTCCATAGTGGCTCGGTGCCCTGTGTAAACAGGCAGTACGGGCCCTGGCTGGCCACAGCTACTGGAGGTGAGGACGGTGCACGGCGCTCCTTGCGGCGGCGCCCCCCCCCAACACGCGATAAGTGCTCCTGCCCCCACGCCGCTCTGAAGCGAGAGCCTGGCTGCACTCACTGGTCGCCTCCCCAACACGCATAGCCGAGTGGCCTGTGCCCACCGGGAGCTGCCCAAACCCCTCCTCGCCCTCTAAGCGGACCGCAGCCTCGGCGATGGCCGGGCTTCACCCCCGGCCTGAGGAACTGCCTCTTTAATGGGGGTTGCGGGGGGGGGGCGTGAGGGGGTTAGTTGACTCACTGCGTGAACAGCTCCCGGCACACGTCCAAACGGCGACAGGGGAATGGGCCAAGAGGGCGCCCAGGGGGCGGGGAGAGGTATATGTACCTCGCCCCCTCCCCGGAAGTGACGCGGCACCTGGACCCCTGAGGGTCCCAAACACTGGAAGGCTGCCTCCTGTGCCCTCCTGTGGCACTAAGGCGGCCGCCCTCTTAGCGGGTCTCCTTCGTGGACCCCGGGCAGCCTGCAGAGCCTCGGGTGCATTTGAAAGGCTATCATTCGCGCGCAGGTGCAGACTCGGGTACCGGCTCCATCTTTTGGGCAGGGGGGACGGCGTCCACCCGGTAAAAACCCGGTAAAATAAGTGGGGGGACGCCGTCCACCCGCGTGGTACCACGACTCGAGCCCTGCATATGTGGACTGTGGAGGCGATACTTTTAAAAAGGAAAAAATATTACATCACGGAAAAAGGCAGCGCTCACCGCGCTGTAGCCAGCCTAACCTGACCAGCACCAAAACTGGTGAGACAAATGGCAAAATACAGATTGCGCTATTAATTTGTAATGTTCGGTGCTGCTCTCGAATTTCCCACCACTCTATTCGGGCATCTTTTCTCGCCCAACATGAAAAAGTATAATAAAGCGAAGGTCACTTCCTGGTTTCTTTCCTAAGGCAGGAGATGAACTCTCATCGTGAAATGTAGAGACTGCTTTCTTTTAACCGACGATTCCAGTTACCTTATGGTAAGACTATGTGTCCTCATGTCCATTTCACAGCGTTGATCATTTTGTTTTTTATGTAGTAGATATGTTAGTATTCAACTGTATACAAGCACACTTCATGTTCTGCAAAATTAAAGTAGAACATATTACTGATATGTGACCTGCAACGTTTTGAAGATAAAAAGATATACATTGGGAATAAAAATATGGCTAACCGAGAAGGTAAAATTAAAGTTGTGCTACTGCAGAACAACGTAAGCTCTGGAATTTTTCAGTCTACTCATGCACGATCTACCATATCTCATTGTTTCTCGACGTGGGTCACCTATCTTGCCTAATGTCACGGTATATTCTAAAATCGTACCAAGCAAATTAAAACTATTCTGAAATGCACCCGCTCCATTTCCGGTGTGTAGCTGGGCTACTTGTTCTATGCAGATAGAAACCTGAAGCATCTACCGCATCTTCACTTAGGGTGAAGAGGTCCATGGCCATACCAGATTTTGAGGATATTCCCTTAAAATGAATCTGTTCTAATACAAGTGGAGCTTATTTACACAGTTATTCATTCATTTATTGACTGATTAGCTTGAAAATATAGCATGGATCATCAGGCTTTACTAGACCCATGGCGAACAACCCTCAACTAGTACTGTGAAAAACAAGATAGAAACATATACCTGCAGGCTAATACTATTAGCAAGTGTTGTAAACTCCTCAGAAAACTCTGTATTTGTTCTTTCAATTTATGATCTTGTAGCCTTATCTTATTGAGTTTGGTAAATTGCAGGAACATTTATGAAGAATTTCAATCATATTTATACTTTCAGTGAAACATAATTACGTTCAAAGAAATTACGACAGATGGTCATTTATTTAAGAGTTTTTGAAAGAACAAAAGAGCCTGCATGTCTCTACAGTTGATAATTCAAGACTTACATGAGCAGCTATGGACCACATATGTGGGTTCCTCTTATTGATTAGCAGACTAAGGAATGGAACCTACTTAACAAACCAAGCCGCACTGGGAGTAGCACTGTAATTGCGTTAAATCTTTTGGGAGCCAGTAGCCCTAGACTGGTGAACACGTCCTATCAGAGGAGATTAGGAGCCAAAAACATGCCTAAACATTCACATCTTCAAGATTGCCTTGAATGCTGCAAGGTGTTTTGGAGATTTCATCTTGACCTTGAGTGAATTCCAAATAGAGTGTCCTTGATTTCTGATGCCTCTGCCCACAAGTTTGAAGCAATTTGATCTGGGCTGAGCAGTGGACAAAGAACTACAGGCAGTAAAGCGTATCTAACAGGGGAGGTGCATAATCAAATTTTCCAGGACCCACCTTCAAAAGGCAGCCAGTGAAGTGCCATCAACTAGGGGAGGTGGCACTATCAAAGTTGGCAGCACCAATGAACAAATGGGCCACTGCATTCTGTATCACCGGCAATCTAACTAGGGAGTCCGGTTTGAAGGTATTACTGTAATCTAGTATGGCCATGACAATATGTGGAAATAGTTATTTTATGGTTCTCAATAGTTAGACATGGCATTACTGGAAATTGGAAAATTTGTTGGAAAAAGATGAAAGACAACTTAAGTATTGCTTTTATCTCCAATTTAAGCAACAGACCATTATTAACACTGAACTCGAAATTATACTCTCACAACAGAGCTACAACTATCTCCCACATTAAGCAAGCCAAAAGCACTATGCTGGTAATGCTAGTCTGAGAATATGCTTCCTTCATCATGGGACATCAAAAACGAAAGTGATGGATGGAATGCTTGAATTAATCTCAGTCACTGGTGAAGGCTCGGGCACATCCCAATCCACCTTTTTTTCAACCACCACGCTCCTTCAGTTCTTGGGCCCAGCCATTTGCAAATCAGCCTTGACTCTGCTCCTTATGGGAACAGTGCAGCCCGAACTGCCAGGCCAGGTCCTCCCGGAACCTGAAAACCAGCAACCCAGGACTGGTTTATTATGGACCTTATTATGGGCTCATCAGCCAGGGGTAGCTTGATTCCAGTGGCACAGCGAGCATGGGACACACGTCCGTGCATACCCATCACACTTAGGCTACCAAAAAACGAAGTGATTGATGGAACGCTTGAATTAATCTCAGCCACTAGCGATCGCATGGGCCACATCCCAATCTATCATTTTTCCTTCATCATAGCATATACCTGCTTTTCGCGTCTTCTTTTAAGGAGGCAACACAGCCGGAAGCGAGCGCCGCCGGAGAAGGACGGAGCCGGGAAGAAGAACTCCAGCAGGGGCAGTCGCTGACAAGGATCTGGAGCCAGGGAGATAGATCTAAGTGATTTGCCCAGAATCACAGGCTGCTGAGCCGACGCCGAGACGAACCTGGTTCCTCAGTTCCAAAGTCGACAGCTCTGGACCAGCTGTTGTGCTCCGATCAGAGCTGCTGCGAGGGAGGTGTTCTGCTGCTCGTGGCAAATCGAGAATCCAGGCCGCAGTTTCACGCATGCTCGCTGATTGCAGCCTCGCAGTTGCTTGCTGACAGCGAGGGAAGAGGACGACTAATTGACAAACTTTTCGCCTGACTTTTTAAACCGGTCCTCGGCCCCTGCTCCGGCCCCTGCTTCGGCCAAGCAACTTGGCTTTGCGCCCCGGCCGACTCCCCCTCACAGGAGGGGGGTCCCAAACAGCATCGGCCCAGCCACGGGCAATTGAGCAGCTGAGAGCGGCTGAGAGTGGCTGAGCGTGGTGGAATCCCCACAGCGGAGCGCTGAAAATCGTTCCGCACAAAACTCAGCTACACCAGCGGGAGTGCTTGGCAAGGTGCTTGGCAAGGTACAGGTGAGCACGGCCGCCATTAGGCCGTGGTGAGTGTGTGCCCCCGGGGGCCTTCACGGAGTCAGGTGCAGCTGCGACCCACCCTGCGAGCCCCGCTTGCCCGGCCTGCCTCCCATCATCTGCTCCACTGCTTCACCTGCTCCCTGCCTTGCCTTCCCGCCCCCCGCTTGGGAGAGGTCAATGACACACTGGGGGGCATTGTGCACCGTGCATAACCACAGCCTCGCCAAGGCACTTTTAAAGACCCCACTCTTGTAACACTCTCGCAATACTCCAGTATCAACGAAAGGAGTATTTGCCCCCTCAGCATTCGCGGCAGCACAGAATGGTAAGAGCTGTAAACGAACTACTTGGGGCCATTGGACAATTGGGCAGCAGGAGGAGTTCCTTCAGTGTTTCACCTAGCAAATGAGTCCCAAAAGAAAAGGCCGAGTGCACACGACCCCGGGGGAAACCCTCAAAAGTCACTCCTCCAACAAAGGGATCACAAGGATCACAAGGAGCAAATCACTCACAGACAGCCCAAAGGAAACATCGCAAGACGCCGCACAAAGGGGCTCGATTAGACACTTTTTCAGGAAAAATGATACCCCCAACATCGATCATGGGACCACCCAGGGCGTACTACTTCACGTCCCGAGCTTGGCTCAAGACAGCAGTCCTAAAGGGCTGGGTAGACTACCCCCTGAGCACACCTGTATACGCATGGAGGGCCTACCCCCTTGTGAGGGTTCCAGTAACCAGAAGGAAATGTCGGGTGCAGTCCGTGGGCAACCCGATCCAACGCAGCTTAATGGTCTAGCTAAGTGGCAAACCCCTCCTCAAATTTTAGATACAGGGCGAGATGCCACAATCACCAAGACCCATGAAACAGCTTTGACTAAAGATGTTTCTACGGCAGTGACGAAGGCGCAAATTCACCAACTTAAAGCCCACGGCCCAGACATTCGGAGTACGGAGATCGAAGAAAAATCTATGAGCCCGTGGTCCCACTCAGCTACTGAGGGACTAGAATCCCCAGTGGGAGGGGGCCTTACAGCTTCATTCCTCCATAATCTTGGCCAAAAGATTGAAAGAAATTTAGAATTAACCCCAAATCTGCTGCTGCCATCAACACCCCCATGGGGCGCCAATTTAAAGGTAGACCACAAACTCTGCAATGTCAGTGCAGATGCGGATTTGGAGAAAACTCCCTCGACCGAGATAAACTGCACCACTAATAAAGCTTCTAAAATGGAAGTTCAAATAGACCTCCTACAAGCCATTGCAGCCCGCCTAGTCAACATAAGCTCCAGGGTGGAGGAACTAGACAACAGGTTCTCCCAGTACCTGGTATCCAACTCGGTGGACTGCTCTTGTTGCTGCTCAATCCTCATGGAGAAATGGGCCTCTCTCCCCGAGGTCCTAGCGGACATAGTAGAGCTAGCCAAAGGACGCAGGGAGGCATTGAGTACAAACAACACAGATGACAGGGCGTTGTTTAACTGCAACCTCCAGGAGGCAAGACAGCCAGTAGGACCTCGACCGGGACTGGAACCGAAGATTCCAGCCAAACAGGGCAAAAGAGCGTCATACACGACTGAGAACTCTGCCAGTGGATCTAAAACAGCTCAAGGCACACCAAGCACAAACCGCGGGAGCAGAGGGGGGAGCGATGCCCCGGCACCAGTCTTGCAGGAACACACCCTCAGCATAACGGCCGCACAAGAACCTACTCTTTCAAGGCGAGCAAAAAAGAAGTTGAAGAAACAACTAAAAAAAACAAAGACAAGAGGGAGACAACTGCAGCTGTCGAAGAGCGACCATCCACCCCTGCAAGGGGACACCAACCCAACTCAGCCCTACCCAATTTTTATTGCTAAAAACTGGGGCAAAAAGGTCTCCCTGGTTGTTCAGCCTCCGGTTGACCTGCAAATACAAACAATATCACCGAGCACCCTAATCGCGAAGGATCAAAAACCATCAGCAAGGCCAGACCAGCCTATAGGCAACGATTCAACAGCCGGAATAAGTTCGGCACCTCTTGAAGCAAGCCCCCAGTTAGCGACGGCTACAATAGCGCAGCAACCGATGGATCTAGCCCCATTTCAGCTAGAACCTGGACAACAGCCTGGTGCTAGGGACACCCAAGGTCATAATAAGCGGTCCCAAGTAGGATACTCTACAACCAAACAAGGAAGCCAAAGCTCAGGTTCAATCTTGGCAGAGCCCGCCCCACGAAGGGGCAAAGTGGCTCAAACTCCGGGCTCACCAATAGTGGTCCAAGAGGTAATCCTCACTCCGAGGTACTTTAGTACGGGACAGCACGACATCTTGAACAGGAGTAACATCCTCCGCCTCTTTAAACATCTGGCCACCCTAGAACAGATACAAACAGGTGACTTAGAATGGGTGAAATTCTTGAGCATGAAAGGGGACACACACGGTGACTCAACAGTGGTGGGCCTGAAGCATATAAAAATACAACAAGCCATTGTGAACAACTCTACACAACTTGCTGAGTGGGGCATTGATGTCCAGATGCTGCCGCACCCAAAATACCCACATGTTTTGGTACCGGATAACAGGGGAAAGGCCCCTTGGTCGATCCTGCATGGGACAAACAGTTCGGGTTCCCCGGGCAGAACTCAGATAGGCCCCAGGGACCTAATGGGCATTAGGATCTCATGCCAAAATAACCATCGGGACATTTGTGCAGGCCCCTTTGTTCCGGACTTACCCAGAATCTCAAGTGGAGGGCATCAGTATTCCTAACTAAAGCGAAACCCAGCCGGGCAGGGGAGTGGCCAGGCGAGGAACATTCCACAAACAGCAATTAACTTTAATTTCCTGGAATATAGCAGGGATTAGTAAAATCAGTGGAAATGAAAACTTGAAGCAGTTCCTGGAAACTGGCGATATACTTTGTCTCCAAGAAACCTGGGCCTTGTCCAGGACTCTACTGGCGGGGTACTATGAACACTTTATCCCAGCCACAAAAAAGAACCTATTTGGCCGACCGGCCGGCGGTCTATCAGTTTTTATAAAGCACGAAAGTGCCCTTGAAGCTACAGATATCAATTTAAACTCACCCGGATTGCAAGCTCTACACATCAGAGGCCTGAACCTCACCTCACATCCAATGCTCCTTCTAATAAAAAACTGTTACATCAATCCGGCGCAGATCACCATGAAAGAGCAGTTGGAGGTATTGTCAGGGAAACTAGATGACCTCTTATTCAAATATAAATCACATCAGGTTATCCTAGCCGGGGATTTTAACCTGAAGGATCTTGATATAACCAAACCCCCTCTCCAGGGATCAGGCAGGGCAGCACCCCTTTTCAACTTCCTTAACAATCATAAACTGATTTCAACTCACGCACTGAAAAAAGCCCACTCGAACTCCTGGGATCCTCTCCCTACCTTCAGGGACATCTCAAGAATCGACTACATCATGGCCAGCGAAGCGTTGGCAGCCAGATTGGATGACTTTGAAGTCGAAGACAGGGCGGAAAGTGATCTCAGGCCATTAAGAGCGGTCTTCCAGCTGATAGTTCCGTCAGCCATCTGCCACCAAACCATTGGTGTGTCAAAAGGGGACAAAAAACATAGTGTCCTGAGGAGGATCAAATGGTCAGACAAGATAGGCAACACGCTCCAAACGTGGCTGGATCAGAAACAGGAAGGTAGTCTGTCTTCGTCGCTCTCACCCATAAAGGACTGGGAGAACACTGTGGAGGACCTACAAGCAAAGCTTGGGAATTCCCAGCCACAACCACCCAGGTCCAAAGGGCAACCAAGGTGTGGCAGCACAGGGCTAAACAAAGACATACAAGAACGTAAACGGCTCCTGCGTAAGGCCCTCGCAAAAAAGAAAAGAGGGGGCGGACCATCGGAGGGACCGTCGGTTGCCTCGTTGAGGGCAGCCCTAAGGAAGAAACTATGGGAACATAAAAATGCCACCATGGAAAGGGAATGGCTTAAAGTCTTCTCCCTGCTTAAGCAGAAGAACCCAGCGCAACTGTGGAGACATATAAACCAGCTGAGCAGCAGAGGACTCTCAAGAGAAAACGGAGTAGCAGAAAAAGACTGGCTGATCCATGTCAAGCAGCTCTACATAACTGCCCCCCCATATAAAGACAGCACAGAAGGGGCCACCTGTGGGGCGGGCCGAGTGTGGCAATCGAGTACAAAGCCAGGAGATACGATTGCTAGCCCAGGTAACCTGCCCACGTGTAACAGAACTCCGGCTGAAGCACACTGTACACCACCAGCCCAGATAAACCCCCAAATGGTCATCAAGACCTTTAAGAACATGAAGAACGATGGGGCCCCCGGGCCCAATGGGATTCCAGCACCGGTCTTCAAAAAGGCCCCCGACTTCTGGGCAGCAATGCTAACTCCACTTTACAACTACACTTTCTCGACAGCCATAACCCCCGATTCTTGGAGGGGCTCAAGTTTGGTCCCTATTTTCAAAAAAGGAGACCGGTCAAAGCCATCAAATTATAGGCTTATCGCCCTACTTGACCTCGAAGTGAAGGCTTACGCCCGCCTACTATTGAAGAACTTAGAGATGTGGGTGGAAGAGAACAGTATTATACCTTTCTACCAGACTGGCTTCAGGTCACAGTCATCGACCATGGATAATGTACTGGCGCTCGCGCACTTATCAGCCCAGGCTGAAGAACCACCCTCCACTTTTCTGCTGCTTCGTGGATTATAGCACAGCCTTCGACAAAGTTGTTCGTAAAAGATTATGGTGGAAGCTAGAGAGCTGGGGCATTCCACCAAACCTACTGAAGGCAATTAGATCGCTATATGAAGACACCTGGGTACGGGTTAAAACCAGCACCCACACAGTGTCCCCTAAAATAACCACGGAGAACGGGCTGAAGCAAGGATGCGTGTTGGCACCCATCCTTTTTAATTTATACACGGCGGATCTGGGGGATGCCCTAAAAGGAGCCTGTCTAGTAGCACCAAGATTAGGAAGTATGAGGCTGCCGGTGCTACAATACGCCGATGATACAGCCATAATGGACCACACGAAGGTGGGCCTACAAAGAGCCCTAAATGCACTAAATCGCTTTAATAACATCAACAACTTGACAGTAAATCAAGGAAAGACCAAGGTCGTTATCTTTGGGACTTACCATCTGAAAAAGAAAGCACAATGGCAAATGGGTAATCTGTAAATTAACACAGTGGCTTCATACAATTACCTAGGGGTTTGGCTGAAAGGAACAGGCTAAGGCGAATGTCCATCTGAAACATCAGAGTACCAAGGCTAACAAGGTCATACACCTCTTAAAGCAATTAAGCCACCACCTGATCAGCCCGACTGCCGGCCCAATACTGAAAGTTTTAAAAGCGAAACTTCTACCAGCAATAAGCTATGGTCACCTGGCCTTCCCCTGGTTACTGCACGCCTTCCTCAACTCAGCCCAAGCCAAAGCATACAAAACAGTGCTCCATATTCCGAGGTCAGCAAGGAAAGCAAGGCTAATGCTGGAACTAGGCGTGGCGAGGCCAGATTTGACGTGCCAGGGGGAGATCAGAAAGTTCTATCTAAGGATATTAAGGGCTCCAGCCAACTCACTAAAACACCAACTGAGATCCATTTTTGAAGAGCCATGTACGACCTGGCACACTAGCCTAGAAAAAGCGATCAAAACACTGAAGATTGTGGAAGAGAGCATACCGCGGCCGGACATCCCCCTGAATGCTTGGAAAAGAGCTATAAACAAACAAGTGCGTGAAACCTCATTTGATCTAGACCGCAAATCTCTCCGTTCAAGTTCACACTTAGATCCGCTGAACAGCTCTTATACGGCAGGTAAAGCTCAGCCCTACTTAAGCGAGGCTCTCACTCCATTGGCCCGAAGTAAAATCCTTTTTATGAGATTAACCACTCTAGGAATTGCGGATTTCAACCCTGCATGGGCCCGAAGGGGGGAAGCCACAAACTGCAGACTGTGCCCCTACAAGAGGGAATCATGGCTGCATCTTCTATGCTGTTGCCCCAATATTATTAACGAACGTCGGCGACTACTGCGCCCGATCTGTACCATCAATGGAATAAAGTCCTGCAGTGAAGTGTCAGCCATGTGCTTTTCTACCTCTAACACGACGACCCTAGCAAGACTGGGGAAATTCATCCATCACATCAGGACAGCCTTAGAAGCTGCAAATGAATGCAATAAAACCCCGGTGAAGAGCACTGTAAACCCAGCGGAAGATAGCTGAGGGGGTCTCCTTCGAGCACTGATGCCTTTCGCACTCCCAGCACCCCTTCTAGGATAGCGCCTTTTAGGATGACTAACTAGAGTGTTAAGGGGAACGGGTCACAGCTTTGCATTGCAGCCCATTCTCATGGAACAATGTGGGACTCTAGATCGTGAATAAGGCTACACGTTCAAGATTACAAACTCTGGTGAAGGCTGATTGTGTTGGCACTGGGGAGGGGCGGCAAATTTTATTTATCACAAATTGAAGTTTTTATCATTGTTTTAGCTTTAATAGGCGATTGCTTTTACTGTAATGATTTTAATTAATTGTACAGTTAATAAATTCATTCATTCATACCTGCGGGTTAACTGACATGATTTTTCGGTTTCTACCTCTGTCGGCTGGTATTGGAACCTTACGTAGGGATTTAGGCTAAGTGATGGAGGTGTGTCATGGAAAACATACCCTGCAATATTCTGTTTGTTTCTTGTGGTGCAGTAGATTCACCTATTGTGCTCTCTCGTGGGCTTGGGCACAGCTGTTCTGGCATCCGGGGTCCAGGGCTCGAACTTCATCCGAAGTGAAGCGAAGGTGGTCTGTGGTGGTTGGAGTCATGGCGCAGGGCGAGTTCCGTGCGCGTGCACGGCGTGTCCTCCGTGCATGTCTGATGCTTGGGTGCACTGTGGTCTCCATCCTTGGGGGGGATGGGCAGGGGGCTGGTCTCCGTGGGGGAAGGCACCAGGTGTGACAGGGAGCAACATGGGAGGCAAGACATGAGGAAGCAGCAGGCCTGCAGGTAGCATAATGGGGCCCCAGCAGAGGAGCAGGACAAGGGACAAGTCGGGGGCTCCAGCATGCAGGCAGAGAGAGAAAGGGGAAAGAAACCGCACGCCAGGGCAGGTCTGGCTAGACCAGGCTGCAAGGTGCAGGGGCGCAGCTGGGCAGTCTGCTATTGGGAGCCTGGCGCAGGTCGAGCCAAGGGGAGAAGTGCCTGGCACAGTGTGGGGAGGCACAAGGCAGCAGGGTACAGTACTTGATCTGTTCTGTGGGCAAAACAGGGGTGGCCCAGCCTCATCCGGCTCTGACGGGCTTGTCCTTATTCCGGGCTTGTAGTTCCCTGTCAGCGATGACGGGGCTGGCTCCCGAGTGGAGCAGGGAGCACAGCAGACATTAGGCTGCACACAGTGAACCAGCACAAGGAAAGGACAGGAATGCACCTTATAATATTAAATACGGTGCATTCCTGCCCTTTCCTTTTCACACAGCACAGGCAGAAATGTTTAAGTGTGTGAGGAAGAAAGGGGTATTGGCAGGTGCCTTTAGGTAAAACGAAAAGCCAAAGCAAGCCTGTCCTACTAATGTACACCTCTTGCCTAGCAGATGATGTGAATGTACACACCAGATCTGGGAAGTCAATCATCAAACATTAAATCATTCTAGATTACAACAAAGGAATGGGTGGAGTGGATGGAAGCAACCACAAAATATAAGAATTTGCAGCTGAGAGATCCACAACAGAAATTGGTCCAAGTTTGGCATAATCTGATTGAGGTGTTGATCATGAATGCTCAAGAATGAAAAGTTTCACAGGAAAGATGAAGGAAAGTTTCAATTCTATTAAGAACACGGAGGAAAGGATTAGGCTTGTGTAAGACAGTGCCCCTTTGACATGGTTAGCCCCCACTTTTTGCTTGATGCCTGATGTGATTTTGAACTGTAAGTACACTGGGTCCCTGCTAACCAGGTTCCCAGTGACAGATCTCTTTCCCAGAATTGTACCATGACTGGCACAACTTCAGCCACCCTTGTAAAGTCCCTGGTAAATGGTACCCCCGGTACCCAGGACATGGGTACTGAAGGGGGTCCACTGGGGCTGCAGTACGAATTGTGCCACCCTGGGACCCCTCACCTTGACCATGCACACTGCCATTTCAGGCTGCGTGTCTTGGTGCAGGGAAATCCGAAGAGTCAACATGGCACACAGCCCTGTGTGCTATGCCCTCACACACTGCATGATATATAGGTAAGTCATCCCTACTGCAGTCCTTACAGCCCTAAGATAGGGGGCTCTATATCCCATGTACGGTCATATCTACATCAGCAGATATGACCCTGCAATATCCGATCCATTTTTGGATATTGTGAGTACACAGGGAAGCCATAAAGAGTGCATGGGCTGGATACTTGTCATTACGAGTTTCCTAACTCTATGATGGCTTCATTGTACCCCAAGATGTTTGGTGTCAAACATCTTGTCTTAATAAATCCTCACTGGTGCCCCAAAAACCTAGCAAGCACTGGTGGGGTCTCTGACTAGTCATAGCCAGTCTGCCACCACCAGACATGTTTCTGGCCTCATGGGGTGAGAGCCTACGCTCTCAGAGACCAGAAACAAAGCCTGCTCTGGGTAGAGGTGCTTCACAACTCCTCCAGACTGGAATGGCCTTCCAGAGCGGGAAGATACTTATAAACTTCTTTAGCGGATAAGCTCACAGTAGAACAAATAACAGCAATTGGTAAGAAGAAAAAAACAAAGATACTTATGCCTTACAAAAGTCAAGAAATCGTGCTGCCAAACAAGGCCCAAATCATGTACATTCTCCTGGGTTGGGAAACAGAGGGTCTTAGGAAACTTGGGTGGAAATAATCCTCGCCTCTCTGGGGTATCTCTGAGGCCCCACTTTTTCTAGTTCTACTGTGAATATGGTGCAATTTATCCTTAGCTCGAGGTAAGCTGAAAATCATAAACCTACAAACTGTCCCTAAGCTAAACATGTGTAGTTGATGGCTGCGTAAGTTCCTGGTCCACCTAAAAAGGGAAAAAAAGAGAGCGAGTGTGCCTACAACCTGTCCCTGAACTAAACATTCTTGGTATAGACAGCAGAAACAAAATGATAGCAAGGTTGCCTTGAACCAACTACACAAAGTGGCGCTGTGAGTCTCATGCCAGCAAAAGCACCTCAGTGAGGGCATTAGCTTGAGTCAAGCTAAAAAGCATGAACCTACAAGCTGTCCCTAGGCTAAACAGGTGTCGTTGATGGTTGCCGAACTTCCTGGTCCACCTAGAAAGGGAAAAAGAGAGGGAGAGTGTGTCTACATCCTGTCCATGAACTAAACATTCTTGGTACAGACAGCAGAAACAAAATGAAAGCGAGATTGCCTTGAACCAACTTTATAATACGGTGCTGTGGGTCTTATGCCAGCAAAAGCACCTCAATGAGAGCTTTTGAGCCAATCTCGAGGGGAGAGTTAAACAGCAACGACCGTAAGACCATCGAGAGAGGAGGAGTAATCACAAACCTGACAGGCACCAAGGCGATTGCAATATTGTTGTAGGAAGATGGGATACATGAAATAGCTTCGCAACATGCTGTGCTTTATACACAACCACTACGGCCCCTATAACCACGAGAAAGCAGCCGCCCCTCCTTAAGATCAAAGGGGCAGGAGCAGAGGGTACCTGAAGGTGTCAGTCAAACGGGTCAGCAAGGGCCCTTGTTGTCCCTGACGCTGACAGGGAACCCCCCACTATCAAGGCACATCTACAGGGAAGCCCCAGGCACTGGTGTCTAGAGCAACACACGCACAGCTGGCTTTACAAGTCTAAAACAAAAGCATGGATAACAGAACCCCAGCTCTTTGCATGTTCCCACAAGAAAACTAAAGGAGCATGCACTCTTAATAGCACATCAAAAGAAACAAAAACATTATTGGAAAAACATAAAGAAAAGAATAGTCTTCCCCTCAACTTTTTGCCTTCCTACTCCATTTTTATCTCGTTTTTGCTGGCCTTAGGATTCTGTGCACTTTACCACTGCTAACCAGTGCTAAGGTGCATGTGGTCACTCCTTAAAACATGGCAGCATTGGTTTATCCCCAATTAGCACATTTAATTTGCTTGACAGTCTCTAGTAAAGTGCCATTACATGTGCCTAGGACCTTTAAATTAATTGCAAACAGTGGGCCTGCAGCACTGATTGTGCCACCCACATAAGTATCCCTTTAAACATGTCCCAGACCTGCCATTGCAGTCTCTGTGTGCGCAGTTTAAAACTGCCATTTTGGCCTGGCAAAATAAACCTTTTCCATTCCTAAAGCTTCCTTTTTAATGCATATAAGTCACCCCTAGGGTATGCCCTAGACAGCCCATATGACAGGGTGCAATGTATTTAAAAAGTAGGGCATGTACTTTTAAGTTTTACATAACCTGGTAGTGAAAAACTCTAACATTTGTTTTTCACTACTGCAAGGACTACCTCTCCTATAGAATAACATTGGAATTATATTATTACATTTAATAAGTGTACTTTTCAAATGGGAACTGGTAGACCCTTCATGTTTGGTGTCTCTGGAATCACAATTAAAAATCCTGACTTTTGGTAAAGTTGGATTTTAAAATGCTGTTCTGAAAATGCCACTTTTAGAAAGTCGGCATCTTCTTGCCTTACTCATTTGGTGCCTGCAGCCTGTCTCTGGGCCACAAGACTGGGTTTGGGGGAGAGTGGGCTTTGCGTATTCCTCCTAGTCAGTCACAGACAATAGGGAGCTAAGGTGTGCCAGGGTGCCTGGATGGGCCATCACTGGCAGTATGAGAGGGAGGAGCTGGGCACAGCCCCACTTACACCTGAATAGGCTGTGTCCTGCCTCCATACAAAGGGCAGCATACCCCCTGTAGTTAGTCTGGAAACAGGGTAGGGAAGGCAGAATGCCTGGGGACTTCAAAGGAAAATCTCTAGAAGCTTCTCTCCCACTGCAAAGGCACAACTGCGTATACATACTGGAGCTCTGACACCAACTCTTCAGTACACTTCTGGACCTGCGGATACTCTGCCAGGAAGAAGGACTGCTGTGCTGCTGAATGGCTGCCACTCTGCTGGGCTGCACTATGCTGGATTACTGCATTGCTGTGCTGCTGCTTTGCTGTGCTGACCTGCTGCCCTCCTGCCTGGGTAAGAAGGACTGGACTTCCAAAAACCCTGCACCTGCAACTGGACTGTGCTATCTGTGAGTCTACCCTGCCGAGTGGGTCCTGGTCCCTTGGAAGTGGGCTTAAGGCACTTACCAGCTCTGTGGATCCAGCAGAACCAACACATCTCCTCTGTGGCAATGGTGCAAACCTGAGCAGAACCGACACATTGCTGCTGCATGGATTGGACCCATCGCAAAGACCCACATCACATTGCATCACAGGCCTTCAGAACCGCCACATTACCCATTTGGGCGAAGCATCCTCGGTGCTGGTCCATGCATCCATCATCGACAACAGCTTTGACGATGATGCTGGACTCCGCATCGCAGCCTCACAGCTCTTCAGAACTGATGCATTGCCCTGACAGCGAGGTGCAGCCTCGATGCCGGACTTCGCATTGCAAGCCCCGTTGATGGGATCTTTGCCGCAGGCCCTCACATCACAGCCTCGCAGCAACTCAGAACTGATGCATCACTTTGTCTTTTAACGCATCTTTGACGCGGATCCTCGCAACACCCTGCAAACCAGGATTTAAGGCACTTTGTTCAGCGGGCCTACCTAGGTTCCTTCTCGCCGGTCCATGCTCCATCACATTTGGCCTGAGCTAGTGACTTTGTCCTGGTCCAGCGCAACCGGATTTCTACATTTGGCGGTTTATGCCCTTTGGGTACTTTAAAATCTAATATCTCGGGTTCTACTAATTGGATATTTGTCTTTCTGGTCTTGTTTTATTTAATGGAAATTACTCTCTTTTTCTAACTCAGTTGTGGGCTCCTTTTGTAGTGTGTTGTCACTGTGTTACTGTTTGCAGTGTTGCACAAATACTTTACACATTGGGGCCGATTCTGATGCGGGTTGGAAAAGCTTCCCGACTGAATCGGTTGGGAAATGGTGTCCGACCCACTCGGATCGGGAAAGTCCGACCGGCGGAGTAGGATGCATCCGGATGCTTCCAGATACGATTTGGTTGAACTCCCATTGACTTCAATGGGAACATTTGTTCCTAACCGCATCAGAATTGGGCCCTCGGTCGGGAAGACACGTTCCCGATCCGATTTGGAAGGAGCAAATGCCGTTAGGAGGCCTTCCTAACCGCATCAGAATCAGGCCCTCGGTCGGGAAGCTTTTCCAACCCGCATCAGAATCGGGCCCTATTTGTGCTGGCTTTAAAATTCTGCGTCTCTGTACTGGGGTGAATGCATGACATTGTTCTGCATTCTGTCCATCAACTGTTCTTTTTGCATTTGTCACCCCGAGTGGGACGGGTATGCCCAGACGTGGGTCCCGTGCTCTCCATGCCACTGGAGTCAAGCTATCCTGGCTGATGAGGGCTGAAAGCCCGAAACCGGTCCTAGGATGCTAGTTTCCAGTCCAGGGAGGACCTGGCCTGGCAGTTCGGGCTGGACTGTTCCCATTGGGCGCAAGGTCAAGACTGATTTACTTATGGCTGGGTCCAAACTGGAATGGCATGGTGAGCAAAAAAACGATGGATTTAGGCCCAGATCTCTGTACTGGGGTGAATGCATGACATTGTTCTGCATTCTGTCCATCAACTGTTCTTTTTGCATTTAAAATTCTGTGCACAATACCCCTGCTGACCAGGAGTAAAGTGGCTCTGCTCCCCCTATAAACATTGTTACATAGGCTTATTCCTGATTGTCAAATGTAGCCTATAAATCCTTAGTATGTGGTATAGAATGTGCCCACAGGACTTGAAAATTAAATGTCAGTTGTGCACTGCAGCACTTATTGTGCCATTCACTATTGTGGAGGTGCAAACATGGCTTCAGTTCTACCCTGTGTAGTCTGATTGCTGCAGGGTTAAACCTGCAGTGGGACCTGTCAAAATAACCCTTTCTGATGAGTAAAGATCACCATTTTAAATATTAGTACGTCTACCATATATTGTCTTGTAGGCCACAAGGCAAAGTGCTTGGTATTTAAAAGAGAGAGAGGTGGAAACTAAACTAAAGAGACAATGCCCAAAAGTGTTCTTCACTATAGCAGGCCTAGCTGGCCTATGTAAAAAACCAAAGTACAGATTAACATACTAAAACTGTTAAATAATTAAACCACTCTTTTTTATAGTTATTCAAAGTCCAATTCAATTGTGAAGTTATATTTGTAATAAACATTAAATAAAAGTAACTTTAAGAAAGTTACCTTTAACCTACTTGAAGCATCTGGAGGCTAATTTGCATTAGCTCTCCAGCATCGCTCAGCCTTTAATTGTCCTGAATTAGGTCTGAAAGAAGTGTGAAATTCCTCCCAGGAACCACACAGTAGGTCACTGTGGTTGATAGGTCGGCCTGAATGGGCAGAGATGACCCATTTGAGCTCAGCACATGGGTTGGAGCTACCATTCTGTTTGCACGACAGTCAGATCCTGTCTGACGTGTCTGTTTGAGCCACATGTAACACTTTTCTTGCACCTGACACTAAGCAAACAAGATGCCCGTCCAATTCTTGTGTATCCTCTGACAGGACCATGCTTTTGTCTTACCTGACTTCTCTGTCTTTCTGTCTTCTGGTTTGTTGTGGGTACAGGCCCTGCTTCACAATGGATTTTAGTGTTAGCTGTGGGAGGACGTCAGTGAATTCCCTATGACACTCCCATAACCCTACCCTAGCCCTCAGAGCCCAAGTTTAGCATGGCCGAGGACTTTTGGAAAATTTAAAATTCCCTGGCTCATGGCATTCTGGTCCTGTAAGCAGTATGCAGTAAGCAAACAGTAACTCCTGAAAAGGTAGGTAGGATTGCCCCCGCTGAAAATTTACCTTATTGGTTAGGAAGTGTCCAGAAGTCACACCTACACACAAGCTGGTGCCAGCCATAAATGTGACATCAGCAACCCTCCTCAGGACACATGCTGGACCTGCAGAAGAACAGAAGAGGGCTGGGCCTGCTGTCTGTGACCTGAAAGGAGTCCTGAAGGACTGGATCTGCTCCCTCTTGTACTCAGGGCAAAGAAGTGGACTCAAAAGTTTATTTGGCTGACCTGCTGTGTGGCTACAGGGGCACAACAAGCTGTATGAGGCCTTTTTCCTGGAGATCCTAGGTGACCAGTAGTACCTGGATCAGGCCTGGCCCTTCTGGTGGCCTCTGCTGAAGTGAGTACTAGCCCCAAAGAACTGCCCCTGAGGTCCAGGGAGCCTTAGAAGTAACTCAGAGGATTTGCTCCAGAAACACTGAAAGGTTGGGACTTAAAAGACTAAGGCCGGGGCCGTCGGTGGCGGTCTGCCCGACATACAGGGCATCGATCTGACCGTTGCATTAGGATTACATGCAGTACCCCCACACACATTCGTGAACCGTGTGCAAGGCACCACATGGTGCCTGGCACACAATGGATGAATGTGCAGAAAGTGCTCAATAAAACTGCAGCTTGTGCTGCAGCCCTTTTTCAGGGCCGCAGCACAAACCGCAGTGTAATGAAGCACTTTTCTGCCCGCCCAGCCCGGCGGGCACGTTGTAATTGGGCAGTGGGACCACTTACGGCTTGTTGGCCGGTCCCCTGCCATAAGCGAGGGCGGTCGGACGCTTTTATGACCGCCACCGTAATCAGGCCCTAAGTCAGAAGACAAAATCTTTTGACAGGATGAACCTGAATGGTGTATCCAACCACAATCCATCGTAGTCGGTCTCAAATTTAGTCTAGGTCCCAGTATACTGCTTCCACAGACATTTATTGGCACTTTGCGCTTTTTGACTTTATTTCTACCAAAAAGTTTCCAATTCATATCTCAGGTTCCGTTTATTGAATTTTTGTCATTTGAGTGTCATTTTGTTTATTAAATTGTAAACCATCTTCCACTTCAGTTTGGGTTTTTTATTACTTGTTTTTTGGTACAGGTTCTGCTTCAGAATGGATTTTAGTGTTAGCTGTAGGAGGACATCAATGATTTCCCTTAAGGAAACTGCAACAGTGTAAGAAGAGAAGACAGGATAGGGAGCTGACAGGGATCATATGTAAGACACGGCGAAAGTACGAAGAAATATTTGGAGAGAAAAAAAAATGTATTCTTTAAGTCCATTGGAGAAGAGATGCTGGATGTAATTTCATCAAAGGATGTAAGGAAATTCTGGAGACTGGTTCATTCGAGTATGGAGAATGTAAGTAAGTCCGTTTTTATATAGCGCAGCTACTCACCCTTACGGGTCTCAAGGCGCTGGGGGCCGTAGTGGAAATTAAGTGAGCTATTGCCCAGAGTCACATGGTGCTGAGCTGCCGCCGGAGCCGGGGATCGGAGCCGGGGATCGAACCGTGAACCCGGTGCTCCGAAATCAGCTGCCCTGGCCGCTGCACCACACCTCTCCACCAGAATAAATTACTATAGATTGTATCATCCCAGAAAGGACTTGGGGAAAACATTTGGAGGATATATAGGGAAAGAGTTACTCAGGACTTCGAACAGGAGAATATGTGGGAGATAGTGATGTACTGAATAGCGTAGCAGTTAGTTGAGCATGAACTCCACTAGGGGAAATAGGTACAAGTGGAATTTGACAAAGATGGAACCTTTTCCAACAACATTGAAATTCAGAATGGTTTACAGCAGGGTTGTGTGCAGGCCCAGACTTTGTTTGCATTATATTTAAGGGATATCATGAAACCGTAATAGGATCTACCTCTTTTTTGGTGGGCGTCATATATCCTGTCAGCTTTATGTGGACAATTTAGTTATTAAGGACATGACCTAAATAGGGCTTCAGTGGAAATAAGATGCCTTCCAAAAGTACTGTAAGACAAAAAACCCGAGGTTAATATGGAAATAAAAAAATCATTAGTATTTGGTCAGAAGAAGAAAGAGACCAAATGGTTCTAGAGAAGGCATGGACACAAGAGGTGGAAACGTACAGATATTTGGGCCAGCATTTTAAATCCAATTTGAGATAGAAATACACTTTGAAGAGGTTAAAACAAATGTCTTGCCTATCGTATTGGGGATTAACAAATTTAGGAAGGAATATGGTGATCCCGACCTGTCCCCAGTTTTAATTGCAATTAAAGCAATGGTTCAGACAAAATGGTTATATAGGATGGAAATCTTTCATTTGAGTGGAACGCATAGCTGGGAAGGAATTGAAGGACAGTGTTTGAAAATGGTTCTAACTATGCCCAATTCTGCAATAATCCAGGAGCTAAGGTTGGAATTAGGAATGACCTCACGGTCTTGTCTCTCAGAGTGGGCTACCTTGAAGTTTTGGAATAAGTTGTTAGAATAAGACGAGCCCAAGGTATCCTTGGTGTAAAGATGAGAACCTATGAGCCTTGCTCTGTGGTCCCAGGCCAACGCACAAAACCACTCAGTGAAAATGCAGGATTGTTGTGCTCACAAAGGTGAGAATCGAATATCTGCAGAGATATATCATGAAGGTAGTAGCAGTGCTTGTGCTCTCTCTCTTAAACATGGGACAATTGGTATAAATCTAATTAGATACATTTAATGTAATCTCTAGTAAATTGTACAACTTGTACCCAGGGCCTGTAAATTAAATGCTGCAAGCAAGCTTCAGCACTCATTTTTTTGTACCAAATCTCGCCAAGTGCCCATTTGCCTCCAGGCCCTGAAGACTTTCATGAGCCTGCAGTGGTTACCATCTCTGTAGTAGAGATATTTTTCCCTCCTGCACTTTCAAACTTTCCCACAACTGCAGTTTAGCCCCAACTATCTTCCCCATGAAAGACCCCCTCAACATGAATTACATTGCTTGTCACTCAGTATGTCTATTATTCGTGGTCCCCCTATTTTCCTGCAAATAATGCATTTATACAATTCATACTTGTGTGAGAAATAGTGTGTCAGTTAAAACTTTTAAGTTCAAATTCCAGGTAGATATACATGAGCTTGGCCCACCCATCTTGAGTTCCAGTATACAGAACAAATGATCCAATAAATGCCGGTTAAGGTATTGGTCAACATTTACCTGAGCACCCACAGATTGAGAGAACAATATTCTATCTAATCTGCTATAGGTGGCATTAATGACTGAGTGACTGGAATACTCCCTCGCATTGAGATGGAGCTCTCTCCAAATATCCCAGCACCTCCATTTATTCACGACTTCTGACAATGTTGCAGACATCGCAGACTTTGCGTGTTGTCTAGGAGGATGCCTGTCTTTTGTTCCATCGAGATTACCATTGAAATCCCCTGCCCAAGCAACTGGTATGTTTATGTATGAGGCATCTATATCCATGATAACACAGAAGGCCTTATCTCGATTTGGCACATAAGTGTTTAGCAGGCAGATTTCCTTACCATCAAGTGGCCCATACACTAGTAAGTATCTCCCTTCCGGATCATGGTTATAGTATCGATGTTGGAAAGGAACACCCGGAGCCACCCATATTGAGACTCCCCAAACATAAGCTAAATAAGTGGATGAGAAGAGAGGTCCTCTCCATTTTTTATTGATTTTCCCTCCTCCACATCAATGAGGTGGCTCACTTGTAGGTATACACTGAAAAAGAGTGACAGAATGCACACCTCCTTTTACTCGTTTTGTCAGAAACTGAATAGTGGCGTGCTGACTGAGCCATGGTCTGCCCCAAAACCACGGATGTATGATGAACAGTGCTAGTGACACGTGTCTTGCGCGCTAATCGGTCGCACAGCCTAGTGCGAGAATCATTTCTCTCAATGAGCCCATCTTGTACATTTAAATCCAATATTTAATCCGATTTCTTTGTTGAAATTTTTTCCAAGTTTCATCCATGAATTAACATTCACTTTGAAGACAGCGTAATTCCACATTTTTTCATATGCCGTCTGTATGCCTATCCGGGCCTTGATCATCCAATTGCTCCCTAAAGATAAGTGCAGGGTCAACACAGGACAACTTTAGAATAGTGACCAATACAGCAGCACAGAATCCTGGAATTCATTTCATGACCGGAGCCTACCATTATGCATTAAACCTTTAATTGCCACTCCGCAGCACCTTTAAAGAATTATTAAACATAACAAACACTAGAATTAGAACACAGCAGTCCATAAATAACCCTGCTCCTGAACATTCCTCCTCTTATAATTGCTGCTCAAGACAAGATAAGTACCTTTAACGTTACATTAAATAGATGTGATAATAGAGGTATATTTGAATGAGTATTTGTTTGGAGATGTTTAATTTTGTGAATGTATATGTTGTTGTTCACACTTTCTAATTTTCAGAAGCTGCAGTGTATTATTATGTTTTAAATTATTTTATAGTTTATTTTGATGTATCCATTCTTAGTTATTTTTTAAAATAGATTTGTGTTAAGATTCTATTAGAATAGTAAAAAAATTAAAAAAATTAGGAGTTGTTTTTAAAATAAGAAAGGAAGCGCAGCATTGTTTAAATTGATTGCATTTACCGTTGTGTGAGGCGCGCGTTATCAGCACGAGGAGGGCAGAAGGATTCGCAAGGCTCTCGGCTCTGGCGGCTCGCAGAAGTTGCAGAAGACGTGTCTCGAGGGAAGAGAACGCAGGAGCATCTCTCGTTCTCTCTATGGTGACCGAAACTCCATCGCGCATGAGCAGCACGTACTGACCTACAAGGGCAGCGCGTAGGAGAATATTAATTAGTTGAGTACGTGCATGGGTAGCACGTTTTTGCGTGCAAAGGCAGCGCGTGAAATAATTGTTTAACACAATATTTGGGAGGACATTTTAGGTAGGGATGATTTTTATATTAGATATTGAGGATATGTTTGTGCAGGTGACGGTTGAACGGAATCTAGTTACGGAGTGCAGACGGTGAGGAGTAGGAGTTTATGAGGGAAAATCAGGGAGTTTAAGGAGGTGTATTAGTTTGTAGGAATTTATTTCTATGTATTTTTAGAATATAGTGTAGGAGTTTTTAGCAGACTGTCAGAGACACAAGATGGGTGTTTGACAGTCAGTAGTGATATGGTGAATGAGGAGGTGGTTAAAAGGTTAATTCAACATGAAATGAAAAAGCAGGTTAAAGAAGCCGTTGATGGTGTTTTGAGGAGTAGAAAAAGAAATAAGGTTGGTGAGGAGGAATATTTTTCTTTATCTGATGGAGAAGGAGTAAGTACAGAGATGGGTAAAAAGAGAACAAAGAAAACGAGACATGTGGAGGACGTGTTGATAGCAAAGAAGGAAGGCACGAATGCTGTAAAAAATTAGGTGTTTTTGGCGGCACGCAAAGGAAAGGTGTCCAAAGCGGCACACATGGAAAGGTGTCCTTTTGCAACACACATGAGAAAGAAAATTTTGGAGGAAATGGGAATAGCAGAGGGGATGGTGATGCAAAGGATTTGGATGAATATATTTTTGATCTGAATCAAGATGTTTATTTGGATGAGGAGTTTGAGGATTTTGAAGGGTCTTCTTCAAGTGATGCTATTAAAGACACGTTTGGAATGGATATGTTTACACCGCTAGACATTAAACATCCACGCAGTGGTGAGTGGTGGCCCATGGATCATGTTGCGAAATGTATTAAAACATGGATTCGTAAGCCACTAGATAGAGAGGTGAGAAGAGTAATGAGGTCTGAATGCGCAAGACCAGTTATTGATGAAAAAGTATGCAGTACTCCGAATCTAGATCCAGATCTGATCAGTTTTCTTTTTCGACTTGGGAGAGACCCAAGGAAGTGTCTTGAGAGGTCTTTGAAGATCTGTCAAGATAAGCTTCTTGATGTGTTAGGACCCTTAGCAAGGATACTAGATATGGCAGAAGAGGCATATTCAAATGAGGAAGCAGTAGATATAGAACTGCTTAGAGGTTGGAGCCAGAGGGCTCTAGTGCTTTTGGGAAACTCTAATTCAGGCCTCTTATCTGAGCGGAGAAAGGCCATCTTGATGAAAATAAGTCCAAAGTTGGGTGACATAGCGCAAAAGGAAGGGAGCGAAGATGCGAAAGGACTTCTCTTTGGAGAGGGTCTTGTTAAAAATATTTGAAATATGTGAATATGTTCACAGCTCTTGATAAGGCACAAGTGAACATGAGGAAAGTCTTTTGGAGGTAGTGTTTTTGGCAGGGCCGGCAGAAGGGGACTTTCTGCTGGCCGAGGATTACAGAGGTCCCAATTTAGTGGACAATATTATGCCCAAGGAGGGAGTAGCTTTAGAGGAAGAGACTATACTCCCGGAGGTTTCTTCCCAAGCAGAGGAAGATTGGGAAGATCTGGACGAGGAAGTTCAGCAAGAAGACGGGGCGAATTTCAAGGAGGACAAGGTGAGTACGGAGATCATTTCTGGTTCTACCCTAAAAAAAGTGGGAGGACGACTGAGGTTTTTTGTAGAGGAATGGAAAAAAATCCTTGGGTTTTGGAGACTATACAGGGGTATTACATAGAGTTTACGGAATTACCAAGTCAAAAAGAGGAAGCAAGAGAGATAAGGATGTCAGAAGAACAGGAGGAGATAGTGAATATAGAAATAAAATCTTTGATAGAGAAAGGAGCGGTTATTCAAATAAAAGAGGAAAGGAAAGGTTTTGTAAGCAATCTGTTTTTGGTAAGGAAAAAGGAGAAAGGATGGAGGCCGGTTATAAATTTGAGGGATCTAAACAAATTCGTGGAATACAGACATTTCAAAATGGAGGGAATCCATTGCCTGAGGGATATGTTAGAGAAAAAGGATTGGTTGGTGAAATTAGATCTGAAGGATGCGTATTTTACAATTCCAATGAGCATGGAGAGTCAGAGTTTTTTACAGTTCAGATGGAAAAAGAATCTTTATCAGTTTTTGTGTCTGCCATTCGGCCTTTCTTCGGCTCCATGGTGTTTCACAAAGGTGATGAGAGTGGTCGTATCCTTTTTTCGGCAGAGAGGGGCGCTAATGATAATATATTTTGACGATATTTTGTTGATGAACCAGGATCAGGGAGAGTTGAGAAAGAATGTGAAAGATGTGATCAAGATGTTAGAGAATTTAGGATTTGTAGTGAACCAGGAGAATGGTGGTTGAACAATCTGGATGCGTGGAATGGATGCGAAATATTTGGAAGAGGTCCGAATTTTGTTTTGGAGACGGATGCGAGTTTGAATGGATGGGGGGCTCGTTTAGGAGAGGAGCAAACAGGTGGACTTTGGACTTTGGAAGAGAGGTCAGAACGCATAAATTGTTTGGAGTTGACTGCAGGTTTGTGTGCAGTGAAAAGTTTCAGGAAAATTCTGGGAGGACAATCGGTGATGATAAGGATGGACAATGTGTCAGCTGTAGCGTATATAAACAGGTTGGGAGGAACAAGGTCAAGAAGTTTAGCAGATTTGGCAAAGGATTTTTGGGATTTCTGTTTTGAACACAAAATAGAGGTAAAGGCAGAGTATTTGCCAGGAGAAATGAATCAGATAGCAGATTGGAATTCAAGGCATTTGAGGGACTTCAGTGATTGGAAGTTGGATGTGAGGAGCTTCAGGAGAATAGACAATTTGTTGGGCCCTCTGGAGGTGGATCTTTTTGCGAGTCGTTTAACATTTCAACTGGAGAGTTATTTCAGTTGGAGAGCAGATCCTTTGGCGTTGGCGGTGGATGCTTCCCAACAAGTTTGGGAAGGAAGGAAGGCGTATGCCTTTCCCCCGTTTGCATTGATACAGAGAGTATTGTTGAAGGTGAGGAAGGAGGGATGTCAAATAGTATAAGTGACTCCATTTTGGGTGTCACAGGTTTGGTTTCTGACAGTGATGGAGCTGGCTTGTGCAGAACCTTATTTGATTCCTGCAAAAGAAGGTCTTTTGAAGAACCTAGAAGGGGAAGAGCATCCTTTGGTGCAGAGCAGGGTACTGAACCTTCTTGTTTGGATAGTGTCAGGAGAAGTAGCTGTTTCAGAGGACTTTCGGAGAAGGCTACAGAATTTTTGGAGGAGTCTTGGTCACCAGGTACCAGGAGTAGATATAGAGGAATTTGGAGAATTTGGGTTAGTTGGTGCATGGAAAGGAGTCTGGATTCCGTGGAAGCTCCTGTAGTTGAAGTAGTCAATTTTTTGGTTGAAAAGTTTGAAGAAGGATTAGGCTATAGAACAGTAAATAGTTACAGGTCAGGAGTTTCGGCAGGACATGCCATGGTGGATAACAAGTCAGTTGGTAGGAATATTATGGTTTGTAGGGTTATGAAGAGTATGAGGTTGAAGAGACCTCCTAGGGCAAGATACAATGCACTGTGGGATGTCGATGTGGTGTTGAAGTTGTTTTTGATTTGGCCGTCAAATAGATTTTTGGATTTGAAGAGACTGTCTGGAAAATTGGCGACTTTGTTGTGTTTGGTTTCATGTAGAAGAGTGTCAGATGTACGAGCTTTAGAGATAAATAACAAGGTTTGGGCACCAGATGGGGTGATTTTTGAGATTTGGAAAAGAACAAAGACGATATCAGAGTCTATTTTATATCCAAAATTTGAGGAGGAGAGGAAGTTGTGTGTTGTGGATTGTATACAAGAATATGAGAGAAGAATGATGGAATTCAGGAAAGATGGTGAAAATCAGTTGTTGATATCGTACGTGAAGCCTTATGGAGCGGTAAGTTCAGCAACTATTGCTAGATGGGTGAAGAACATAATGAAAGAGAGTGGCGTAGATGTGGAATGTTATAAAGCACATTCTGTGAGAGGTGCTGGTGCTAGTAAGATGTATTTGTGCGGTGGAAGGTTGGAGGAGATTCTGAAAGCAGCAGATTGGTCTAATGTAGGAGTTTTTGCTAAGCACTATTTTAGACCAATTAAACATATGTCAAATGTGATTTTAAAAGGCTTTCAACATGCATAATGGTAGCCTCCGGTCTTGAAATGAAATGGCGATTCTCCAAGCAGAGTGAAATGAGAATCAAGATTTCATTAAAGACACGGAGGCTAACATTATCCCTCCCTCCTTGCCCTAGAGATTAGATGAATTTTTTATTAAGTAGCATTAATTTTTGTAGAGTTTAGTAAATTGTTGAGGTGATTGAACTATGTTTGAAAGTACATTTGATGCGGACAAGTTGATGTTGATGTTGTGTATCTTTTATAATCTCAACAGATTTGTGAGGAAAAATTTGGAGAATTTGGCGGATAGAAGAGGAGGAAGAAGAGAAAGAAGAGGATGTTTGCAATTTAAAAGAGGAGGAATGTTCAGGAGCAGGGTTATTTATGGACTGCTGTGTTCTAATTCTAGTGTTTGTGATGTTTAATAATTCTTTAAAGGTGCTGCGGAGTGGCAATTAAAGGTTTAATGCATAATGTTAGCCTCCGTGTCTTTAACGAAATCTTGATTCTCATTTCACTCTGCTTGGAGAATCGCCATTCTCCATCACAGGAGCCCACCACACAGCAGCTCAGGGCCCCAAGCAAATGGAAATATTAAAATTTTTAGATTAAAAACTTGCACAGTAAGGAATTCAGGGGCATATTATCAAGGGCTTTATCGCCGATTTAGCGGCACTTTTTGCCGCTAAATCGGCGATATTTTTAACGCCCTATTACCAAGCTGTCGCTAACAGGCGTTAGCGACAGCTTTCAGGCGTTAGAGGCCGGGAATTACATCGCCTTGCATGTCAGCGATATTTATCGCTAATGACATGCAAGGTAGGCGTTCCCCACTAAAAGCGACTGTAAACAGTCGCTAACACCACTAACCCCTATTATCAAGGCAGGCGAAGCGATAAAATAAATTGCGCTAAGCGCGTTTATCGCTAGATTTTAACACCTGCTACTGACTATGACTTACCTGTTTAAGGTATAGGAGGTGGATTCTAATGCTGAATCCACCTTAGCGTTAATGCAAGAATATCGCTGGTTTTCCAGCGATATTCTCGCATTTTGCCGCTATCGCTGGAAATATTATCGCTATGGAGATAAACCTTACTAATAGGGTGTTATCTCAGCGATATTTTCCAGCGATAGGCGGCGTTAACAGGATTCGCGCTAAGTGCGTTTAGCGATAAATATCGCTATTCCTTGCTAATATGCCCCTCAATTTTAACTAAACAGATAAGTGAACTGTGCCTCATTCCTACTCAGCAGCAGAATGACTCTTGTCAATAGGCATATGAATGCAGATTTAGCAAAAAGAATCAATTTTTATAAATTTCTAAAGGAGCCTTCTCAAAGCTTTAAAACAGCAGACACCTCCTGACCGAGTTACCCAATCAACATATGGCAGATGAAGCTCCTACAAGGAGGGATGCAGTTTGGGCTCCACGCCTAACCTATGAGCCTAGGTCTGTGGTCTCAGGCCAACGCACAAGACCACTCAGTGAAAATGCAATGCAGGATTGTTGAGTTCACAACGGTGAGAGTCGAAAATTGGAGGTATATCATAAATGTATTAGCAGTCTTAAGTAAAGCAGTGGTGTACACTTTCCAGAGCCATGCAAGAGACGCTTTCCATCTCAAAATGGCTGAGACTTGGTCCTATGTTATAGGCTCTGCCTTTTCAAGCCTTCTTGATCCCCTCATGACACTCATTTATTTTTGGGAAAATTATTATTTACATCTATATTTTAAAATGCATGATTTGTGTTTGCTATTTCATTTATATGTATACTTTGTTATAGGTTGATAATACATCAATATTTCACGTCATAAACTCATTCAGTATGATATTTAGAAAAAACACATTAGAGAATTCACGTTTCTCAGTCCACATGAAGGTCGTACACCTGCGCTCCCTGGAGCTAGCTTGCTGCTCCTCAAAAGAACAGTGACATAACAGACATAGACAAGAAAGAAGATACGTCTATGCAATTATAATTCACTTCATTATCTGGCTCTCCTTTGAAATTCTTTGGCTGTACTGCCATCATGTGGTGATGAACGAAATCAGCAGCTTCAAATGTATCGTGGGGCAAAACACGATATTAACTGTACCACTCAACATTGTTTCTTCCAATATACTTTCATATTCATTCTGAAAATACAAGTATATTGTCAATTCTGAGTGTTAAATAAACAAAAAATAAAATATGACTTTGTTCGAAGATGTACAACGTCACCTGTGGCATAGACATAGCTACCATAACCACTGGGCACACCTCTTTTCAGCTTGGCCTAAACAACGGCTTCCTCACGCTAAAAGTTCACTGCAGCATTACTGAGGATAGTTAGCGTCAGAGCTGAGATTAACAGAGCTGGAGAAATCATTTTTAAAAACGGAGGCATAGAAGGTGGGCTGTTGGAGAAGAAAGATGCATGAGCCACTCACTATGCATGTGTTCCTCATCGAAAGGCCACCATGGAGACACGGTGATGCTATCAACTCCTCCATCGTGTGTACTTAGCTGCAACGCTCTCGGAAACAATTCACTGTAGTGCAATTGCATCTATATAGGGATTACTACTCCTGACAAGGTGTTGAAGACATTGCTGTGAGCAGTACACTACTCCCGAACCCAAGGGTAGTCTTAAATCCAGTGAGTATTGGTTAATATTGGGTATCAGGATTAGTCTTGTGCTTGTAAAGAAACCATTCCAAACATTTAATCCAATTTCTTTGTGTCGTACTGGATGACAAATAGTTCCTGTGCCAGTTCAGAGTATAGCAGCAAAGTCAGGGCACTTTACGCACATACCAATAAAACACATTACATACAAAGGAACAGAGCACAGTAAAGTACTACCACCATCATTCCAAAGTATTGTACCATGCGGAGTGTGGTGGGAGGTTATGAGTGTCCCTGTGTTTTTCTAACTCACAATGTGTTTCCTTTGAATGATGCTTGATGGGAGCAGCTGCATTTAGCGGGGTTTGAATGATGATTGACGTGAGCAGATGCAATTTCTGGAGTTTGAAAGATGCTTGATGTGAGCAGGTGCATTTTTGGGGATTTGAATGATGCTTGTTGTGAGCAGCTGCATTTAGTGGGGTTTGAATGATGCTTGATGGGAGCGGCTGCGTTTAGCGGGGTTTGAATGATGCTTGATGGGAGCAGATGCGTTTAGCGGGGTTTGAATGATACTTGATGGGAGCAGCTGCATTTAGCAGGGTTTCAATGATGCTTGATGGGAGCAGCTGCATTTAGTGAGGTTTGAATGATGCTTGATGTGAGCAGCTGCGTTTAGCAGGGTTTGAATGATGCTTGATGGGAACGGCTGCGTTTAGCGGGGTTTGAATGATGCTTGATGGGAGCGGATGCGTTTAGCGGGGTTTGAATGATGCTTGATGGGAACGGCTGCGTTTAGCGGGGTTTGAATGATGCTTGATGGGAGCGGATGCATTTAGCGGGGTTTGAACGATGCTTAATGGGAGCCGCTGCGTTTAGCGGGGTTTGAACGATGCTTGATGGGAGCGGCTGCGTTTAGCGGGGTTTGAATGATGCTTGATGGGAACGGCTGCGTTTAGCGGGGTTTGAACGATGCTTGATGGGAACGGCTGCGTTTAGCGGGGTTTGAATGATGCTTGATGGGAGCGGATGCGTTTAGCGGGGTTTGAACGATGCTTGATGGGAGCCGCTGCGTTTAGCGGGGTTTGAATGATGCTTGATGGGAGCAGCTGCGTTTAGCGGGGTTTGAACGATGCTTGATGGGAGCGGCTGCGTTTAGCAGGGTTTGAACGATGCTTGATGGGAGCGGCTGCGTTTAGCGGGGTTTGAACGATGCTTGATGGGAGCAGCTGCGTTTAGCGGGGTTTGAACGATGCTTGATGGGAGCGGCTGCGTTTAGCAGGGTTTGAACGATGCTTAATGGGAGCGGCTGCGTTTAGCGGGGTTTGAACGATGCTTGATGGGAGCAGCTGCGTTTAGCGGGGTTTGAACAATGCTTGATGGGAGCAGCTGCATTTAGCGGGCTTTGAACGATGCTTGATGGGAGCGGCTGCGTTTAGCAGGGTTTGAACGATGCTTGATGGGAGCGGCTGCGTTTAGCGGGGTTTGAACGATGCTTGATGAGAGCGGCTGCGTTTAGCAGGGTTTAAACGATGCTTGATGGGAGCGGCTGCATTTAGCGGGCTTTGAACGATGCTTGATGGGAGCAGCTGAATTTAGCGGGGTTTGAACGATGCTTGATAGGAGCGGCTGCATTTAGCGGGGTTTGAACGGCGCTTGATGGGAGAAGCTGCATTTAGCATGGTTTGAATGATGCTTGATGGGAGCAGCTGCATTTAGCGGAGTTTGAACAACGCTTGATGGGAGCAGCTGCATCTAGCGGGGTTTGAATGCACTTAATGGGAGCAGCTGCATTTAGCGGGGTTTGAATGACGCTTGATGGGAGCAGCTGCATCTAGCGTTGTTTGAATGGCGCTTGATGGGAGCAGCTGCATTTAGCGGGTTTTGAACGACGCTTGATGGGAGCAGATGCATTTAGCGGGGTTTGAACGATGCTTGATGGAAGCAGATGCATTTAGCGGGGTTTGAACGACGCTTGATTGGAGCAGCTGCATTTAGCGGGGTTTGAACGATGCTTGATGGGAGCAGCTGCATTTAGAGGGGTTTGAACGATGCTTGATGGGAGCAGCTGCATCTAGCGGGGTTTGAATGATGCTTGATGGGAGCAGCTGCATTTAGCGGGGTTTGAACGATGCTTGATGTGAGCAGCTGCATTTAGTGGGGTTTGAACGATGCTTGATGGGAGCAGATGCATTTAGCGGGGTTTGAACGATGCTTGATGTGAGCAGCTGCATTTCGTGGGGTTTGAACGATGCTTGATGGAAGCAGATGCATTTAGCTGGGTTTGAACGATGCTTGATGGAAGCAGATGCATTTAGCGGGGTTTGAACGATGCTTGATGGAAGCAGATGCATTTAGCGGGATTTGAACGATGCTTGATGGGAGCAGCTACATTTATCGGGGTTTGAATGATGCTTAATGGGAGCAGCTGCATTTAGTGGGGTTACTGGAAAAGGTGATGAAGCAGTGGGTAAAGTTTACGAGTGTGCACAGAGGTGGCTTTTGGAAGCCATTTAAAGATGAACATGGGACCCTAGCAAAGATGGGGCGGCGGGCATAGCCAAAGGTAGGGAGCAGTGCAAACAGCAGAGTAGAGGTATTAATGAAATGAGACTTGTAATAGTCAGCCGTCATCCATCACTTCAGAAATCACTCACAGAGAGAGCCTCACTCACACTCACTGAAGTAAGACAGAGCAGCCCGAGGCTGAGGCCCATAGCAGATCATTGCCTGAAAACACAGAGAGAAGGGGCTGTCTGCAGTTAGCTCACAAGCGCTGACACAGTTATAGAAACACCAGCTGACCGTAGTGTTTGTGTGGGGTTCGTGTCACAAACTGCCTGAATGGTTCCATGCAAAAGTGCGCCTCTGAATGCTCTGCACCGAGCACTGTAAACAATGCTGCAAGGTAAAGAAATGGAGGTGACTCGCGGCCGAATTTGGATGACAATAATATTAATGTAGGAGCTCTCCTCTAATATATCTCCTCACAATAGTGCACGTGGTGACGAGGGTCCGGTATCAGTGTCCGAGAGCCTGGCCCTCTCAAAAGAAAACAAGTATTGGCATAGCCAATAGGTCTCACCTTTGGGACCTTATAAGTGTTTAGCCTTGCATCACATTATCCTGGGTGCTGTGCCGCCAAGGATAAAAGTGCTATGCAGTTACTACACACTGGGTCATGCAGTCTGATTCAGGAATACAGGCTTGCCTCAGGATACATTTATGGACCCACTCCAAGGCTTTTTAATACACAGACAGAAAGACAAGTGCCTCGATTCAAGTCAACAGCACTATAACATTCTGTGTGCGCCTGCATCACTAGAGTATTGAACAGCCTATGAAACAAGCCCCTTTATTGTAAACAATACCCCTACAGGCACAGCGCATGCGCTGTGTAGGCGAGACCTAAAAAGCATTGGGCGAAATCAAAACTAGACAGCCATTGCATTTGGCAACCTAGGCATTCAGAAGCATGGGCAGTGGGCTCCTATAAACAACTTTGGGCCCTTGCACTATTTTTTAAACAAATGAAGCACTGAGTAAATAAAGTTCTTCTCTTTTCAGTAGAGCAGCCTCAGACTACATGAAGTTCTGAAATCTGCAGAAACAAATAATAGTCATATTCTAATGGAATGGAATGATGCTTTGTTACAATATAACTCTTTCAAACTGAGACACAACAATCACAATCCTGATAATTCAATATAAAAAGCTCAGTGAAACGGTCATTGCAGGATGACTCAGGTGCTGTGAAGGGCTCATGACGTCACCTTTGTGTCAGGTGCTTTAATTCTATGAAATGTGGTTTAAATCTATGTGCCGAGTATGTAACTCCATCAGCTATCCCGGCCCTTAATATGACCATCCCAATATTGATAACCACACAATTAGTTACTGGTTGATATATGCACAAACCATACAACTACTTAACTTAAACTATGAGCATCCATTACAGAGACCACAAAATCTATTCATACCTCTGTGTAATGTTAAAATGTTGTTAGAAATGGGGTCTCTAGTTGGCAGTGGTTTGCACCCTGTACAAATAGTGACTCTCACTCTAGTCAGGGTAAGGGAGTCACACAGCTAAGATAACCCCTGCTCACCTCCATGGTAGCTTGGCATGAGCTGTGAGGCTTATCTGAGAGGCAATGTGAGAAACATTTGTACATACACACACAGTAAAACAGTGAAAACACTACAAATGGAGTCCACACCAGTTTAGAAAAATAGCCAATATTTATCTGAATAAAACAAGACCAAAACAACAAGAGTCCAACACACACAAGTCAAAATATCACTTTTCAAAGATTAAGCAAGTTTAGTCTATAAAAATCAATGGATGCGTTTCTTTTAGCGCAAATTACATTAGATGCATCAAAAATCAAAGACAAGGCAGGTGCAGGGTACGCGAGGCACCGGAAGAGCAAAGTGAAGCGTCTGTTCCTTACTCCATAAGGGAGGTGATGCGTCAGTTCCTTACTGACAGGGGAGGTGATGCGTTCGTTCCTTACTGGCAGGGGAGGTGATATGTTGGTTCCTTACTGGCAGGGGAGGTGATGCATCGGTTTCTGGACACGCAGCCGTGGTTCCTTACTACGGTGTGGTGTCGATGAAGAGTGGGCGTCCAGGGAGGGAAAAAGCCTTTACAACGAAGGCTGAACAAAGAGATGCCTTTACAACGGAGGCTGAACAACGACAATGTGTTTACAACAAATGTTTTTACAACAATTTGTTTTAGGAGTATGCCTTAACCATGGATGCCTTTACAACGAATTTCAGTGTAAATGCATTAAAGGTGAAGGCAGACTCGTAGTAAAAAAAAAGACATTTAAATGTAAGTATTTAGGTGAGTATTAAAGGTATTACGTGTAATATATATATATATATATTGGAAAATACATCTAAATACATAGACTTCTTCTTACAAGACTTTGTCAGGGGGTTACCGTCCTTTATCCAGGATACAGGAGATTTCCTAAGACATTTGAACACATATCAGTGGGAGCCAGACTATTTATTGATGTGTCTAGATGTAACGCCTCTATATGCGAGCATCCATCATAAAGACGGGATCAAGGCGGTTGAATATTATTTGGAATCTAGACCATTGCACCTCTTCCATCACAACAAAATGTTGGTTGCAATGATAATGTACTGTCTTGAAAATAACTATTTTCTGTTTCATAACTAGGTTTTACAACAAGTAAGAGGGGTAGCTATGGGGGTATGATTTTCCCCTAGCTACTCTTGCCTTCACCTGGGATGGTGGGAGGAGATGGTTCTAAATAGAGTACACAAAGCAGTAGTGACAGTCACGTCAAAGCCTGGTTACGATATTTAGACGATTTATTCGTGATATGGCATGGAACCGAGGAGATGGCTCGTGAATTTGTGAAGGAAATTAACAAAAACAATATTAATCTTCACTTTACTGCCACTATCAGTAATCAGGCTGTATGCTTTCTTGACGGAGAAGTCTTTATCAAAAATCAAAAAATTGAAACCAGGCTTCACCACAAGCCAACGGCAGGCAACAGCATACTGCACGCCACAAGCCATCATCCCCAGGATCTCATACACAGTATCCCCTATTGGGAAATGCTGAGGATAAGACGAGTATGTAGTACGGAGGAGGATTTGATGTCTGCCCAGGAACTAAGCAAGGCCAGGTTTATGGATAGGGGCTACAAAGAAAGTATTATTAACACAGCTATTGAAAAAGCAAATTTACAAGACAGGACTGAGATGCTATCTAGAATAACTCCTAAACCAACAAGAAATAAAGAGGAAACAGACTCACAAACAAGATTGATACTGACGTATATTAAACAACAAGATACATTACGTAAGATCATTAATAAGAATTGGCTAGTTATACGGAGTGATCCTGTAATTGGCAAAGGACTACCAAAAAATCCCTGCATCATGTTTTAAAAATCAAAATCCATGAGGGATGCGTTGGTAAGCAGTAGCCCTGAGGTAAAACCAATTACCAACTGGTTAACGGCCCGCAAGGGATTTGTCAAGTGTAATAACTGTCGGGCCTGCAGGTATGGGACCAGTAGAACAACTTATAATATCCCATTTAGGGAGGATCCCATAAAAATTACAAAATTCTTAACCTGCCGTACGGAATTTGTAGTGTATGTATTGGAATGCTCTTGTGGGTTGCAGTATGTGGGCAGCACCAAGCTGCGGGCCCACAAGACAATACTGCAACACATGAGAGCAATAACCAATTCTGACCAAACTTACCCGGTTGCACGACATTTTAGGGAGGTGCATGAAAATAATTTAGAACACCTCAAATATTTCTTGATTGATTCTATTCCAGTGTTAAGAAGAGGTGGCAACCGAGAGGCAAAACTCCGACGTCTTGAAACCAAATATATCCTTGAACTTGACACCAAGACTCCTAATGGACACAATTCCAGTGAGGATTTCTTTACGTGTCTGTAAATGGGTAGAATCAGGTGCAGACATATAGAAATCCCAATTTGTAAGAATGAATTCATTTATAAACTATCCCTGAAAATATCTGAAGTACGCTGCATCCAGCATTATGCTACAATTGAATAGTTATTTAAATTAACACTATTGCACACTATGCACTATATGAACATTTTTGTTCACAGGGTTACACTTTTTGCACTTTAGATTCACTAAGCACTTTTTTGAGATAGGGTACCGTGCAATATTGGCTCACAGAGGCCAGAAATGTGTCTATAATTATATTGAGTAAAAAAGACAAATCAACTGGACAGTGGTTTAACAAATGGTATGTTAAATAGACCAAATTCCTTGTGAAAACAAATCATCACATGTGAAATAGAATGTGGGGATCCATACTGTATTATACAGATATTGTGAGATTGGAAGTTAAGACCTGCATAATAGTATGATGTCTTATTATAAAATTGAATATTTTAACATTTTTATGTATTTTACATGGAATTGTTTCTTTTAATATTTATTCTGATGGTATTATCATATGGTTTTTCTATCTATTGCTGATTTGCACTCATACAGACGTATAATGTATGTATTTCTTCTCTGTTTACAAGCAAGTAATAATCACATGTGCAGGCACCAAGCACTTTAAAAATGGTAATGTGACTCCGAGAGCGCGTCATGTGTTCAAGGCCGTTGTAGGCCGAAATGCGTCATGGCGGTCGTGGTGGTTTGAAGGCTTGAAATAAAAATATTTACTCAGCACTGAACTCGGGTTCGCATTCCGTTCTTTTCCGTGGAAGGGAAGTTTAAGGATGCGGTCGTGAAACTCGCGCCCCCGCAATGCACTGCTGATGACGTCACATATTACATCATTCATGACATGGTCAGTGACATCACTGATGACATCACTGTTGACATCTCAAATGACATCACTGATGACATCACTGATGACATCATCCACGTGATAATACGATGCACCTCCTCACACTCTAATATAACCTTTGATACACCCACTGTAAAATACAGACTACCATTCTCGAAACCATCGACACACCAATACCAGTTACTACATACACACTCACTGATTCCTAGGTCTACACACACATCCACTCATTCACCCATACCCATACAAAGGGCCAGCCTTTATTTATTAATTATTTTTTGGGGGAGGGGGGCCGCGTGGCCCCCCTCTCGGGCTCCTTCTGGCCCAGGGGACCCCATCCCCCGGGGCCTGGCCATCCTTTTTTTTTTTGGAGGGGGGCCACGTGGCACCCCGGGACACTGCAGGAGCCGGCCCTGGGAGTGGCGGTCCCCAGGGCCATCACGGACTCCAGGAGGGGGGCCGCGCGGCCCCCTCCCTTCAATTACAAAGCCCCGGGGAGGTGGTGGTCCCTGGGGTCCGTAACGGACCCCCAAATTTGCATTTTAGTGCCCCGGGGAGGTGGCGGTCCCCGGGGCATGTGGGGGGGCTCGAGCCCCCCCACACAGGTTTATTTATTTTTTAATAAAAAAGCCCTGGGGGGTGGTGGTCCCCGGGGCTGCGGGGGGCCTTGGAGGCCCCCCACACATTTAAAAATTAGCCCCGGGGGTGGCGGTCCCCAGGGCTGCGGGGGGGCTGCGTGCCCCCGTAACTCTTTAATCAAGCCCCGGGGAGGTGGTGGTCCCCGGGGCAGTGTGGGGGGATTGGGGCCCTCCCCACACATTTTTTCAGTTCCCCCGGGACCTGGCCCACCCGGGGGCTTCAATGCAACAAAGCGCGGGAGCCCGCGCTTCGTTTTTTTTTTTTTTCGGCCGGATTCGCGCACCCAGCGCGAATTCGGCCGATTTTATTTTACAAAAAATGTTTTTTGGGGCCCTGGGGGTCCTTGTGGGACCCCCTGAGCAGGCCTAGGGGGTCAGGGTGTTTCTACCCTGCCCCCTTTTCTTGTTTTTCGCGTTTGTTTTGCTCTTTTCTTGTGACTCGGTTCACAAGATGGCTGCCAACACTTCCTGGTTTGGAGTGTTGACAGCCAATTAGAATAAAGCTTGTGGTCGGGAGGGTCCGCGGATCCACCGTGCCTCTAAATATCGAAACTTTTATTTTTTGATTTTCTCAGCAACTACTGAACGGATTTACACCATTTTAAAAAAGGGCGCTTTCTGAACCAAGCACTACCTTTTTGCCAAATTTGGTGTAAATCCGTTCAGCAGTTCGAGCTGTAGCCGTGTCTAAAGTTTCTTATGGGAAATTCATTTTCCGACCTCTTTTTTTCCAATTTCTCAGGAACTACTGAACGGATTTACACCATTTAACAACAGAATTGGCATAGCCAATAGGTCTCGACTTTGGGACCTTATAAGTGTTTAGCCATGCAACAGTTGCATAACTAAATACTTGTAAGGTCCCAAAGCGAGACCTATTGGCTATGCCAATGCTTGTTGTTTTGCCTGTATTATCTTGCACACCTTGCTTGGCTTTCCCCAGATGGCACTGTATTGTTTCGTTGCATTTTTGTCTTTATCAATAAAAAGATTTAGACGTAAACTGCAATCCATGTTGTAAAGTAGCTAGCACCACTGTGCAACATGTTTTAAAAATGAATGTGTCTTTGTGTAATTTAAGTGGTGCTTATGTAAAGCGCACTCCAATACCTTCGAGATCGAGTTTGCGCTACATAAATGCTGCAAAAAAGGTAATTAAATAAAAATCAAAGTGCCTGAAAGGACATGAGAGTGGGTGTGACGAGGAAGGTCGCAAAAGCAAGAAATAGGATGTGGTGGGTTAAAAGGAAGGGGTCATTCAAAACAACAGAAGGGGGTGGTGGGTCACTGAGTGTCCCTGTGAAATGTAAGTGGTGCTCACGTGAAGCTCTCCAATACCTTCGGGTCATGTTTGCGCTACATAAATGCACCAACATAATAAATAAATACGAATAAAAGCCCCTGAATGGCAATGTGGTGCAGGGTGCAGCGTTTTTTAAAAACTGTAAGCCATAACGTACGGCAGATAACGCAGCTGTGCAACATGTTTTAAAAATGAAAGTGTTCCTGTGTAATGTGAGTGGTGCTTATGTAAAGCACTCCAATACCTTTTAGATCGAAGTTGTGCTACAAAAATGTGGCAAAAAAATGTATTAAATAAAAATCAAAGTGTCTGGAAGGCCATAAGGGAGGAGGGTGGGTGTCACGAGGGAGGTTGCGAGAGCAGGGAGGAGGACATAGTGGTCACGGTTAGTTTCAAAGCAATTACCCAGCATACTTATTTTTTCAAAAAGAGTCATGTGATTTTCTGCCTCTGTGGTCTAAGCATTCTGGTATATGTAGTTACATTAGGCAAACGATGTCAATTGTAAATAACCTACCACAATTCCCACATTCAATATTGTGAATTCTTTCATGATTCCATGAACAAATTAATAATTCAAATCATTTACAAACAATATATCAATTAAATTGTTCATAAATTAAGCGCATTTTTTCATTATGCATTTAGAAAGTTACGACCTTCGTGCGTTACCGTCCGGCACCAATTAATTTCCCTCCAGTGGGATTTCGCCACTAGTAGCATAATACTCCAAACTATATACAGGCCAGTTGGTGACTGTTTATGTCGATGTTGTAATTAACCCCTCCGGTGGGGAGGTTAACCGCTTGATACTATTTTATGATTTAAATTCATCGTTGCCGATCATCATAAATGACACAGTAACAGAATAATAAAATTTAAAAAATGAAAAAGAAAAAAGAAAATTCAGTTTTGTGAGAAGTCAAAAGTTAATGGGTTACAATATTCAAAGATGTATAAACAGTTCCTCGTCCTGGTTCAAACCAAATAATTTGAATTATTGATTTGTTCATGGAATCATGAAAGAATTCACAATATTGAATGTGGGAATTGTGGTAGGTTATTTACAATTGACGGGGCATATTATCAAGGCGGCGTTAAAGAATTATCGCCGCTTTAGCGTCCGTTTTCGGACGAAAAGCGGCGATAATTTTATTGCCTAATTAACAAGGACACGCTAGCGCGTGATTCCTTGAATTAGCGTCCGTTTTCTGCACGCCTCCCATCGCATCGCTAATGAGATGCAAAGGAGGCGTGCCTGTGAAAACAACATGGGGAAATATCGCTAACCCAGGTATCGCCATATTAACAACGTGGGTTAGCAATATTTTAAATCGCGTTAAGTATGCCTTAACGCAGGAATTTAACGTCTGCTAAATTCCTGACTAAGGCATACCTAACATGGGGGGTGGATTGTGTGGCTAAGACCACAGGCCCTATTCACAAGATTATCGCCGTTTTTCCATGAAAAACCTGCGATGTTTCATGGAAAACACCGCTATCACTAGAAAATGATCGCCTTTGCGCTAAGCGTTGTTAATACAGCGCTAGCATGGCGATAATTTTCAGCGATAGCCGGCGATACTATTCCCCACGCTAAGAGCGGTCAGCGATAATTATCGCTGCCGCTTGATAATATGCCCCGACATCGTTTGCCTAATGTAACTACATATACCAGAATGCTTAGACCACAGAGGCAGAAAATCACGTGACTCTTTTTGAAAAAATAAGTATGCTAGGTAATTGCTTGAAACTAATCGCGACCAAGGGCTCAGTGAACTCGAAACGCGTTGGTTTAGATTGCTGTAAATGGACCGTTTTATTTTGGATTAAAATACTTCTGAAAAGCCTATTGCTGAGTGCGCTCCATCTGTTCTCCAGTGGGAGAAATTCCTGAAGGATATATATATATATATATATATATATATATATATATTCTTCTTCACCAAACGCCCAAAAGCATTGAGGACGCACTCAACAGTAAACCACCATCCGGTTTATTCTTGCAACAACCCACTGCAGCACTCCAGAAGTTACATTCTTTATTCGCCTGATGCGTTTCGAGGCCAACGCCTCTTACTCATAGGCTGCTTCAGTCACAGATGAATCGTGGAGGGCTCTTTTTTATCCCTTTCCGGCATGCCCACCCCCAGTGGGTCTCGCTTCGTGCTTTTTAGTCCTTCACTGCATGCTAGGACTTGTAGCCCTGAAAGAGCAAAAAATCAAACCTTTAGTAGGTTCAATGAAAAACATCCGCTTATATTAAGACATTTTTTGCTCCCTTGGTAGGGTCCAGAGTGCTGAGGCGGGCAGACTAATGCCGCTTACTGTGCTGCACAAGCGGCCTGGACACAGTTCCAAGCCGCAGCCTCTCCTCACTGCGGAGATGGTGCCGTCCTCCATGGCAGGGCCACCGTGTCCATCAATTCTTCACCAAATGCCCGAAAGCATTGAGGACGCACTCGACAGTAAACCACCATCCGGTTTATTCTTGCAACAACCCACTGCAGCACTCCAGAAGCTACATTCTTTATTCGCCTGACGTGTTTCGAGGCCAACGCCTCTTACTCATAGGCTGCTTCAGTCACAGATGAATCATGGAGGGCTCTTTTTATCCATTTCCGGCATGCCGACCCCCAGTGGGTCTCGCTTCGTGCTTTTGAGTCCTTCACTGCATGCTGGGACTTGTAGTCCTGAAAGAGCAAAAAATCAAACCTTTAGTAGGTTCCATAAAAAACATCCGCTTATATTAAGACATTTTTTACTCCCTTGGTAGGGTCCAGAGTGCTGAGGCGGGCAGACTAATGCCGCTTACTGTGCGGCACAAGCGGCCTGGACACAGTTCCAAGCAGCAGCCTCTCCTCTCTGCGGAGATTGTGCCGTCCTCCACGGCAGGGCCAGCGTGTCCATCAATTCTTCACCAAACGCCCGAAAGCATTGAGGACGCACTCAACAGTAAACCACCATCCGGTTTATTCTTGCAACAACCCACTGCAGCACACCAGAAGTTACATTCTTTATTCGCCTGACTCGTTTCGAGGCCAACGCCTCTTACTCATAGGCTGCTTTAATCACAGATGAATCATGGAGGGCTCTTTTTTATCCATTTCCGGCATGCCGACCCCCAGTGGGTCTCGCTTTGTGCTTTTTAGTCCTTCACTGCATGCTGGGACTTGTAGTCCTAAAAGAGCTAAAAATCAAACCTTTTGTAGGTTCCAAGAAAAACATCTGCTTATATTAAGACATTTTTTACTCCCGTGGTAGGGTCCAGAGTGCTGAGGCGGGCAGACTAATGCCGCTTACTGTGCTGCACAAGCGGCCTGGACACAGTTCCAAGCCGCAGCCTCTCCTCACTGCTGAGATGGTGCAGTCCTCCACGGCAGGGCCACCGTGTCCATCAATTCTTCACCAAACGCCCAAAAGCATTGAGGACGCACTCAACAGTAAACCACCATCCGGTTTATTCTTGCAACAACCCACTGCAGCACTCCAGAAGTTACATTCTTTATTTGCCTGACGCGTTTCGAGGCCAACGCCTCTTACTCATAGGCTGCTTCAGTCACAGATGAATCATGGAGGGCCTCGAAACGCATCAGGCAAATAAAGAAAGTAACTTCTGGAGTGCTGTAGTGGGTTGTTGCAAGAATAAACCGGATGGTAGTTTACTGTCGAGTGCGTCCTCAATGCTTTTGGGCGTTTGGTGAAGAATATATATATATATATATAGGTTTATACTTACCTTTAGAAATAGATACATTACTGGGGTAAAGGCAATGGTGGTAAAGGCATAGTCGTTGCAAAAAACAGTTGTTGATAAAACTTTCGTGGTTTAGACTAAGTCGTTGTTAAGGCGTTGTTGTTAAGACTGTAGTTGTTCCGGAGGTCGTTGTTCCATCATACAACCGTCCAGGGATGATGAGTCAAAAATCCAGACACGGTGCGTCAATGCAACAGCAGGGAATCAGGTGCTGCATAGATTCCACAGCCTGAAAGCAGACTCTGCATCGAATTCACAGCCTCAAGCAGGTGCTGTGTCAAAGTCAGAGGACATGTCATGGACGTCAGTGACACAGTGCTTGAAACTCATGCTGCAGCAATTGTTTCTGACACGCTGCAATGGCAAGCTGGGATCTGCGATGAAAGCCATGGTTGATATGCCGATCAGGAACAACGCTTGGGGGTGGGTAGAGGCAAAGCATCGATCTTTTGCAGCGCTGCATTGAGAAAACAGGCACTGGGAGTCGATGCATGGATTTTCTTCTTTGGATCACAAGATTCAACTTCCAAGGTCCCCAGAACTCGATTTGGCACCACAGGGAAAGTCAGGACTCTCAGCAGAAGAGCCCAGGCACTGGCAAGTCAAGTCTTTGATGGCCCTGAAACTTCTTAACAGGGCGAAAGCTCACACAAGAACTTAGAGAACCTTGGAAGCTGGATGTAGAAAGCAAAGTCCAGTCCTTTCACTCTGAGGACAGAAGCAGCAAGCAGCAGGCCAGCACAACAAAGCAAAAGGCAGTGTTGGACTTCATCCTACAGAATCCAGCTCTTCTTCCTGGCAGAATGTCCTCAGTGCAGAAGTGCTCTGATTTTGGGGTGTCAGAAGTCCAATACTTATAGCCCTTTCTGCCTTTGATGTAGGCACACTTCAAAGGAAAGTCTTTGTAGTGCAAAAGACACTTCCTTTCCCTGACCTGGCTCCAAACACACTACAGGGGGGTGGAGACAGCTTTGTATGAGGACAGGCACAGCCCTATTCAGGTGTCAGTGACAACTCCTCCCACCACTCTAGCTCAGGAAGGCCCATCAGCCTCAGCTCCCTTTGTGTAACTGTCTAGAATGAATGCACAAGAGCCCAACTGTCAGCTAAGTCAGACGTGTATTCTACAGACAGGCAGATGCACAGAATGGTTAAGCAAGAAAATGCTCACTTTCTAAAAGTGGCAAATTAAAAAAAACAAGTTCACTAAAAGATGTCTTTTTAATTTGTGAGTTCAGAGACCTCAAACTCCAAATCTCCATCTGCTCCTAGTGGGAACTTATACTTAAAAGATATTTCAAGGCAATCCCCACTTTACCCTATGGCAGAGTTTGGTCTTGCAATAGTGAAAAATGAAATTAGCAGTATTTCACTATTAGGGCATGTAAAACACACCAGTACATGCCCTGCCTTTCAAATACACTGCACCCTACCCATGGGGCTACATTGGGCCTACCTTAGGGTAATAAAAGGGAAGGTTTGGGCCTGTCAAGTGAGTGCACTTGCCAGGTTGAAATGGCAGATTAAATCTACACTCACAGACACTTCAGTGGCAGGTCTGAGACATGTTTGCAGGGCTACACCTTTGGGTGGCACAATCAGTGCTGCAGGCCCACTAGTAGTGTTTGATTTACAGGCCCTGGGCACCTCTGGTGCACTTTACTAGGGACTTACTAGTAAATCAAATATGACAATCATGGATAAACCAATCACCAATACAATTTAGACAGAGAGTATATGCAGTTTAGCACTGGTTAGCAGTGGTAAAGTGCCTAGGGTCCTAAAACCAACAAAAACAGGTCAGAAAAGATAGAAGGAAGAAGGCAAAAAGTTTGGGGATAACCCTGAAAAAAGGGCCAGGTCCAACAACTGTACTTTCTGATGTGTACTCCTTACTTTGTCACAGTGTGGTGCTATTATCAAATAGTGTACATACAGCTAGGAATGAGTGAGTGCATGCCAATGCTAACTATGCAGTCGATATTAATTGACACTATATGTGCTAAAATGAATGAAAGGTCTCGTTAGAGAAACTTCACAATTACAATTTAGCAATGTTCTGTAATATAACGTTAAATTGTGGGTAAATTTGGGGTTTATGTCATACATATATTTTATCAGCACCACTGCCTTAGCTTACCATCTGTCTATATTTTCAAACTGGATAAAATAAATATGCGTACAGCATTCACACTAATAGTTTACAATATGTCGGAAAAGATACCAGTCTCACTAAAAGGTCTTGTCTAGAAACACATCACGTCCACGTTTGAGACCCAGGTCGATTCAGAATGGCACCCGGAGCCTAGTTTGCTGAAGTGCTGTGCCTGCCTCTCCATGTTAAAGAAACTTAAGGGTTATGTAAATGTTTGAGTATTACTGCTTTTGTTTTACATAGTGGTTTATGCCATCAGCACCAAATCTGGGTGCTTTCTTGTACTGTGTCAACACTGACTTCTGTAGGTACTATCACATCGGCTTCCACATTCTATCAACTGGCAAATAATTGTGTTGTCAGTAGATGGCGCCAGAGACGGTTTCATATATATTCACTTTTCAATGAGAGCCAGCCTTTATGTTTCTATTCCGAAGCTTAGCAAAAGAGCTCATCCATAGGCAGGAGCACTGGAATTATACAGTTTTGTGCCACAGTATTTTCTATATGATTATGGTTTTGCAGAATTTGCCAAATAATTAATCATTTGCTGCATGAAATGAAGATAATAACCAAAAAATAGTTTCCAGTTATCTGATTGTGTTTTTTTAGTTATTCCGAAAAGACGAGCCAAGGCAAGCGAATGCCATGTGTGTTTCTAAACAAAAAATGGCAACGTCTGTATGCAAATACCATGTGTGTTTAGAAATAAAAAATGCAGTCATCTGGTCATGTTTTTTTTCCGAAAGACAAAGAAAAGAAGAGTCTGAAAACAAGAGCCAAGGCAATCAAATGGCGTGTGTGTTTCTAAACTAAAAATGCGAAAATCTGTGTGAATGCCGTGTGTGTTTCGAAGCTAAAAGTAGAGCCATCTAAGCGTATTTTTGGGGGGAAAGCCAAACAAAAGAACATTTTCAAAAGACGAGCCAAGGGAATAGAAAAAATGTGTGCGTCACAAATACCATAAATGCCGAGAAGTGGATAACGACATGGAATAGGGCCAGGCTCCATGGGAGAGAACATACCACCATATCACCAATGAAAAGTACAAATTTAATAATAACACTAAAAGGAATGAATCAAAAGTGATAGGTGTGCTGGAAGCCCCCAGAGTAGATACAGCCTGTCTTGAAGAGATAGCGCATGCACTGCCTAGGCGAGACCTAAAATATATAAAAGGTTAAAACATCATTTTAACTAGCACACTGTTTCACCAGTACCTGGCACTAAAGAGAACTACTTTTCGGTAGGTGTTTACATTGTGCAAGAATATAATGATGTCATTTACAATGGAAGACAGGCAATGGATGAAGGGGGCTAACCCTGTGCTCCATTCTGGTGTGGGTGGAAGCAAAATGTGAATGACGGATCAATAGATTAATGGATGAAAGGGGCTGATGAGATGAGAGTGCAATTTAGGGTGAAGCTGACTGTGACATGGAGTTTGAACACTAGGGGCCCGATTCACAAAGGTAAACTGAGACGAAAGTCTAACTTTACATATTTTGGTCTTCACCAAGGGCATTTACGAGTAGTAAAGTTAGACTTTTGTCTCAGTTGAACTTACGTTTTGATCTTAAGTTAAACTGAGACTAGACTTTTGGTCTCAGTTAAACTAAAGACCAAAACTTAAGTTAAACTTAGACAAAAGTCTAACTTTACTACTCATAAATGCCCTTTGTGAATACCAAAAGTTGTAAAGTTAGACTTTTGTCTCAATTTACCTTTGTGAATCGGGCCCTAGATGTTTGAAGTTAGAGGAAGACATATCCGATGAGGCGGTGCAGCTATCGGCATTCTTGTGGATGATGGAGATTCCACATCTGGCCTAGTGAAGTCAGTCCTGACTGCCGATCTTGTGGCTGGGGGGGAAATGTGGCAATATCAGGTGCTGATGAGGGGACCAGTCAGGTTTCTGTGAGGAAAAGTAGCTTCAGGGCATTGCAACAGAGCAGGTCCCAGACCTCTGTGGTGTGTTTAGTGAGTGAGAGGGTATTGAGGATCATGAATGTGACTGCATAGTGCTCTGGGGGTGGTCACAAGACTGTGTGGATTTGAGAGAGTGTGGGTGTGCTAGGTACTGTTGATTCAGGTGCGGTAAGTGTTGAGATAGGGCAAGTTGCATGAAAAGTTGCATGAAGCACAGGAGAATGCTTCCTCGCTGTTTTGTGCCTTGGTGAAGCAGCGGGTGGGGCTGCGGACATTGAGAGTCACAGCACGGTAGAGGCTGGAGCGGGGAAGGTGAGAGTTCCTGGCACTGGGCGTGGTCAAGATGCGGACGAGCAAAGATGGGCTTGCCTTTGCTGCACCTTTGGCATGGCAGTGGCATGCCTGCTGTGCATGTATACAGTACGTCTGTGCTGCGGCTTCCAGACGTGGGTCCTGTGACGGGGAGTGATGTCACTTCCTGCACTGGTGGATGATAGGAAATCCAGTAATGTCACTTCCTGTTCAGATGGATGATAGGAAATCCAATGATTTCACTTCCTGTGCAGATAGATGATGGAAAATCCAGTGATGTCCCCTACTGTGCAGATGGATCATGGGAAATCCAGTGATGTCACCTCCTGTGGAGATAGATGATGGAAAATCATCAGCTCACACCAAAACAGACTTCATATACATATTCCAAGAGTGCCATGGTGGCGATGGGTCTATGGCATGATTTGTTATTTCTCCTACGACCATGAATATTAATTCCCAAAATGCCTTTACACCAAGGGATTCCCAGACTAAGTGGACAAAATCAGTTCCTTTACATGCATTTCTGGTGCGTTAAACTCTTTCAACCAGACCATAAGTCTAAATCCTGGTAGAAGTATAGTACCGCATTTGTATAAATTTAAAGTGTTAGAGTATGTGCCTGCTATTTAGGGAGATATGTCTAGTTTAAGCACAGCAGACTGTCCACCATTCATCAGTTGTTGTGAAGCCCAAGCTGCCGTCCATCATCTTGTTGTGTTTGCTATGTTCGCCCTAAGTGGCCAAGGGTATGCCCAGATGTGGCTTCCTTGCTCGCTGTGCCACTGGATTCAAGCTAGCCTCGCTGATGACGGGTGATACCTCGAAACTGGTCCCAGGAGGTTTGTCTCTGATCCAGCGAGGACCTGGCCTGGCGGTTCGGGAGGGACTTTTCCCATAGGGAGCAGGGTCAAGACTGATTTACATATGGCTGGGTCCAAACAGGGGTGGCGTGGTAAGGAAATAAATGATGGATTAAAGCCAGTTCTGTGACTGGGGATGCATTTTTTGATTTGTTCAGCATCCGTCCATCATTTGTTCATTTTGCTGTTGTTTTTATAAGCAAAAGACACACAATTGATGGACGGAATGCAGAACAAATCAAAACATTCACCCCCAGTCAAGAGATCTGGGTTAAATCCATCATTCTTTTGCTCACCATGCCACCCCAGTTTAGACCTGGCCATATGCAAATCAGTCTTGACCCTGTGCCTCATGGGAACAGTCCAGCCCGAACTGCCAAGCCAGGTCCTCCCTGGATCGGAAACAAGCATCCTAGGACCGGTTTCGGGTTTCACCCCTCTTCAGCCAGGATAGCTTGATTCCAGTGGCCCAGTGAGCCCAGGACCCACGTCTGGGCATACCTGGCGCACTTAGGCGAGAAAGCAAAGACACACAATTGATGGACGGAATGCAGAACAAATCAAAACATTCACCCCCAGTCAAGAGATCTGGGTTAAATCGATCATTCTTTTGCTCACCATGCCACCCCAGTTTAGACCTGGCCATATGCAAATCAGTCTTGACCCTGTGCCTCATGGGAACAGTCCAGCCCGAACTGCCAAGCCAGGTCCTCCCTGGACCGGAAACAAGCATCCTAGGACCGGTTTCGGGGTCAAGACTGATTTGCATATGGCTGGGTTCAAACTGGAATGGCATGGTGAGCAAAAAAACAATGGATTTAGGCCCAGATCTCTGTACTGTGGTGAATGTATGACATTGTTCTGCATTCTGTCCATCAGCTGTTGTTTTTGCAGTTGTTTTTATAAGAGTATGATGTATTGGTCACAATTTACAAAAAAAATTAATTAGTTGCAAAAGTTTTCATAAATAAAACTGCCCCTGGGGGGTTTGTATGAAGGCTTTGCATTATGTTCTGCTCTGCCTAGAGGTTACAAAATTGACAACATGATTTTAGATTTCCGTTGCTAACAAATGCCTTGGCCAATGTGTTACAGTGAGCAAAGAGTACACTTCTGGGAACACCATTGCCACTTACGATGTCTCATTGAGAAAAGCAAAAAAGTGAAAGATGGAATGCTTAAATTAATCTACCAGTAATTACTTTGGGTGGAATTTCAGTCCATTGTTTTTTTTTTGCTTACTCTTGTACTCAAAGCAGCATTATATGCACATCAGCATTGGTTCTGCCCCAATAGGAACAGTTCATCCTGAGCTGCGAGACCACCTCCCCCCTGAATAGGAAAATAACTACTGACTGAATTCAGCCTTGTTGAGCCTCATAAGTGAGGTGCAGCTTGAGCTTTATGGGCACTTTAATCCTGTACTTTATGTGATTCTAACATGTGATGAGCAGTTTACAACGAGGTCATTGCAGGAATTTACCTTAAAACTTGCTGTTTACACATTGATCTCTGCAGCTAATGCCTTATTCCACTTAGTCCCAAATTATGAACAGCCTGGTTAATTCCCATATATGAATGATAATCTTATTACTGCGCATCATATTTAGGAGTTAGACAGCAAACACTGCACTCTTGTAGTTTTCCCCTGATAAAACTAAAACTGCCGAAATGTATTTGGATAAAGATGCTCTAAAATTACCTGGACATGCTGATTTTGGTACACTTGCACCAAAATCTACTTGGGGACAAACCTCTGACTGGGATTTATTTATCGATGCAATAAATCAGACAAACGGAGTCTGATTTTATTGGGTCTGATAAAAATTGGCCTAGTCATTCGTAATGAGTGCCTAAGCCTTTTTAGGAGAATACATACATGGACAACAGATAGAATTAGTAAGATAGCTCACTGAGTTATTGAACTTCCTATGGTTAGCAGATGGCTGACTAGTAGGTTACATGGCCTAAATGTTTTGTGAGTTGTCGTTCTTCAAGGGTGAATAAAATGAGTCCTTCTATTAGGGAAGCAGCACCATCTAAGGAAAGAGCAGCGAAAGGAGCAGACCCCTCGCAGGGCCTGTAATTGGATCTTATATCTTCAAAAGAGTTCTGCCTCCTAGAGGGTTGCAATGTCTTAACCAAACCTGCTGTTGTTTCTGCAATGTGTGCTCTCATCTGTTAGCCATATATGCCCTGTTTGAAAATGTTCCATGCATCAGAATAGACATAGATAATGTGCACCTTGATGACTTGAACTTGCATTTTACCATCTTAATGCATCATAATGCAGAAATAGGTCTCCTTAACCTCTGCAGCAGACATATTTAACTTACAAAAAGCCTGTTCTGCATCCAAAATTCAAAAACTCCTTCATCCCAGTATCCCACTCCCTATGAAGACTTTGTGCACACCAACTTCAATGTTTCCAAGAACAGTGGCAGAATTCATTTCTCGTAGAACATTGGATCTGATTTATTGACTAGTTTCAAAACTGTTTTGGTCGAATCCCTTCATTTTTTCATTTATTGTTCTCTAATGTATTGGGAAGATTTCCAACAACCCTTGTAATCATCTGCTGTGGAGTTCTCACCTTCTTCCTAAAAAGAAATAAAACTAGTTTCATCTCCAAACTGAATTCTGAATTAAAGTATCCTACTGAAAGACAATGCAAGAGACCCTGGCATATTATTTGGGATATGATTGGTAGACTTCTTTAAGCGAGTACTGAATGACATATATACTGTCTTTTGAACGCTACAATCTTAATTTACAAAACAGGAATGTCATGAACACCGTGAGAGGGCCATTTTACCTTCTTCTATTTTCATTGCATGCTGGCTTGCAAACTCTTTTATCTCCTCTGTTAGAGGTATGAAGTTGTAGACACATGCAGAAGTGTTAGTATCTTGTCTGCCTACTATCTAGGGTGACATATTTTCATTGTTTATGTTATGGTTACTGATATATTTAGATGGACACTTAACTTTGGCTCACCACTCTCATATATTTTTTAATCTCTTGTCCAATAGCACCAGCATCATATATGAACCTTCCTAACCTTAGACACACATGGCACTGCACCATTTTTCATTCGTAGTGTGGACCTTCCAGGAATGCAAGTTTCTAATGCAGATCGTATTGAGATGCGTCATGTGAACAAAAGAACGCCGAGCGCGTGAACTGTAGCACAATGGTGAGTAGAATGTACGTACACGTACATAGCTCATGAGATGTGTGGATGTATGAGACAGGAAGAAAAGCTTGTTTGGGCTCACTTTCACTTAGATTCTGAAATGGCACGCAGCGTATTTGCTTCCAAATCCACAAGCAACATGCATGCTTCAATTACTATGGCACGCGCCAATTGCTTGCTCAGTGAACTCCTCCTCACAGCAGATTCAGATAATGCAGTCGGACCCTTCCAATGTTGCTTCCAATAACGCCAGCATGCCAAAGTTACCACAAATTTCACAAAGCTTCACACAAAGCGGCATATGTACAAGGAGTTAAGGCCGCGGTAGCATCAATTTTTTGACGTTAGGGCGGCTTTTTTTTATCGCCTTATTTACAAGTTGCCGCTAACCGTAGTTAGCAGCAGTTTTACGGCGTAAACGTGAATTTTTAGGATTGACACTTCTGTTAGCGGGACTTAACGAAAATGAGATGCAAGGTAGGCGTTCCCGTGCAAAAACTGCCGCTAACCCCACTTTGCGATATGTACAAGGAATTCCTTGTATGGTGCAAAACCAAAAAAACGGCCTCCAACTCCAGTTAGAGGCAGTTTTTTAAGACCAGAAAATAGCTGGTCTTAAAAATGGTGCAAACACTTGGGGCCTCATTCCAGAAGGTTTTGGTGCTGGCAGCGCTGCAAGGAATGTTGCTGCGCTGCCCTGCAACAAAACTACAGGGCAGCAATGCGCACCATCAATAAGATAGGGCGCATTCCTGGGCCTCATTCATGAAAAGTGTTGCATCGCTGTGACAAAACAAGGCTGCAACACTTTTCACTACGCCCTTCTTGCGACTCCATGGATGCGCTGTATTCACTGTACGGAACTCCATGTCGCAATTAATGACAGATACATCTAGAATCCTGACGTATCTGTCAGCGCTAAAGTCATGCATTGCTGCAGTTGTGCTACAAGCATGACGCAACTCCAGCAATGCATGGGGCCAGCCTATCTCTGTGGCACTGGGTCACCCTTACGCCTGCCATGAGGCAGGCGTAAGGTACTGACGCAGTGGCGTCCCACAATTGTTGCAGTAAAATATGATGGATTTCACTGTGTCACTCCTATGAGGCTTTGTTGCGTGGGAACGCCCACCCTGCAAACATCATACCTGATGCAGGTATAATGTGGCACAGGGCTTCACAAGGTCACACATATGCCTATATGCGTCACTTTGCAAATACGGCGCAACATGGTGCAAGAATCACGCTGCAAGTACGTCAAGAAAATGATGCACCAGTGGGGTGAAACTGTCAGAAGGGGCTCATGAATAAGCCCCCCTGTCTTTTTCCCCTACGTTGGCACACAATGACTGCCATGCACAAACGGAGGCACCCTTACCCCATGCTGCATGGGTGACTGTGTTGCTGAGTTGATTGATGCTGTGGCTCCATCTCTTCTCGAGACATCTGAAGGTGGGGCATGACTAGTGGAGGGCAGGAGTGAACCAATTGGCATTCTTGGAGTGTTGTTTGCCTGGTCTTTTCTTGAGGGGTGCCAGGGTGTCAGCGCAGTTGGAGATCCATCGGTGGAGTTTGCCCGCTGCGGTGTTGGCGTCTGTAAGCGTTAGTGGAGTGGTGGTGCTGAGAGAGTTGACAGGAAGTTCTTCGGTGGCCTTGATCCAGCTATGATAGGGGGGGCAATGATGGCGATGGTGTACGGTGGGCGTGGTGAAGGCGTGTAAACAATGATCGTCGGTACAGGAGAGTCCTGTGGTGTGGCTGTAGTTGAAGTTCCCGCTGGTGGAGAAGACAGGCTCGAGCGTGTGTCAGGCTATGTGGGTTGGTGCGGTGACTAGCTGCTTGAGTCCGATGTTGGCAAGGTTCCCCTGGAGGGGGGTGGTGTTCTGATTACTGGGGTTGTCCAGGTGGAACTTGAGGTCTCCGAGTAGGATGTAGTCGGTGGATGGGAGAGCCTGGGGTGCAATAAGGTCTACAATGGCATCGGTGAATGGGGGTTCGTGTCCCGGGGGCCTGTAGATGAGGGAGCCACGGAGGGTGGTGTTGGGGTTGGTCCGGATCTGGAAGTGAAGGCATTCCATGGTCACCGTCGGGTCATTAGAGTGCGTGGTCAGTCGTAGTGTGCTTTTTCAGACAATGACAATGCCTCCTCCTAGCTGCTCGGGGTGGTGCGTGCGGGTGAATTTGTAGCCATTGTGGATGGTGATGGCGACGTCCGGTCCAGAGCAGAGGTTGGTCCAGGTTCCATGAAGAAGGTGATGTCTGAAGAGGTGGCGTCGAGGAGGTCCCAGATTTCTGTTGCGTGTTTGTGGAGGGACCCCACGTTGAGGAGGATGCAGTTGAGCCAGTCGGCTGTGCTGTTGGTCAGCTGGGCGGCAGGAGGTGCTGGTGTGCTGATATGGCAGAAGGTGCGTTTGCAATTTCGACAGGCGCAGGGTGCAAGAGAATTCTACAGTGTTGCTAGATGGCAGGCGGTGTGGCATCCAGGGTTGATGGCGAGGAGGGTGCTGGCGTCGTAGCGGTGGAGTGTCCGAGAGGAAGGGTCCTTGGTGCTGGGCGCAGTCCAGGGTCGGAGGGACGCAGACAGTCTTGCTTTTGGCACAGCAGTGGGAGGCGGGAAACGCGGGAAAGGACACTGGAGGGGGCGGGGACGCGGGGGTTGTACATTTATACTTTTTTAATTCTTACCTCAAGGCTGGGTTCCGCATATTCTGTGCTCCTGCTCTCCAGAGTCTGCTTCCAGGAACAGGATGCAGGCAGCCAAGCTCCCTCCCCTAAGCCAATCACAATGCTGCAATGCGGCGTTGTGATTGTTCTTGAGCACCATGACAAGGCGTTCAGCCAGGGGCTGGAGGGGTGGGCATGTTCTCCATGCATGTTGCAATGTAGCCTGCATTGCAAACAGGGATGTGCACATGACTGCTTTGGGCGGCCTGAGAGGGCCGACCAAACAGTCATTGCGCACTTGAGTGGGCATACCACTACACCCCTGCCCTGCTCCTTGAGTAGAGCAGCCCCACCCACCCTACCGCCCACAAAGGAAACATAGCATGAGTACATAAGAAAGTTATCATCATGTTATGTTTCCTCTTCTTGCACTGCTTGAAAGCAATAGGGTGACGCTCTTCAGCCATAGCGGATGATCCGCCACTGGGGGTGCATCACCCATAGGTGCTAGGCCTGGGCCCGACTCGACCCTTGGGCCTCTTCCACTATGCGTACCACCTTCTCCTCACCTGGACATGGACACTCTGCAAATCGGTGACTCAGCCAGCAGGAGCCTCAGCCAGGCAGGATTTCACAAGCCTGGGTACAGCAGTCGCCGCCAAGTCTGCTGGGGAACCTCCCGATGCAGGTGATGCAATAGGGCCCCCTTAGGCTTGAAGTTGCAGCGCTCCCGCCACACAAGTTCGGCGCAGCTCAGGGGCCTCACCCTCCACAGTGTCCGGCCAGAGCAACATCCTCCAGCCTGTGATGCAGAGAGGCGCGGCCCACCATTAGTAATCTCCTCTGTGCACCAATGTGTAGTGGTGGCGCGTGGTATGCGATGCAGACCTCCCTATGTTGGTTCGCAGGAGCGCCTCTACCGTTCACAGCTCCAAGGGGCACCGGGCGGTCTTCTCACACAGGTAAGCAACGTGTCTCCATGCGACCTGGCAGACTTCACCACCAGGTAAGGGCGATCGCCGACGCCTCAATGTCTACCGCCATGGCCCAGCAACTCCACACCACCTCCGCATCCCACTCCGGGTCCCAGACGCAGGCCCAGCAAGGCTTCCAGGCCCCAGGGACTGTCCGCACTTTCAAGGTTTTGGATGCCATGGTGTTGCAAGGAGTGCGCAATGAAAAGTGATGCATCACTGGTTTTGACAACGATGCACCTCTTTTCATGATTGTAGCCCTGAATTTCCTCTTCCCCTGGGACTCTGGCTGGTCATCCTGGCTGCTTGGGGGTTTGGGGGGGTTGCTGATCTGTGCTGCACTTGGCCCTGGCTGCTCCATTCTGCATTCCATTGGTTTTGTTTCCTATTTTTCATTGGAGGTGACTAACATGAGTTTTTTTGCCGCTAATAGGCCTTTTGTCAGTTTTCGCCCGCTCATGTCAGAATTGTATCGCCTTCACGCTAGTGTTAGCGGCAGCTTTCACCACGGCTTCTTAAAACTATCGCCATGTAGAAATGCATTGTAAATACATCGCTAACAGGGTGATAGTTTTTGGTGATAGGCCGCGTTAAGAAAACTGCCGCTAACTAGCGTTAATTAATGGCAGTTCTTGTACATATACCCCAAAGTTTCTTCTCTTTTACTTTCTTTCTTCTCTCCCGTTTATTATTTTTTTCCTCAAACGTAAGACTTTTCCTTCCAAAATTGCCCAGGAGTCAATCAATCAAGAAAGCTTTATTCGATTGTAAGCAAACAACCATAAAAGCACAATAGCAGCATTTCATACATGTTAAAATTCATATAAAATACATTTAAACAAGAAGGTAAAAACATTATTAAACTTCACAAGCTTTCCTGAGATTTAAAAAGGAATATTTAAAATAAAGACAATTGTTTTCTTAGGCACAGAACATTTTTCAAGAAAGTTACCATCCTAAAAACAATATGTACATTGTCTAATTGTTGTAGTGCCAGAAGAGCAGGTCGACATTGGCGAAGCCCAAACCGGCTTAACACAGGGACTATACTCGTTCTCCTGGCACCGGAGTAAAATTTACAAAAGAGAATGACATGAATCGAGGTCTGCTTGGAGATTTTATCACAAGGGCACAACTGTAAAACTTGGGACCAGTCATTTACTTTGGGCAAAGTAACTAATCTATAAAATATTCCCAGGCGGAAACGAGTTAAAAGGAACCTGTCAAAATCACTTAGGGCTAAAGTGAGGTAGGGTTGAATATTAAAAGTAATTAAAATCAACTGGTTATGCAGGACTGTAGGTTTTGCAATTTCAGTTGATAACCTGGCGGAGTCTAGTAGAGACAAACCCTTTGCTTTTAATTCCTTCCTAGTTATTTCCCTGATGGTACTGGGGTTGGTGAAATACTCTGGATGGTCAAGATCTTGAAAAAACCTTCGGACATAGTTTATCCATGGGATCTTTAGGGCCCTGTCCAGTTTCAAAACATCCATAACGATATCTCTGTTTAGTTTTGTCTCTTCCTTTGTCCAGAGTCTGTGCCATAACAGCACAGGCTCAAGTTTTATTAGGTCTGAAACAAAGGAGAGGCCCAGCTCCGCGTGACAAATACTCGCGGAAGTGCCTTTCGGGACAGATAAGATGTATTTTAAAAAGGAGTTTACAACTCTTTGAATGGAAGCAAATCAACTGGTCCCCAGACCCCAGTTCCGTAGCTTGCTGCTGAGACACATTTAGCTCTATATATTTTGATGAGCACCTCCGGTGGTCTTTTGCCTAGTTTAATCGCAAAAGCTCTAAGGGCAGATGTAGTGCGCAGTAGTGCCAGTTTTTTTGCCGACACCGCCTGTGACCAGGAGTCATTGTATGCAAAAAGAATGCCTAAGTATGAAAATTTCTTAGTGACTCCGATCTTTTGTCCTGACACAAGCATATTTTTAGGTTTTTTGATGCTAGAACCACAGCGCATAATGAAGGTCTTAGAGGAATTAATTCTTAGGCCTAGCTCATTCATAAATTTGGAAAAGCTATCCAATACCCTCTGCAGCCCTATGTTAGTACGGGACATCAGTACCGCATCATCTGCATATAAAAGGGCTGGAATGGGTCGTCCCGCCACTTGGGGGAAATCATAATTATCTTTTACAAGGGCCTCTCCCAGACCATTTATATACAAGTTAAAAAGAAACGGAGCAAGGACACAACCTTGTGTTAGCGGCAGCTTTCACCACGGCTTCCTAAAACTATCGCCATGTAGAAATGCATTGTAAATACATCGCTAACAGGGTGATAGTTTTTGGTGATAGGCCGCGTTAAGAAAACTGCCGCTAACTAAGCGTTAATTAATGGCAGTTCTTGTACATATACCCCAAAGTTTCTTCTCTTTTACTTTCTTTCTTCTCTCCCGTTTATTATTTTTCTCCTCAAACGTAAGACTTTTCCTTCCTAAATTGCCCAGGAGTCATACTTGACAAGTCACAACAGCTGAATCCATGCAAGTGACAACATTTCTTTTACTGTGTCTTCAACGTGGAAAGGATCACTCCTCATTCACCAATTTCAGAATAAACCTCTCGTATGAGTATGCCTTATTATGGTCACTGTCCAGTCCAGTCCTACATCCCATTGTCCATCTGTGCAGGCTTGGAGCCCTATCTATCATGGATAAAGGTACCAGGACACAGATTCTAATGAACCCACCTGCGAGTAAACATGATTCATTTTTTAGTGGTTTTCCCCCTCAGTGGGACCCTCATTACCCTGTTGTCTGAGTGAAGGAGTGTTCATAAAGTCCACTAAACTCTTTGGTATTTTGCTCTTTATACTCTTTTAGAACTCGGTTTTTATGTCCAATATTATCTGGAAAATGTTTTAAAACACATCAAGAAGGTTTATTGTTTATACAACGTCTTGAGTCACGAACAATCTGTCATGCAGTGTTAAATTTTACCACTCTGGCGATGAGTTGAAGGAAAAAAGTATGCCGCATGATCCAACTATGAAAATACAGAGGGTTAATGATGATGTACAGTTTAGTGAGTGAAGTTTGTGATACTGATTTGTGTGATCTGTTTGCATTTTTTTTAACATGTACTTTTATGGTCATGCTACTGAATAAAGATTATTTGACTTGACTTGAGTATGCCTTAAATAGCCAGTAAATAGTTCACAGAGCAATCACATCTGATAACATTTAACCTAATAGCACAATCCTTGCTAACAGCACTTCGTGCTTCTCTGCGATCACACAGAAGATTACATCCAGCGCTGGCAATAGATTTCAGCCAGTTTCCATGTGTACATACAGCCACACATTACCGGTTACTCACAAGGAAGTAGATACAATAGTTGCTTACTATTCCTGGTCCAGGGGTGGAGGTACTCCAACATCTGTCCCCTGCACAGACTTCGATTCGTCGCCACTTATGTAAAGATCTACCAAGCAGTTTGAGATCAAACTAGGAGTTTATTCTTCATGAAGTACATCCAGCTCCATACTTACAGTTTCTCTAGTCCAACTTCCTTTTCTTCAAGACAATATTTTCCAGTTCCCAGTTCTAAATTCCACATTACATAGGAACATTCCAGCAACTCTACACTAGACTTTGGTTTTGGAAAATTAACATTTTAAAGTTTTACCTTGTGTTTCCTACTGCTATTTTAAGTGTGTTATTCATTATTGAAAGAGAGTTTGGAGTTCATATGTGCCCTTGAACTCATCTAGAGAGACTAATCATGACCAGGAAACACCGCCTACACAGTTTTGCTTAGTGGGTGTTTCTATGCTTCGTAGTCTAACTGGATTTCTAATCTGTGTTGGTGCATTGAAGTGAGTCATTGCACCAGGGTGTTAGAAATCTGACCCCTACAGCTCTGGCAGGACCCCCCAGATCATGACAGTATCGGGGACTCATTTAGCTGGCAGTATCCCTGGAATCTGCCCTCAAGACTTGTTTGGAACTATAAATCATTGATTCTCAGGAATTCATGGCTGCTCAGGACCACCTGTGTTTGGTTCTCACTGTCTTCCTTAGCATGTCACAAGATAGACTGGACGTATGGGCAATAGGCAAGGGTTACTAAAATGTGTATTGAAAAGTAGTATAGTAATGGTCAATTTCAACAGCGTTTTAAACCAATGGTACAGAAAAAGCTTGTAATATCACCAAAGAGGTTGTTTCACTCTAATCAGAATAAAGATAATATAGGCACACAAACTCCCCTGGACTCAATTTGGGTAGCCAAGAGGTAGCCCCACAAAAATACTGTATAAGCAGGCCTTGGTAGTGCTTAGAAATCCCAATCCTATCTCCTGTGTCTTATTGAAAATAGGAGTAAACTTTAGAAGTATTTTTAAACCAAAATACCAATGGCCCGTTAGTGAGACTGTAAATAGAATTCAGTCAGAAGGATCAGTTAACAATCCTGGAGGGTAGACCTTCCAGGTGTCATAACATACCAGGTGTCATAAAATTCCACAGTGGGGGGGAGGGAGGAAGAAATGCATACGTATTGTATACACCACTTTGGAAACAAAATGAAGGAAGATTTACAAGTCTTGACGTCTCTGAGGAGTTGGTGAATCATCTGAAAGTAGATATATTGCAATTCCCAAACCTATGATTTACATGAACAATTGATAACCTTCTTAATTGAGAAGAGACTGGGGAGACTCATCATAATATCAAGGGGGGAGTTTTGAAACTATTAGTTAAGGTGAACTTCAAGGGCAAAGGTTTTAGCTATAGTGAAGGTATAGAGCAAGGGCATTGCCTAAGAACATGTGGTTAAAGGTAGTTTCTTCAATGAAGAGCTGGGTTGTATTATGTGCGAGGTTCAATACTAAAAAGAATACGTTTGGTGGATTCTGATGCTAGTATCCAAGGCTCTGCCCTTAGAGAGTGACGTATTGCTGAGTGATAAACGAGGGGAGGCTCCTCCGCTATGGTGGAGGAGAGTCGCCCCACTGCTTTTAAGCAGTGAGAAACATAAAATGATATTAACTTAGAGTTATTATCATTTTATGCTTCGGGTCCTACTGCTCTGCTCTCGGAGCAGGGGAGGAGTGGTTTGCCTACACTTGAGTGCGCAATGAGTGTTTGGTCGGCCCTCTCGGGCCGCCGAAACCAGTCATGCGCACTTCCCCGTTCTCCATGCAGGCTGCATTACAGCCTGCATGGAGAACATGCCCACCCCTCCAGCCCCTAGCTGAGTGCCGTGTCACGGCGCTCAGACCAATCACAATGCTGCATTGCAGCGTTGTGATTGGCTTAGGGGAGGGAACCTGGCTGTCTGCTTCCTGTTCCTGTCAGAGTCGAGGCAGGAGAGCAGAATAAGAGAAGACGCAGGACCCGGCCTCAAGGTAAGTTTTTTTTAATTCTGACACCCCCACACACCTTCCCCCATGCTACCCCCTGCGCCCGCCCCACCACTCGTGAGCCATGCCGGCTGCCATTGTGAAAGACACTCAGAGCGCATGCTCTTGACTGGGGGAAAATGGGTCTAAGGATTAGAGAGCCACCAGATGCACCTTTGGTGGTTCTATTCCAGTCTTCATGTTTGGCTAGTTTTTCAGACAAGTATCTACTTGCACATTTCTTCCCAATACCACCTAGATAAAGGAGATAGTAAATACAAGGTTTAACCACCTCCAGCCACAATCCCCTCTTCAGTCCAGGACTTACCAGGTTCTTAGTAAAATGGGGCTGGTAACAGGCAAAGAGAACTGGTTAACCTTCAGCACCCCAGAGAGCCTGAGAAATGGAAAGCAGAGCAAATGAGGTGTAGCAGCAATGAAACCAGTGGGATGTTACGTGAGGTGGCACCAGAAGAACATGCCAGCCAGGTAGTTTTGGAGCTTAACTAATTCAATTAGGCAGCAGATGAAAGAGTGACTAAGTCAAAGAAAGTAGCCAACTGAAGAGGGGAGGGAACAAGGAACAGAAGGGGAAAAACAACAAAGGTAGACACAATCAGCAAACGGAGGGAGAGTACGAGAAGGAGAAATAAGCAGTTGCGAGGCAACTGACAACTGTTACTGGTCTCTTCACTCAGGGTTTCTCTCTATTTGGTTTCTTAGTGATCTTTGCCTGGAAGGCCCACCGAATATCTTTGTGCACCAGCTGCCAACGCCCAATCCTCCAAATTCTCCAATCCTGCTTCTTCTTTGCCATACCTGCCTCTTAGTCTTACTGGTTTAGCGCCGCCTACTAACCCTGATACTGACAGTATACATACCTTCCTAATGGGGGTAGATGAATAACTGAATACACTGTATCACCATATTTTCTCTATTATATCAGGTTGGTTGCCAGATGATGAGTGCACTTGTTTTTGGGAACCATTGTACTGTAGTGCTCTTTCAATAGATGTGGCAGCCACTTCTGTCTTTTTGAAGGGCAATGAAGTATCACACTGTAACCTGGACAGAGGAGTGAGCTGAGGCAAATTGTCAATTGCCATTCGGGTGGATAAGGGTATACAAGGTTAATGATTCCATTTACTAATTTGTAAGGGATACTGTTATTGACCATAAGTTAACTTTTAATATGCTGATTGCTAATTTTTCTGTGCTCCCTCAAGGTTCACTGCAATGGGAACATCTATTGAAGAATGAATCTTCTCTGATTTGTTTAATAGGTTTTTAGGGATAGCGAATCTCATCTCAGTAGACTTTAATGTTAGAAAGCCAAGGGGTTAAGGTTCCTGAAGCTCTCAGTAAAATTACTGTGCTTTGGGACAATAACCCTACAGGGCGAGTGAATCTTGAGTTACTAACATTAAATCAGTTGTTCTTGAGGGACGATCAGCAACAAATCAGTCTGGTATTGGGCAAACATCTTTAATAAAATGGACATTTGTGAGTGAATCAAACTAGAAAACATGTTTGAACTTTTTTATATGTCTAAAAAGAGAGTGACCACTGCTCACAGGTATTGACGCTTGAATTAGATGTCTCAAGCAAAGCCATGATAAAACCATAGGAAGATTGTTCTTTCTAAATAAAAAATTATAAGTGATATGAAATCCAATGATTAGCTGGAAATTGAGCTAGCCTTCTTGAATGCTAGGATCCACATGGACCAGGTGTTGACTGATTTTGAAATATTAACAAAATGTGTGCTGATCAAGCTGGGAATGGAATGATGAAAGGGGATACAACAGTTAGGATTTGTAAAGCAAGACTATGATGTAGTGAGTTCTATGATGTCTCGGGCATTACAGCAGGAACTGAATTCAATAGGGAAACAAGGAATGCCATATGAATGCTGTCAGTGTACGCTGGGGACAAGGTTTTAAAGGTGTCTAAAAAGGAACACCAAAAGTGTATCTACTAAAAAATAAATCTATCTATACATCCTGTATGTATGTTGAGTGCCTGTATGGCTGGTTGACATGTTGCACATGTATGGTGGCAAACCTGTGTACGCAAAGAGAGTGTGAATGCTGGGATCAGTAAGATCAATTTGGATGCTCTCTAATTTAGCATGGCACTATTTTCAGGATGGAATACATCTTCCCCCTCGTGTTTGCACCAGGAGATACGGTGGTAGAGCCTTCTTCTTTACAGCCCCTACCGCCTGGAATCAACTGCCTCTCCATCTGCATTGTTGTGCTGATTTCACTAAATTCAGGAAAATGTTGAAAACATGGCTGTTCTAGTCTCTGGTTATTTGTTTTGTGCTGGCAGAGTGCTGAGATATGCTTTAGGGTAGGATTCATTGCACTTTATCAGGTTATATTAATATAACATAACATAACAGTGGAAATGTATTGCCTGCATTCTTGAAACTAGTAAGTGGAGAGCCAGACTCTGAAGAGAGAGATGATGGAGACAGGGCTGGCCTTAGAAATTATTGGAGTACTTTTTAGCAGTGGATTGCTAATTAGTCCTTCCTGACCATTACCATATGGTGGGTGGTAGGGGTGAGAGGGTAGGTCAGCAGATTCTGTTGGGCAGAGGATGTGGCCTTACAGCTAGAGCGGTCAACCTCGAAGCCGGGGAACCAGGTTCGAGTCTCGGCAGGGACGCTTGACCTCCTGTGATTCTGGGCAAATCACTTAATCTCCCCATGTCCAACAAAAATGAATGTGTCCTTGTGTAATGCAACTGGTGCTCATGTAAAGTGCTCTGATACCTTCGGGTCAAGTTCGCGCTATACAAAACTCCGGAAAAAAAAAAAAGAAAAGAGTGAGAATGTTTCTTGGCCAGGCCTGCTACCTTTCTCTGTCCCTGTTTGCTCCTTCAGGAAGGCCGATGACAGCCAAGTGCAGAGAACTTCAAATGTCATTGTGCTCATGTTTTGAATACTCATGCTTGGTGCCAGCATCATCATTAGCTACTGTGAGAGGCATTTCTTTGCACGTTGGCTGTATCAGAACTACAACAAGAAAATTACATTTGAAAGGGACACCCACCCCAAATGCTCGTACCGTGCAAAACTCTTCAATGCTGTCATAGCAGAGAACCTGAAACACACAAAATTGTGATGGGAGGAATGCATGCAATTTTTCTAAACAATGGCAATCACTCAGGGTCGCATCCCAACCCTCAGTTTGGACCCAGCTATATGTAAATCAGTCTTGACCCTGCTCCTCATGGGAACAGTCCAGCCCAAACTGCCAGGCCATGTCTTCACCAAACCAGAACAAAGAAACCTAGGACCGGTTTTGCCCTGATACAGGCTCATCAGCCAGGTACAGCTTGATTACAGTGGCCCAGTGAGCACGTTTGGATCCACTTCAGGAAATTTTGAATATAAACTGAAGATCTTTAAAGAGTTTCTCAATTTTCTCAATGTCTCACTGTCTAGCATAAGGACCTGGAAATATGATGTTGTCTATGTTAGCAATTAATGTATGTGGAATTTCAACAGCCTCTGTTGGTCCAAGGATCGGATACGGAAACTTGTCCCAGTAAATAACATCTTGAAGGAGAAGTGCTGTCGAGTTCACTGAAGATATGGACAAAACACTGCACATATTTTAAGATGTAAAGAATAGTATGGTTGCAGTTCAACACTGACTGGTTACAGCTTATCCAAGTTGAAATGAACATGCACCACTTGAATAATAAAGACTATCGGTGTAATACATGTTATGAATACCATGACAAGCAATCTCACCCACATTTACCCCCAAGGTTGTTGAGTATCCAAAAAAAACAATCTCTTTGATACTTTTCACACTCTGGGGCCTACTCACAACCTGCCTCTTTTGGTATGTTTAGTAGTACTACAATAGTACTAAAGTACTACAGAATGATATTCATAAACCAACAAGTGTAAATCGCCACTTCTCCTATCTTTTCAATGTAAGTAAGTAAGTCCGTTTTCATATAGCGCAGCTACTCACCCTTACGGGTCTCAAGGCGCTGGGGGCCGTAGTGGAAATTAAGTGAGCTATTGCCCAGAGTCACATGGTGCTGAGGCTGAGCTGCCGACGGAGCCGGGATTGAACCGTGAACCCTGTGCTCCGAAGTCAGCTGCCCTGGCCGCTGCACCACACCTCTCCACTGGGGAGACCCTCACACACATGAGTTTGCTACTTGATAGTAAATGTGGGATGGATCGAGGGGAGTGGATAGAAAAAGGAGCATACTTACTACTAAATGGAAGGTGTTTAGGGAGGAGTACGAAGGACTTTAAGGAGAGATCAGGAGGGATTTACAGAGGTACATGCACCTACCCACAAAAGAGTAGACCCATTGCTATTCACAGACTGCACTTCTAAAGTTACTACAGAAATAAAAGGTCCTAAAGCAGTAGTAAATTACTCCAGCTCAAAGCTGCAGTAAGACCAGCATGACACATGACCAACCATTGGTACTTAAAATAAAACCCCATAGTAAATAATGTTAAATTAACATAAGTTATTTAAAATAGTGAAACATATAAATAAATATAATGTAATCTTTAAATCATCTAAAAAGAAACCATATTTATAATTTAATTAGAAACTATTTTAACAACCATTTTGGACTTAAAAATTAAAGCAACATTAAGCTTTATAAAAATATAATGAAATTACTTTTAAAGTAAAATGTTTATGTTTAATATTATTGTAAATTAATTCTATATATTTCTTTGAAGTGTAAAACAAAAGAGCAAAATCCTGCGGCACTGTAAACCTCATTAAATCTTTAATCAATTTAAAGGTATTAAATTAAGTAAAAATATTTTTCTGAGCTTTAAACACAAATATAAATTCCCACATAATGTAAAAAACACACTTATTATGCATTGATAATTATCAAAAGTGATGTAAAAAAGTAATTTTAAATAGTTTAAGTAGATTTTAATAAAAAAATAATGTTGCATTAATTTAGTAATTCAAATAAAGTTGTTAAAATATTTTATATATTTTTAACAATCACTGGCAAAGTAGAACTTATTCTGTTCTTTTCAAATGCTTCTTGCAAGTCCTGCATATAATCATAAAATGAAGGTTCAGAGACATGTGTGAGACCTAGAAGGTCTGGAATGGCTATCTTCATTCCAAATAACATTTCAAAAGGTACACAGTCACATAGCACTAACCATGGATGATTGTTAATAACTTTCTGTGCACTATAGAAATTCCTAAGCCAATTAGCGCCACTGCTTTAGCTCCTCAAAGTCAACATCCGCTTAAAAGTGGGTGTGTGGCTGAACACCAACCAAGATGGCAGCAGAGTAGAGAGGCTCCTGCGTCTAACTCGCAATCCCTCAATCACCCGTTCCTTACGATACACTTAACCGAATGGTGAAGCCAAGCCTCACCAACGAAAGGGTGATTGAACAGTGCTCCAGCTTTAATTTTCAATTTTCGGCATCGGCTGAGAGGAGACAGCAATGGTGCCGGGCCTGTAAACCAGTGGCGGCCGGCATGGCTCCCTGGTGGGGGGAGGGCGGTCGGGTCGTGCTGGTGGTCGGAGGGGTCACAGGGGGGTACAGGTGGGGGGTCATGCTTCGCGCATATAAAAAAAAATAAAAAATTAACTTACCTTTGAGCCGGGCCCCGCGTCTCTGCTCCTGCTCTCCTCGTGGAACTCGAGGGACAGGAAACAGGCCCCACTGACCAATCACAAAGCTGCAATGCAGCGTTGTGATTGGTAAGCGCCCAGGCTCCCCTGACCAATCACAACACTGCAGTGCATTGTTGTGATTGGTTTTGAGTGTCCTGGTTCGATGTTCAACCATAGAATGGAGGCCTGGGCTTGTTCTCCACGCAGTCTGTAATGCAGCCAGTGTGGAGAACGGGGAAAATGTGCATGACTTGTTTGGGCGGCCTTAGAGGGCCGACCAAACAGTCATTGCGTACTTAGGAGTGGACAAAACACTCCTCCCCTGCCCTGCCCTGAGAACAGAGCAGCCCAGCCCAACCGCAAAGCAGCAGGAGGCATAAAATGATAATAACTTAAAGTTATTATCATTTTATGTTTCTTCTTCCCACTGCTTCAAAGCAGTGGGGCGACGCTCCTCCCCCATAGCGGATGAGCCGCCACTGTGAGTAGAGCTGAGGCCTAGATTTCGCAGGTGGCCGGATGACTCCAACCTAAGTAGACGGGTGCAGCCAGAGGAGGTGGCTGTGCTGCTTGGAGATGGAGGCTAACAGAGGAGAGGACGATCAAGTGCCTCCTGCACAGCCCAGAATGAGGCCTATACCCTGCAGTCTACAGATGAGACACAAGGGCAGCAGGAACAGAAAACAGCAAGTATGGGGGAGAGGGCAAAAAATAGACCGAAATAGAGGGAAAATGAAAGGCCGTGAGGGTGCATGCATGGAATATGTGGTGGGGAGCACCATCTCATCCTTATCACGGGCGCCCCAGGTCAGGCAGCAGCAAGTAATCATCTTCTTCCCACCTTATTCTCCTGCATAGATATGAACAGCGAGGGAACTCACCACTCTGAGCCCCTCCCCCAGCAGCTGGGAGTAAAATGATGATGCCGCTGAGTAGAACGAAAGTAATATAACAAACACCAGCCCAATGTGCCCATCAGGACCTGGGTATATTAATAATATAAAAAACAATAATCCTGTGGTTCCTTATGATAGTCAACACAAGTAGATGATGGACAGAGCGCTGAAGCTTTTCAGACACTCACCCCCAGTCACAGAGCTGGGTTCAATCCATCATCGTTCTTTTGCTCACTTCGCCACCCCAGTTCAGTCCCAGCTATATGCAAATCAGTCTTGACCCTGTCCTTCATGGGAGCAGTCCAGCCCAAACTGCCAAGCCAGGTCTTCCCTGGGCTGGAAACAAGAATCCTGGGAACGGTTGCGGGGTAACACCCCTCATCAGCCAGGCTAGCTTGAATCCAGTGGCAAAGTGAGCAAGGGACCCACGCCTGGGACCCTGCCAACTTAGGGTGAACAAAGCAAACACAAGGAGATGATGGACGGAGCGCTGGAACTTTTCAGACACTCACCCCCAGTCACAGATCTGGGTTGAATCCATCATCGTTCTTTAGCTCCCTTTGCCACCCCTGTTCAGACCCAGCTATATGGAAATCAGTCTTGACCCTGTGCCTCATGGGAACAGTCCAGCTCGGACTGCCAAGCCAGGGCTTCCCTGGACCGGAAACAAGCATTCTGGGACCGATTTTGAGGTAACACCCCTCATCAGCCAGGCTAGCTTGAATCCAGTGGCAAAGTGAGCAAGGGACCCACGTCGGGGCATCACCTGCCATCTTAGGGCAAACAAAGCAAACACAAGGAGATGATGGACTGAACGCTGAAACTTTTCAGACACTCAACCCCAGTCACAGATGTGTCAACGTTTTGACCCTAAGGGTATTTGTAGGGTCCCATCAGGACAAGTCACCCAAAAGCTATTGCCTGCAAGAGCAAACACAAGAGGCCCATTCAAAAAAGCATATTATGTGTACTGGCTGGTGGTATAAAAATATACATACTATTTACTCACCATGTCACATTATATGATGAGACTCAGAGTATTACTCAAGAGTTCAATCATGTAAAATTTTATAACACAACACAAGAAATTAAATTGTGAGACATGGGGACTCTCCCATATTGTCTTTGAGGCATATCATATCCACAGCGCATGGATGCGGTAATTTTCAACCTAGTGGAGTAGTGAAAACCCAAGTGTGCACTCCCAATGAGTTCAACCAACCACAGGCATATCTCCATGAGTTTGAGACAGTACACGTCTATCATGTGCTGGCAGTGTCACCCAACGATCAAGTCTCTAGATTTAGTTGTGACAGAATGTCATAAAACAGTGGGTGGGGCAGCATTGTCCAGAAATGAAAGCAAACAATCCAGTGTGGTCATGCAATGTGCTTCATATCAAATTTGATTACAGGCGATTATCAGAGGTTGTGACACGTCTCAGAATAAATAATTGCAATTCTGCAGGCTACCAACCGTCATGCATAACACGCAGATATCGTGCTGTTTAACAGACTTAAGCCAGGAGATACCATGATATTACCAAGCTATGGCGGTTGTTGATAAATATCAGCAGTCTCTAAAGGTGTGTCAATTGTATGGGACTAAATCCTCTGCAAATCAGGCTCGTCTCCTATAACATAGCTGCCAAGGTTTCAGTTTGCTTATGTGGGACATTTCCATAGCTTCAGTGTGCATATAAGTGACATTCCATTGCCCAATGTGTGACACTTCTAGCGACCCATTAACACGAGTAAATTAAGTTATGAAGTCTATGTAAAAAGATAAATATCACAAAACCAGAGCTGCCAAGCTTTCACTTTGCCAGCTTGTAAGATTCTCATGTTCACATCATGCCTGCAATGCTTTATGTGTGGCACTAAGAGACACTTTATCGAGAGTGGAAAAATGTAGTTACATTCATCCAAAATTCCACTCTTTTCTGAATTGAAATGTGTAGAAATAGCCTTAAAATAACTGCAACTTTCCTAAAGTGCTGAAACAATGTACAAAGTAGGCAAGGATGAGATTGAGCACACACCCCTTCAATGCAGCTCACAGTCTTAATTTACAAGTTGGGCGTCAAGACCTGGGGCCTGATTTAGATCTCGGCAGACAGGTTACTCCGTCACAACAGTGATGGATAGCCAGTCCTCCAAAATATAAATCCCATAGCATATAATGGGATTTATATTTTGGTGGATGGGATATCTATCATCGATGTGATGGAGTAACATGTCCACTAAGATCTAAATCAGGGCCTTGGATGCTTTGGGCCACAGACCGGATGAGTATGCATAAGTTTTACCACATTTGCTTGCTCTCTAGTCCGCTCTCCTCTCTTCGCTCTCTCTCTTTCCAAGTCTTCAAACTCTCATCTATCTTCTCTCTCTTGTCTTTACTCCCTTGCAAGAATCCTTTTTATTGTTTGATCAATTAAAAACCATTAAAATATATATATAAAAACATCAATTGAAAACTTTGCACTGCGCTGCATTGTTCGCAATCAAGGAAAATGTAACGAAATATATGTTAGTATTTACATTTAGATAAAAATTTCCTTCTTAAAAAAAGATAACTGTCATATAAAAGCAGGTGCAAAGTATAGCTAAAGTGCATAGGTATTCGTAATTCCGTGCAGGATCAAAAAGTTGACTTGCTGCGGTAATTAATACTGTATTCAAACAGTTCATCAATGAGGCAGTCAATGGTTGGATAAAAAGCTCTAGGTCGAATTTGCTTGTTCCACACCATGCTGCTGCAGTTTAGTGTGGGGTTCAGTGTTACAGAAATATATGGCGGGAAGTTGATGTTACTTGTTTTCACTCAACCCCACAAATTAGTGTTCCAAATTCCTTAAGCCGAATTCCACACTTTTCAAAAGTTGCCCAATCTTTCAATTAAAACTATTGTGCATCGTTACGCATAGAATGGCCCTTGAAGTCGAAGCCGGGTTGAGCTGTAAGGCTTGAGGGAATGATTTCGATGTTATAAAGCTAAAGTGAAACTTGCAGAATCACCAGATCAGAAAAATGGAGTTACGACAAAAGCTGCTTCAATTATTTATCGTTGTTGCATCCTCCGATGGCTGTTTCATACTTTTGACGTCTTGGGAGCTGTGTTTTCTGGGTGGCCGATAGGCTGCTTGAATTTACGATATGCAAGATGGATGAAGTTCGTCAAACTGGTGTTTAGGGCCGTATTCTCTGGGTTCAATGACGCAATGATGCCCTGCCTGCAGGACCGGACTCCTAGTTTGTTCCACTCAGGCTTCAATTTTGATCTGTGCATGTCCAAAGTGTTGGGTAGCTGCATATGGCATGCTCCAGAGATTCGACTGATACCCCTCAATCCCTACATACGTTCTCGTCTGATGGGCGCTGCCAGGGAGCTAGGTGTTTCAAGAAATGCCACTCGCCCAGCCTAAGCGGAAAAAATAAAAGGGCCTAATTATGATGGCGGAGGGCCTGCCACTGACAGCATGTCGGTGGCGGGCCCTTCGCCATCAAAATGAGGTTTTCCGCCCGCCAGATAACTATGGCGGGCGGACAGGTGGCGGTCGGAAAGACCAACCGCCTCGGTCCCGATAGGCGGTTTTTCTCCGACTGCTTGTCGGACCTCCCCGGAAGGCCAGCATTGCAGCGGTGCCAGCAAGGCACAGTCCGTAGGGATTATAATATCCCTTTCCGCCGGTCGTTCTGCAGCAGTCAACCCGCCAGAAAACGGCTGGTGGAAATGGATTTGGGGCCCCTAGTGGGCCCCCCACAATACCTGGGGCTGGGGCAAGGGCACTGGGGCGCACCTATGGTGCCCCCCTACATATCCTTGCGCCACGTAGTGCAGGGATTTGCAAGTGCCTCTTTTTTTGCATTGCGGCGGGAGCTGCTGACTGCATCCCCACAGCAATGCAAAAAATAGGACCTGCGACCGCCGCGGTGGCGGTCGCATCGTAATGCGGTTGGAGGGTAGGCCGCCTCGTAGGCGGCCGGACCCACTATCACAACGATGGCGGTCGGATGAAAGTCCGACTGCCATCGTGATGGCCCTCAAAGTTTTAAATGCAGGGAATATGTGCAGGCAAGGTATGACGATGTGGAGATCGACTGATAAGAGTTAATTACTGCCAATACATGCTTGCGTTTAACAAGGATTGCCCTGTTGACGGATAGGAGCTCAGCTGAGTTTGCTTTTTAATACTTGGTTTGAATGCTTTTTACTTGGATTGAGATTCCACAGCTCGCTCGTTGACAATTGCAACATACAGTCGTTAAAGAACCGACTGTATGACCCACCTAAATTGCTGGAGCTGATGTTGGTCCATAACAAGGACTCCAGGGAGCTGACTCTGGCCTGTCTCAGCTTTGACGAAGTAAGTAGCAAGGAGGGCATTACGGGTCACATCTCCCGATGGCCACGAGCAGTTGTACAATAACCAGTACTCCTGGTTTTTCTCTTCCTTATTTCCACATGGATCTCCTGACGATCGTGTGTTCAATTTTTTGTCCGTAAAATAGGGTTTGGCTACAGGCCCCTCCTCCCTCGCAAAGACCATGACGCAATAGTACAGCGTCAAAAATGTATGTAATTTGATATTTAATTGTTTATGTGTGTCTTGTCTTGTTTCACGATGCCTATCACGGTGGAGACATTTTCACAACCACTGAGTGTAAACTACGATTTTTCACGTACGGAGTGAGCACTGTTTTTCAGTTTTAGTAAGCACCCGCACTATAGGGTGTTGCATATTTATGTCAGTTGACAGCATTTGGGTTTGTCAGCCATGGCTGATGTTTTAAATTTTTCTTGTTCTTTTCGTTTCAGACACAGAACGACACCATAGTTACCGTATGTAATTAGGGGCATGCGCATGGCGTGCTATCCACTGTTTCCTCATTAGAGGATCTTGAGGAGTGGTACCATTGGGATTAGATTCCCTGTAGGTCCTGAAGAAGAGCCAATAGAGGAACGGCTCGAAACATGTTGACCGATCATTTCTGAAGAGAACGGACTCATTACAGTCCACGCCTTCAGTCACAACCCCTAATTTTAACCTTACCGACTAGGGGCGGGAAAAAAATAATTTTCCTACTTGTCAGGTATTTTTAACTTATTCTTCCACTCCGTCCCACTTCACTATCTTTATGAATTAACTACATCGATAAGTGCTCCTGCGTGACCGTTAAGTCATAGCACGCCTCAATCCGTAGAGGATTGGGATGAACCCCAATGATGAAGCATGCCACCAAAGGCAACCCTGGTGGGTGAGGGGTCTCTAGGAAAAAAGTTTTTTTCCTACTGAACAATCACAGTGGAATTCGCTATATCTCACACACCATCCCCTGGGCAGGTTTTTTTTTTAATCTTTCGATTTTTGTGATAAACTGTCTCAGCTTCTGAAATAAGTTGAGAAAGGCAGCCACACTTACCATATGGTAATTAGGGAGGCCAAGCTCCAATGGGATTTGGGCTGTGGATGAGGTTTTTGGTAACCGCAGCACCTTTTTGTAGATCTTGGTTACATGTTGATTTAGTGTGGTGCTGAGCTTGCCCAAGGAGATTTCGAAGCTGTACGACAAGATGGGTCCTATCTTGGCTCGCATGACTTCCAGCACTGGGGCCAGACTTGGAAGTTTGGAAAGACTGATTTGAAGGGCCATTGCTTTTATGGCGATTTCATTGCGGTACTTGACAAGAGCGCCCCTGGCATTAATGTGCACTCTCAGATATCTGTATGTTTTTTCTACTGAAATTTGGTGGTTGTTGTATTGCCAACCGCAGCCTCTATAACTTTTCCTGCCAGTATAACCACTTGAGTTTTCTTAAGATTAACATCCAGGTTGGTGTGCAGACAGAATATCGAGTTGGAAATGTCGAACTACAGCATATCGAGTCCTAAATATCGTGAGTCAGAAATATCGACAGCAAGAATATTGTGGTCAAAAATATCGATTTTAAGGTAAAGAATATTGTTTTTAAAAATATAGAAGTTATTAATATCGTTTGCAAAAATATACTTGTTTAAAATATCGATTTTATAATTAGAGTTATGTATTTTAGTATATATTTTAAATATATGTGATGTATTTTTTTGTATAAGAATTGTTTGTTTTTTAATATATGTGTTACATTTTCAGTAGTTATCAATTTTATTTTAATTCAATTTTGCATTTTTTAGTTCCGTAGCGGGTTGTCGGTTTATACGGGAATAGGGTGGGAAGTAATTTAATTATAATAAATTAATGATTATTTTTTATTTATTAATATTTATTTAATTTAGTTTTTATAGTGTTAATTGTGGGAAGTAATTTATTATTAATTAATTATTAATTGGTTGTTAATTAATATTAATTAATTAAGTGCTAATTAATTATGGTAATTGTGTAATTCTTTTAGGTGCGCATTGTGGAGTTTATGGGGGTAAAGGGTGGGAAGTAATTTATTTTTAATTAATTAATAATAAGTTGTTAATTAGCATTAATTATTTAATTGAAAATTAAATACGGAAATAGTGTAGTTAATTTTATGTGCGGGTTGTGGGGTTTAAAGGGGTAAAGGGTGGGAAGTAATTTATGTTTAATTAACTAATAATTAGTTGTTAATTAATATTAATGAATTATTTGTAAATAAATTATGGAAATTGTGTAATTTATTTTAGGTGAGGGTTGTGGGGTTTATAGGGGTAAAGGGCGGGAAGTAATTTATGTTTATTTAATTAATATTTAGTTCTTAATTAATATTAATTAATTAATTGAAAATTAAATATGGAAATTGTGTAATTAATTTTAGGTGTGGGTTGTGGGGTTTATAGGGGTAAAGGGTGGGAAGTAATTTATGTTTAATTAATTAATAATTAGTTGATCATTAATATTAACTAATTAATTGATATTTAATTAGGGTAATTGTTTATATTTTTTGTGTGTGGGTTTTACTTTTATAGGTGTAAAGGGTGGGGAGTAAACTAATTTTACTTACTTTATAATTAGTTGTTAAATACTATTAGTTTTTTAATTGAAAATAAGTTTTAATTGTGTAATTTATTTTTTTACAGTTTAATTTTAGCTGTGGTTTTTAGGGGTTATGGGGTAAAGTGTGGGAAGTTTATTAAGTTTTATGAGTTTTAATTTGTTTTTTAATTAATAACATTTCTTTAATTGGTAATTAATTATGTTAATTATGTAAGTACATTTTTTTTAATTTAGATGTGGGTTGTGAATTGTGTGGTATAGGGTAGGGAACAAAAAAAGTTAATTTATGTAATAATTAATGTTTTTGTTTCTAAATAATTTCTAATTAAACATATTTATTTGTTTGAAATTTTTATTTTATTTTATTTGATATATTTGTATGTATTTGTCATATGCATTTAACATTATAATGTGTGTTTTTAATTTTTAATATTAAATATATTTGTATTTTAATTTTTAACATATTTATATATTTGTTATTTATTTTGTGTTTTACATATTTTTGTTGTTGTTAATATTTTGCTTGTTTTTAATTTTGAACTGACTGGAGTGAGAATATTAATTGTTATTCCTCCGCAATCCAACACTTTCCCTACTGTTGCACTGATTGGAGTGGGAATAGTAATTTTTACCCCTCCGCTATCCAACACTTTCCCTACTGTTGCACTGATTGGAGTGGGAATAGTAATTTTTACCCCTCCGCTATCCAACACTTTCCCTACTGTTGCACTCATTGGAGTGGGAATAGTAATTTCTACCCCTCCGCTATCCTACACTTTCCCTACTGTTGCAATTATTGGAGTGGGAATAGTAAATGTTATCCCTCCGCAATCCAACAATTTCCCTACTGTTGCACTGACTGGAGTGGGAATAGTAATTTTTATCCCTCCGCTATCCAACACTTTCCCTACTGTTGTACTCATTGGAGTGGGAATAGTAATTTCTACCCCTCCGCTATCCAACACTTTCCCTACTGTTGCAATTATTGGAGTGGGAATAGTAAATGTTATCCCTCTGCAATCCAACAATTTCTCTACTGTTGCACTGACTGGAGTGGGAATAGTAATTTTTACCCCTCCGCTATCCAACTCTTTCCCTTCTGTTGCACTCATTGGAGTGGTAATAGTAATTTTTACCCTTCCGCTATCCAACACTTTCCCTACTGTTACACTTATTGGAGTGGGATTAGTAATTTTTACCCCTCCGCTATCCAACTCTTTCCCTATTGTTGCACTCACTGGAGTGGGAATAGTAATTTTTACCCCTCCGTTATCTAACACTTTCCCTACTGTTGCACTCACTGGAGTGGGAACAGTACATTTTATCCCTCCACTATCCAACACTTTCCCTACTGTTGCACTCACTGGAGTGAGAATAGTACATTTTATCCCTCCGCTATCCAACACTTTCCCTACTGTTGCAATGACTGGAGAGGGAATAGTAAATTGTATTCCTCCGCTATCCAACACTTTCCCTACTGTTGCACTCACTGGAGTGGGAATAGTAAGTTTTACCGCTCCGCTATCCAACACTTTCCCTACTGTTGCACTCATTGGAGTGGGAATAGTAATTTTTACCAATCCGCTATCCAACACTTTCCCTTTTGTTGCACTCACTGGAGTGGGAATAGTAATTTTTACCCTCCGCTATCCAACACTTTCCCTACTGTTGCACTGACTGGAGTGGTAAATTTAGTTTAAAGATTTTTAAATAGTTTAATGGTTTAATTTATAATAGAATTTTAATAGATTTTATGTCATTGGTATATATATATATATATATATATATATATATATATATATATATATATATATATATATATATATATATATATATATATATATATATACATATAAAGAGTTGCCTCTAGGTGGGATGCACTCCCAGGTGGAAATTACCCCAAAGCAAGGGCACACGCCATGAACAAAGTCCTTTTCTGGTTTCCTGCCAGACGCGTTTCGGGCCAACGCCCTCTTCAGTGGCAGACCATGTGACGTGACGGCATGCAGCAACCACCAGTAAATCCCCGTAATAATTATGCTCAGGTGAACCACCTGAAGCAATGCTTCCTGGGACTGGTGGTTCAGTAAAACCCAAGTGGGTCGCCGCCGGCACTCACATTCAAAAATGTCTTTAAAAGGATTGCCGATGTTCGCGCCGGCACCCCTGCATATAACAGGCACCTCCTGTTCCACAGGTAGCTGCCCCTTTGGGTTTTACTGAACCACCAGTCCCAGGAAGCATTGCTTCAGGTGGTTCACCTGAGCATAATTATTACGGGGATTTACTGGTGGTTGCCGCATGCCGTCACGTCACATGGTCTGCCACTGAAGAGGCGTTGGCCCAAACGCGTCTGGCAGGAAACCAGAAAAGGACTTTGTTCATGGCGTGTGCCCTTGCTTTGGCGTAATTTCCACCTGGGAGTGCATCCCACCTAGAGGCAACTCTTTTTGCATTTTGTATAGCGGCCTGCCTGGTCGCGGGATTGCACCACCGCGAAACACTTGTGGGTCCGCGGCTGCTTTATTGGGGCAGCTAACTGTGGAACAGGAGGTGTCTGTTATATGCAGGGGTGCCGGCGCGAACATCGGCAATCCTTTTAAAGACATTTTTGAATGTGAGTGCCGGCGGCGACCCACTTGGGTTTTACTGAACCACCAGTCCCAGGAAGCATGGCTTCAGGTGGTTCACCTGAGCATAATTGTTACGGGGATTTACTGGTGGTTGCCGCATGCCGTCACGTCACATGGTCTGCCACTGAAGAGGGCGTTGGCCCGAAACGCGTCTGGCAGGAAACCAGAAAAGGACTTTGTTCATGGCGTGTGCCCTTGCTTTGGCGTAATTTCCACCTGGGAGTGCATCCCACCTAGAGGCAACTCTTTTTGCATTTTCTATAGCGGCCTGCCTGGTCGCGGGATTGCACCACCGCGAAACACTTGTGGGTCCGCGGCGTAATTTCCACCTGGGAGTGCATCCCACCTAGAGGCAGCTCTTTTTGCATTATATATATATGTACATTTTTATATAATTTTAAAATTATAAAATAAATTAAAATTAATAGTTTAATAATTGTTTTAAAGTAAATATATATATTTATTATTATTTGTGTGTATTTAGGGCCCGATTACGATGGCGGACGGAAAAGGCCTCCGACCGCCATGCTTGTGTCAATAGACCGTCCGCATGTCCCGCGGCAATACCGCCGGTCAGATTACGATGCAACTCACGTAAAGTCCCACCGCGGCGGCCGGAATACAAAAAAAACCTTCCGTAACAGTGGCAATAGCCGAAAATGCTACCTCGGCGGACGGGGAAAGCTGGACAATGGACCAAAACGTCCGCACCTCCCGCAGAATGACTGCACGGCTAATTACGATGAGTAAGCAGAGCTGGTGTAAAGATCATGGCAGTACCCACCGCAGCGCTGGCGCCCAGGCCAAAAGAATGGCGGAAGCAACAAAATGCACTACAAGTCACAAAGTGTGCCTGTATCATCATCAGCCCTCAATTACATCAGACACGCAAGAATGACACACCACAAATGCATACCGGAGATGAAAGCCATGGACAGCATGGAAGACACACCAGGTAGACATCACTCATGTGGACACACCCACACACCACAGTATATAAACCAACCCCTTCCTGGGCCAGCATCCTTAGCAAATTAGGAACAGAGAGGGGCATCCACAGAGAGGGACACCAGAACAAATAGCACAGAAAGGACACAGCACACCATCACACCCACACAACTCCACACACCATCCCCTTCACAACCACACACCGAACACACCTCACTCATCCACATATTCACCCTGCACCTCACATCCATTAGCACCATGCCGAACAGCAAAATGCCTAAATTCACTGACACAGAGTTGAAAGTGCTGGTAGATGAGATCATCAGGGTAGAATCACATTTGTATGGAAACCTGGTCCAACAGACACCCAATGTGCGCAAAAATCAGATGTGGGCTAAGATCTACAACAAAGTCAATGCAGTGGGGAACATCCCACGCACACTGCGTGACATCAAAAGGCGGTGGAACGACCTCAAGCTCTGGGTCAAGGCATGGGCACAGAGGAACCACCAGTTGGCTCAAAAACGGGCGGAGGGCCTCCCATTCCACTACTGAGATTCACAGAATGGGAGGAGAAGGTGCTTGCCATACTGCATCCCGAGAGTCTCACCGGAATCGAGGGGGGAGAGGAGGCTGGTTAGTACAAAGTAAATGTTCACATACCACTGTAACGTACTGTTGTGCACAACAAGTGAGCCTCACTTGCCAGACCCAAGCGAACACATGGAGAATGCACGTTAAAAAAATGATTGTCTCACAAGACCTCCATTTCCTCACTCTGCCTCACAGAACAGGTAGGTAGCCATCTTACTGTGGAGGGAGTCAGTGAGACCTGACAGCAAGACCACCACTCCCACAAGACCCCCTGCATGCCCTCCCCACCCCAGAGACAAGTTGCAGCCATTAACCCCGACAGTGCCTCATAACAGGTAGGTAGCCATCTCACTGTAGAAGGAGTCATTGAGACCTGACAGCAAGACCACCACTCCCACAAGGCCCCCTGCCCACCCTCCCCACCCCAGAGACAAGTGGCAGCCATTACCCCTGACAGCGCTTCATAATCGGTAGGTAGCCATCTAACTGTGGAGGGAGTCGTTGAGACCTGACAGCAAGACCACCACTCCCACAAGGCCCCCTGCCAACCCTCCCCACCCCAAAGACATGTGGCAGCCATTTCCCCCGACAGCGCCTCATAACAGGTAGGTAGCCATCTCACTGTGGAGGGAGTCGTTAAGACCTGACAGCAAGACCACCACTCCCACAAGGCCCCCTGCCCACCCTCCCCACCCCAGAAACACCTGGAAGCCATTACCCCTGACAGCGCCTCATAACAGGTAGGTAGCCATCTCACTGTGGAGGGAGTCGTTGAGACCTGACAGCAAGACCATCACTCCCACAAGGCCCCCTGCCCACCCTCCCCACCCCAGAGACATGTGGCAGCCATTACCCCCGACAGTGCCTCATAACAGGTAGGTAGCAATCTTACTGTGTAGGGAGTCGTTGAGACCTGACAGCAAGACCACCACTCCCACAAGGCCCCCTGCCCACCCTCCCCACCCCAGAGACACGTGGCAGCCATTACCCCCGACAGTGCCTCATAACAGGTAGGTAGCCATCTCACTGTGGAGGGAGTCGTTGAGACCTGACAGCAAGACCACCACTCCCACAAGGCCCCCTGCCCACCCTCCCAAACAGCATGGAGCACCCTCCCCACCCCAGAGACACGTGGCAGTCATCACCCACCTCTGCAGCACTACACACGTAGGGCCCGATTCACAGAACTAACTTAAGGCAAAATCCTAAACTTACTACCATTTTGGTATTCACAGAAGGCACTTACTCATTTTGGTATTCACAGAAGGCACTTACTTACTCATTTTGAGTAACTTACAAAATGAGTAAGTTACTCAAAATGAGTAAGTTACTCATTTTAGTATTCACAGAAGGCACTTACTCATCAATGAGTAAGTGCCTTCTGTGAATACCAAAAATGAGTAAGTTACACAAAATGAGTAAGTTACTCAAAATGAAGTAAGTTACTCATTTTGGTATTCATAGAAGGCACTTACTCATTAATGAGTAAGTGCCTTCTGTAATACTCAAAATGAGTAAGTTACACAAAATGAGTAAGTTACTCAAAATGAGTAAGTAAGTGCCTTCTGTGAATACCAAAATGAGTAAGTGCCTTCTGTGAATACCAAAATGGTAGTAAGTTTAGGATTTTGTCTTAAGTTAGTTCTGTGAATCGGGCCCGTAAATAGTCAGCTCATGCACCCTGGCCTCCCTCCCAAATAGCATGGTGCCATATGCCCAGCACATCACGCACATGTTTGCCAAGTCTGAAAAACAACATAAGTTGTAGCCAGTGCACACACAGATTAATGCCATTAAGAGGTCACATTCATCACACTGTCATCCAAGAAGTCACATGTAACTGCATAGTCAATCCAAGATTCGCAAAGAACCACATTCAAATGTCGATGTCACATTGTCCATAAGCATAAAGGCACACATCAACTCCACACATACATGGAGACTCAGCCACACATCACTATACAGAGGAGGCCACTACAAAACAGCACAACAGAAATATTGCATCTGAGGCATACTGGCAATTACATAAGTCATGTGAATTTTTAACCGAAGTAGAAAACAATATCATCCAGAGCGCACAATGCCTGGCACCGCAGTGGGCGAGCATGTACACCTTTCGTTTCAAAAAATCGAAACCACTTCCGGTTCGCATTGGCTGATGGCTATTCATCATAGGCGGTGACGCACCGCGGAGGTCAGGAAGCGGCCATCGCAAGGCTGCACAAATCAATTGGTGTCAATGCCTGGCACCGCAGTGGCGGAGTACGTTCACCGCGAGAGTCAGTCAAAATCCCAACAACACCAATCATGAAGTGGTGGCACAGTAGACAGCTAGTCAGATAAATGTCAGAAAGGTCCAAGCATGAACTGCAGTGGATGTGCATCAAGTTGATACCCGAGGAAATGTCCATTGAAAAACAAGATCCACACATATGAAATTGTTGCCCACGCAATGTCACATCGCTAACTGACAAATCATGTACCACAACATCATGTTCGACTGATGCAAAATGGTGGACAATGCAAAGTAATGTCACTGTCAAAAGTCTGGTCATCTCAATAGAAATGTGCAATACAGTAACATATAAGTTGTGCTGTCTACTGAACATGCTGACATAATGACCTCTATTCAACAGGTGATCCGATCACAACACCTGTCGGAAGTGTGACCAACGAGCCCAGCCAGTCTCCCCCCCATGAAGGTGAACTCACGGATGCTGATTTGCTCCCTTCCTCGGACAAGGAGGACTGACCTGGCCCCTCAGGCGTGGCCAGGCAACCCCAGTCTCCGGGCCTCACTGTCCCCACCACCACCTCGACTCCCACAACAGCAGCAACAATGCTGATCCCTGCGACTACGACCTGTGTGCCAGCCAGCACCAACACCAGTACCACTGCCTCCAACACTGTCCCCGTGGCAGCTGCACCCAATCCCACCAGCCACACCCAGGATGCTGGGGACAGTGTGCAGGGGTAGCGACAGGCTACGCCACAGGTCCGTGTATGCAGGGCAGGAGGGAGGGCCCCCCTGGGACAGTCCCAGGATGACAGCGAGACTGAGGCCCTGGCCACAGTCAACACTGTCCTTGGTGCATACCAACAGAACCAGGGACAGATGGGCCAGGTCATGGAAGAACTGAGGGAACTCCACCTGCTGCAAAGGTCCATGGACACCCGCTTGGGTGTCATTGCTGATTACATGGGCCAGCTTGTGGGTGTTCTGAGGGACATCCATGCTGCTCAACTAGCCAACCGCCCACCCCGTGGCCAGCCGGACGATACTGAGAACACCACCACAGCGGCCACAGGGAGGGTTGTGGCAGCAGGCACAGACTCCTCAGACACCTCCGAGCATGCAAAAAGAACAATTGATGGACAGTATGCAGAACAATGTCATACATTCACCCCAGTACAGAGATCTGGGCCTAAATCCATCGTTTTTTTGCTCACCATGCCATCTCCAGTTTGGACCCAGCCATATGCAAATCAGCCTTGACCCTGCACCCAATGGGAACAGTCCAGCCCGAACTGCCAGGCCAGGTCCTCCCTGGACTGGAAACAAACATCCTAGGACCGGTTTCGTGCTTTCAGCCCTCATCAGCCAGAATAGCTTGACTCCAGTGGCATGGAGAGCACGGGACCCACGTCTGGGCATACCCGTCCCACTCGGGGTGACAAATGCAAAAAGAACAATTGATGGACAGAATGCAGAACAATGTCATACATTTACCCCAGTACAGAGATCTGGGCCTAAATCCATTGTTTTTTTGCTCACCATGCCATTCCAGTTTGGACCCAGCCATATGCAAATCAGTCTTGACCCTGCACCCAATGGGAACAGTCCAGCCCGAACTGCCAGGCCAGGTCCTCCCTGGACTGGAAGCAAACATCCTAGGACCGGTTTCGGACTTTCAGCCCTCATCAGCCAGGATAGCTTGACTCCAGTGGCATGGAGAGCACGGGACCCACGTCTGGGCATACCCGTCCCACTCGGGGTGACAAATGCAAAAAGAACAATTGATGGACAGAATGCAGAACAATGTCATACATTCACCCCAGTACAGAAATCTGGGCCTAAATCCATCGTTTTTTTGCTCACCATGCCATTCCAGTTTGGACCCAGCCATATGCAAATCAGTCTTGACCCTGCACCCAATGGGAACAGTCCAGCCCGACCTGCCAGGCCAGGTCCTCCCTGGACTGGAAACAAACATCCTAGGACCGGTTTCGGGCTTTCAGCCCTCATCAGCCAGGATAGCTTGACTCCAGTGGCATGGCAGGTTCCCCCCCGGCCAAACGGTCGAGGGGACGTCCAAGAAAGACAGACAGAGGATCACGTGGCAAAGCACCTCTCAAAACCCGTTCCATGCTCCAACTATGATGTCAGCAGTGAGGCCTCCAGCATTGACTTTGTTGCAGATCAGAGCCCACATTTCCACAATGTTGGCAGTGTACTGTTGGACTGTGTCATACCAGCATTGAGTGTCCTACCCTGATGACTCTTGTGCCAGCACTTTCAACTTCACCCCTCACCTATCACTCATGTACAAATAAACACCATTCACAACACTCAGCGTTTGTGTCAGTACCATTTTTTACAGAGTAAATAGCATGTTTACTCACATTGCAATGTCTCTCCATATTTAAATATAAGAGACAGTGGTGGTGAGATGCACACCATTGTATACGTTCGGTTTTGTGAGACAACGACATTTCCCATACTTACGACTGATGCTGGAACTGGTTGAAGTGCAATCATGGCAAGCAAGTGATGAGACAATTCCAGTAATACCTAGAACGTAACCACATTCATCATGACCACCAGTCAGGATTCAGGCATACAAGGGAAATCAAGGATTCCAGAGAGAGGTGAACGGTCCAGAGATCCTGGTTCTGGATATTAATTCCTAAAATGCTAGAGGAACTTTTGCTTGAGGTTCTGGACCTTTCCAACATCGTATTAACAAGTAGGAGTGAGGGTTTAAGCATATGTTCCTCTCTTCCAGAGCGGTCTATTTTACTCAATAGGATAATTCCTTTTTTTTGTATGACACAGCACAGTAATCCAAAATGATTTGAGTGAAAGAAGTTCTTTTATTATATTTTCATTCACTGCTTTATAGATCCATTTCACTCTTTTGATTTATTTTACAGACAGTTTTCAAGAAAGAGAACAGTTGACACGTGTTTCGCCCTATGTGGCAAGTTGAGCCAGGGCTTTCTCAAGGCTAACCATTCTGTACAATAATCATACAGTTCCGACAAGAATTGTGTGCATTTTGAATTGCTTCAAGGTAACATGTAGATGGCATACAAAATTCGAAAAGACCAAGTTCTAACTATGTTCCTGAATTGGATCCCGGGATAAATTCGTTGTTACACCGCCGGACTGCTCGGAGCACGGATTTATCCCGGGATCCAATTCAGGAACATAGACAGAACTTGGTCTTCTGAATTTTGTATGCCATGCTGACCTTGGCTAATTCAAATGCACACAATTCTTGTCGGACTCTATATGATTATTGTACAGAATGCTTAGCCTTGAGAATCCCGGCTCAACTTGCCACATAGGCGAAGACACGTGTCGGCTATTCTTTCTTGAAAACTGTCTGTAAATAAATCAAAAGATGAAATGGATCTATAAAGCAGTGAATGAAAATATAATAAAGAACTTCTTTCACTCAAATCATTTGGATTACTGTGCTGTGTCTACAAAAAAAGGAATTATCCTATTGATAAAATAGACAGCTCTGGAAAGAGAACATATGCTTAAACCCTCACTCATACAAGGGAAATCAAACCTGCCCTCGCAGCGTCATGAAGAAGCTCTGTCCCAGCAAGGACACAAAAACAGCCATGATACACCTCAACCGATACCCCTGATGAAGGGTTGTCCCGAAATGCATTGGGTGTTTTTAAATAAATCGTGACATGTGGAAAAATTTTGACTCTCCTATGTTTGTGTGAAAAACGTCAATGAACAAAAGAATGAGTAAAATGAATTGAAGAAAATAATGGACAAAAATAGAAGAAAGTAACGGGGTAAAAAGTGGATTAACTGAAGAGTCAAATACAAATTTGATTTATTGGATTCATTCGTTGATAACGGCTGTGCTGCTTGAATGGAGTCAAAATTGGTTCCTTCGTGTTCCTTCTCTATATTTGAATGCCACAATCCATTGTGTGAGTGGAGGTACCTAGAAAGACACAAGAACATGACATGTGGTTGACATATGATGGCATGACAGCCAAAGCACAGCACCAGGCAACACTGTACATGTGCAATCCAGATTACACTGCTCATCTACATCAACATGGACAGAAGGGGGATGGGAGAACAGCACTACATCTCCCAGCACAGTACACACCTTAGCAACCTGGGAAATGCACCTCAGCTTAAATGCCAACTAGTTTCCCGTGCGTGGTGATACACCAAGGTATTAGCGGGTTAGTGTTGTCAGTCTCAAGTCACATGTGTACATGGATATCATCCTTCATCAGTAGGGAACAGATCCAGCAAATAGGTGTAAGGTGAGTAAGCAGCCACCATTGTCTAAGCTCCCTGAACCTCTCCCTGTCAAACTGAAGTCAAACCCTTCTGCTTCATCACAAGTATGCACATTTGACGTAAGTGCACGTTCATGGATGCTAAGGGATGTACTGTGCTGGTAGGTGAATCAGTGTCCTCCCACCCCCCTACAACCATCCACGTGGGAATGACTGCAGTGGCAATGACTCACACAGCACATCACAATGCAGCACTCAGCAGTGGACCAAAAACAGGCACGAACCAAACAAATCATGTCAAACCTAGATTGAGGAAATTATTGCGTTCAGCAAGACAAGTACAGTCACACGTGTATTGTAAACTATCTAAGTTGATTGTTGGCAAAATACATCAATGTACACCAGTCCCAGCCACCAAGCTCACATGCCCCTCATATGTACCAGAAGGAACTGATCGAGTCCTGTACATCTCAAACAGAGATATTTCCTGTGCAGGGCTCACGTACACAGAAAGAGTTTCTCAACGTGTCCATTGCCGTAGGGATGAACTCATCACTCCCCCATATGTGAATGTCAACATTAATTTGTGGGTTCACATTCCAACAATGTAAGCCGACTTCAAAGTATTAACAGGGCTGAAAGCCCATTTGTATTAACAAGAAGGCGGACTCACATCCGCCCCTCTGACCTTCGAATACCAGGTGGCTGTTACCTCCTGCGAGATACTGTAACAAACTGAATACGAGTCTCCCACTAGGTTCAGTGCAACTGATACACCAAGCTTCATACACTCCACACACAGAAGTCCTTGCTCATATCACAATTTCCCTTGTGGGGAATGGCCTTGTCACTTCCTTTCAGACCATTTCAGGAGTACAACAGGTGCTCACTCAAACAACTTTTTGTCGGACATGTGGCATTTCAGCAACATTCCTCCCGCTGTTCTGAAGAGTGCAGGTTCAACAACAGCTACAAGGCAATGGCTGCACATCCTGTGGACCTGCACATCCCTGGTCATGTGCAACTGTACCGTGAACGAATGCTGAATATATTGGGAGCGTTGCCATTGGCTGTGCTGCGCATCAGTTATAGGCTAAGCTTCCGCTATGCCTATTTCACCTGTGTGCAACCTGTGTTCCACTGTCGCAGCTGCCCCTTTCAATGGGCCAGGGATGTCTGCCTATCCAACACATCGATTGCTGAACTGGATCATGACATGTGGTTGAGTCCTTTGTTGGTCCACGACCGGGACTGTGCCCGGGATACCCGTCTATGGGATGCCTTACAACTTGGCATAAGTGCTGGCAGCTGGTCATGTGCGATTGCACAACTTCTCGTGTGCAATGACTACATTGAACTACTCCCCTATTGGCCTGAAATGCTCCTTACGGACACGGGGTGCGAGGAGCACATCTGTTCATTCATATTACTGGATTGGGCGGCCATCCTATGAAGCTGCAATAGCTTTATTGGATGAGTAACTACTTACCTGCATCCACAACTGATTGGGACTAATTACAGATGTATCAACATCATACATACAGTATGGGAATACCATAAGATCTCCTTAAATATCCGACTCTCGTTTTTATTAACTGCCAAGGGCCCACCCATTAAAATAGTCATTTTTTATCCCAGGGACCCTTAGGACAGCTTTTTTAATATTCACTCACTTCCTTTCACTGCACTCTCACGGCACAATACCAGCTCCGCTGTATCCAGGCGTCGTAGCACACCCAAGGTGCACTCGGTGCCTTGGGTGGAGCCCGATGATGAAGCATGTCACCAACTAGGTTGGTGAGTGAGGACCTTACTATAAACATAATGTGTTTCCTTTCCAAAACAAACATACGCTAGGAGCATCCAATCCAGAGTTAGTTCTCTTTGATAAAACATATATACCAGGGGAAGTGAACTGGCTCCAGTATCTTTCCTCCCTCTCCTTTTGATTTTTACTAGTAATTGCATTTGGCCATGCACACTGAGTCAGACTTAAACATGGATTTTTGCTCGGGACACTCCTCAACTGTACAGATCTGGTGTATTCACCACTTCATTGGTGACCTGTGCTAGTGGCTGCCATGCACATGTTTGACCCTCCACTCCCCTCCATGTTCTGGCACTGTACTGTGTGCTGATGATCTGTTTCCATTGGCATGCTGGCCAGCGGCACTGTTTCAGTGGGTGATGTGTGATATTTGTACCTACTTGCTTTCAGTAATGGTTGCTGTGGTACAGTACAGATGGATTGGCAGCACAGTCCTCTTGTCTTGTTCCTGCATGGATGTTTGCCAGGGTTGTGTGGCAGTGGATGTTTGCAAAATGTGTAGCTGTTTCCCTTGCGCCTGCTAGCCATCCTGGGCAGGCATCTTGGTCACTTGCAGTCTGCAGTGTATGCACTCCCATCACCAATGCTAATCTGTCACCTTGATCAGGATTGGAGCTGTGTGAGTGGTGCTGGTGGGTGGGTGTGAGGGGAGCTGAGTGGCAGGAGGCGTCAGCACAGGGCACCCTTCTGGCCCCTGAGAGTATCACTGATGTGAATAGGGGAGGCATCTTTCCCCAGACGTGGTTGTGCAGGCCCTGCCTGCACGCTTGCAGTGAGTTGTTGTTGTACAGTGGTTGCATGCGTGTATGGGTGTTGGACGTACCTCTGCTGTTGTGCACAGCGGCATCTGATCTGCTGGTAATGCATCAGGTACAGCAGCGGTAAGGCCTGTAGGGCTGGATCCATTGCGGCTCTGGTGGTGTACGTGTATAGGGCTTGGATATTCCCTCGCTGTTATTGTGCTTCCGCCATCCGCGATGAGGTGGGGTTTCCGCAGCGGTGGGATTGGCTGTTTGGTACAGCGTAATGTGGTTGGCGGTGGAGACGTGATTCCGCACGCTGTTCTTGCTCTATTGGCTCCGTCTGCCACCCTTACATGAGGTCGACACGTGCGGACGCAGAAACACCGCAGAGGTACGCAAATGGCCTATGTTGGCCCATTGTAATGTGGCGGTTGCAATAACCGCATAGGGTGCAGAGAATTCTCAGTTTTCCGCCACCGCCAGCACTACGGATGCCCTTCCGTCCGACATCCTAATGACCCCCTTAATTCTTTTATTAAGTTTATTTGTTATTTTTGTTCAAATGTATATTAAATCTACTTTATTTTTTTTAATTAATTTTCTTTAATATTTAATATATTTAATATTTATTATTTTATTTTATATATATGTGAAAATAGATATTTTGTACAACTATATTTTTAACATCGATATTTTTTTTCTCAATGTTTTTGTACTTACCTGTTTAAGTATAGGAGTCGATATTTTTGCATTCTATATTTTTTCATCTATATTTTTACATCGATATTCTGTCAGTGAACCCTCCAGGTTATTCGTGGTTGTATAGCTGTATAGTTCATTTAGCAGTCGTTGCAACCCGACACTCGTGAGGCTAAAAAGTGCAAGGTCGTCAGCATATAGGGGGACGCTGATCTGAGCTCCACCAATCCTAGGGTGGTGACTTTTTATTGCATCTAATTCTACTGAGAGGTCAGCTAAAAACAGGTTGAAGAGCAGGGGAGCTAGCACAGATCCCTGCTTAAATCCCCTCGATGTCGGTATTTTTCTGGATAAGTGAGAGCCGGCACCAAGCTTGACTTGAATCTAGGTGTTGGTATGCAGCAAGAAGATTGATTCCAGAAATTTGGTCGGTATTCCCCATTTTGTAAACTTAGCCCAAAGTGCCTCCCTTGGCACTCGGTCGAAGGCTGCTTTGAAATCCACAAAGCAGCAAAAAAGCGCTGTGGATGATGATATATTTGCTTTGTCAATTAGAATTGATAAGGCTAAAAGGTTGGCCAATGTGCCTGAGTTTGCCACAAAGCCTGTTTGATTTTTTGGAATCAATCCTTTTGAGTCAGCCCAGCATCTCAGATCTTCAAGTAGGAGGCCAGCAAAGAACTTCGCCTCATTGTCAAGTAAGGCTATCAGCCTATAGTTATTTGGGGCTGATCGAGAGCCAAACTTATGAATAGGGTGAATTATCGCCCCAAGCCAAGAATCAGGTATAGTTGAACTCCTTAGGGTGTAATTGAAGAGGCTACTTAACTGTTTAGACCAAAAAAGAATGTTGATTTTGAACAGGGTCTGTGACAGGCCATTTGGGCCTGGTGCTCCATCAGTTCTTGCGTTGGTTAATATTTTAACCAGCCTGATTGGGGTGATGGAAATTTTTTCGCTTAGGGATTGCTGTGCGACTTGCAAGTGGGACAGACTCTCCCTTTGGATGGCTTTTGGGGGTGTGGAAATGTTAATCAATGTATATTTGTTTTTTTCATCCACCTGGAAGTGTCTGGCTGTTCGCACTACCCATGCAGGTATTTCCATTGATTTGCCTGTTCACTAGCACACAAAAATGTCTTGTGTTCTGGCCCTTACTTGCACAATGTAAAGTATACCAGAATTGTTGGAGATGATGTTGTTTTTCATTATGACATGCCCTTCTATAGTTTTTTTGTGCTGTTTTGTAATCTGACATAAGCTCTTCAGATTCTGGATACCTCCTGGCTGCCCTAAGGGCGACATTTCTGATTTTCTTTAGCGCCCTTGTTTCAGTTAAATTGGGGCTCTGTTTATTAGTGGGACCAGCATGATTTCGCAGCAGTAGTTGGAATTAACTTAAAAGTTGGGAGCAAAAATGTGTCCTGTCAGTTATTGGAGGCGCGATCATTGAGTTGAAATGTGCGGTAAATTGCTCGCACTCTTTCATAATCTTTGTACTGATGGAGTCATTTCATCTTAAAAGTTTTAGGTTTTCAGAATAAACACCTACATGTGTAATTTTAGCTAGGTTGTGATGAGCCATAATTTAGAGCAATGGTAGAGACTTGCGGGCAGTGATCGTTCTCAGGTCGCTCTATGATGCTGTAGTTTACTATGTATGAGAACAACTATGTATTGAAGATGGTATAGTCTAGGTAAGAACACTTTCAACCATTTGTCCACGACCAGCTTGGAGGGATGTCTAATGGAAATCTGCCGTTAATAACGAAGAAACCTGCACTGTAAAGCTGTAAGACCCAGTGTTCCCCTAGACTTCAGCGCGATTGACACTTTGGTTTTGCCTGTTCCTTCAGTTCTGATGGAGGGGTTCAGAGGAGACTTTCTGAATCCTCTGGGGTCCCTTGAATGAGATTGGTGTTGAAGTCGCCCGTAAGGAGACAGTCTGCATGAGGTAAGTCCCCACCAAGTTGCAAAGAATTGTGAGTAATCGGTCTAACTGAGACCTTTTTGTTCAAGCACTCGGATTAATGTAGGCATTGCGAATCAACAGAGGAAGCTGCTGTCTCCACGGGTTGATTTTAATTCCAAGCAGCTAGTTCTCCTGAAAACATAGTGGTTCAATGATAACTTTTAGGCTACATGAAGTGTATATAGACAATCCCCCCTTAGGCCGACCGAATTTCCGATCTCTAACTGCTGGCTTCCAATGTTCAATATATCCGGTTATTGGATAGTTTTGAGTGGCCCATGTTTCCTGAAGAACAAGAAAGTTGTGGCCGGAGAAGAAATTTCGTATCTCTGGAATGTTTATTTTGTGTTGGAGGCCACTGATATTCCAGGAGCACAGGACTGAGAAAGGCTGCAGTTACGGATTGGTTTGGTTTATAAATTGTGATTGAAGCTCTTTATATTTGATGACTTCATTTTGCTTTTGTTGTCGGGGTGGCAGTTCATCGTGTCAGGCTAAGCTTTTGTTAGCCATCCCCAGTCTGACTCTGTGTTAGTAGTGGGAGTCGTGATCTGAGATCTATCGATTGTGACCGCGTGGCCTTGGGCGTTTTTTTAAGATAGAGTACAGTTTGTTTCTTCCTCCGTCGGGTGTCCAGACAGAGGTTGGTAGCATAGTATGTGGCTTTGCCAGTGCAACTGGGTATCCCGGTTTGAGGTATGGGCAGATTTTAATAGCCCATGACCTGAAGGTTTCTGTGCTGGGTTGAAGAATTTGAGCCCAAGTCGGAGGATTAAACATTATCAAGGTAGCTTCTGAGGGTTGTGAACCTCTGGGTGGGAGGAATTCAATGTACTTAATGTCTTGAGTTGCCAAAGTGTTGAACACCATGGTACTCTGGGATGAGTAATATCTTGGTGTTTTTCAAGTCACGGGCGATTTCCTGTTGCCAGTTATTTGGCCAGGCTGTGTCAGACTTTCCTGCTAAGGACCCTAATGTGGTTCCTGAATGGTGCATATAGTTTTCTTGGGGATCAAGCTGTTCAATTTGGCATTCTCCAGGTGGCCATTGTGTGTTGTTGAAAATTATTTTTAGATGGTTGTCTCCATCATTGCAAGTAGTACCCTGGGGCCAGTAACGTGTGAAATGTAGTTCTGGAGGAGCTGTTTCAATTATCGGTTTTGTTTCAACTTGCTGTTGTCCGTTGTATTTTTCCATTCCTTTGGGAGTCCCTTTGACTTCTTTGATGGTAACCTTGTTGTGGGAATTTGATGACTGTCTCCTCAGACTGAGAAAGCAGAGATATTGGACCTGATGATGCGCATTAGTGAACTGTGGGCCACCTGATGTTGAGTTTGCAGAAGTGACTTGCTGTTCGTCATCAGGAGTGCTCTCCTCATGCAGCTGATTTTTTATATTGGAGATGCTTATAGTCTGTATGTACGGGTTCCCAACCTTCACCTCAGTGGCATAGCAAGCACTTTGGCCGCCAATGGCGGTCCCCGTGTTTGCCCCCCCGCAGCAGCCGAATCAAAGAGCGGGGGTGCTGGCGGGATTTTTTTCCATTTGCCGCCCCTCGGCGGCCGATTGAAGAGCGGGGGGCGATTGCCACCCTGAGAACGGCACGGGAGAGCGGGGGAGGCTGCCGCCCTCAAAACTTGTGCCGCCCAGGGCGGGTCGCCTCCCTCTGCCCCCCCTTGCTATGCCACTGCTTCACCCTGCTACAGGTTGAAACTTGTTCAACAGTTTTTTATGTTTTGTAGGCGTTTGTTGTCTGTGTTCGTAGTTGCCCCGCCCACCCTGTTCTGGTTCTTAGAGCTTGTTCAGTGTTTGTTTTTGTGAACAGGGGATACAGTTTATGAATATCAGCAGTAATTTTTGTGATAGGTTTGTTTCTTTGGTTGGGCTGTCTTTTCTTTTCCCTCTTACTGAGTGGACAGGGTGATTGTGCATTATTTTTTGAGTGTTGTAAAACTGGCGAGGACAGACTGAGGGTCTGCTTTAGATTAGCTGGTGGGGGTGAGGCGTTCCTCGCTTGGGGGCTTTGTGATGAGGTTGCAGCGCTGTTGTCCGTAGATGTAGAAGCTTGCTATTCAGAAGTAATGTTTGGTGCTGCACCTTCGATTGCCACGAGGCTCCCTATCTGCTGTCGATCCACGGGCACCTGTACTTTTTTGTTTGTTGTGACTGATACTGATTCGGTGCACTTGGATGGCTCCTGTTCCTACCTGGGCCTCATGACAGATGCTTTACTTTGTCCAAGACACTATTTGAAAACATTGGAAGGGTTGATAAATTGTCTAAGATAGATTTGAGTTTGATTGTGCCCTTACTATTAATTTGTTCAGATTTTCAAGCTTGCTGTTGATACCTGCCATAAATATCTAGTTTATCAGAGTGATAATTTAGTGCCGTGACTGTTGTTTGAAGTGTTTGGAGCAGCTGAGGCCATACGTCTGATGTTAAATAGGAGGTGCGGTCGTTAGGACTAAGTTCAAGTTTCTAATTGATCGGTTGGGGAGTGTCTTTAAGTAAAAATTAAAGCTCCAGAAGGTATTGATCATTTGGGTCCGTGCCGACTTGTTGTATTGGAAAGACTGTAACTGTGCCCATATTAAGTGGTATTAGGGGCAAGAGTGGTTTGATGAATCCCCTTCTGTGATCTAGCCCATTGAGCGGCAGGAGGGCTAAGTGTGTCAGTACTAGTTGAAAGTAATTTTAATTTTGCTTGGGGGCTTGGTCAAGGTTGTTGTTGAGACTCCATTTTGGATTGCTCTGTTTCATGCAATAGGTGATTAGAAGTGGACTCAATGGCTTTGTTCAGTAATTGTTTGGGTGGTGTTTGTGATTGGTAACTACCCGAAAGCAGAAGTGATGTAGAATGGAGGTAAGATTTAAGGGGTGGCAGGCGTTGCTCTAGGTCTGTCCCCGTCGGTTGGCCTGGTGGGACTTTTGGGTTTTCCACAGCTGGGTTTCTGCTGGGTTCAACCTGAAGTAGTGCAGTTCTGTTATTTGGGGGTGAATGAACAGTAGCCACAGTTGTTACCTGCTGTGGTCTTTCCATTGATGCATCTGGCCTGTGGGAAAAGGATTTGTATGTTGCCCCTCCTGGTATTTTTTTGAAGTAGTCTAAGAAAGAAGGGGCTTGCGAGTAGGTAGATCCATGCTCCTGAGCTTCACAAATTTGAGTACAGGTGAGCTTAGTGAGTGCGGGGGAAGGAGGGTCATATCCATTGTTTAGAAATGTTAGCTGCATTATCACCATGCCCTGCTGCGCTTGGCTTTAGTTTCTTGTGTTTTGGAGACGAGGGGGCCTTCCTCGTTCTGCCGGATCGAATTTATTTTTGAATTGACCTCAATGATGCCACCACACCACCTCCGTTTGTTGTATGGTCTGTTTGACCTGCCCAGGAGTCTGAAGAAATTCTGGAGGGTCCTAATCGCGCCTTCTGCTTTCCCAGTGTGAGCAGCTGTAGGCCATGACCACTAGGCTTAGCCCCTGTGTCATGTGCTGCTGCACCCGCGTTGTTTTGACTCCGATGTGTGCCTGGTTTCTTCTAGTGCTTATGGAGCGGGAGGAGTGAGTCTCAGATGGGTTGGAATGGAGAGAGCGCTCGTGGGATTCTAAGTGCGCTGATTGCAATAAGTGCACGATCGTTGTGTAACAACCAGTGCAGGTTGTTACATAATGATTGTGCACTTATTGGGTTGGATTACTTGCGTTTCACCCCTGTTGGCTGGCTGACGCCCCTGTTTTTGCCGGCTGGGAAAAGAGCAGGAGGCAGTGATTGTCAGCTGTGAGGGCACCTCCTACTGCGAGGCAAGCCACACTGGTTTACTGCCTTCACAGAGCGGGGACAGTGGCACCGACCCCACCAGCCGTTTCCCTGCCCTGCGACCTCCGTGGCCCGAGCCAGAGTGCGATGACCTGTCTCCTCCTGAACTCCACTCTGTAGGAGAGTAGGATCTGCTTCACATGGGTACCCCCACTTTTTGCTGATGCTTCACTGTTTTTCGACATTAGTCTGGCTGGGGCCCTGCTAATCAGAACCCCAGCCTAGCTGCTTCCTCTCTAAAATGGTTTCCATGTGCCTTAGGCACATCACTGATTGGGATCTGGAGTGCCCTTATAAGTCCCTAGTATATGGTATACTATGTACCAAGGGCATAGGTACCTCAGAGGCCTGCCAGGGGCTGCAGCATGTGTTATGCCACCCCTGGAAGGCCATCCAAACTGACACCACAGGTCTGCTACTGCAGCCTGGGTAAGGTGGTGCATGCACCCCTTACTGTGATCTAGGTTACCTATATCACTAAATACATACACACATATAAACCTATAAGTCACTCCTAAGGCAGGCCTTATCAATCCTAAAGGCAGAGTGCATGGTTCCTATGTGAGAGGGTGCCCCTGCATGAGCAGGGCCCCTCTGCAGCGTTCGGAGACCATCTCTGATGCTGTTTGTAGTGCAGCCTGACCATATACTCTTAAGCGCATTATATCCTCGCGGTAAAATGCTAACTTTGGAATGGCTGCACCTAAACATGTCGTGTTTGGTGTCAAACATCTTGGAATACTACCCCCCCGCCAATTCTGGCGGCGGGGTAGCATTCCACCCTTCTAGAGGGAAAGACATGTTAACTCTGACTAACCCGGTAACTTCTCTCCAAAGCCCTGGCATCACAAAATGGATGCTGCTGCCACAGACACGAGTCTGGCCTCCTGCTGCTGGCCGAAACTCCGGCAGGGGAGGCCTGGACAATAGGTTTCCTGTCCCAGGGAGGTGTGACCACCTCCCCAGACAGGATAATGTGTATTGGGGCTGGGCGGGAGCACCATCTGTGTGCTTTGAAGTCCTGCACTGGGAGCACATTTGGTGTCCCTGTGCATAGCCCAGTTCAAACCGGATCAGGGGCTTGCAGCCCCTGCTTTAGCGCGAACTGGACAAAGGGAAAGAGTGTAGCCACCCCTCTGCCCTGACCCACCCATAGGTGGGGCCACAGAGTAGTCCAACCCTATCCTTAGTATAAGTATAGGAACCCAGTCCTTAGGACTTTAGATTATCCCTGGACGAAACTCTGAAACTGAATCCTGGACCTTCGACGCTCTACTCACGATTAGAGGACAGAAGAATCTCCCTTGGGGTCAAGGAGTGACTCCCCTGCTTGGCAGGCACCAAAGAAGCATCTGTCCGGTTTGCATTTCTGAAGCTCCCGTCGGACGCCGAAGTCATCGCATCACCAGAGGTGGATTCTCAGACTTCCCCGAGGCTACCCTGAGTCCCCAGCAAAGCTGAGGCCCGTGGCTATCGTGGGTGACTTGAGACCGTGACCCCTGGACACCGAGCACATTTGCAAGGGCATCCTCTTCTGGGTCTCCCAAGAAGTCGTGCTTTGGGCTCCGAGTAGCCCTAGCCTCCAGCACCACCTGCATCGAAGATCACTGGCCCCCACTCCACGAGTGTCCTGTAAGCCAGCTCCACGTGCGGCGTCACGAGGCTCCTTCGCGGTCGCTAGCCCGTTGGCTAGTAGCCCTTAACGAAGGCCAATCTTTTTCTTACTTGGCATCCTGGTTGCTCCAGGCCTGCCCTCACTTACCCTCGCTGGATGAGTTCCACCGACCTTGCTGGTCTGCACCAGCGACGATCTACATCTTCACCGAGACTTGCCGTTGCCAAGGCTTGTTGGGTCCAATCCGGTCGCCGACACCTCAGCACTCGACAGACATCGTGTACCAGCCCGAATCCTGCTCCTGGTTGCCGACAACGCCTCCTGGATCTCGTGGCTGAAGAGTCAAGACGACCGTCAACGCACCTGAAGCACTCGACATCGGTGGGCATCTGTCCATCGCCTTCCTGGTCACTGGCTAGTGACCCAGACTCTGTCCCCTCTGCTTTCAGGTTCTTCAGAACTCCGATCCACTCTTGGATCCACCCGGACACTTTTCTCTTGGCCGCCAGCAGCACTTTGCAGCAGATCGCCACTCGAATCGACGACGAAACCCGACCCCGAAAGGCACCTATGCACCCGGCTTCCCTGGGTGAGGTAACACGAGTACTCCGGTGCTCCCGTGGGTAGAGACTCTTCAAAGTCCTAGATCTCAAAGGGTTTTGTCCTAGTCCTCTTTTAAGTGTCCCTTTTCTCTAATTTCCCGATCCCGACTTTCTCCATAGAAGTCAACGGCGTATCGCGGTTGTGTATTTACACTGCACGCATCTCCCGTGGGTCCCCTGTGTCACTACCTTGGGTGGTTCCTTGTTGTCCAAGCACTTCTAGAGGCTCTAGGCCTAGTGTCTAGTTCAGTCGTGGTTCGCATACCACTTTATTGGTATATGGTTTGGTACGCCCCTAGGGCCCAAACGTGTATTTGTGCTATTACTGTGTTTAAATAACTTCTAACTTATGTACTTCGAACTCTAGCCTCATAAAGAGACTAGAGGGGTGTGTTTAGCTATAAATACATATATTTTGAATATATACCTGGTGTGGTGCTCTTTCATTTGGTCACTCAAGAGATTATAGACTGGTAAAAGAAGCTGCTTTACATTCCTTCAAGACTTAGCCTGAAGGCTGCTCTCCATAGCTACCACTAGGATAGCTTTCAATAAGGTTGTCTTTAACCTATCTCCAATAAGGGGTTGTTTGGACTGGTGCAAGGTGCCCACTATAATTAGTGGACAGCATATGCCAGGCCAACTTCTCACATTGGTGTGCAGCGTGTGGGATTCCAGCTTGCTAGTGTTTTACCAGATAATCTCAATTGAATTGATCAACTGAAAACCACTAAAGGTACCTAAGGTACATATAATTTAAGCTTAGAATACAGTAAGTTCTACTGAACTTAGAGTTGTGTGTTAACGGATAGCACAACCCTTTCTACAACTCAAGAGAGTTTAGTAGGCCACACTAGAGTAGGTAGTGCATACACCACACCACACTAGTAATGTCTTTAAGGGTAGGATCCAAAGAATCCTTGCAGGAAGCCATTGAGCTTCCACCCTCCAAGTATGATACACTCCCATTCTTGGAATTGAGAGCTTTATGTAACTTGAGAAAAATAAGGACAGGCCAAAGCCCCACCACCCAACACCTCAAGGAGTTGTTGGTGGCTTATGACCTTAGTAAGCCCGTGGGGACTGAAGGGGTAGGAGCTGAGGGTGGGGCAGGAGAAGAGGAGGAGGCCAGGGGTACCAATACCCCCAGCCCCCCTCTGAGACTGGCCAGGAGGGTGACAATGACCCTGACCTGGATAACCCAATCCCTCCTGTGGAAGATGATGAGGATGATCAGGATGATGCCCTCTTTGTCCCCCAGGAAGGATTAAGAGTGTGCCCAGGAAGTCTAGATCTCCTTCTCAGGAGTCTAACCACTCTGGCACCTCTATAGGGAGCTCTGTCTCCTCTCACAGGAGGGAATCCTCTCATGAGAGGAGAGCCAGACTGGTCCAGTATGAGGAAACTCAGCTGGAAATCAGAAAAAAGCAATTGGCTTTAGATAGGGAATCCCTAGATCTCCTTAGAGAGAGAAGAAAGTTGGGACTAGAGTCCCATGGTGGCAGCCATATCCCTAGAGATAGGGAAAGGTCCTATGACCATAGGAACCTGAGCAAGATTGTCCCTCCCTATCAGAATGGGGATGACATCCACAAGTGGATAACTGCTCTAGAGAGGGCCTGTAAGGTACAGAAGGTCCCTCAGGAGCAGTGGGCAGCAATCTTGTGGCTCTCCTTTGCTGACAAAGGTAGAGATAAGCTCCTCACTGTTAGAGAGGAGGATTCTGATAATTACAAGGTCTTGAAGAGTGCTCTTATTGATGGGTTTGGCCTAACCACTGAACAGTACAGGTTGAAGTTCAGAGATACCCAAAAGCACAGACTCAAGACCGGGTAGACTATGTGGATTGTTCTGCCAAGGCTCTGGAAGGCTGGTTGATGGGCAGTAAGGTGTGTGACTTCTCAGGATTGTACAATCTGGTAATGAGGGAGCAGATTCTTAATAACTGTCAAAATCAGCTGTTGCATCAATACCTGGTAGACTCTGATCTGACCTCTCCCCAAGAATTGGGAAAGAAGGCAGACAAATGGGTCAGAACCAGGGTGCAGCAGAAGGTACAGAACCAAGGTGGGGAAACCAAGAAGCAAGATGCTAAGAACTCTGACAAGGGTGGGGAGAAGGGTAAAGATCAAAAGTCTTCATCAGGCCCCCAAAAATCTTCTTCTGGTGGGGATTCACAGTCTACCAAAGGGAAAGGCCAAAGAAAACCATGGTGCAAGGTCTGTAAGCAAAAGACCCACTGGACCAGTGATTGCACCAAGTCCAAAGACTCCATTCCAGCACCCACCAATGCCCCTAAGGCACCTGTTCCCCCTAGTACAGTTGGTGGGAGTGCTCCAGCCAAGGGTTTAGTAGGGTTCACCCTGGGTACTGAGTTGGGCTCTGCCCTAGTCAGAGAACTGACTCAGGCTGTGTTAGTCTGTGATGGAGGCATGGATGTGCCCTCCTCTAAGAGTCCCAGTAATCTGGGCAAGTACAGACAACAGCCTTTAATCAATGGGCGTGAGGCTTTGGCATTTAGGGACACAGGGGCAAGTGTCACAATGGTGACACAAGACCTTGTGAATCCTGGGCAAGTTATACTTGGTGAGATGTACCAAGTGACCAATGCTAGCAATGTCAGAACAGACCATACTCTGGCAGTTGTTAACTTCTCCTGGGGAGGGGTAACTGGCCTTAAGAAGGTTGTGGTAAGTGCAAACCTACCAGTCGAATGCTTGCTTGGCAATGACTTAGAGACTTCCGCTTGGGCAGAAGTGGAGCTCAGGACCCATGCAGAAATGCTGGGGATCCCTGCAGATGTGTTTGCTGTGACCAGGTCACAAGCCAAAATGTCTAGCACTGAACAGGCCTTGGATTCTGGAAGAATGGACCAAGTGCCTTCCAAGAGGAGGAGTAGTAGGGTTAAGGCAGTGCCTTCCCCTTGGCTCAGGAGGAAGATCAGTCCCTTGAGGGGGATGATCTCAGCCCTGAAGAAGGAACTGTCCCAGAGGAACTTGAACCTGACCAGGTTGAGTTCTTGGGGACAGGGGACCTTCTAGGGCAGATCTGAGCCAGGAGCAGTAGAGCTGCCCCTCCCTTGAACCCCTCAGACAGCAAGCTGCTGCTGAGGCTGCTGGGAAAGCTATTGGTCCCCATACAGTGTATTGGGATGATGGACTCCTGTACTCAGAGAGTAGAGACCCCAAGCCTGGTGCTACCAGGAGGTTGGTTATACCTCTGAAGTTCAGGGGCTTCCTATTGACCCTAGCCCATGATATTCCCTTAGCAGGTCACCTGGGCCAGGAACAAGACTTGGGACAGAATTGTCCCTCACTTTCACTGGCCCCACATGTCTGAAGACAGCAAGGAGTTTTGTCGCTCCTGTGTAACCTGCCAAGCCAGTGGCAAGGCAGGTGGCACTACAAAGGCCCCCTGATACCACTACCTGTGGTGGGGGTGCCCTTTGAAAGGGTAGGGATTGACATTGTTGGTCCCATGGATCCCCAAACAGCATCTGGGCACAGGTTTATCCTGGTGGTAGTGGATCATGCCACCAGGTACCCAGAAGCTATTCCCCTCACGACCACTACAGCACCTGTGGTGGCAAGGGCCCTCCTGGGAATTTTCTCAAGAGTGGGCTTTCCTAAGGAGGTAGTATCAGACAGGGGTGCTAACTTCATGTCTGGGTACTTAAAAGCAATGTGGAAGGAGTGTGGAGTGACTTATAAGTTCACCACACCCTATCACCCACAATGCAATGGTTTAGTTGAGAGATTCAACAAAACCTTGAAGGGCATGATTAAAGGGCTCCCAGAAAAGCTTAGGCGTAGATGGGACATACTCTTGCCCTGCCTTTTATTCGCATATAGGGAGGTGCCTCAGAAGGGGGTTAGTTACAGCCCTTTTGAACTTCTGTTTGGCCACCCTGTGAGGGGTCCCCTGTGCTTGGTGAAGGAAGGATGGGAGTTACCTCTCAAGCCCCCAAAGCAAGATATAGTGGACTATGTACTTGGTCTCCGCTCCAGGATGGCTGAGTACATGAAAAGGCAACCAAAAACCTTGAGGCTAGCCAGGAACTTCAAAGGCCTGGCATGACCAAAGAGCTGTTCTGACTGTTTACCAGTCAGGACAGAAGGTGTGGGTGTTGGAGCCAGTGGCCCCAGCAGCTCTCCAAGACAAATGGAGTGGACCCCACACTATTGTTGAGCAGAAGGGTGAGGTCACTTACTTAGTAGACCTAGGAACACCCAGGAGTCCCCACAGGGTTCTCCATGTCAACAGGTTAAAACCATATGTGGACAGGGCAGACATGGGCTTGCTCATGGCTACTGATGAAGGGCAGGAAGAAGAGAGTGACCCACTCCTGACCTGCTCTCACAGAACCCTGATGATGGGTCAGTTGATGGTGTAGCCTTGGCAGGCAGCCTCACTACCCAGCAACAAACTGATTGCAGGCAAGTCCTCAATCAGTTTAGACATATGTTTTCACTGACACCCAGTCAGACCACCTGGTGCACTCATGAAGTGGACACTGGGGACAGTCTGCCTATTAAAAACAAGATTTATAGGCAACCTGACCATGTCAGGGACTGTATCAGGACTGAAGTCCAGAAAATGTTGGATTTGGGAGTTATTGAACCCTCAGATAGCCCTTGGGCTAGTCCAGTGGTCATTGTACCAAAACCTCACACCAGTGGTGGAAAAAGAGAGATGAGGTTTTGTGTGGACTACAGGGGTCTCAATGTAGTCACTAGGACTGATGCCCATCCAATACCCAGGGCAGATGAGCTCATAGATACTTTGGCCTCTGCCAAATATCTCAGCACATTTGACCTAACAGCTGGCTACTGGCAGATCAGACTAGCTGATGCTGCAAAGCCCAAAACAGCATTCTCAACCCCTAGTGGGCATTATCAATTTGTGGTAATGCCCTTTGGTCTGAAGAATGCACCTGCCACTTTCCAGAGGTTGGTGAATACAGTTCTCACAGGTCTGGAAGCCTATAGTGCAGCATATCTAGATGATATTGCTGTCTTTAGCTCCACCTGGGAGGATCACCTGGTCCACCTCAGGAATGTTTTACAGGCCCTGCAAAGGCAGGCCTGACTATCAAGGCCACTAAGTGCCAGATAGGGCAGAGTCAGGTTGTGTATCTGGGCCACCTTGTGGGTGGAGGCCAGGTTCAACCTTTGCAGAGCAAGATCCAGACCATCATGGACTGGACTGCTCCCACTACCCAGACTCAGGTGAGAGCCTTCTTAGGCCTGACTGGGTACTATAGGAGATTTGTCAAGGGGTATGGATCAATAGTGACACCCCTGAATGACTTAACTTCTAAGAAAATGCCCAAAAAGGTTCAGTGGACAGCTAGCTGTCAAAAGGCATTTGATGACCTCAAGCAGGCCATGTGCACTGCTCCAATTCTGCAGAGTCCTGATTACTCCAAGAAGTTCATTGTTCAAACTGATGCATCTGAATTGGGGGTAGGGGCTGTACTGTCACAATTGAATGAAGAAGGTCAGGATCAGCCAGTAGCTTTCATTAGCAGAAGGCTGACCCCTAGAGAGAAACGTTGGTCAGCCATAGAGAGGGAGGCCTTTGCTGTGGTCTGGGCTCTGAAGAAGTTGAGGCCATACTTGTTTGGTACACACTTCCTGGTTCAGACAGACCATAAGCCCCTCTTATGGCTAAAACAAATGAAGGGTGAAAACCCCAAACTGCTTAGGTGGTCCATTTCCCTACAGGGGATGGACTTTACAGTGGAACATAGGCCTGGGAGTAACCATGCGAATGCAGATGGACTCTCTAGGTATTTCCACTTAGAACATGAAGACTTAACTGGGCAAGGTTAGTTTAATGTCCCTACGTTTGGGGGGGTTGTGTAGGAGAGTAGGATCTGCTTCACATGGGTACCCCCACTTTTTGCTGATGCTTCACTGTTTTTCGACATTAGTCTGGCTGGGGCCCTGCTAATCAGAACCCCAGCCTAGCTGCTTCCTCTCTAAAATGGTTTCCATGTGCCTTAGGCACATCACTGATTGGGATCTGGAGTGCCCTTATAAGTCCCTAGTATATGGTATACTATGTACCAAGGGCATAGGTACCTCAGAGGCCTGCCAGGGGCTGCAGCATGTATTATGCCACCCCTGGAAGGCCATCCAAACTGACACCACAGGTCTGCTACTACAGCCTGGGTAAGGTGGTGCATGCACTCCTTACTGTGATCTAGGTTACCTATATCACTAAATACATACACACATATAAACCTATAAGTCACTCCTAAGGCAGGCCTTATCAATCCTAAAGGCAGAGTGCATGGTTCCTATGTGAGAGGGTGCCCCTGCATGAGCAGGGCCCTCTGCAAGCGTTCGGAGACCATCTCTGATGCTGTTTGTAGTGCAGCCTGACCATATACTCTTAAGCGCATTATATCCTCGCGGTAAAATGCTAACTTTGGAATGGCTGCACCTAAACATGTCGTGTTTGGTGTCAAACATCTTGGAATACTACCCCCCGCCAATTCTGGCAGCAGGGGTAGCATTCCACCCTTCTAGAGGGAAAGACATGTTAACTCTGACTAACCCGGTAACTTCTCTCCAAAGCCCTGGCATCACAAAATGGATGCTGCTGCCACAGACACGAGTCTGGCCTCCTGCTGCTGGACCGAAACTCCGGCAGGGGAGGCCTGGACAATGGGTTTCCTGTCCCAGGGAGGTGTGACCACCTCCCCAGACAGGATAATGTGTATTGGGGCTGGGCGGGAGCACCATCTGTGTGCTTTGAAGTCCTGCACTGGGGGCACATTTGGTGTCCCTGTGCATACCCCAGTTCAAACCGGATCAGGGGCTTGCAGCCCCTGCTTTGGCGCGAACTGGACAAAGGGAAAGGGGTGTAGCCACCCCTCTGCCCTGACCCACCCATAGGTGGGGCCACAGAGTAGTCCAACCCCTATCCTTAGTATAAGTATAGGAACCCAGTCCTTAGGACTTTAGATTATCCCTGGACGAAACTCTGAAACTGAATCCTGGACCTTCGACGCTCTACTCACGATTAGAGGACAGAAGAATCTCCCTTGGGGTCAAGGAGTGACTCCCCTGCTTGGCAGGCACCAAAGAAGCATCTGTCCGGTTCGCATTTCTGAAGCTCCCGTCGGACGCCGAAGTCATCGCATCACCAGAGGTGGATTCTCAGACTTCCCGAGGCTACCCTGAGTCCCCAGCAAAGCTGAGGCCCGTGGCTATCGTGGGTGACTTGAGACCGTGACCCCTGGACACCGAGCACATTTGCAAGGGCATCCTCTTCTGGGTCTCCCAAGAAGTCGTGCTTTGGGCTCCGAGTAGACCTAGCCTCCAGCACCACCTGCACCGAAGATCACTGGCCCCCACTCCACAAGTGTCCTGTAAGCCAGCTCCACATGCGGCGTCACGAGGCTCCTTCGCGGTCGCTAGCCCGTTGGCTAGTAGCCCTTAACGAAGGCCAATCTTTTTCTTACTTGGCATCCTGGTTGCCCCAGGCCTGCCCTCACTTACCCTCGCTGGGTGAGTTCCACAGACCTTGCTGGTCTGCACCATCGACGATCTACATCTTCACCGAGACTTGCCGTTGCCAAGGCTTGTTGGGTCCAATCCGGTCGCCGACACCTCAGCACTCGACAGACATCGTGTACCAGCCCGAATCCTGCTCCTGGTTGCCGACAACGTCTCCTGGACCTCGTGGCTGAAGAGTCAAGACGACCGTCAACGCACCTGAAGCACTCGACATCGGTGGGCATCTGTCCATCGCCTTCCTGGTCACTGGCTAGTGACCCAGACTCTGTCCCCTCTGCTTTCAGGTTCTTCAGAACTCCGATCCACTCTTGGATCCACCCGGACACTTTTCTCTTGGCCGCCAGCAGCACTTTGCAGCAGATCGCCACTCGAATCGGCGAGCGAAACCCGACCCCGAAAGGCACCTATGCACCCGGCTTCCCTGGGTGAGGTAACACGAGTACTCCGGTGCTCCCGTGGGTAGAGACTCTTCAAAGTCCTAGATCTCAAAGGGTTTTGTCCTAGTCCTCTTTTAAGTGTCCCTTTCTCTAATTTCCTGATCCCGACTTTCTCCATAGAAGTCAACGGCGTATCGCGGTTGTGTATTTACACTGCACGCGTCTCCCGTGGGTCCCCTGTGTCACTACCTTGGGTGGTTCCTTGTGGTCCAAGCACTTCTAGAGGCTCTAGGCCTAGTGTCTAGTTCAGTCGTGGTTCGCATACCACTTTATTGGTATATGGTTTGGTACGCCCCTAGGGCCCAAACGTGTATTTGTGCTATTACTGTGTTTAAATAACTTCTAACTTATGTACTTCGAACTCTAGCCTCATAAAGAGACTAGAGGGGTGTGTTTAGCAATAAATACATATATTTTGAATATATACCTGGTGTGGTGCTCTTTCATTTGGTCACTCAAGAGATTATAGACTGGTAAAACAAGCTGCTTTACATTCCTTCAAGACTTAGCCTGAAGGCTGCTCTCCATACCACTAGGATAGCTTTCAATAAGGTTGTCTTTAACCTATCTCCAATAAGGGGTTGTTTGGACTGGTGCAAGGTGCCCACTATAATTAGTGGACAGCATATGCCAGGCCAACTTCTCACACACTCCACTCGCTCCTCAACACACCTCCTTTCGCAAGGGGGAGAGGAAAGCCTTGGGAGACCAACCGGGTTGCGGAGCAGAAGTGTGGAGGTCCTAGGCGGAGGGCTTCTAAAGGGGAGGAGAAGACGGGGAGAGACCGTACAGTGAGCGGGGCACACCGGGGCGCACCCACAAGCAACACCCAGATCTAGCCAGGGCCGGGCACCTCCGCAGGTTTTCTTGGGGGACACACTTAGCAGCAGCTAGCTACAGCTACCGCACTTGCAGCACGTCTTCCCTGTCTTTATGCACACGGGACCGGAACTCCTCGGTCTTCCGCCCGGGGACTAGTAGTGAGTGCCAGGCAAAGGTACCAGTTCCCAACTTGCCTGGGGGTTACGGTTATGGCTGCAGTTAGGGCTGGGGCTAGTGCTGCAGGTCTGGCTCAGCTCCACTCTGCTTCCTGCTCTGCTTCCTGCTCGCCACTCCCAGCTCTCATCAGCACGTCACCATGTCTTTACTCCCATTTTCCTTCATTTCTCCCTCATCTCTCTACATCTGGTATGTTTTCCTCCCTCCTCTGCTATCTTTACTCCTTCTCCCACTTTGCCAATCACACCCTCTCCTTTTGTATATCTCTTCCACTTTAACCTCCACCTTTTTCTTGCTTTTCTCCCATGTCACCCGATTTATTTTGTGTCTCCCTCCCCTCTAACTCTTTTCATCCTTCTAGGGCCCTTTATCTTTTCTTCTCCTTATCAAGTCCTCTTGGTCTCTTTCCCACACTTATCCCCGCACACCCCTTTTTCCCCTCATTTTCTCTGTCTGTTCTACTGCTCCCAGTGATTGCAATTTGTATTATAACATGGTCTCAATTAGGGAAAATGAGAAGAGGACGCAGTGTTAAAGCCAGAGCAGACGACTTTGGAACTGGTGAACCAGGGTCCAGTCAATCATCGGCTCAAAATCCTGTGATTCTGTGCAAATCACTTAATCTCCCTGTCCCTAAAAAGAAAACAAAAAATGAATCTGACCTATTTTGTAATCCTAAATTTAAAATTTAAGTTAGCGTACAAACCTGGGTTTGCAAAGTGTGAGCAAATAAACATGCTTCCAGGATGTCAAATATGAGTGTTACGAATTAATATAATGTTATGCCTTTTTAAAAACTTCACTCTTTAACAGAGTGAGTAAATAGTGCAGTGTTCTAGATATTCTGTGCTCCCTGCACCATGAGACCCTCCACCCTAGTACAGAAACTTTGAACCTCCAAATAGTCGATGACTCCCTTAGAATACTCGACTCTGGTAACTCTTGCCTCCTGGTCCTCCTGTACGTGTCTGCTGCATTTGACAACTGGACCTCCTTCGCACTCTTGAGCAACGCATGCGATGTGGAGGCACAGTCCTCAACTGGTTCTCCTCATACCTAACCAACCATTCTCAAAGTCTCAAAGTGCGAAAATGGGCAATTTATTATTGAAACCAGTCAGCATACATCAAGGGTGTAGTGGCCTGGGTGAAGGGCACTAGGACCCTGCACCGGACCACCAGGCAGGAAGGGAACTGGACACCAGTTCCAGTCAAGGGTGGGACGGACACATTACAGGCGAGGGGAACGAGGCAGGATGTGCATGTGGGCACGGGCAATAACAAATACAATAAAGGAAACAACTGCACCCTTACCTGCCTCCTGCGTGATCCTTTGGGTGGGGGAAAGCACGGAGATCACGACAACTGGCGACAGAGTGGTGGGATTTTCAAGGTGCCGCCAAACGCGTGCACCGAGGTCCCGTGGCCCCTCGCAAAGAAAGAACGGAGCCAGGAGCCCACCCTGGTCCGCCTGCTGCCGGAAGAAGCAGTGAAAAGGAAACCGCGACGTCCAGAGCCCACCCGGTCGCGGGAAGAACCGGAGCCTGGAGCCCACCCTGGTCCGAGTGCTGCAGGACGAGAGGAGCGGGAGCCCGCCAAGCGGAGAAGCGGTAAGAGGCCCCCCATCCGCCTGCAAGCAACACACAAGCAAGCGGTTCCTGAGGAGCTTTGTGTGCCCTGCAGCAGTGCCCCCGACTGTGTCCCTGCCGCCCGATGCTGAATGACGAGCCGGTTCGCGCGTAGAATTTAACGAAATCTCGCGTGAACACGGCCGCCATCTTAGGGCCAGGCGGGAGCACCAATAAGGGCGCAGAACGACCTGGTGGCCATTTTGAGAGGTCAGGCGAAGAGACCTCGGTCTCGCGAGAGCCGGTGGCCATCTTGGGGTCAGGCAAAAGGAGCCAATAGAGGACAAGGAAGGCCGGGAGGCCATTTTAAAGTCAGGCGAAGTAGGAAAAAGTGAATATACGGGCAAATAAAAGGCCAGGAGGCCAAATAAAAGGTGAATAAAGGCCGGGAGGCCAGTGGAAAAGTGGAAAAAGGGTGATTAAAGGCCGGGAGGCCAGATTGCATACTAAAGAGAGCAACAAAGGAAACAAAAAGAAAATTGAAAGAAGAAGCATACACAAATTGTGACATCATCATCAAGTGAAAAAAGAAAAAAAAAGGAAAGGTAAAGGAAACAAACACAATGGTTGACACAGCCGAACCTCCCAAAAAGAATCCGCAAGCAATCTTCCGACGACCACTGCCGTTCAGCCTATCAGAACCATAAGCTGGTATCAGGTGGGAAAGGTGGATCAGGCAATTCGAGCGCTACATGCGCGCCACGGACCTCGTAGACAGCAAACAACTTGACCTCTTTCTGAATCTCTCAGGGGATGAAGTGGAGGATCTGCTCATAACCTTTCCCAGTGAACAAACAGCGACGTACAAAGGTGTGATAAAGTGCCTCACCGAGAAGTTTGACCCGCAACGGAACATTGACTTTGAGAGATACACCTTCAACACAGCGTGTCAGCAAACAGAAGAGTCCCTTGACGACTTTGCAACACGACTGCGGAAGTTTGTCACATACTGTGAATTTGACAAATTCGACAACGAGCAGGCGATACGACTACGCATCATCGAAGGCTGTCAGTCGGAGGAGTTCCGGGCACGTGTCCTAAAAGAACCAACGACCTTGGAGAAGATGCTGACCATGGCGCGCACGGAAGCAAGATCAACGGTGCACGCCAAAGAGATGGAGCTGGGGAAAGGAAAACGAGTGGAACAAGCGAATCGCATTGCAGAAAACGGCAAGAAGAAAGGACACCAGGCACCCCCACCAACAAAGAAGAATGGACAGACGTGCTACCGATGCGGACTGGAGTTTCCGCACATGGGTGCATGCCCGGCAATGGGCCAGAGGTGCAGGAAGTGCAACAGAGACAATCACTTCGCAAGCGCCTGTATGAGCAGACAGGGTAGAAGTGAGCGGGGGAGAGCAGCATACCCAAGGATGACCAACAGCCGATATGTCAGGCACATGGAAACAGCGAGTCGCAGCTCCTCTGATGAGTCGGAGGAAGCCGTAGAACCTGTGGGTGTGGCCCGACTCTATCTAATGTCAGACGCCCCCAAAGGGGACAGGAAGCCAGAGTACATTCATCTCGTGGAGAAGCACCACATCAAGAAGACTGCAACAGTAGACATTGTAATAGGGCAACATACCACAGAGTTTGTGCTTGACAGTGGGGCCACATGCAACATTATGTGCATGTCGGAGTATGAGAAAATGAAAGTGAAACCGCCGCTCTCACCTTCTACTGTGGATGTGTTCACGTGGGGCTCTCAGAGACCAGTAGAGAACATGGGAAAGTTCACAGAGACTTTGACATACAAGGACACGTCATGCCAAGAAGAGATTCATGTGCTGAAAGGTGATGTCCCAGCACCATGCCTGCTAAGCAATGTTACGGCGCAGGTAATGGGCCTACTGGCGATGACATATCACATGTCGGATAAAGGGAACATTCTACAGGAACATCCGGCCCTGCTGCACGGCCTAGGAAAACTGAAAGGGAAACAAGTGACGCTGCACATCAATGAGGCGATCAAGCCAGTAGTTCAACATCATCGACGGGTGCCCATACACCTACAACCACAAGTGGAAGAGGAAATTAAAAGTTTGCTGGCCCAGGACATTATTGAGCCCGCAGAAGGGCCGACGCCATGGGTGTCTCCCATAGTGGCGGTTCCAAAGAAAAACACGTCCAAGATCCGCATTTGTGTGGACATGAGGATACCGAACACAGCCATTGAGCGAGAACGCCACCCAGGACCACATCTAAACGAAATGATCAGCTGTCTCACTGGGGCCTGCCGATTCTCGAAGTTAGACCTGTGCAAGGGGTACCACCAACTAGAGCTGGACCAACAGTCGAGATACATCACCACATTCTTGATGCACATGGGCCTATTCCGCTACAAGCGACTGAGCTTTGGCGTTTCATCGGCTGCTGAGATCTTTCAAGAGACCATAAGACAGGTGATAAGGCCGGTAAAGAACAGTTTGAACTATAGTGATGACATCCTGGTATTTGGGCGATCAGATGAGGAACATGACAGGGCTCTGCATCAAGTGTGCCTGCAGCTGGAAAAAGCGGGCCTAACATTGAATGCAGACATGTGCGAGCTGGGAAGAAGCGAATTGGTATTCTTCGGACACATTTTCTCCAAGCAAGGAATGAGGCCTGATCCCAGCAAAGTAGAGACATTGAGAAATGCAAATACTCCGACAGATGTAGCGGAGGTACGGTCATTTCTGGGGCTGGCCAGCTACTGTGCTCGCTACATCAAGGACTTTGCCACTGTGAGCACACCGCTCCGAGAGCTGACAAAGCAAGGGCAGAAGTTCCTCTGGTCACAGGAATGTGGTCGGGCGTTTGAAGCTATCAGAACAGCTGTGATGAGGGTGGAGCTTCTTGCCTATTTTGACCCTTCGATGTGCACGGAGTTGACAGTGGACGCCAGCCCAGTGGGTCTGGGAGCCATACTGGCACAGCACCTGCCGGGAAGATACTCCCCAAGAAAGGTCATCGCGTATGCAAGCAAGAGTCTGTCTGACATTGAGAAGGCGTACTCCCAACCAGAAAAAGAAAGCCTAGCAGTGGTGTGGGCGTGTGAACACTATCACATGTTCATATATGGGAAGCCGTTTACCATAATAACAGATCATCAGGCTCTGGTGACGATATATGGAAATCCGTCGGCAAAAATGCCGCCTCGCATTGAGCGCTGGGGCATACGGTTGATGGACTATGACTTCAAAATTGTGCACAAGCCAGGGAAGGAACACAACCCGGCCGACTACATGTCGAGACACCGGTTGCCGCAGGGACCGGAGTCCGCATCGATGGCTGAGGAATATCTCAATTTTGTACTCAAGCAAAACACTCCGGCGCCAATAACTATAGAGGAGCTAGAGAAGGAGACAGCGAAAGACGTCACCATGCAGCTGGCCAAAGAGACGACAAGGATGCAAAGATGGAGACATGTCAACAACAACTGCACCTGGGAAACGGGAGTGAACAAGGAGGAAATGCTGGTGCTAAAGAAGATACATGAAGAACTGTCGGAGACGGTAACAGGTGTAATGATGCGAGGAACAAGGATAGTGATACCAAGGTCACTAAGGCGACAGACTGTCAATGTGGCTCACGAGTCACACCGCAGGATGGTGGCCACGAAGAAGATGCTACGGGAGAAAGTATGGTTCCCTGGCCTGGACAGAATGGTAGAGGACACCATTATGACGTGTCACATATGCCAAACGACAGGACAGCCAGCCAAACCCGAACCGCTACAAATGTCCGAACTCCCAAGGGCGGTGTGGACAACGTTGGCCGCCGACTTCTTTGGGCCACTGGACAAGGGCAACTACCTGCTCGTGATCATTGACGAGTACTCACGATTCCCCATCGTGAGACATGTATCCTCAACGTCAGCAGCAGTGACGCTACCAATCATGGACGACATATTCGCGGCCTGGGGAGCCCCAGAAACCTTAAAGACAGACAACGGTCCCCCATTTTCAGGAGAAGAATTTAGAAAGTTCATGTCCTACCTGGGAATTCATCACAGGAAGGTAACACCACTGTGGCCGCAAGCAAATGACATGGTGGAACGATTCATGGGGAACATCAAGAAAGCGGTCCAACAAGCCAAGCTGGCGCAAATCTCCACCGGACAGGCTCTGTGTCAGGTCCTACGAGACTACAGAAACACCCCTCACAGCTCCACGGGTAGGTGCCCCGCTGAAGTGGTATTGGGGAGGACAAGCAAGACCAGGCTACCGCAGATAGAGGCGATGGCGTCACCAGATCACAGCAACATCGCAGCCAAAGACAAGGAAGCAAAAGAGACAATGAAAGCTTATGCAGATGCACGGCGTCATGCCACCCCGTCCCACCTCAAAGAAGGAGACAAGGTGGTAGTGCGTCAGCGACAGCAAAGAAAGTCTGACAGCTTGTTCGCAAAGGAACCGCTGACAATCACTAATGTGAAGGGGCCAATGATAACGGCTGCGTCAGAACATCACCGAATAACAAGAAACAGTTCTCATTTCAAAGGACTGAAGACAGTGAACGAAGAGGGCCGAGAAACTGCAACTGAAAGAGATGGAATGATGGATCACAGCGGGCAGAGGACGGACACGGGTGGAGAGCCGGCAGAAGAATTGCAGGAAGAAACTTGTCCAAAAAGAACGGGCAGAAGGCCGAAGAGACTAATTGAAGAAATGCAGTAATAGGGATGCCCATGTGTCATTTTATTAGGAACTATGTTCTTTCTCTATATCTATTCCACTTCATTCTTTTCTTTATTTTCACTATCTTTTATGACACCCGCGGGAGATTTAGTGGCCTGGGTGAAGGGCACTAGGACCCTGCACCGGACCACCAGGCAGGAAGGGAACTGGACACCAAGGGTTGGACGGACACACTACAGGACGAGGGGAACGAGGCAGGACGTGCATGTGGGCACGGGCAATAACAAATACAATAAAGGAAACAACTGCACCCTTACCTGCCTGCTGCGTGATCCTTTGGGTGGGGGCAAGCACGGAGATCACGACAAAGGGGTCCTTTAAGGCTCGATCCTCTCCCCAACCCTCTTTAACCTCTATCTAGACCCACCATGTGTGAATCTCAGAAACTCTGGGATGCTCTTCTAGTATGCCTAAAATGTAACGTTTGTTCAAAACAATACTTCTATTCAAAAATATGTAGCTGTATATGTGTATATAAATAAATTCCACAGAAAGACTGAGTACCTCTGTGGATTAGCAGAGTATATCAAAGGAGAGTGACCGGCAACTATGTGTGTTCCTCCCGGCGTGTACATTTTTTTTTAACAAACGCTACATTTTAGGCATACTGGTCTGTAATTGGATATTGTACTACTATTAGCCCTGATGAAGTTGATGGTGAACATACCAAACGACGAAACCGTGTTGGCTATAGGCTACAAGATTTATCAAGATTGCTGGATGCATGAGAAGGATCAAAATAATGAACTACTATTTACATTTGGCCTTTCTGCTATTGAACATTTTACTTCTTGGTGCTCTGATGCCTTCGGGCCATGTCTGTGCTATAAAAAATTGCAAACATTTTATAAATAAAAAAGTAAGTGTCCCTGCACCGAGCAGCTTACTGGCAGTGGTCTCAGCAGAGGTCAGCTTCTTGTGGAAGATGGCAGGGCAGGAACATCATTTACACATTATCTGGCAGTGGCAGTGATTGTCTACCCATTCACAGTGCTGGAGACTGCTGAGGCGGGCCAGGGCTTTAGACTCCTTGGCACACTGTGAACGCAACTCACCCACCTACTAATTTATGATGTCAGGTGCTTGTCTGGCTTGGATTGCCAAGGCATAACTCTAGCGGGCTGGAGGGGGGGAGGCTGAAAGGAAAAACAAAGCTGCAGCCTGCGGCCTGAGTGTCTACCTCTCAGTCCAATTCCACCCCTGCATAGTCACAGTGAGGCAGGCTCTTTGCCAGAAAACAACAACAGACAATGCACCACCCCCGGATCCACTTGGAGACTCTGCTCGACCACAATTGTTAATCATCAATGACACAGACACATGGTATGCACTCAGGCTCAGCTTCTGTGTGATATACATCATTCACTTCTACAGTGCCAGAGTTGATTATATCATGATGTTATGTGTAGTAAGTGTGAAGAAGAGCTAAGTAAACAAGTGAGAAAATTGCTCTCTGAACATCGTACTCATTGCCAGTGTGAGCACTGTTTAAATGCAGTTCTTGCAGAGCACACCTCGTGAGTGATGGGGAGGCTTATAATTGCATGACTAATGCATTTTAGTGCTATGATGCAGACGCCAGCACTAAAATGTGTTAGTCTAACCCCTTATGTGTGGTACTTGACAGGGCTACTATAACCCTTAAAAAGGAGAAACTTAGGGGCTGATTACGATGGCGGACAGACTTTAGTCCGTCCGCCATCGTCCCGGGGCTTGGGACCCCCGCCTATATGGTGGTGGTCCCGCACATGGAATTACAATGCGACCGCCACTGTGGCGGTCGCATTGTGCATTTTTACCATTGCGGAGAGTGCTGCTGGCTGCAGCACCCGCTGCAATGGTAAAAATGCAAGTTTTGCATTTCCCTGCACGACGTGGCAGGCAATGTTGGGGGGCACCATAGGTGCCCCCTAAGTACAACACTTGAGTGCCCCTGCTGAAGGGAGGCCCGCTACGGGCCCCCAAAGTACATCCCTGGCAGCCTGTGAATGGCGATTGAACCGCCATACACAGGCTGGCGGGGATGCGGAATCCTAATCTGGCGGACAGTCTGCTAGGCACTGGCACCATTTTAGAGATGCTTGGTGGGTTCGCCAGGCAATCGTAACGATTGCCTGTGGCGGACCTGTGGCAGACGGACTTTGCGTCCGCCAGCACACCACCTGCCATCGTAATATGGCGGGCGGAGAAGTGCTTCACCATGGCGGGGAAACCGCCACTGGCAGACTGCCGGTGGCAGTTTCTCCGCCATCGTAATCCGCCCCTTAGTCTCTGGTGGCAGTTGGGTATTCTAGGCAAGGAGCACCCACCACTCACAAAGACAGGACATGCCTCCATTAGTTGCTGCTGCATCTCATGGGATACAGATGAGCACAATTTTTCTGGTCAGATAAAACCACTGTCTGCCGTTAACTAGACCATCACACACAGTAACTGGCCACAATTTTGGGCAGAAACTAAACCTGTCACCAATTACCCAAAGAAAACTCATCCTCACATGTCCACGGTAGAGACCGACTGCCATCTTCAGAAGGACCGCTATTCTGTAGACCATCAGAATGTAAAAATCAGTACCTTAACCTATTAATTATCAAGGACCGATGCAGTACTGCCACAGCTACATGGGCAGAATGGTATCTGCCTGTGGTTGGGGAGTAATAATGTAGCAATCAATGGGAACCCTGAGTGTCTGAAAATGGAGAGGTAGACAACACCTGCAGGCAAATTGTGTGGCACTAATATACAAAGAAGTAACACCTCGAGTTTCCTAATGCATATGTCTCTTTGTCTTCTAAGGTGTCATATAATGACAGAATACAGTAATCCAATGGATATAGTAAGAGTGAGCTCTGGGCTGGGATAACAATACTTCAACTGAGTAATCTGGCTGTCAATCCAAAGTCAGGGAAACTATGTGCATGCCATGGACCCCAGAGATATCGACAGATAAGGGGCAGAGAGCCAGGGGAAATGAGGAGATATCTGAAACCTTCACCAATTACTACCGAAAACTATACACCTCAATAAGCACTAGGACACCAGGTGACATTAGGGAGTTCTTAGAAGACATTACACTACCTCTGCTCTTGACTTAAGCCAGGGAACGACTACACATGGAAATAGTAGACAGTGAGATAGAGGGTAAGTAGACATAATATCGAGTTTTTAATATCGTTGTTCTAAAATATCGAGTTTAAAATGGATATTAGGAGTGGGATGTTGGGGTTATAGGTGATGAGGGGGTAGTTTTTAAATAATTTTTTTTTAATTGAAAGTTAAAAAAAATAACAAAAAAATATATATATTTTTGAAAATTTGTGAAATTTGCAGATTATTTTGTGGCGTAATGTTTAAATTTAAAAAAAATTGAAAAAGTGAAAATTTGAACAAAAAAGTAAAAAAAAGTAATGATTTTTGTTTTAATATGGTATTATAGTAGTGAAAATGAAAAATCCTAAATAAATAAATCAATATTTAATGTAGAGTTGTTTTGTTTTGAGATGGTATTATTAGTTTTTTTAAATACAAAATTTGTAATTCTGTTTTTAAAAAATGTAAAAATGTTATAAAATAATTAATAAATTGTACATTTTGAAGATGTTTAATGTTTGATTTTGAAAAGAATAATGTTATAAAAGTAAAACATTTAAATTTATGTTCAATATTTTTTATAGAATATTTATTTATTTTTTAATTTAGTTTATTTATTTATTTATTTGAGAAGTTTTATATAGCGCTGGCTAGACCCGGAGGTATCAGAGCGCTTTACATAAGGATTTGTGAGGTTACATGGTTACATACAGTTACTGGAGCATGGCAATACATACTCAAAAAAGACAAACAAACAGGAATGTTACATAGGTACATGATACAAGACGAATGTGGCATGGGAGGAAGAGGGGTGAGGTAAGGGATCAGAGGTAGGGGTCGAGACGAGGAGAACTATGTCCAAGGTCCGGCTGGGTAGGTGACGGCCAAGGGGGTGACCCAGAGTCGATCTCCTCTATAGCTGTCTAGGCAGCTCCACCGGACATCGGCCATATTGATCGGTCTCTTTGCGCTTAGGAGTTCGTGTAAAATTTAGTTCGTGGGGGAGGCTCAGGCTCACTCTTTTCTTGCATTCTCTGCTGCTGTGATTGGGTAGTGAGTTGATTATTTAAAGTTCGCCGAGGGCACTTAGCTGATCCCCATATTCGGTTATGCATTCGGTGGGGGGTAGGCCGCCATTTTAGGGTCAGGCATCATCCTTCCTGGCCTCGGTGTGCTGCTGCTTTTGGGCCTTAGCTTGGCTGGCTGGTGACTGCCGCACTCCCGAGGCCCTGTGGCCACGTCAGATCACCTCAAGGCGTCCCCGCCTTGTCTGCTGGGAGGGCCGTAACCTGCCTTCGGCAGGGGGTCAGTTGCCATTTTAGGATCAGGTAAGATCCTTCCTGGACCCGTGTACTGCTGCTTTTGGGTCTAAAACAAGGGATAGCTCCACGTGTCAGATTTCCCCAGTGGCGGCCATCTTAGGGTCAGGCATTGGGTACAGTTCTATACTCTCCTCGCGCCTGGTCTCCACTCTGCTCCTCTGCGGACCCAGAGGCCTCCCGCTTGTGACCTCCCATTTATCTGGTGCCTCCTGGGCCTCTGTGACTTGGGTTTGTCCGCCTTGGTGCTGCGGCCGCCATGTTGGGATCAGGTGCGCCGAAAGAGGGAATCTGCTCCATGCCTGATGTTGCCTTCTTGCCTGTGGCTGCGCCTCAATGGCCTTGGAGAGTGCAGGTAAGTGCGTCCCAGCTGAAGCGCCGCGTACTCAACCCCTCCGGCTCTCTCAGTGCCACGCCATCCACGGCAACCAAGAGCCCTGGGGTACTCGTCCCATCGGACCCAGCCCACAACCGCACTGCCGTGTGTGCCGGTAGCTACTTCTGCTGGTGGTTTCTTTAAAGCCCTGTGCCCCTCTGATGCTGCCACTGCTCCGTTCTCAGCAGCGCCCTGTCCGTCTCATCAGTCGGAGATCGGACCTCCGGGGTTCGGAGCCATTTTGGTGGTTCGTGCCGCACCAGCAAATCCAGTGATAACGATGCTTTCCATGTGGGCCAGCCGCATATATTAGGCTCCCGCAGTTCCCCACTTTGTTCAACACCGATTCCTGTGTTGATCAGCAACGTTGGAGCTCAAAAACCGCTCCCGACAGCCGGCTGGCGGCGGAGCTGGATCGGATTACGTCCGTCCGGCCATCTTGGCTCCTCCCGCCATGAATATTAATAATTATATATATTTTTTTATTAATGTATTATTATTCTTGTATAATTTAATTTATAAATACAAGTACATTTATTAGGATATGTTTCTATAATTGGGAATAGGTTTGTCAGGATCCATCAGACTGCCCACCACCTTCCGCACTCCAGCAGTAGTGGGGGAACTATTCAGGGTGAACCCCAGGGCGCTAGGTGCATTTCACTCACTTACATCCTACCTAGGAAGACTGCCTGTTGGGTGGGGGCTGCTAGCAGGTTCTCAACACATGCCTCTCGCCCTCGGCTCGTCCCCTATTTTACTCCCTGTGTTCCCTGAGGAAGAAAAGCTGACTTATATTTCTTTAATTCTCTGCTCCGGTATGTAGTGGTGTTTTCCTTATCTTTGTTTCCAGGCCACGGCAGAGCTCGACTCAGCAACCTCCATGACTCAGCAACCTCCATGACTCAGCAGCCTCCGTGACTCAACAACCTCCATGACTCAGCAACCTCCATGACTCAACCTCCATGACTCAGCAACCTCCATGACTCAGCAACCTCCATGACTCAGCAGCCTCCGTGACTCAATAAACCTCCATGACTCAGCAGCCTCCGTGACTCAGCAACCCCATGACTCAGCAGCCTCCGTGACTCAACAAGCCTCCATGACTCAGCAACCTCCATGACTCATCAGCCTGGCAAAATGTATTTAACTCTCGCCCAGGCTCATCTTCAGTGCTTCGCATTGAGGTTCCTGTTGAAGATCCTGCGGGTTGGCAGCTCTTCTCTGCAGGTGCTGGTCGGACGAGTCCTGTTCCATCCTTGCTGCTGCTACTCACAGATAAGTCTAAATCCTTTTTGGGCTACATTTAACTCTTGTGCTCAGTGGAATTCCATTGTTTTGACTCTCGGCTCATTTCTGGTTATCGGGGAGATCTTGGGTAACTACGCACCAAACTCTTCGCGGTCAGAGACTTCCTGACTTCGTTTCCTATTTCACAGTTCCCTCTTGTTCCCACTCAGCTTACTTTACGCTACTTGCCTGGATTTTGGTCATTTCCTCTTCATATCATTTATGTAATTCGTGCATAGTCCTTGTTGATAGAAGTGTATATTATTATTCCAGTGTTTATTGTTATCCTGTTACATCTCTGTTTTTTCTCGCTGAAAGAAGGTCTTGGTAACGCTCTCAAGCCTTGGACATACTTCAGCTGAAAGTTACAGATTATGGGGCCGATTCCGATCTCGGTCGGAGGCGCACCCAATACCATTTGGTCGGGAAAAAAGCCATGCGAAAGCCTGTTTCCCGACCGATCCGTACAGCACACCGAACGAGTAAGTACGATGCGCACAACAGCACAGAATCCGGCCGAGCCGTACTCACCCAAACCAGGTCCTGTTCCCCGACCGAGGCGAATCCGGAAACGCTGAATCGAGTCGCACGGAAGGGAAAATGCAGCTCCGTCCGGCCGAACAAGTACGATGCGCTTTCCGTACGCGCCGAACCCGTCGCTACGCACGGCACGTCAAAGCATCCGGGAGAGGCGCACATAAGCTCCGATTCGCGCCACAACACGATCCACGGCTACGAGACGAACACGCCAGCAACGAGGACGACGCGAAGCGACGAGGACGACGCGAAGCAACGAGAAGGACGAACGACACGAACCAACCATGAATCCCTTCGTCCCGATCATACCAATATTCTACATTTACTACCGGAACAGGCACGGACGCGTACGGCGCAGAAGGTAAGTCAGACACCAACCACAAAACACATACAACACGTACACGACACATCACACACACACACAGAGGGATGCAGAATATACTTACACCAGCAACAGCAGCACCATAGGGGCGGGATGCACATCACCAATGCCACATATGCACACAGGGGCCTGAATGCGCACCACCACCCCTACCCAGGGGGGGCAGGATGCCTACCACCACCCTGAGCCAGGGGGGCTGGATGCCTACCACTACTACCACCCTCACCCAGGGGGGGCTGGATGCCTACCACCACCCTTAGCCATGGGGGGCTGGATGCCTACCACTACTACCACCCTCACCCAGGGGGGGCTGGATGCCTACCACTACTACCACCCTGAGCCAGGGGGGGCTGGATGCCTACCACTACTACCACCCTCACCCAGGGGGGGCTGGATGCCTACCACTACTACCACCCCTACTCATGGGGGGCTGGATGCCTACCACTACCACCACCCCTACTCAGGGGGGGCTGGATGCCTACCACCACCCTTAGCCAGGGGGCTGGATGCCTACCACTACTACCACCCTCACCCAGGGGGCTGGATGCCTACCACTACTACCACCCTCACCCAGGGGGCTGGATGCCTACCACCACCCTTAGCCAGGGGGGCTGGATGCCTACCACTACTACCACCCTCAGCCAGGGGGGCTGGATGCCTACCACTACTACCACCCACACCCAGGGGGGCTGGATGCCAACCACCACCCTTAGCCAGGGGGCTGGATGCCTACCACTACTACCACCCTCAGCCAGGGGGGGCTGGATGCCTACCACTACTACCACCCACACCCAGGGGGGGCTGGATGCCTACCACCACCCTTAGCCAGGGGGACTGGATGCCTACCACCCTCAGCCAGGGGGGGCTGGATGCCTACCACTACTACCACCCACACCCAGAGGGGGCTGGATGCCTACCACTACTACCACCCTCAGCCAGGGGGGGCTGGATGCCAACCACTACTACCACCCCCACTCATAGGATGGACAATGCATGACACAACCAGCACACCACAACCTAGGGAATGCAAGAAGAAGACATTCCCCCAACACCATGACAAGCGTGTGTAGACTGTGCCAAATGCCTACAACACCGAACATGACTTTGAACATACAATGTGACCCCTAGCACATGTGCCACACATATATGTGTGTGGCACCCACAATGCAAGCAGGCCATGACCATTGTGGCAATGGGGTCCAAACCCCCATCATCACAGTGACCAAAATGTAAGTGTGGGGTCCATAGCTGAAGCACATTTTGAACATTGTGGCAATGGGGTCTAAACCTCCATCACCACAGTGACCAAAAGGTAAGTGTGGGGTCCATAGCTGAAGCACATTTTGAACATTGTGGCAATGGGGTCCAAACCCCCATCACCACAGTGACCAAAAGGTAAGTGTGGGGTCCATAGCTGAAGCATATTTTGAACATTGTGGCAATGGGGTCCAAACCCCCATCATCACAGTGACCAAAAGGTAAGTGTGGGGTCCATAGCTGAAGCACATTTTGAACATTGTGGCAATGGGGTCCAAACCCCCATCATCACAGTGACCAAAAGGTAAGTGTTGACAAAGAAAGAGGTGCAACTGCCAAACTGCATGGATGATTCCTGGTCACAGAACAAAAAATACATCAGTGGCAAAGTAGTGTATGTGTCCCATTGCAACATAAATTGGGGGAGCCAAATACTGCAGTGCAAATAAGACATACCTTTGGCCATGTGCAGACAAACAACACCCATGGGGGCTGACACCGTCAACATTCATCAATGACACAATGACAGAAGTGACCATCAGAATGCAGACCCACATATTTGCACCAATGGGCACACAAATGCAGATACCCTGTGGAGACTGCAGATGTGAGGTGAACAGATACCATACCATGGCAGCAATGGGACACACAAACCATGATCATTGTGCTGACCGATGACCTAGGAGTCCCAGGGACAGCAGGGGAAACCCACAAAACTACATACAGCCAATGGCACACCCAAGATATGCCAATGCAGTGGTGCAGATGCACAAACACAAACAGGCAGACCCACACTGCACATCATACACAACAGGTGAGGGGGGGTGCCAGTGTCCCCAGGCAACCACACAACACATGAGGAGACCTGAATACCAATCATACAGATGTGCATACAGTGCCACACAAAGGTAACTCATGGATCCAAATCCCCTATGTGGGCAAGCAGGCATTGTCAGATGAGAGGGAGCACAAATCACACATGTCACACAGGCACGTAGGGACAGCAACTGACACAGCAAGACACAGACACACCACAGCACCACCCCCAGGGCCCCCACAATGTGTTGACCCTGGGCTGCATTACAATCCCACTGTGATGACAAAGCTAAATGTGGTTCACACTGTGAACCACAGTCATGTGTCCTGAGCAACTAACTACCATCACACCTACACAAGCACAAATCAATCAGCATGGCCAGTAAGCCAAGGCCAACATGGAGGCAGGGGCCTAGCCGGGCAACAACTCTCATCTGCACACACTCAACACCACACCCCTCGACCTCCAACAATGTGCAGCAGTGAAGTACACATGCACTGGTGACATTGCACATGCACCCATGACTATTCCAGGGTGGTGGGTGGGAACCAAGGTGCAGAAACACATCACACATGGCCACTCAACAAGACTCCTGAATGTCTGACACACTGCACACTACGCTGTACATGGACATGACGGCAATACCACACCAACCAATAGGATCCCATCCACAGTCACACACCAATGAAGAAGCCAAGGTCACCCACAAAGAACACACATAGACAACAACCAACATTGCAGCCCGGACCCTGAGGAGTGCCAGCAGTCACACACACAACGTGTCACAATCACTGAAAGATAACACAAACTGGAAATCACATGACAGGGGCAAACAACAAGTGCCAAGGGGAAACCTGACTGTGACCCATCTGCGTCTGCACACAAACTCAGCCCTGACAGCAAACACACCTATGGGTGACACCCTGATGACCAGTAATGTGCCATGCACCCACATCACAGAGAACCCAGGGAGAAGACTTTGGGGGAACATAGGTCAACTCAGCTAGCATCACAAACAGGTACAACACTAGGGATCACAGCATGCACAGCTAAATGGAAGTGAACACACAGACATGCACATACAACACACACCTTGGGCGCAGGCAATGTCACAGGAGTACACACTGCCATGAGGGGACTCCACTCCTGTGTGAGGAAAGCTGTGCCATATGTTGCCTCAGTAGGGCCCCATCATGTCAGCTGAGCACTTGGTCACACAATCAACAATTAGCACCAAATGAGGGCTCCCGTAACATCAGCCTGGTCATGGAAGTGCCAACGGAATCATCAGCACAGATCCAACACACTTGTATAGCAATGTTGCACTGACAACACAGATGAGTCCTTCCCCATTGATGCCCAAACCTGCATGTCCAGTGGAGATGGCCACACGGTCAGGGAAGTAGACGAATTGAACAATGGCAGGCACAACAGATGTGCAGGGGTGGAAGCCACAGATGTGAAATAGCTAATCTAAGTAGGAAATCCCATTGCCAATCACTGAACACATGACACCCTCAGATGCTGCTATGGATGACATGGATACACCACAGGATAGGACACATTCCCCCTGGACCACATGGGTTCCTGCACAGTAACACTTCATTATCATGAGACCAAATATCACCATCACTGCAGCAAGGGCATGGTTAGCATCATCAACAACATGTACATCACAAGCATAAGCACTAGAGAACAGAAAGTTGCTTTATTCAGCATATGTGTGGAATGAAAACAGAGTCCAGAAAAAACACAAAGGCCAATGGCCAGTCCATTGTAAAAGTCCAAACAGGGTGACAGTGGCAGATGTCACCCTACGCATGCCTGCACAAAACCAGGGACAATCCACTAGGAGGGGCAACCGGTGGGGTAGGCCAGGCACCGCAGGGACAGGATCAGGGCTCACCAGGAGGAAGCAGGGAAGGGGTGGTGGGTACTGGAGAGCCACTGACAACTGCAGTGGAGGTGTCTGACATGGTGTGTGACGGCACAACTGGGGGGCATGACTCAGATGTTGTGGGTGCCGGCACGACTGCAGTGGACCCTGCAGATGGAGTGGACAGGTCCGCCACTGCAGTGCCCAAGTCAGACAGGGTGGTAGTGGACTCCACTGCAGTGCCTACCACCAGGGGAGGAGAATGGGGAACAGGCAAGGTGGGCTGGACAGAGGGGGAGGACACCCTCACCACATCAGTGGCACAGACAAGCGCAGCGGGGGTGTGGTGCCGGGAGAGCAAGTGCCAGGGGGAGTAGGCCGGATACTCTTGGGGATGGTATATCTGTGGGTGGGGGAACCTGGGGCAGGGTGTGGTGGGGGCACCTGTGGAGTGGGGGCCTGAGGGATGGAGGAAGGAGACCTGGTGCTTGAGCTGCAGGGCGGCGGCGGGGTCTTGCTCTTACCACTCCGGGGGACTTGCGGGTGGGGGCCTCAGTCTGTCTGCGCATGGGGAGGGAGTCCGGGGCGAGGGGCACTCTGCTCCGTGTGGGGGCTTCCTCTTCCCCTGGATGCTGGAGCAGCTGGATCGGAGGGGAAGAGGCCGAGGTCACTGAGGAAGAGGCGCTGGGTCTTTGGGGTTGCAGATGAGGCAAGGGAGGGTGTTTTGGAGGGAGAGGCAACTGAGGACTGCGCAGTGCCCGTGGATGCGTGTGTGTGTACCAGGGCCCCATCCCCTGTGAGTCTGGTTTCAGTCCCCTGACTGTGCGTGCGTGTGCGTTTTGTTTGTGGCGTGTGTGTCTGTGTGCTGGACGTGTGTGTGCTGGTGTGTGCCTGTGCCGGTGTGTGTGTGCTTGGGACGGGTAAGGTGCTGGGGAGTGTGGATGGAGCAGAGGCAGGAAGGGTGAGAGACTGTCTGAGGAGGGACACTGCTGCCGTCAGGGAGGAGTCCATGGACCTATTGCCCCTCTGTAGGTCAGACATGCCCGATGAGATGCCCTCCATGAACGACACCAGCTGAGTCAACAGAGCGGTGTGCGCATGGAGGACACTCAGCATGGCTGTCTGCCCTACATGGAGCTGGCGAAGGAGGTACACAGACTCCTCACTCAGGGCAGCAGGGGACACAGGGGCAGGGGGTGCGGTGCCTGGCCCAAAGGAGACACGCTCCCGAACATGGGAGCCTCCACGGACCTGGGGAATGGGAGCCGATGGGAGGGTGGTGGTGGTGCCGGTGGTGGCGGGGACAGCAACACTAGCTGGGGTGTGGTGGCTGCTGACACCCGCCTCCATTAGGGAGTCATCCTCCGAGTTGCTCTGGTCCTCAGCTGAGGTGGATGGTGCTGAGGACTCCTCGGTGTGGCTCCCCTCGCCCTCCGTGCCACTGGGTCCCTCCAACCACTCCTCGGCTGCTGACCCAGTCTGGCTCTCTGGCTCCTCCTGGTCCATGGAGCTGTCCCCTTCCGTGGCCGTGGATGTATCTGCAAACAATGGGGAAACAGACAGACATCAGTCACCTGCACCAAACGCACACACCACTGTGAGCACAGCACATTACAGAGCAAGCCCTGGCATCATTAGTTGTACATTGCTAAAAGTGCCCTAACTGAACAGGAGAAGCCAATTGTCAGTCTGATGCCAAGCATGGCACTCACATCCCACATGGCCTTGCACCCATCTGTCTGGTGTCTGTTGGATTGCAACACCCCAGTGTGGACACATGCACCAAGTACACAGTAGTTGGACAGTGCAGAGGACACGGTGTGGCATGTGGACATGCACACATCACAGCTCTTGCCACTGAGTCAGTACAGGTTTCCGGATGAAAGGGATGCCCAGAGTCAAATAGGAAATGCATGTGATGCATACCAGCGACAGACACCATGATGCACCCATGTCCTGATAGCCATCGCCACAATGGTGTGCATGTAGCACATGTCACTCCCCTGCAGGATCACCAATAAGTAGACACATGCCATGGCAGAGGCATGACTGCTAAGTCATACATCACTGTCTCAGTGATGTATGACTTGGCAGCCAGACAACAACACTATGCACTGTGTCACAATAGTAGGTCATGGGGAATGCAAGTCCTGGAGCTGCACAAGTGCACATGTACATCCCCCACACAACACATCATCTTAACCCTCATCTGTCCAGGTCATACCTATTGGACATATGGGAGACCTGTGACACTACCCTCTGAACCTGAGCCCCTCACAATCTGCTGTGAATGGGGAACAGCTGCCTGAACTTCACATTCGCATACCCCAGTCTGCACGGGCAGCTGATCAAACACCTATGTGACACACAAGTATCGTCTCCTATGGTCACATCTCCAGGGGCATGCTGAGCCCCTACCAAGAAACACCCCAGCAGTCCTGGCAACTAATCCACAGCACACTGACACAGAGGCAGACACCTGAGGGGTCAAATCACTGCGCACAATGTGTCAGCTGATACACGGGAGTGGGAGTACAGAGTGCATTGCATGGCCTGGAGTAGGCATGACTGTCCTGCCCCACATGAATGAGGGATGAGCCCTGGACAGTGGATAGCTGGCTATGTATGTGTGACACACGTAATCTGCACACTCCTGGGGCCCAAACATTGTTCCCACCCGCTGCATGGGCGTGTGCCACATACCCCAGGCACATGTGGTGGCTCAGCTCAGCAAGTGGACCGCATATCAAAGCAACACGCAGATTACATGTCCGAACACAGGCGTAGTGTGAACAATGGATCCACCCATGATGCCCACAACAGAGTTAGGGAAACAGATGCTGTCCCCCACCTTTAGTGAAGCAAACTGCAAGGACACAGTGCCAAGTGACACAATTCCCTGAATGTAAGGGCCACACCTGGGTATCAGATGAGCAGTGGGCAGTGCACAATAGAGGGACATGGCTCCTGGACAACATGACTGCTGCACTGTGGCAGTTGAACCAGGCCAGAGGAGGGCACACAGCATGTAATACAGAGTTCACAGTGCAGTCTTTGACTCACCCCCTCCTTGCTGCTGTCTGGCCTTCAGCTGCCCATCCAGGTCTGGAAACACCACCGCCAGGATCTGGAGCATGTGGGGGGTCAGGGTCCGTGTTCCGCCCCTCCTGCGAGGAGGCAACAGCTTCAGCTGGACCCGTGCAATCCTCCGGGTCCAGCGCCGAAGGTCCTGCCACCTCTTCTGGCAGTTGCGGATCCGGCGCTTGTAGACCCCCACGGACTGGACAGCCCGGACGATGTCCTTCCAGATCTCCTGCTTCCGATGGGCATTAACCTGTCAGGATGACAAAGTGAAAAGGCCATTACTACACATGCAACATATCCGTGCATGACACAGTTGTATATACATGTCTCAATCACAGGGGCACATGATGTACACAGGCAGTGCAAAGCTGCCCATGGACAGTTTGCCAGACGTCACTACATGGTATCATTGCATGGGAAGTAAAACCTTGTTCAAATGCACTGTCACTGCACCATACCTGTCCAGTGCATGTCACTACACACTATGGGGGTGACAACTACTCAGTGAGCCTGCTAGCCAGTGGCGTGCAGACTTTCAGCCTTGCTAGTCAGACAATATGCACATTCAGAAAGGCAGTGCACAGAACACTCACCTGCTCCCCTGGTGTCCCATATAGCTTGCTGTACTGTGGAAGTAGGCTGTCCAGCAGGGCCTGGTTCTCCTCAAGGCTGAAGGCTGGGGCTCTCTCCACAGTACGTGCCATTGCAGGGTCCAGAGGGGCAGAGACAGCAGCAGTGCAGTGGCAGATGTCGTCCTGGAGCATGTAGTGCAGGCAAGTGAGCTCTCAGGGGAACAGCCAGCAATATATATGTGCTGGAGAGGCAGATACTGTCCCTTGTGTCCAAAGTGATAGGTCCAAGTCGTTTGCATCTTCTGAATCTGGCCAATCCATGGAATAGCAGCACCAAAACACGCCCACAGCATCCTTCAAATCTTCAACTTCATGACATACATGATATTGCAACATTGTTGTGGGTGACCAACTGAATTTCCAGCAAACGACTCGTTCGAAATTCGAAAACGCGTCCGTTGCCAGGCAAGGCCATTGTCAATGGGTGCGCACCGATCGGTCCATTGCGGTACAATGCGTACAGGGGTACAACGCGTACCCGCACACATTGAATGCAATGGGCCGGCCGGGGCACCGATCGGTCCATTGCAGCTCAACGCGTACAGAGGTACAACGCGCATAGGGGTACAACGCGTGCCCGCACACATTGAATGCAATGGGCCGGCCGGGGGCACCGATCGGTCCATTGCAGTTCAACGCGTACAGGGGTACAACGCGCACAGGGGTACAACGCGTACCCGCACACATTGAATGCAATGGGCCGGCCGGGGCACCGATCGGTCCATTGCAGTACAACGCTGTACAGGGGTACAACGCGTACCTGCACACATTGAATGCAATGGGCCGGCCGGGGCACCGATCGGTCCATTGCAGTTCAACGCGTACAGGGGTACAACGCGTACAGGGGTACAACGCTGCACCCGACACATTGAATGCAATGGGCCGGCCGGGGCACCGATCGGTCCATTGCAGTACAACGCGTACAGGGGTATAACGCGTACCCGACACATTGAATGCAATGGGCCGTCCGGGGGCACCGATCGGTCCATTGCAGTTCAACGCGTACAGGGGTACAACGCGTACAGGGGTACAATGCGTACTCGCACACATTGAATGCAATGGGCCGGCCGGGGCACCGATCGGTCCATTGCAGTTCAACGCTGCAGGGGTACAACGCGTGCACCGCACACATTGAATGCAATGGGCCGGCCGGGGCACCGATCGGTCCATTGCAGTACAACGCGCATAGAGGTACAACGCCGCACCCGCACACATTGAATGCAATGGGCCGGCCGGGGCACCGATCGGTCCATTGCAGTACAACGCGTACAGGGGTACAACGCGCACCCGCACACATTGAATGCAATGGATCGGCCGGGGCACCGATCGGTCCATTGCAGTACAACGCGCATAGGGGTACAACGCGTACCCGCACACATTGAATGCAATGGGCCGGCCGGGGCACAGATCGGTCCATTGCAGTACAACGCGTACAGGGGTACAACGTGTACCCGCACACATTGAATGCAACGGGCCGGCCGGGGGCACCGATCGGTCCATTGCAGTTCAACGCGTACAGGGGTACAACGCGTACCCGCACACATTGAATGCAATGGGCCGGCCGTGGGCACCGATCGGTCCATTGCAGTACAACGCGTACAGGGGTACAACGCGTACCCGCACACATTGAATGCAATGGGCCGGCCGGGGGCACCGATCGGGCCATTGCAGTACAACGCGTACAGGGGTACAACGCGTACCCGCACACATTGAATACAATGGGCCGGCCGGGGGCACCGATCGGTCCATTGCTGTTCAACGCATCACTGTACATGTGACTGGCATATGTCAGCATGCCTGTCTCAGATGGACATATGCCAGCCACAGATAGCTCCCAGGGAGTGAGGGGCACACCTACATCACGACAGCCTGTCCAAACTTTATCATAAGGCATGTAAGGCTGCATTTCCTATTGTGTGTATGTTGGTGTACATGTTGTCCTGTGGGTGTCACCTGTGGGCAGCCACCCCCAGGCTGTGCACGTGTTCATGGGGACAGGATCCTGGGTGTTACGTGTACATGACCACTGTGATGTGCAACTGTTCATATCTGTGCATGTGCCATGGTCACATTTCACGGTGGTGTATGTGTATGTCATGTCACATACCCCGTGAGTCCCATGTGGGACGGTATGTTTGAGCCAGGGTGTCCCAGTGGCAGAATAGTGATGGTCCTCCACAGTCTTTGTGCATGTAGTGTTTACAATGTCTCTGATTTCATGTGCACAATGGGAGACAGTCTCCACATCCACGTTGTGTGTGCATGGACTTTGATGTTGTGCGTGTGTGTGTCACAGACGTCCATGTCTGTCCTGCCGTGGCAAGTGGGACCACTACCTGTGGGGGTCATGGTTGTTTTGCTGTGGTGTATACATGATACTCCATGTAATGCCAGTGTCCATGTGGCAATACAGGGTCCCTGGGAATGTACCTGTCGTTGAGCTGTGGTGCCTGAGGCACATCTGTCCTCACATGTCACTGTGGGGGTGATTGTGACACGGCAGCAGGAGATGGGAACTGTGACACGACCTCATGATATCCAATGGGCCAACCTGGGACTAATTGATGCCACCTGTTGGACCGTGTTGACAGATGTTGGCCATGTATGTACCATACATGTCCTTACGGAACTGCACACTTCATGTAGTTGTGCCTCATAATGATGTATGTTGGGATATTGAGTGTGTTCAATGCCGCATATGTGGGGTGACTGACAATCTTGCTTACTTCTCCTCTGCACTGCAGGGCTCCTGCTGTCCATCGACCATTCCCAGACCTGGCAACGATGGTGGAACGGGACAGCATCCGACGGTACCGCTTCACCAGGCAGCTGATTGAGGATTTGGCAGTGCAGTTGTCCCCACTTTTGCAGCCTGGCCGGCCGTATCCTACAGCGCTGACCCCCAAGGTGAAGGTGATGGCAGCCCTACACTTCTTTGCCACCGGTACCTTCCAACATACTGTGGCGACTGCTGGTGGGATGTCACAGACCATGTTGAGCCGTGTGCTCCGCGATGTTTTGGCGGCAATGTTGCTATTCCTGAACCGGTACATCTATTTCCCTAGACTGCGACGTACTCACTGACGTGAAGAGTGACTTTTATGCCCTGGGGAGGATGCCGCATGTCATTGGCTCCATTGATGGGACACATGTGGCTTTGGTACCACCACAGGCCCAGGAGCAGGCCTACAGGAACCGCAAGCACTACCACTCGGTCAATGCACTGGTGGTGTGTCTTGCAGACATGACCATCACACACGTGTGTGCCCGTTTCCCTGGTTCAGCACACGATGCCTTTGTGATGAGGAGTAGTCGCATCCCCAGGATGATGGCACAGATGCAGAACCAGTGTGCCTGGCTTGTCGGTGTGTACTGACTTTGTGCCATTGTGTGTGATCTGATCTGTAGTATTCCGCCCACTTTTCCAAGTCAGCTAATGTGCACTTGTCTGTCCGTAGGTGACTCGGGATACCCCAACATGCCGTGGTTGCCCCTCAGGAACCCCTCAGGAACCCTGTGACACCAGCCCAGATGCGCTACAATGAGGCACATGGTCGGACCAGGAGAGTGATTGAGCGGACATTTGGTCTCCTGAAGAGCCGCTTCTGCTGCCTGGACAAGACCGGAGGGTCCCTCCCA